>CM021102.1:713998108-714654825 GCA_007115665.2 Sequoiadendron giganteum
TTTATTTTCCCTTTGTTTAATTTTTTCTCTCTTCAATTTTTTTAATTTTTTTAATTTCTTTTTCCTCACTTTCTCTTTCCTCTTTTCTTTCTCCTCTCTCTTCATCTTCTCTTTTTCTCTTTGTTGTCCATGTTTCGTCCCCTAGCTTCATCTTTAATTTAGATGCATAATACCATTTACATGTGTGCGGAAATCTTTTATAACATTCTTCTTCACAACAAGTCCCTATGTATTTTACGTTAAACCATTTATCAAGCAAAGGAGCGGGACCAGTACCTTTATAGCTGTCGTCGACATACCTTCCTCTGTATTGCTGGTACCACGTAACATCTTCACCTTCTATTTTCGGAGGTCCGGCTAGGTTGGGTATCACTTTCCAGAGTCCCCCCTTCGTTGCTATTTTCCTTACCCTTGGCACCTTCCTTCTCTCTCTTCTCATTAGTTTAAGTATTTCTTCTGTGTACCCGTCTACATGTGATATGAATTTATCCTCTGTCATGACCACTATTTTTAAACAAGGGGTCGTCTTTTCGAAGTATGCTTCCCATTGTTCATCGTCCCATTCATCCTTTTCTTCATCATTATCTTCAGGTTCGGGTTCCCTTGCTGCTTGTTCTTCCTTCTCCTTTTGTTCCTCTTCATCCATTTCTTTTGCCAGGTACCCCTTTCGTATGCCTTCATATGGGGCGGCATAGCTCCAATGTCCACCCATTCGTTGCCAGAGCGTCGATGTCCCGAATACTGCATTGGTCATGTATTTGTGTATCCGTGGTACTGCAATTCCCTCCACTTTCTTTTCCACCAGTCTCTCTTGCATGATCTGGTTCCTGCCTGATTTCATCCAAGCTCCTTCTACTGCATACCCGGGGCCCCCCAAGCCCCATTCTTGCTCCCTTGGTGCCTCCATCTGCACAGGCCAATCTTCCTTGGTGGCGTAGCCGAGCATATTGATGGCTATTATGTGTTTCGCCTCCTTTCTTTCCTGGTATACTTTTAGCTTTGATCCCTTGATTACATTAGGCAGGAATGATCCATCCAAGTTCTCCAGTTTTATAGAGTCATTGTCACATACTTCTCTGATCTTAAACGGTCCTAACCACCGTACTTTGAACTTCCCCGATGTGACTTCGTTACGGCCGCTATACTTCAAAACTAATTGTCCTGGTCGGAAGTTCATTCGCCGAAGGTGTTTGTCGTGCCAGTGCTTCCTTCTCTGTTGCATATTTTTCGTGACCCATTGTGCCATTACTCTCCTCTCGTCTAGTTTGTGAGTTCGTACAGCCATTCCTTCAAACTCTTTGTATCTCCTACCCGGTTCTCCACGGCTATCCTTAGGCTGGGTACCATGTATTCCATTGGTATCACTGCTTCCTGGCCGTACATCAACTGGAAAGGTGTGTGTCATGTTGTTACTTTATAAGTCGTACGGTACGCCCACAGGACAGCTGGTAGCCGCTCTTCCCAATCAGCGTCCTCTACCCTACATAATTTGTGAATGATTGACACTAACACCTTATTTGTAGACTCTGCTTGACCATTGGCTTGTGGGTAGTACGGGCTTGATAGGTTGTGAAATATCTGGAACTCCATCGTCATCAGACGGATGACGTGGTTCACAAAGTGTCCTCGATCACTCGTAACTTGGATTGGGATCCCGTACTGTGTCACTATCTGTTCATAGATGAATCTTGTTGTGCTTTGGGCTGTGTTATCTGGTAATGCTCGTGCTTTAGCCCACTTCGTGAGATATTACGTTGCCACCACAATGTATTGACACCGGTGTAGGTGACTCACTTTTAGTGGTCCAATAAAGTCCAATCCTCATCGTTCAAACAACTCATGTGGCTGGGATGGATAGAGTCGCATAAAATCCCGCTTCAGAGGTTTTCCTACCCTCTGGCAGGTATCACATCCTCACACCCACTCCCGTGCGTCTATGTGCATCGTCGTCCACCATAGTCCTCCCAAAAGAATTTTTCTCGCCATAGCATCCGGCCCCATATGTCTGCCAGCCAAACCCTCATGTGCTTCCTTCAGTACCCCTGGTATTTCTTCTTCTATGACACATCTTCAGAGGATCTGGTCGGACCCCATCTTGTATAGCAAGCCATTAATTAGCTGGAATGTCTTGCTCTTCAATACGAGCTTCCTCCTCTCCGTCGGTGCCATTTCCTTTGGAAATGTGGATGTGGACAAGTATTCTCCGATCTTTTCATACCATGACAGGAGCACTAAAATCTAAAACAGGTGCGCATCGGGAAAATCTTCGTTCACTCCTTCTGCAGGTTCGCCCGACCGTATCCTTGACAACTGGTCGGCGATCACGTGGCTCTTCCCCGGCCGCACTATGATAGTGAATGTGAACTCTTGAAGCAATAGCAGCCACCTGCTCACTCTTCCTTGGATTATAGGTGTTCACCAAGTACATTAGGGCTTGATGGTCCACATAGAAGGTGAATGGCCTAGCCAGCAAATAATGCTTGAATTTATGTACGGAGTAAACTATCCCCAGTGCTTCGTGTTCGGTCGTACTATAGTTCTTCTTCGCCTTCGAAAGTAGCCGGCTGGCAAAAAATACTGGGTGGTCCAACCCGTGTGCTCCTACTTGTGCGAGTGTTGCTCCAATGGCGAAGTTTGAGGCATCCACATGTACATGGAATTCCTTGTCCCAGTCTGGGTACGCCAATATGGGTGAACTGATTAGCCGGTCCTTCAATTCCTTGAATGCTTTTTCTTGTTCTTTCGTCCATATGAACGGTTGTCCCTTCCTTGTCAATAAGTCGAGAGGGGATGATACTTGTGCAAAGCTCTTGATGAACCTCTGATAGTACCCGACATGGCCGAGAAAGGACTTTACACCTGTGACGTTTCCTAGAGCCTCCATATGCACAATGACTCTTATTTTGTCAGGATCAGTTTTTAACCCGGCTTTGCACACAATATGCCCCAGTAACTTCCCCTGTGGCACCATGAACCTGCATTTCTTTGGGTTCAACGCAAGGCGTGTTGCTCTGCATCTCTCCATGCATTCTCCAAGAGCCTTGAGATGTTTTTCTTTGTCATTGAAAATGGACCAGTCGTCCAGAAACGCCCTGAAGTTGCCCACCGACATCTTGTCAAATATGTGCAAAATTACCCTTTGGAATGTGGCCGATGCATTACACAACCCGAATGGCATCTAGTTGTACGCGTATACTCCATGTTCGACCACAAAAGTTGTCTTCAACTTGTCTTCTTCGGCAAAACAAATTTGGCTATATCCGGAGAACCCGTCCAAGAACGAGTACATTTCATGCCCAGAGACCACCTCCAAGATGGTGTCGGTGAAGGGGATCGGAAACGGGTCCTTGACTGTTACTGCGTTCAAACACCGGAAGTCGACACATATCCGGATTTGCTCTGATTCTTTCTTCAAGGAAATGACAATCGATGACACCCACTCGCTGACATTTACTTTGAAAATGATGCTCGCCTCCAACATCTTCTCGATCTCCTCTTGTACCTTCGCTGCATAGTTCTTATTCATCCTATAGGGTCTCTTCCGTACGGGTTGGTCTCCTAGTACGAGCGGAATCCTATGCACACACAGTTTCGGTGGTACACCTTTCAAATCCTTGTACGTCCAGGCGAAGGTGTCCTTGTACTCCATGAATATTTTAAATGCCACCGCCTTCAGTACGGGGTCCCAATCATCACCGACAAGAATCTCCCTAGGCTTCTCTTGTTCCCCAAGATTCACCCTTTTGAGTGTCGGTTCCTCGTACTTGATGAGTTTGTGTTGTTCAAGCTTATGAGCTGGCATCTCATCTAATTTTGTCATACCTTCCTTATACTCGCCATACTCTGGCGGGAATGTCTCACTGGCCAGGCCCTTATCTTCGCCTTCTTCCCCTTCCTTAATCTGCAGCATGTTGCAATCCGGGTGGAAAACTTCATAATCCTCCATCTGCCAGTGAAATAACCCATTCCGTGAACTGGTTTCATCTTCCGAACAACTTCCAATTTTCAGTACGCCTTCCTCGTTTGGCTCCATTGTCCTCCTTTCTTCATCGCCATTCGATCCTTCGTCAAATTCCAATTCTAAAGACGCCAAGTCCTCACTGACCACCTAATTCTTTAAATCAATAATATACTTTTTCCCATGGCTTTCGATCGAGAGGGTATTCTTCTTCCAGTTATGGTTCGCCTTCGCGGCAATCGGCCATCCCCGTCCCAGTAGTGCATCATACGCTTTTCTCTCTAGTGGGATGACGACAAAAATCAATAGGAATTGTTGCGTACCTATCACCACTTTTTGTGGCATCAGAGTACCGATCGGTTTGATATTATGCTGATCGACACCAACCAGTTGGAATGTCAGCGGCCAGAGTGTGGACTTCCCGAGGCTCTTCCATGTATCCTCAGGCAGTACGTTAACTCCTGATCCTCCGTATTAGAGAGTTTCATCCACAAGATTTCCATCTATACGACAACCGGTTTCCTCCCGCCACTTATTGCGAGTAGCGTTGGATCCGTGGTTTCTCCTGTCGGTTCTGTGGTGTCTTCGCTCGGACCCCTCTGAGTATTGTCTGTCATGATATTTGTGAGTGCTACTCTTAGTTGCGGCATGGTTTGTAGGTCTGTTACCTTGACCGGTACAATTGTGCGAAGTACCTGCCATACAATGTTCTTTTCCAACTTTGATTGCAACAGCGTACTAGCCGCTTTGGAAGTTCTCTGTTCATTTGCCATTGCTTCTTCCACTTCTGCCCTGGCTTCTCGGAGTCTTTCTTTCTTCGTACGAGGGTCTGGATAGTTGGCCTTCTTCGTCTGCGCCCTTGTAAGTGCCAGGACTTCTTCGTCAGCTACTTCCAGTATGTTGATACCTTTCTGCTTCGGGCAATCAGTGTCTTCATGATCGGTCAGACCGCACCACTTGCATAGCTTCCCTCCGACGCCTTGACCGTTCTGGCATTCCCTGGCAAAGTGGCCCCATTCACTACATCTCCGGCATTGGATCATGGGCCGACCTTTGTTGTCATATTGGATTTTGCTTCTTGGAGTGTTATTTCTCCGATTGTTGTGATAGCCACCAGGGGATGCGTTGTTATTCTGATGTTTAGGTGGTGTGGTCGGAGGGGTGGATTGTTCCCCCTGTGTGAAAAACACTTGCGCACTTCGTGTTTTCAAATTGTACAAGCATTCTTTGACGGAGTGTCCCATAACTTGGCAAATGTCACA
The DNA here is from genome assembly GCA_007115665.2 of Sequoiadendron giganteum. NCBI lineage: Eukaryota > Viridiplantae > Streptophyta > Pinopsida > Cupressales > Cupressaceae > Sequoiadendron > Sequoiadendron giganteum. The sequence continues at coordinate 714,003,329 of CM021102.1, forward strand.
AAACATCTTCTTCGGACAGTTTGCCTTCGTATGGCCTTCCATTTTGCATTTCGTACACCATAGTTCGGTCGCTTCCTTAGACCCTTCTTTGTCCGCTTTTAGTTCCTTCATCATTCTCAGCATGTCACGACGGAGCGCTTGTATGGTTTTTGATTCATCCTCGATCTCCCCTGGGCTTTCTTCATCATCATGCTTCTTCCCTCTAGAGGATGTCTTGTTCTCGCTTTCAATATCCATCGCACAGTTGTATGCTTCAGTGTACGAGGATGGAGGTACCACCTTCATGTTCTTACGTAGCGAGGGAAGTAGCCCTTCAATAAACCATCTCTTTTTTTAAGCCATCTGTTGGCTATGACTCCAGTTTCCCCATTAGGTCTTTTAGTTTCCGGTTGTAGTTTCGTACACTCTCGTGCTTCCCTTGTTTGGTGTTATAAATCTCGGCCACAATTTCACTGTCGTCTCTCAACAGTTTGAATTCATCTTGAAATGCCTAATTTAGTACCCTCCATGAAGCTTTCTGTGTTTGGTCCAACTTCGAGTACCAATCGATGACACTGTCTCTAAGTGTCACCGGAAACGCTTTCAGCCAGTTATCTGGGTCATCTTCTCCACTCGCTATCCAAATTGTCTCACATGTCTTGCAGTGTTGTACTGGATCCTCTGACCCATTCCCCGTAAACTTCGGCAACTTTTGTCGTTCTAGAGTCACCATCCTATCCCTCTATCCTCCTCGTGTATTGAACCCGATTGGACCGGTTTTCCTGTTACGTTTTGGTGCGTCACTTGCACTCTCGGCCACAGACGAGTCACTCTTCCGTCCTCCGTCAACTTCGTCTACACCTTGGGTTTCCTGGGCTCTACTCCGGTGCTCCCTCTACCAAGGGGTCTTGGGCTCAGATCTCCCTGTCCTCAACCCTTCGTCGTCATCCGATATGGACAACTCCTGAATGCGTTGGATGTTGTTCTCAAGTTCACCGCTCAATTCATCTTCATTTTCTTGACTTTTATATTTTTCTACGTACGGAGTGACGAATGGTTCCTCATCCCTCTCTTCCACAAAACTCCGGTGTGCTCTATTTAATATTTGTCGTCGGTTTTCTTGCTCTTGTACTCTTAATGATCGCCGAATTCTTTCCTCCTCCGCTTCTTGCCCGAATGGTATTCGATTCTTGTCCTTGTTCAGTCGTACGGGCATTACAGGTCTTTCATGGGATCATTGTTGGTTGCCAGAGGTACGTCTCCGGCTAGTGTCTCGTTCCTCTTCTTCTCATTTGGTTCATTCCTCGTACCGCTGCAAGATTTGCTGCCATCGGCATTCCTGTTCCTCTTTCGCCTAAAGGTCTTGTAGGATGATAGAGTAGCAGGCCAACAATCTTGGCATGCAGTGGAGAAGGTGATCAACCTCGTCATTCACTTCGAGTCGATCCCAGACTATTGCCTCAAGGATTTCTCGCCTGAGGGCTTGCGTCCGTACGTGATCTCGTAGGGATATGTTCCAGAGATTTGTCAGATCCCGTGTCAAATCGTCCTCTCTTTCTTCATTCGTTACTATGGGTTCCTCCGCCAGTCAGCCCATTACGTTGCCATTGTAACGAGTGCTTCCCTGGTCCGCTTAGGCAACGGCGCCAAATGTTTACCTCACTGGGTATTTATATCAACGTACTACGTACACAAGAAGTAAACTGAACTATATGCAATACATAGAATAGAACAATATAATATGCTTGAATCATGAGATGCTTGTATTCATTTCTAGTAAATATCAACATGTACAATCACAAAGTATTCTCGTACTATCAATCCTAGAACCATAGTCCTAATGCCCCCTCCCGACTACAAAACTGAGTACATATAACATTCGGTGGTGGTTGAGCAACCAACCGTCGTGATGTTCCATAACAACCCGCTACAATTAATCGGGACTTAATTACCCGAATGTACATGTCAATAATTATTCTCACTAAGACTATAGTTTATTGAAATATAATAACTTGGCCGACTACGGCCGGCTACACTAAGGATATTTGACCACTTACATGTCCCAATGAACCAACACAAGTCACCAAATTATGTACAACGTGTAGTCCTGGTGACTATGACAACAATGAGTGTCCAAGAGTAAAATCAACCAATATGGTTGAAATTGAACAAGACAAAGTGCAAAAGTATTTATTAAAAGTCAAAAAGATCAGCCAAGAGGAATTGCACATGCTACTCGTCCTAGTGACCATGATGACAACAAATGTCCAAAAGTAAGATCATCCAATATGGTTGATAATGAGCAAGACAAAGAAGAAACGTATTTATTGGCAGTCACAAGGGCAGCAAAGAAAAAGGAATTAGATGCTTAAAAGACCTAGCCAGATGGATATGGGAAATAACCTTGACCAATAAGGTTAAGAGGAAGGTAAGAAAATATTCATTAGAATTAAAATTCCAAATCAAGCATATGAAACTTGAGAATCATCAAGGGGAAAAAGCACAAAAAGAATAGGAAGTTATAAGAACATTGTCATGTCCCCTCTCCTTGGCTGACATTGATGTCACCCTTTTGATTAACAAAATTGTTTATGGATACTAAACTGATAAAATAAAATAAAATTAATTAATTAATTTAAAACTAAAAATAAAATTTGGCATTTAACTATTTCTCTTTCATTTAAACCTTCATAGCATTTATTCTCCTCCTTTGACATCAATAGATCATCTTGATATTAATCTTCTTTTGACATCAATGACAACAATATTTCCAACATTAACAACCAGATTCAGTTTGCTGTGTAAACTAATTCCAAAATCTCCACCAGTCTGCAGGTTAGGACAGGATTGGAGGGAGCAACTCCATTTTACTGATCAGCAGCACCAAATTGTACTTAATTCAGTTTACAGGACTGACATGGGAGGTTCCAGTGAGCCCTTGTATACCAGGCGGCCAGCACCATCTTGAGGAGTTCCCATTATAGAAGACAGTGCTTATCTCTCTGGACAGCTGACAATGGAGATTTCAGACCAAAGAATTGTTAGGCACTGTTCAGCTGAACCATCCTTGCAACTGACTGGATAGACACCAGATCTGTGCCAAACGTTCTCAGGCAGATTCACATCAAACCAATCACATGACCTTAGTGACCAGGTCAAAGTGCCAGTCCAGCAGTGGATTGGGTAATCCATATCAGTCGTAGCAGACCTGCTGATTGTCAAACTCCAGCAGAACCTAAACCCTAATGCTCAGTCAATTCATGAGCTGTATCAGCATTATACAGGCCAAATAAACAATCTGAGTTGGTCACAGCACGAATATTGAAGTTAATTGTAAGAGTTATGATCTGATTTTAATCAAGGTTCAGAACTGCATACTCTTTGTGCATTTTATGTTCAGTAAATTGTTATGAATGTAGCTGTTTGTGCTGTTATTTTGTCATGTCCCCGAAATGACATACCCTTGAAATGACAAAATAATACCAAAATACACATAATGGAATTAAATAAATATCCAGAATATAAATACAATTTAAAATATCATTGATAATATTATAATTATAATAGTCAGATATAAAATATAATAAATATTATTATCATTATAATAATATATATAGAACAATATTATAATTACAATATTTATATATATCATTATAATTATCATAATTATGATTATAAAAATAATGAATATTAAAAGTTAAATATTGTCATGTCCCCGAAATAGCAATACCTTAAAGACCAAGTGTTAAAATGCAAATAAATTAATAAATAAAACAAATAGCAATTTTAAAATAAATGTGTACCATATCAATATAAAAATATATAAATACGAAATAACAAATATAATAATAATATATAGACAAATTATTGTTATTACATTCTAGTATTAAATAACTTAATATCAAAAATAATAATAATAATAAATAAATATTATAATCATTACACATCAAAGATTGTAATACATTAGAATAAAATAATAATAAGATATTAGCAAATTGGTTTTATTATTATACCTTAATATGTTCAATAAAACATCAAAATAAAATAATAAAATAAGTATAAATCTGAAATATCATAATTATTAGTAATAATATATTATTTTTAAAAATAGATATTATTGTGATAATAAGTCTTTAAAGGCAGCAATTAAATCTAACAAAGGGATATATTTTATGAAAAGTCACCTCTTTCACCAAACAATACATTCCCCCCATGAGTCACCTACCTTGAATGGTATAAATAGAAGGAAGGAAAATAAGGAAGAGGGAGAAGAACATTGAGAAATACGATCTGCAATTCAGAACAGCAGCAACAATGATTGTTATACATTGGAATATAGAGCCATTTAATATATATATATATATATAATTTAATAGGCATACAAGTATATATGCATAGATATAGATAAATCTTATAAGGAATAATATGCAATGAAAAAAGAATATATATGAATAAGGAAAGAATAATTATATAAACATATATATGAATACTAATGGATATAAGTAAAAGAATATATATATATATACAAGATTATGCAATAATGATACTTATAAGTAATGATGACTCTTTAATATAAACATAAGTAGATTATGTATATTTATGAATTATCCTCATCCTATGATCAATCCAGTATAAGGTTGTGTTGGCGTTTCAATTAGCACCTCTGGAGTGCTTATTGGAAACGGACAGCTATTGCAAGTGTGTTAGTACATGCTCTTCGGATTATAGAGAGGAAGATCTCTCTTTGCTGATTTTATACTGTAAAAAAAAGGGTGTACTAAGATTTCCTATCTTTTTTACTCAGCGGTAGGACACAAGGGTGCATAAACCAATGCGCCGTAGCTAAGCTTTTTCTCTGGTTTCCGCAGATCTTAACTACGACTAACTAAGCTTCTAAACTATCCTACCTCCTCAAGAAAAACAGAGCATGAGGGCATAGGAGCGAAATGGTATGGTTGGATCACTTGAATCCTCCGTCTCAATGGAATATGGCCGAGGCTCTGAACCTTCGGATATATACCAAGATAGGGCTCGATACAAGCAAACACTCGTTACGGTAAACTGGATCTGAGACTTGCCAAGGAGGAGGAACCCCTATCCGAGGTATAGGCTTGGAAGCAGCTCACTGGAAACAACAAGGAACGATGGCCTTTCTAACAGGATTCCCGAGGAGGTGACGACACCTGTCCAAAGTCTAGGCTGCAAGAAAGATCATTAAACAACATCAAACGATAATGATTGATGACAAAATATCCAAGGAGGCGACGACACCTGTCCAAGGAGGAGATTGAAACAATGCACTATTTAAAAACAAGACTTTGAATAACTCAAATAATTAGATCAATCAAGCTTGCACCATCTGATTTATTCTTTAAGATTCTTCAAAGAATTACAAAGGTCGGGACAGCAAAGGCACGAAATCATGCACAATTGCGATCAACCAACGAACTCTCATCCAAGAGTGAACAGATATAAACAAGCGAACTCTGGCAACAGTGGCGCAGCAATTTTGCTAGCAAATAAAGGTTAAACAAATAAAGAACCTAAGGCTCTTATTTATAGGAACTCAAAGGAGTAGGCAACCCTAAAATCTCCTTGAGTTAACAAACAGTTCTTGCCAATCAGCAAGATATTATTCTATGTCTAAATGTAGGTGAGCAAACAGTTAACTGGAAATCTACTTCAGTTAACTGAAACTAAACAAAAGTCAAACTGGAAGTCTACCTCAGTTGACTGACACCTAACTAAAAGTGAACTTATGTTACAAATGTGTCTCCAAATAGACATCCACCTTTTGAGGAAATCTGAGATCCACAAATCGTGGGAGTCAAATAGACATCCTAGATTAGTGGGATCTGACATGCATGATCTGTGGAGATCTGGAGTCAACTTGGAAAGGGGCATCAAGTTGACTTCAGTCATCATTAATGCTATTTGGAGGGTAGGACGTCCTCCCTTGGTGCTTTACACCTCTTCACCACTGGTCAACAAAGTCTCTATCCAGTCATTGACCTCTTCGGCCTCCGGGCAATTAATGCTCTTCAAGATGACTATGTGGCGTCTAAGCATTTCTTCACCCGTCGTAAGCTGCTGATGATAGGTTATGCATTGGGCAGCTGCTTCATCTAACTGGACAGACATGGCTGCAATTTTGGCTAATTTGTAGCCATTGGGATCTTCAAGGAATGAAGATCGGATGACATCCTGGAATCGTGTCTGCACGGTTTCAAGTTCCACATATTCTCCTCCTTCCCGCTGATATTCTAACTCCGGGAAGGATATTACCAACGCTCTTGCGAAGTTGATAATATTGGCGACGAAGCGTCTATAGTCAATCAGCTCCACAGAGTTGGCATCATAGGCTCTCACCTTGTATGCCACCTGTTCTTTCCACTCAAAGAGATGGTGTTTATTTTCTGTGGTCGTAACTGATTCATATGCTTGTTGCAAATCAGCAACTGTCGCCTCCTCTCTCGGCCTCTCTTGAGCTGCCTTTATATCTGACTTCTGGATTTCTGATCGAAGTCCATGTGCTCTGTCTCTCAGCTGATATGCTTCTGTCAACACACACCGCCCTTTGACAACAAACTCATCCACTTGACGTCTCAAGTGTTTACCGTATGTAATCAACTGATGATGGTTCCTTTCAGCTGGGAGATCCAACAGTCCTTGAGGCAAAGCCGAGGAGTTTGGAGTGTCATGTATCAAACTAGAAATGTACAACTTTAGCTGACGGATTTCAGCCTTCAAGGCTGCTTTGTCTTGTCCATCTTTTGTCATCCTTTCTTTGACACTCGCCGAGGCAATTCCAAGAAGGTCTGCCTCCACCTGTCGAGTGGTCTTTCCAAGGTTCACCTTTGAAAGCGTGAAATCCTCAACCCTCACATTATGTATATCTTTGTCTTCAGGTGGGGCAGCAGTCTCTATGATGACCTCGTTCTCTGCATTCTTTTCTACATGTGTCTGCTTCTTCAACTTCTTTACCGGCATGTCTTGTGGGACATGATGGAATTCAGAGAAGTCAAGCTGATATGAAGGCCTCTCCCTCTTTCTCCCAAGCGAGCTTTCCAGCCAGATAGAATCTCGGCTAGCATCGCTGGGAGGAGGAACATAGGTCCCCTGAATGCTAGAAGAACGAGACTGTGCCGTGGCAATGTCTCGTGGTGGTGAGTCCAAATCAATAGGACTTTGTGACCTCTGTGATGGTGGTGAAGCTGGTGGCTCTGTTTCTATCACTGGCACCGCTTCTGCTACAACTTCTTCTACAATGGTTTCCGCCTCTACAGCGATTATTTCAATCACCGGTTCTTGTGTAGTTGCAGCGGTCTCAACTGTCTCAGGCAAATTGGTGGCTGTCTCCACCTGTACCTCTTGCCGGCTTGTGCTGGCAATTCCTTTTCTCCCCCATGTGCTTCCTGACATCCGCATTCCTTCTGGAGGAAAGCTCATCTTCTTCTGTCTGGGTTTCCTCCTAGACGTGGAAGGTAGTGTAGACTGAACCGCTGGCGGCTCTGATCGGGGAAGTACTACCTTCCTTGTCCTTTTACTGTCCAGGTAGAGTTGACTGTGTCGAACTACTCTACCCGTTCTTTCCTCAATAGACGTACTCTCTTTCGCGTACCAGTCTACCTTGCCGAGTGGTTGTGAATCTACTAGACCCGTGAAGAAGGAAGAAAGAATAACTTCTCCTTCGTCTTCAGATAAGCCCTCGATGTCTTCTGACATGAATTCTGCAATCTGTGAGAGCTTGAATCTGCTATGGTTCCTTCTTCTCACTTCGAACTCATCTTCGCAGTTGACCCAAAAATCTTCCATGAAAGGTTCATGTGATGATCTTTGCTCAAGGTGAGCTGCGAAGATGCCTCTAGGGTCATAGGATGGCCTCCTGTCGATGAGGTACTTGAGATTAAATCTCACTATTTCTTGGCTTATCAACCTTGCATCAGCTGCTGTTCTGCATCTGTAGAGTCCCATCTGAAGAGGAAAGTTCACTGCAGCCTTTTTCTTTACGCGAAGGTAAGAGTGAACATCGGCCAATTGCCTCAGGAATTCCATGAACACTACCCTATCTGAGGGGTAACGTGGCATCATGGCGGGGTGGCCATTATAGCCATACACGCGTATGTAGGTGAAAGTGGGGAATTGTATGAACCAATCCGCCCAGTCCACCATTGCTGCCTTAGCTGCTGGTGAAATACGCACGTGCATCTCATGGTCTAGCTCGTGCACGGTGTGCATAGTAAAAAGGTCATTTATTCTTTTGAAATGTCTTTCCGCTAGAGTGAACTCCAAGCGAGGAAAGTATTCTTGTACCTTTTGCACACCCAGGGTTCCCACAGTGTTTAATGTTCTGAAATCGCCTTGGAAGGCTATCAGGTAGACCAGGTATGAACACATGTGGAAACGGTGCTCTTCTAGAAATCCGGTGAATTGTTGGTGGAGTGTGTCACTGATCAGGGAGGCCCAGTCGTAACGTTCTTTTCTGCTGATTATCTTGCCAATAATGTAGAACATCCACGGCTGGAAGGATTTTCCCTCCTCTTGTCCAGTGACTCTGCTGAGTAGGGTGATTAGCACTCCGTACTCGTCTTTGAATTCTCCTCTACCAACTACTCTGGGCAAACTGTTCCTCTTTGTTTTCAGCCAATGTTCAGCCATTATAAGCGAACACTTGTCTTTTGAAGCCTCGAATGCCTTTTCGCATTCTGTCACTGATATGACCTTCTTGGTAGGGCATGGTGGGATTGCAAAACAAGTCTCTATGTCTACTGGCTTCAAGCTGCAAATCACCCTCCCGTCAACTGACAGGATCTCTCTTGTAGTCGGGTTGTAATGCTTAGTGCAAGCAATTACAAGCTCGATGCTTTGTAAGGTGATTGGAATAGATGCCGCTTGAAACAAACCGGATTCTTCGATGTTCTGCAATGTGATTTGATTCATGCCCTCCAAGTCTTCAGAACTGACCTCTGGATTTTTCTGCCATAAGTCTGTATCAGTCGTTTTCAGGTAATCATGGTATAAGACCGTTTTGGTCTTGTATTGTACCTGAGAGTACTGCATTCTGAAAACCTTGAATATTGACTGGGCACTTGACCCTGTTCTGACACTTTTCTGGAAATGCTAAAAATAGCCTCGCCGGGGGTAGTTTTTACGAAAAAATCTGAGACATGGGTTTTGTTAAGAATGATTTTCTAAACAGACCCAGATCGTCAGAAATTCGAAAAAACGAGTTTTTCTTTGACATGCAAGAGCCCTTCGGTGGCAGAGGCAGCAAGGGCACCAGAAAGTGATTTTTCTCGAAAAAATCTAACACATGGGTTTTGTTCGTGCTTCAGAGCCAAACAAACCCAGTTTGTCCGTTTTTCAATATTATGACTTTTTCCGGAAACCCTAAAAAATAGGGGCAGCAGGGCTACTTTTTCTGAAAAAATCTACCATGTGGGTTTTGTTGAAAAAGTTGTGCTGATCATACCCAGTTGGTCAGATCTGTGAAAATCTGTCGTTTCCTGTGACATGCAAAAGAAATATAGACAAAAGTAGAGGAAATAGACAGAAGATGGATTGGAAGTTATAAACTGCCACTTGTAATAATCTGTCTCTGGAAGCAATCTTGGGAGAAGAATGCTTTTACTGCCAATTATCTTCAAAAATATTGAAGATCCGTTCAAAACCCCTGCCAGATCTTGAAAACTTGTTCTTGGGAGCTACTTGATGTTTTATCCTTCAACCTGCAAAAAGAATAATGAGGAAAAGGGACGCCTAGCATGAATATAAGGCAATTAGGGTTAAGATCCACAAAGTATGGAAGATAACTCATCATTCAGTCCTGATTTGGAGTTCCAAAAGATGATTTCCACTGATTGTGGAGTGTTTTTCTCTTTTTTGGCTCCAAATTTTGCTAACTCAAGTCAACATTTCTGTTTGACTTTCCTTTAGGCGTCCAACCTTGAGTTTGATCTTTTTGCCTATTTTGCAAGCTGAAGTGCTCCTGTTTGATCTTCGATTCAGGTTGCTCAGTTGATCTCGAGCAGTATCTGACAGTTCTGTTGTTGAGGCAGGATCAATGTGACTAGATATGCCTGGGAGAGGTTAGCTCAGAAAACTGAGTTTAGGCCTCCAGAAAGAAGGGCGCCTTTTCTTGAAAGGGGCGCTTTTGACAATGCCTTAGTCAATTTTCACTGACTCGTTCTTCGTTTTGACCTTTTCAGACCCTCTTTGCTTTGATCTGACGTTCCCGATGTTTGATGAATCAGATGATTCTGCTTGATGATGTGTCGGGTAGCTGGTTCAGTCTTGTTCACGATGCCTGACTTTGCAGTGGCAGCTGGCAAGTTTTGGGCCTCCAAACTAAAGGGCGCCCCTGGCCAGCAGGGGCGCTTTTAGCTTTTGCCTAGTTTTATCTTGGTTGTGGACTGCCAGCCTTTGACCTTCTTCATCAGTCGATTGATTTGTCGGAAGTTCTTGCTGATAGTCTCGCTGACGAGATAGGTCATAGCTGAGAAGGTCGCCTTGGGAGGTAGTGAAGATTCCGGCTGAATCTGGACACCTTTAGGAAAGGGCGCCTTTCCTTGAGAGGGGCGCTTTTAGCCATGCCTTAGCCATTTTCTGGCTTATCTTTCCAGTTTTTTAATTTTGGCTTTTTCTGCTTGATCTCGTCTCGTGATCGTCTGGTGTGTCTTGTGGACTTGCTGTTAGATTGATCACGTAGCCGGGAGGAAGCTGGAAAGATATCATGTATAAAGCTACAGCTCTTGGATTCATCTGATGTCTGCAACTGAGGGGCGCCCCTGGCCAGCAGGGGCGCTTTTACCTTGAAGTTTTTAGATTTGGCACTTCTGTCGTCAATGGATCCTCCATACTTCGCTGACGGTCGGTCAATGATTGCTGAATCAGATAATCTTGTTGATTGTTTCGTTGTCGAGCTAGTATGAAAGTGAAGAGGATGACTGTTTTGACACTGCCAGATGATTTGATTTGCCCTCTAAGGTTCAAGGGCGCCTTTCTTCAAGAGGGGCGCTTTTAACCACTGTAGACTATGTTTTGCCTTGGTAGACAAAACGTGCACCTTCCAGACTTAGCCAAGTTTTGGCCTTTTCCGTTTTTTAGAATCTCCTTCGTTGAACGTCATCATTTTTATCTTTTTCCGCCATGGTTTCTTCGTTGAAGCTTTTGAGGTTTAGCTTTCAGCACCTGGTACTGGCCAATCTGCCATTAATGGCTGCGGAGCTCCTAACTTTGTTCCTGAAAAATAGAAATAGACCCACCAGAGTAAAACATATTTTTTGATAATTCTGACTTGATCAGTGTGATCGTGAAGGCAATTAAGCCTATCAGAATTATTTTCAATCATTTCCGGGAAGGTCCTATTTTTTAGGGTTTCCATAAAAATAGGGGTGTAAAACCCTAATTTTCGTTTTTTCAAAATTTTAACCATAGGTTCCTTGACAGAAACCCACAAGGATTTCATATTTGGTTTGACCTAAAACATACTTTAGATGGCATTTTTACGTTGTTTAGCTCAATTTAAGCAGAATGCCAAAAATTTCATTTTGGGTATAACAGGTTGAAGGAAGACGATTAAGGAATAAAGAATCATGGGAAGACATAGCCGATCAAGTGAGACTACTCACTTAGTTTTAATGTTTAGTTATCTTCAATCTGACATAACCATGATGCATGAACCTTGTTGCCCATCCGATCTATGTACTATTAAATGTAACCATAGAGTCTATTCATGGAATGCACATAGTCACTTCTCATGCATAGAACCATGCCTTCTTGATATCGAATCTGGAAATAGACTTCACTAGACTAGAAATCAGCAGTGTATTTGAGGGGACTATGTAGTCCTTGACTGATCATAGGCCAAATGGTTTATCTTCTATAGATATGGTTCTAATGATGATTAATCTGCATTTATATTTGATTTTTGCAAATATTGGACTTGCAGGATGTATTGAATTGCAAAAGAACATAATGAACATATAGGCATGAATATTACTTAATTTAGTTTTGTATTATGATATATCTTCATATTAGGACTCAAGGAATTGTTTGATCATATTAAATACTCTTATTGTATAATATGTGTAAAAACAAATGAAGTACTAATGGTTGCATATTTGGTGACAGCATATCAATTGTATGAATTGTGATTGTAATCCCGCCAGGAGAGTTGAGTCATAACTTAAGTGGTTTGTCTAAAAACCTCACCCAGGTTCCACCCCAAAGGCCCAAAGCAAGGGTTGGGCAGTCTGCCCCACAGGCCCATTGCAAGGGTTGGGTCATAGAGGGGTGAGGGTTCCACCTAGGCTTTCTGCCCTGAGATAAAGGTTGGGCATTGGAAGGTGGTAGACCGTAGACCCCTTAAGGGTTCCCCTCTCCTGATGGGCTGAGTGACTCTTATGTTTTCAATCTGCAAGTATGATTATGTCTGCATAATTGCATTATGATTACATCTTATTTTTGATATCTAGATATTAATGCTAACAGATGTGTTGTCAATATGGATGAATACAGGATTCCAATCTAGAATTATGGAATTAGGAGAATACTCATTTAGTAGAAAGAAACCCTAATCCTAATCAACAAACGAATTCTAGGGCAAACAAGTGAGTTCTAGGACAAGGTTGGGTAGGGGACATTACAAATATTGTAAATTATAAAATCATAAAAGAAAATAATATTCAAATAATAAATATAAAAGAAACAAATAATAAAATAAGAAACAATTTCTTAATATATATATTAAGAAACAATATAAATATACAAATATACGATATATATTAAAGGTCACAAGGGCAGCGATTCTAATAAGGCAAGAAGCAATTTAATTTTAAATTAAGGCAGGCATCATATTAAATAAAAGCAACATTAAGGAGGCTGCATATTACAAATATCATCGGATCACAGCACTTGGTGTTAAAATAAAACAACACTTGGGAATATATAGGATTAACAATAACAAATGATCTAACCTTTCAAAACTAAAGGACACGACCTCCACCTTATGAGTTATAAAAGGGGGATCAATCCAGGTCTTGTAGAGGGGAAAAAAAAGAAACATGGCTGGGAATAAAGGAGACCCAGCAGATCGTAAATATTAGAGAGGTAGCAACATTGGAAAGGAATAAATCTATTGGATTAAATATTGTGGATAAAATATATTTTCAGGCAGTAAGCTTAATTATAATTATCAATCTATATATATAAATATAACATTTAGGTAAAGATGATTATAAAAAAATACTTACAAATATATATATATGTGACTATAATGAGGCTTGCAGCATTTATTGAACCTTATACGTAATTGTGATGTTTTAGTATAATTTGGATAATAGATTCTTTGTGATTTATTTGCACTAACGATATCTTCTAAGTGTGAAGACCAGATTGATTGGGAATAAAGGACTTCAATCAAGGTTTTAATTAGGTGAAAGGTACTCGCTAACTCATTTGTCATTTGGAAATTAAGAGTTTAGAGAAAATAAAGCGCACCTCCAAAGGGGGACATTACAGTGGTATCAGAGCATCTTTCCTGCCATCCTGTGTGTGCTTGAGCTAGTTGCTTGTGTGTTTGAGCTAATTGTTTGCCTACTTGAGCTAGTTGCCTACTTGCTTGAGCTAGTTGCCTACTTGCTTGAGCTAGTTGCTTGCCTACTTGAGGTAGTTGCCTACTTGCTTGAGCTGGTTTCTTGTGTGCTTGAGCTGGTTACCTACTTGCTTGAGCTAGTTTCCCACTTGCTTGAGCTAGTTGCTTGTGTGCTTGAGCTGGTTGCCTACTTGCTTGAGCTGGTTGCTTGCTTTCTTGAGCTACTTGCTTACATGCTTGAGCTGGTTGCCTACTTGTTTGAGCTGGTTGCTTGTATGCTTAAGCTATGTGCTTGTCTACTTAAGCTACTTGCCTACTTGCTTGAGCTGATTACTTGCATGCTTGAGCTGGTTGCTTGCGTTCTTGAGCTGCCTACCCGTCTACTTGAGCTACTTGCCTATGCGCTTAAGCTACTTGCCTATGTGCTTGAGTTGCTTGTTTGCCTACTTGAGCTACTTGTTTGTGTGCTTGAGCTACCTGAGTTACCTCCTCTAAACAATGAAGGACAACTTATCTTAAAGCCAAAATTTATCCTAGACATCAGAGAAAGGAAATTGAGGAACAGGATCATTACCGAATCTCTAATCAAATGGAAGGGACTTCTTGAAAAAGATGCTACATGGGAAAGAGAAGAAACCATCAAAGTGTTTAGAGATAAACAAAGTCAAGAAGGGCAAACCCCTAAGAGTTCTTGACTAGAGCAAGAAACAAACTAACTATTGTATGTAATTCTTTTTGTTTTCAATATAAGCTAATAAGTCGTTTCCTTGTAGGATAAGGTGTCTAGAAGACCTGGAAGAGGTTAGATGTAACGAAATGTTACAATCTCTTTCCAGGGTTATAAGGTTGGATAGACCTAAAGGTGTCCAGAAGACCTGGAAGAGGTTAGATGTAACGAAATGTTACAATCTCTTTCCAAGGTTATAAGGCTGGATAGACCTAAAGGTGTCCAGAAGACCTGGAAGAGGTTAGATATAACGAAATGTTACAATCTCTTTCCAAGGTTATAAGGCTAGATAGACCTAAGACTAAGGTGTCCAGAAGGCCTGGGAATGGGTTAGATGTAACGAAATGTTACAATCCTTTCCCGGAATAAGACTTGGAAGAGGTTAGATGTAACGAAATGTTACAATCTCTTTCTAGGGTTATAAGGCTGGATAGACCAAGACTAAGGTGTCCAGAAGGCCTGGGAATGGATTAGATGTAATGAAATGTTACAATCCTTTCTCGGGATAAGACCTGGAAGAGGTTAGATGTAACGAAATGTTACAATCTCTTTCCAGGATTATAAGGCTGGATAGACCAAAGACTAAGGTGTCCAGAAGGCCTGGGAATCGATTAGATGTAACGAAATGTTACAATCCTTTCCCGGGATAAGACATGGAAGAGGTTAGATTAACGAAATGTTACAATCTCTTTCCAGGGTTATGAGGCTAGATAATCCTAAGACTAAGGTATCCAGAAGGCCTGGGAATGGATTAGATGTAAAGAAATGTTACAATCCCTTCCCGAGATAAGACTTGGAAGAGGTTAGATGTAACGAAATGCTACAATCTCTTTCCAGGGTTATAAGGCTAGATAAACCTAAGACTAAGGTGTCCAGAAGGCCTGGGAATGGATTAGATGTAACAAAATGTTACAATCCTTCCCGGGATAAGACCTGGAAGAGGTTAGATGTAACGAAATGCTACAATCTCTTTCCAGGGTTATAAGGCTGGATAGACCTAAGAATAAGGTGTCCAGAAGGCCTGGGAATGGATTAGATGTAACGAAATACAATCCTTTCCCAAGATAAGATAGGCATTCAAGACAAGAGAATCAAGAGATGAAGAACCTGAAGGGAAGAAGACCCCGTGTTGCTTGAGGACAAACAAAAACAAGAGGGGGAGACTTGTGATGTCCCCATCACCCAAGAATATCAAAGATAAGTATATATTTCATATATTTATATTTTAATGGATATACATTCAAATAGAGTAATCATTATAGAACATTAAATTATATATATAAACGTGACTAACTTGGGTACCATTGGTGACAGATTTGAAGAAAAGATCCTAGAAGGAACTAAGATGTTTTTGCTTGAGGACAAGCAAATTTGGGAAAGGAGAACTGTCATGTCCCCGAAATGACAAAATAATACCAAAATACAAATAATGGAATTAAATAAATATCCAGAATATAAATACAATTTAAAATATCATTATAATTATAATTATCATTGATAATATTATAATTATAATAGTCCGATATAAAATATAATATAATATTATTATCATTATAATAATATATATAGAACAATATTATAATTACAATATTTATATATATCATTATAATTATCATAATTATGATTATAAAAATAATGAAAATTAAAAGATAAATATTGTAAATTATAAAATCATAAAAGAAAATAATATTCAAATAATAAATATAAAAGAAACAAATAATAAAATAAGAAACAATATAAATATACAAAAATATATATATATATATATTAAGAAACAATATAAATATACAAATATACAATATATATTAAAGGTCACAAGGGCAGCGATTCTAATAAGGCAAGAAGCAATTTAATTTTAAATTAAGGCAGGCATCATATTAAATAAAAGCAACATTAAGGAGGCTGCATATTACAAATATCATCGGATCACAGAACTTGGTATTAAAATAAAACAACACTTGGGAATATATAGGATTAACAATAACAAATGATGTAACCTTTCAAAACTAAAGGACATGACCTCCACCTTATGAGTTATAAAAGGGGGATCAATCCAAGTCTTGTAGAGGGGGGAAAAAAAACAAACATAGTTGGGAATAAAGGAGACCTAGCAGATCGTAAATATTAGAGAGGTAGCAGCGTTGAAAAGGAATAAATCTATTGGATTAAATATTGTGGGTAAAATATATTTTCAGGCAGTAAGCTTAATTATAATTATTAATCTATATATATAAATATAACATTTAGGTAAAGATGATTATAAAAAAATAATTACAAATATATATATATATATATATATAATGAGGCTTGCAGCATTTATTGAACCTTATACGTAATTGTGATGTTTTAGTATAATTTGGATAATAGATTCTTTGTGATTAATTTGCACTAACAATATCTTCTAAGTGTGAAGACTAGATTGATTGGGAATGAACGACTTCAATCAAAGTTTCAATTAGGTGAAAGGTACTTGCTAACTCATTTGTCATTTGGAAATTAAGGGTTTAGAGAAAATAAAGAGCATCTCCAAAGGGGGGCATTACATATTTCCTCTTTAATTTCTTGTTGATTTGTGAGCTAAAAGTCAGAAATTAGTAACCTGAGATACCCAGGGACAGCACAAATACAACCATGAGAACTGTGACTATTACTTTGATGCATTAATTGCCAATTATCAACGGAGATCAAAAAAATTCATTAACTGATTTCCTTAGTTGCCTAAAGCATTGACTATTTTTCTCCTATGTTACCTGTCCGTTGAGGGTAAGGCTAGGGTCTCGGTCCGGTCCAGCCTGGGTCTGGTTCCCTGTGGGTTCGAACAAGGTCTAGCCCACGTACTGTGGGTCCGGCCCTGCCAAACCCAAGTGGACCCAAGTCAAATTTGGGTGTTTTCATCATTTTATTTAGATTTTTTAAATTTTTGAGTTTTTTTTTTTAAACTTAAAAAAACCCAATTCGCCCCCTAACACTAAAATGATGTCCGCCATGAAGGTTTGTGTGGATTTGAAGGTTTTAATTTGGGTTTTTATTGTGAATGCAAAATGATGTACACCATGAAGGTCTGTGTGGTTTTGGAGGCCTTAATTTGGGCTTGGTGGTGGAGGTCTTAATTTGCCCCCAGAGCCCCACAAGGGGCGCTGCCCCTCAACCCCATTGGGAGCATTGCCCTCAAACTCCCATTGAATTCATTTGATTTTCCATGTACTCTCCAAAATCCAAGTTTCCAAGTTTACCTACAAGTCTTCATCTAAAATA
Source organism: Sequoiadendron giganteum (assembly GCA_007115665.2). NCBI lineage: Eukaryota > Viridiplantae > Streptophyta > Pinopsida > Cupressales > Cupressaceae > Sequoiadendron > Sequoiadendron giganteum. The sequence continues at coordinate 714,020,884 of CM021102.1, forward strand.
TCGTCATCCAATTGGACAATCTTCCTTGATGCTTACCTACAAGGAGAAATGCAGCAATGTAGTTAATTTTAATATATAATATATATCATGACATTCAAATTTGACTAATTGACATTCTAATGTTTTTTATTTTTATGGTGGTTTTGTTTATTATACAATATATGATGCTATGTGTGGTACTTTGAACTTAATTACTATTGCAAATATGTATATATTTTTGGTTTTTATATGTTTTTGTATGGACGAACCCAACCCCAAAAAAAATTTTGCCTGAATTCGCGAACCAAACCATTGAACCCGAACCCAAACCGGTAATTTAGTTTTCCTCATGTTTGGTTCGGCATTCCCGGCACAAAGAGTATGACTTTTTTCTACCAATAGTTGGGAAACTATTGTTCTATTTTTTATTTACCTATACAAATAAACTTTCTACTTATAATTACACAAAGATGAAAAATTTCCTCCTCTCAATTCTTCAAAATTTCTCCATGCAATTTCTACATTGTTGATTCTCAATATTTCTTCTTTTGTAGATAAATTCAATTGATTTGACAACTCCCAACTTTGGATCATCATAACAAAGGCTCCTTATACAATGTTTGCTCTATAGGTAGAATATGCAAAAATTATGAAGTTGACAAAATTATTCTACATGAAATTCCAGTAAGTAGAGAAGAATGGCTATGAAGTAACATGCAAAATAAACAGACTTCTCTATCCAAATAAATTTGAGTACTAGCAACCTTATAACTTCCTTTTGACTTTTTTATTATAATCTCACTTCATTGCCATAAATAATCATTAAGGAATAAATAAGATCTCAAACTTACAAGATTGCTCCTAATACTCTCCAACTGATACTGCTTGGTGTTAGTTTATTGTAGAAAATAAAAATGAACGTTGATATTTCCTAACATTAATAGAATTGTTTCAAGGTCATTAGTGGCATATCAAGCACCCATTTGATCATAATATGCAAAAAATATCCCATGGAATCATTTAAGTTGGAAGGAAAATTTATTTAGGTGCTAATACCCTATCAAATTTGTTGTGTGCCTATCCTTTCTTGACACTATGATATAAGGTAGGAATGGAAATGAACACAGGTGCCAAATTTATCTTTTATGTGAAAATATTGCCTAATTGATCATATAATAACTATTGCCAAAGGATGGACAATTTATTTTAGAGTGAACCCCATCTTTGAGTACTATGTGTACCATGAAATTTGCAGGTATTAGTGTCCTTCAGTGATGGTGTGATATGAATACAGGTTTAAAATGTCACTTAGATGGACCACAAAAAAAACTTACATAGAATACGAAGCAAGTCGTTTCCAAAGCAAGGAATCTTTGGGGGTAAGATGAGCAGCTATCATGTAAAAATTGATTGCTTTTCTCTTATCACCAAGAGCAATGTAGACAAGCGCAAGTGTATGATAGGGATCTGGGACATTAGGACTAAGACGTATAACATCTTGCAGCAGGTCTACAGCCTGAAGTAACCACCACAAGAAAGAGGCACCGATCAATAACTAATAATTGATAATGTAAATATTCATGCATCAATATTAAATAAATCACTCAATTCTCTGATGTCCAAAAGGTAGAAAAAATATCAGATATGCACAAAAAAAAATTGTCAACTCCTTTCAATTTTCAAGAAAGCAACGTGCACTAATGAATTTTAAGCATATAAAATCTAACATGCATTAAAAAAATTAATGCAAAATCAATCCAAACAGGAACTATTAGAAACTTTCTATAATGTAGATGTCTTTATTGTTTGAGATAACAGCTATGTATATTACCCAAGCACAATCTTCGGAATATACAATGATACAAGGCTCTAATACAAAAAACAAATAGCTATTCATTTGCAGTGTGCTCACTGTCCAGTGTACACAAAAGAATAAATCTGATAATCTAATAAACTTGCACTGCTAGTTAGATCACGGCAGCAAACTTTGCTTCAAATCTAGTAACTGCAAACTTCATGTGCAGTTCCCACCAAATTTTAGTATTTTCCATATATAAATATTCACACACAAATGATCTGAAAAGAAAATGAATGCAATATGTACCTCACCATAGTGACCTGTGGCATAAAGAAGATTTGCTTCACCTAGTTTTTTGTTCACTTCAGGAGTTAACTTGGGCCCATCTCCCTTTCTGCGCCCACTCTTTTTACTCTGCAACACACAGAATTTGAATTGAAGAAGTTGAGAAATGTGAGAACAAGACAAAAACATAAGGCTTAAATTGAACTCAGCTCACAAACTATATCCTCAAACATGTGTCCACTCAGAAAAGCTTCATATGTTATTTTAAAATAATTTAATGTTACAGACTATTATTTTTCCTGAGGATTCAATTTTATTCACATAATCAAGCACGTTGGATGTAAATGAATGTATAAAAATTAAAACATACCTTTCTTTTATGTTCTCTCCTTCCTAACCCAAAATTTGCTGCCTCCATAATTTCATCCATAGTGGCACCAAAGAGATCTTTTTGCATAGCTTTTTTAGTATGATCATCGCTGTCAGCAAGAAAAATGAATTCAAGGTACAATTCTTGTTTAGTCAGAGACTCAAAACAATTTAAAATAAGATTTTAGAAGCAGAATTTTTTGCAGATAAACAGTCTTACTTAAAAGAACAGTGTGGCATATTTTATGCCTAGAAGCATGAAATTTGAATTGAAACCAAAGTTATATGACACATCAAATATATTTTAAACTTAAGTTAACTTGCATACAAAGAGACGGAGAAACAATTTTCTACATTGTTTATTTTGTATATATATACTCTCAGTCCTGGCCAAATGTCGCTTATCAAAGGAGCAGATGCAGATTCAGAAACTGGATGTCATCTACATCCAGGAATCAGAATTGTCAGGAGAGGAAACCTTAATATCATCAGATTCAGAAGCTGGATGTCATCTACATCCTAAAGAGGCTGGCTAGTGGCTGCTTGTGCATGTATCATTTAATTCAAAGCTTAAGCTCATCATACAAGATTGGAACAATGCAGATTCTGGATGTATTTTGTTGAGAAAAGAAAACTTGAGGAGGCGCTGGAGCAAATTAACTGCGTTTGGCAATCCCAAGGCTTATCTGATCAGCTTTTTGAGGAAGAGGTGGAGATGCATGGTGAGTTAGAAGAGACTTTGGCTAAATCAGAAACTTTTCCACACCAAAAGTCAAAAGAGACATGGTTCACTTAAGAAGATTAGTACACAATTTTTTCATCAATCAACAATTGCTGGATGACATACCAACAAAATTAACAGCAGCTTTTCTCAAAAGGATTCAAACTGGAGGACCTAGATGATATTAGATGGTGGGCAATAGACACTTTTCAATAGATGAAATATTCTGACAGACCTGCTAATGATCATTCTCACCAACAATTTCTCCAACATATCCCCACTCATATTACCAATGCTCAAAATAATGTGTAGATGGTCCCCATCACATCTAAAGAGAGTAAAGCATAGCTGTTCAAATGAAAAAAGATAAGGCACCTGTAGGGTCCTCGGGTGCTTGTGCCTTCTTTGATGCTCAATTTTGTATTCAATGCTATCTATGTGGTTTTGGACTATTTTGTAATCGTTTTGATATCAACATCCAGGGTCCTCGGGTGCTTGTGCCTTCTTCTTTGATGCTCAATTTTGTATTGGATGCCATCTATGTGGTTTTGTACTATTAAGTAATCATTTTGATATCAACATTCTTACACTGGAAACTTATGTTATTATTTCAGTAATTAAACCTGTATAATGGATTCAGCTTCACTGTTTTCATTAAATATATATGCCAGTCAACTTAATTCTGTGGTTCAGCATTTTGTTTTGATTAATGATAATATTGTATTTAATTGTGTCTTTTTGTATTATCATGATTATGTTATAATTAGAAGATTATTGAAATGTGATGTATATAATGTGATTTCCAAACATGTATTATGTACTTGAGTATACTCACCAGTTTAATTGCGTATTTCAGAATTATCATGATTATGTTATGTTTAGAAGATTATTATTGAAACGTGATGTATATGATGCAATTTCAACATGTGTATTCCATGCTTGATGTATACAGTTATACTCACATTGGTTGATTTTATTTTGTTATTATTATTGGGCAGATACACTTGATGTTTTAATTGAATGTATAGACACAGGTAGAATACACTTGGTTAATTTCAGATAGGAGTTTGTGGGTTTGTTTGACTGTAATTTGTCTTATTCAATTTACAGTAAAAGATGTTACATGCTATACTAGTGAAACCGTTGTCCAAATTGTTTGTGATTCAGGATTTCTGTTTGTTCTAGACCAGTAAATGTGTTCACTTCTTGTGTGCTTTTAATTAATTACATTTATGCATTTGGCTCGATATGTGCAGAAATAATTTAATAGTTGATTAATATGTTAGAATGGCTTGGAATTTAAGGGGGGATGTTCGGAACTAAAAGGGTGAATTTAAAGGTATTTTAACATTATTAGTACAGAAAAAAAGGGTCATACATACTTAATGCTTTAATTTATTAGAAGGGTAAAATAGGATTTAATTGGGCAAGTAGGAATGGTAATTTTAGATATGTTGTTGAAAATAAACTTATCTCCATTTGGAAAAAATTTAGTAGTTGCTGTTGATGTTTAAAGATCAGACATGAAAGCAATCAGAAAATGCAACACATAAGACAAAGAACACCACAGATACCCTGGGAAAACCCTCCAACTTGAGGGGAAAAACCCAGCAAATATATCTCTTATATATTTCAGAATGATAGCAGAAATCTGCTTACAACTCAGGCCCAACACAAGGCTGAATTTGATACAATGAATAATAGCACCTCACCTAGATGCAAATATACAGAATCTGTTTCTCCTTGAGATCGATCTGTTGCTGAATAATGATGATCTGCTGCTCCAGATCGCACTTCCTCTCCTCACACAAATATTCTTCACTTCCTTCTCAACATGAATGAAGAACACCATATATATATGTAGCCACTTCATAGAGAGAGGTCGGCTCCTAGACAAAAAGACGAGTCCATAGAAAATCGCACCTCCTCTAGAAGTTGGCCCTTTTCAAGGGATAATTTCTTCTTCATGAAATCGTATCTCAATAAATTTGATAGCCGTTTAGGCTCCATCAAATTTATCCAACATATCGTGGCAGGAAGAATTCGCCTGACGCTGAAATATCAACACTCCCTCTCAGCTAGGGAGAATACTTCCAGCTGCACAAGACATATCACCTCATTGTGATGTCAACCACAAAGGCTATACCCATACGTGGAAAGGAAAGATATCACCTCATCGTGATATCAACCATCATGGCTATACCCATGGATGGAAAAGAAAGATATCACCTCACTGTGATATCAACCATCATGGCTACACCCATGGATGGTATGTATAAGTGCTCATCACTCAACATGATGTTGTCACCTCATCGTGACGTTCACCATGGCTCTCCCAGAGGGTGAAACACAAGTACAAGAAAACCATCACGAACTCCCTCACGTGATGTTGTCATGGAGTCACACACATGACATCCACCATGGCTCTCCCAGAGGATGCAATCAAGGGATTTCACCTCAAACTTCTCTTACAGAGAAGAACTCATTAAAGAGGATCACTGATACTGAGACTCCCTCTCAGCTAGGGCTTCATTCTTCACCATATCAAGCTTGTCTCGAAGGTACACAAATATTATCCTGAAGAGATGCTTGATGAGAATGACTGCCATCTGCTCATCAGTGCTGATATACCTCAACTGAATAGCTTTCCTCAATACCATATCTCTGATATAGGGTATGCTTAGTTCTATCATGAAATACTGGAATGATAGAAAGCTTCTCAAAGCTTTGATTATCATAATGAATGACAGTCGGATCCAATGATTGTCTAAACAATCCTACAAGGAGCTTCCGAAGCCACACTGCTTCTCGAGCTGCCACACAAGCTGTAATGTACTCGGCCTCTGTTGTACTCAATGCCACAGAAGACTGCTTCCTGCTACACCAGGATATCATCCTAGACCTCAACCTAAAACAACATCGATCAGCAACACACCATCTTCTTTAGGTTCAGTAGGCTCCCTCTGAATCTTCAAGCACTTGCATCAACCTCTTGATTTCATCGTCCAAGGTTTGCCTATGCTTGTCTTTAGAGAAATGGTTTCCAACGCACACCTCTGTAGAGATTCAGGGTTGTCCTCTTCGACCGCTTCCCAGATCACTCTATTTTGTTCTCAGCGAGCCATAGAACTCCCTCTGAAGGTTAATTCTTTCTCTTCGAAGAGATGTCTTCAGCCATTCACTCAGTCTCATGGCTGCAAGCAGTGTCTCCATACTTTTCTCTTGAAGGCAACCTCTTGGTCCATCCTAATGCACATTAAGAAGAGATTACTAATAGTTCATATAACTCAACTATTTCGAAGAGAAATACTACTGCTAGAAGCATACATGATTTACTCTCTCAATGTTATAGCATGAATTAATAACTATACAACAATTCATGAACATTATTCAATCATGCAATACTTATCTTAAAGAAGTCAGAATCTTGTACGCAGAAATTGAGGGATCGATATCAACAATCACAATATCTACTCTCTCTACCCTTCACAGTGGCGTCGATTGCTGCTGCTCTCAATGCAAACTCTTGACTTCGATTGCAACTGATCATATAACATTGGAGTTGAAATCTTCACGGAACCGGAACATTGTGAAGGATCATCATCTAATCTGCCTAGTAATTCATCGTAGTAAAGGCTTCTTTTATGCAAAGCCAACACCAAATGACAACATACACTCAGCAATTATATGCTCAACATAAATTGGTGACAAAATTTCTCCTCTTTAATCTTCTTGAGTTGTACTAGCAAGAGATCCACTCGATATCCTTGGTGCCTTCCAAGCACATGGTAAAATATTGCATTCGAATCTGTTGCCTCCGACAACTTTTGCAAACATTTATGGCTTCAAGGGATACCGATACCAACGAAGCACAGGCCATACTCTATACGGGCAATTATTTTTGTAGGCGGCCTCCGACTCTCCACAATGCGCCCAAACATACATTTCTTTGGCCCCTACCGATCCACAATAGAGTAGCACATTACTTAATAGCTTATGATATCTCTGAAGAGGCAGATCACGATTCCCTTCTATTCCCAAAAGATACATTTCACATCCTAGACTTGGTCAAATACTCCACACGCGGACCAAGGAAGTATTGAGCGCCGCTAAGAACCGCGAACTCCACAAGACATACAGAGGGATTCTCAATATCACAACATCAACTCTAGTAGAACACTTTACAAATTTCCAAATAGAAATCCTCCAGATAGGCTAATATCTCTGCAAGTAGCAATAGGGTGAACTCAACCATTTAATGGCTATAACAACAATACAGAGTCGGCAGTAGGAAAGAAGGTAGATTCCACAGATGGCGCAGGAAGGAAATTGTCCCATCAATCTGATGACGGGTCCTCAAGGCTTAGACACCTTCCCGCAATGCTGTTGTGTTTTGACGAAGGAGATGTAGACTGAGAACACGAACGACTCACAAACAAATCGCTTGGAACATCCGACAAACACACCGGTAAGGCACGCACAATATTCGGCAACAATACAGAGATATGTGGATACAAGAAATCGAACAAGATCCACCAACAAGAGTTTTTGTCGATATAGGAATTTGTGACTTCCCGAACAGAAGTAAAGACGCCAAAGAAACGCCGAGAGAATGCCTAACGCGGAAGACTGGGTCGGGTATCTAAACACGAGCAGGCGATCACAACTTGCAGAAGGTTCATGGAGGTGAATATCGATCGAGTTTGTACACATTAGAATTCCTCAAATTCTTCGAACCGAAGGTCACGAAGGAGATGAAGTCTGTGACACCAGATAGTGTAACAAATTTGATCACTTTAAATTCTTTCAAGGAATTCACAAATCTGATCGGATCCTCATACAAACCCGCTCTGAAACCATGTTGGTGTTTAAAGATCAGACATGAAAGCAATCAGAAAATGCAACGCGTAAAACAAAGAACACCACAGATACCCTGGGAAAACTCTCCAACTCGAGGGGAAAAACCCAACAAATATATCTCTTATATATTTCAAAATGATAGCAGAAATCTGCTTACAACTCAGGCCCAACACAAGGCCGAATTTCATACAATGAATAATAGCACCTCTCCTAGATGCAAATATACATAATTTGTTTCTTATTGAGATCGATCTGCTGCTGAATAATGATGATTTGTTGCTCCAGATCGCACTTCTTCTCCAGATCTGAATAAGGATGCCATATATATATGTAGCCAAGAGATATCGCACCTCTTCATAGAGAGAGGTTGGCTCCTAGACAAAAAGACGTGTCCATAGAAAATTGCACCTCCTTTAGAAGTCGACCCTTTTCAAGGGATAATTTCTTCTTCATGAAATCGTATCTCAATAAATTTGATAGCCGTTTAGGCTCCATCAAATTTATCCAACATATCGTGGCTGGAAGAATTCACCTAACGCTGAAACATCAACAATTGCTAGTGTCAACAAAGGGAAAAGGACTTTTGTTTTTTCTTCATATAAGCTAAAATGTTGCCTAGTTTTATTATTATTCTTCCTTATGCAATTGTGGAGAGCAAAAGAGGAGAGAGTTTCATTATCTAAAACCCTATTGTGATTTTGTGGATTTGGGGAGAGAAAGCTTGTTTGGGAAGGGGACTTGTTGCTTGCTTTGTGTGGAGATTCTTGCTTGCTTACTTGCAGAGGAAGAAGCTTCAACTCTTTGGCCTTGCATGTACAATCTGGTATTTTTCTTGTGGTTTATTGTACATAAGGGAAAAAGGATTGTTTGCATTGTGTATGTGAAGCTAAGTAACCGAATGTGGGGTTTACCCCCCCGATTCCAAGTACGGGACGTCCTAGAATCGGGTACTTTGCAAAATCTTTGCGGAATCGCCCACAATACATGAATTTGGTCATTGAAACGTTTCAATCATTTTTTCGCCGAATCCCGCCATTTCAAGTGTTGGCGTGGCTCTTTCAAGACAAATCTAAGGCAATTTGAGCTGCTGGCGAAGTTTTGAAATTTTTGTTTTTTATTTTTCATTAGAACCTAACCTGTCAAACCTATTTTTTGCTTTTATTTTTTTATTTTCTTTGTGCGTCTTTACAAAATGCGATGCCCTTGGTTTCCCACACGACCAACTTATGCGACCTCATTTCAGTGATTTCTGAGCCAGTGATTGTTGTGACACCATTGTTGAGTGTGTTGTGACCATTTCTAAGCAAAGGAGGGAAGAGTTTATTGCAATTGAACGAGTGAAGGAAGATCAAGATTTTATTGCAGCGTCATTTGAAGGTCGCACATTCAAGAAGTTGAAATTTTCAACATTTTTTTTTAAAGTTTCGGTTTAAAAATTTACTCTATTGTTCTGAGTTTATTTATTTTATTTATAAATATAAAACAATTAAAGTCTGTTAATGGATGATAGCTTCGGTCAGATATGAATGACGATTGCTGTAAGCATCATCGTCATTCATAAGTGATCAAAGATCATCATTCATGTTCAATATTTCTAAAGAACATTTAAATCGAATTTATGAGCATACATATAAAATTCGATGATGATATATTCTGCATTTATTTAAATCGGAATCCTCTTAATCATCTGCCACTTTGTAGAAGGGTGTATATGTGTTAATATGTACGTAACAATGATAATCAAAACTTGTTACAAGCCGCACCCTAAGGGACACGTCCCATGAGTGGACGTGTCTCCACTAGTGGAGACACGTCCTCTCATGAGGCGTGCCTCTTAGGGGCGGGCTCCTCCCTTATTTATAGTGGTTCCTCATTCGATATGCAAACATAGAAATCGGATAATGTTCTGCAATCAGCATATTTAATAAGAAATTAAAATCTGGAAATCGAAGATCTGGAAATCGAAAACCTGAACATAGAAGTATAAATATTATTTGACTTAGAATTTTCTTACACAGATTTCCAGACCTTAGTTTAATCATAGTGTTTCTTTAGGTTCCCATTTGATCAGATTTGATTACATTTACATGGTATCAGAGCCACGTTGTGTGAATCCAAATCAAATCTAAAATCAGATTGCTCAAGAAATTCGTATTTTCTAAAATCGAATTCACATCACATTCTTCATAATGTCAATTGTGATCAGATTTGAAGATTGTCTTGCAAGAGCAGATAACTTTGCATCATGGAAATTTAGAATCATGATGATCCTAAAACAGAATAAACTAGACTCACTTATGAGAGAAACTATTAGGGAACCAGAGGCTGAACCTAAGAAAGTTGAGAACCTTGTGTTCTATACAGCCCTTTCTAATCACGTATCTGACAACACTCAAAATTGGGTAATTGATAGTGGTTCATCCAGACACATCACAGAGTTCAGAGAACACTTGGACTCCATGACTGAAAACCCTGATGAAGAAGTAACCATCAGGAATGATTTTGCATACCCTGTAAAAGGGGTTGGAACGTGTTCCATCAAGTTGAAATCTGCAATTTCTCTGCAACTCACTGGAGTCTTATTTGTACCTGGAATAAAGAGAAATCTTATATCCATCTCTGCCCTTGAAGACAATGGCTACAGAGTTACATTTATGGATGCTAAAGTTCTAGTATGGCCTAAAAACTCAACTATCAAGAAAGCCCATACCATAGGCATAAGACAAGGGTACCTTTACAAACTTTGCACTGAGGTTAAACAAGCCCTTACCCTTGACACTATTGATTCAAATGAAATCTGGCATAGAAGATTAGGTCACCTCCATTTCCGTGCCCTACCTTCTATGGAAAAACTTGTTATAGGCTTACCCAAGCTAAAACCATCTCATGAGGGAACTTGTAAAGGTTGTGCCCTAGGAAAGAATACTAAAGAATCCTTTCAGAATAGTCTGAGTAAAACCCTTAATGTATTAGAACTGGTTCACTTTGATCTTTGTGGACCTATGTCTCTACCTTCTAAAGCAGGATTTCTATACTATGTCATATTTGTATATGACTTCTCTAGGAAAACCTGGATCTATCTCCTTAAGTGTAAAGAGTCAATAGAAATCCTCAAAAGGTTCGAAGAGTTTAAAGCCCTCATTGAAAACTTCTCCGGAAAGAAAATAAAAACCTTAAGGACAGACAATGGGAAAGAATATACCTCTGAGATTTTTAAAGAATTCTGCATGAGTGCTGGAATTAAGAGGGAGTTCACAGTTGCCTACAACCCTCAACAGAATGGGGTTGTTGAGAGGAAAAATAGAACCATTGTAGAAGCTGCTAAAGCAATGTCGTTGGACCAAAACATTGAAACATCTTTCTGGGCAGAAGCCTCTAGGACTGCTGTCTATATCCAAAATAGATGTCCTCATTCTCATCTTGATAACAAAACTCCTGAAGAAGCCTTTACCGGCATAAAACCTGACATTAGTCATCTTAAGATTTTTAGCTGTCCTGTCCATATTCATGTACCCAAAGAGAAGAGATCCAAACTAGAACCTTCTGGAAAGAAGGGAGTATTTGTGGGTTATAGTGAAACCTCCAAAGCATACAGAATATTCATACCCGAGCAGAAACAAATTGAGTTGAGCAGAGATGTCATCTTTGAAGAAGACATAGCATTCAAGAGGGCAAGAAGGTCTAGTGAGACAGAAACCTATTCCCCTAAAATACCTGAAATGGAACCTGCTCCTGAGATTCAGAGGGAGCATCCTGAGGAAATGCCACATGAACTTCCTACCACTTCAAATGAGGATAAAAATGACATCGGCAGAAAGAGACCACTTTGGGCCAGGAAGATGATCAAAGAAGCAGAGGACCATGCAACACCTAAAGGAACATTCAGGAGAGTAAAAGACCCAAACGGTTCTCTAGCTATGTTGCTTTAATGAACAACATCGTAAACTCTGAACCTGCCAATGTTACAGAAACCTTCAAACATCAAGCTTGGAAGGATGCAATGACGGAGGAATATCAGTCCATCGTAAAGAATGATGTATGGGATATAGTGCCTAGACCAAAAGAGAAATCCGTTGTCTCTTCTAAATGGCTCTTCAAAATCAAACATGCTGCTGATGGCAGTATAGAAAAACATAAAGCACGTTTTGTGGCTAGAGGTTTTTCTCAAAAGGAAGGCATTGATTATGAAGAAACATTTGCACCTGTTGCCCGTTACACATCAGTGAGAGCAGTATTAGACATTGCAGCAACTAAAGGTTGGAAGATCCATCAAATGGATGTGAAAACTGCCTTCCTGAATGGAACCATTGAAGAGGAAGTCTATCTGGAACAGCCTGAAGGTTTTGTGATACATAAATCTAACTCTCATGTGTGCAAGCTGAAGAAAGCCCTCTATGGACTTAAACAGGCTCCCAAGGTCTGGTATGAAAGAATTGACAGCTATCTCTTGGGATTAGGATTTTCCAAAAATGATGCTAACTCCAATCTCTACTTCGAGGTAATCAAAGGTGATATGCTTATAATTATTTTATATGTTGATGACCTGCTGATAACAGGAGAAGATCACCTCATTGCTCAAGGGAAACAAGATCTAATTTTTGAATTTGACATGAAAGACTTGGGTATTCTACACTACTTCCTCAGTTTGGAAGTATGGCAGAAATCAGAAGGCATTATACTAAATCAAGGGAAGTATACTATTGACATTCTGAAAAGATTTGGAATGTTGGACTGTAGACCGATGTCTACACCTATGGAAACCAACCTTCACAAATTGAAAGAAGCAGCAGCAAAATCCAAATGTGCAGATCCAACCCTTTACAGACAGATGATTGGATCCTTGATGTATCTGGTTAACACCAGACCTGATATTTGCTATGCTGTAAATGTTCTCAGCCAGTTCATGTGTGAACCAAAGGAAATTCACTTAATGGCTGTGAAACATATTTTGAGATATCTTCAAGGCACTATTGGATATGGTCTTCTTTACAAGAATGATCAACTAGATCTACATGGGTACTCTGATTCAGATTGGGCTGGAAGTGTAACTATCGGAAAAGCACATCAGGATGTTGCTTCAGTTTGGGATCGGCTATGATCTCCTGGATTTGTAGAAAACAATCTTCAGTTGCACAGAGCTCAACGGAAGCTGAATACATTGCAGCCTCAATGGGAGCAAGAGAAGCAGTGTGGCTTCGTAAATTGCTTGTGGGACTCTTTGGTGAGCCCTTGAATCCTACAATTATTCATTGTGATAATCAGAGTTGCATAAAACTCTCTGTGAATCCTGTCTTTCATGACAAATCTAAGCACATTGAGATCCCCTATCATTATGTAAGAGATATGGTGGAAAGGAAAGTGATTCAGTTGGAGTATATTAGTACAAATGATCAAACTGCAGACATTCTCACCAAGCCTCTCTCCCGGATCAAGGTAGAGCACTTCAGGAAGAAACTTGGTATGGTTGAAATGTAATTTGTTATTTATGTTTGAAATACAAATTGTTTATAAATTGTACTAATATATAAAGATGTTTAATGTGTAAACTCTTTTGTCATGTGTGTGACTCCATGACTTTATGGGCCTACTCCCCCTGTGTACATTATCGAAAGGTGATGATCTTTCAATAATGAACATTTGTATTTGACATTGTAAAGTGGCGACTCTACAATGATGAACTATCATGATAGATATCATGTGACTTGATATCTGTGGACATGTCATGATAGTATCTCTTGGACACCTTGATGGATATCATGAGACTTGATATCTGAAGATCATTGTGGTCCTTAAGAGATAATCATGGTGGATGTTTGTATCCGTGGATATGCCATGAATTATGGTAGACATCATGTGACTTGATGTCAGTGCACATACCATAATTAAGATGTGTTATGGAGAATGTCATGTGACTTGACACTTTCAGAAGCATACCATATCTTCTGATATCACGAGATAGGTGATATAACTTTGGAAGTTATCCTTCCTAGTTAAAGAGGGAGTGTTGAATAATGAAGATGTGTTATGAAGAATGTCATGTGACTTGACAACATTGAGAAAGCATATCATATCTTCGATATCACGTGTGAAGGTGCTATCTTGACTTATTTGATTTGAAATATCTTCCCTAGCTAAGAGGGAGTGTTAATGGATGATAGCTTCGGTCAGATATGAATGACGATTGTTGTAAGCATCATCGTCATTCATAAGTGATCAAAGATCATCATTCATGTTCAATATTTCTAAAGAACATTTAAATCGAATTTATGAGCATACATATAAAATTCGATGATGATATATTCTGCATTTATTTAAATCGGAATCCTCTTAATCATCCGCCACTTTGTAGAAGGGTGTATATGTGTTAATATGTACGTAACAATGATAATCGAAACTTGTTACAAGCCGCACCCTAAGGGACACGTCCCATGAGTGGACGTGTCTCCACTTGTGGAGACACGTCCTCTCATGAGGCGTGCCTCTTAGGGGCGGGCTCCTCCCTTATTTATGGTGGTTCCTCATTCGATATGCAAACATAGAAATCGGATAGTGTTCTGCAATCAGCACATTTAATAAGAAATTAAAATCTGGAAATCGAAAACCTGAACATAGAAGTATAAATATTATTTGACTTAGAATTTTCTTACACAGATTTCCAGACCTTAGTTTAATCTTAGTGTTTCTTTAGGTTCCCATTTGATCAGATTTGATTACATTTACAAAGTCAATTAAAACTTTTTTTTTTAATTTTTAATTTTTTCTTTGTTTGCAATGTTATATTTATATTGTAAATTGTAAAACTAAAATATAAATTTTTAATTTATATTTACTTATAAAATTTAATAGTTTTAAACTTTATTTGAAGTTTTAAGTTTTAAATTTAAATAATATTGTTGCTTTATTTATAATTTATAATATAAATCTTTTAATAATTTTAATTTTAACTTTAAACTTATAAATTTAAATAAAATTGATTATATTATAATTTATGATTTAATAAAATATATTGTTTATTAATATAACTATTTAATTTTCAAATTTTCACAATAAATTAAATAATAAATAATATATTAATATAATAAATGTTAATTTTTTAATTTTTAATTTTATTTTCAAATGAGATCAAATTAAATTAGTATAATTGTATTTCAAATTTGCAATATTTATGGTAGCACTAAGTTTTGTTTAGCATATGCATGATATGTATGATTTTTATATGTTTTTTTGTACAGACGTACCCAACCCCCAAAAAAAAAATTGATGTACTGATGTACCGTGCCCACGTACCCATACCCAATTCGGCAACTTAGATGTGAAGGAGTGTTTGCTATATGTTGTGTATGCAAGAAATGAATTTTTGTATGTTTTCTTTTGGTTTAAACAAAGAAAAGAATTTGATTTTATGCTTTTTGTGTAATTCAAGGAAAGGAAAGATTTATGGAATAAATTGTGTGCATGCAAAGAAAAGAGGATTTATATGCATTTTGTGTATGTAACAAAGAAGAGGAATGATTGTTGCAAATGTAGGTTTAGTTTTCAAGTTTTTGAAAACGCTTAATGAGACTCCATTAATGGAGATCATGAGAGCTCCACATGTTTTTGGAAAAAGTTCGAAAAGTTGAAAATTTGGAATTGTACATTTTTATGTGAAATTATTTTGGAGGGTTATGTTTAATCAAAGGGTACTGAAATGACTCATGAGGAAAAATTTTATGCATGGATGAAAATCCTATGTTTCCTCCTAAGGGCCATCTATGAAGGTCGGCTTCCTTGGATGTGCTTTAGGAATGATGAGGTAGTTGGGGCTAAGAATGGCTTGATCTTGAACTGTGAGATGCAAATCCTAAAAAGCGGACATTGCATCATTAAAAAGAATTGAGATTAAATTATGCAACATCTGAAAAGGGTAAAATATCCCACATAGGATATTTACTAATTTTTCTGATTTTAGGGTTTTGTTTTTTGCCTTAATTTTCTAATTTCCAAATCTAATCCAAACCCCTAGTTTCTGCAGTTCTGATTTTCTATTTCAGACTTAATCAAACACTTATAACAGCCACTTAACATGCTAAAAACACCATAACAATTATGCCAATACATGTGCTAAAATCATAGTTGAATTATACAATGAATTATTCAATGATTCACCACCCAAAATGCTGCCAAAATGATAGGAAACTCAGATCAGAAGTCTGTTGTCACAAATACATCAAATACCATGGGCAAACATGCCAAACATGCCCAGCTATAATCTCTTATAAACCTTACGTTTTATACATACCAATTTCCATGCAAATTAGACCTCCAAATAGTGAAAAGGAACCTCCAAGGTGTGGCGCTCAAACTTAGGGTTTGAAACCCTATGGTAATAAATCTCCACAACACCAAAAAGGCTTAATCAAATGAGTGCACAGGTCTTCTATATTCGCTGCTCCAAGAATGATGTCAATGAGCCAAATGGATGCAACAAAACCACCAAAATCTCCTCCAAAGGTAGGCACTCCAAATGAAAGATGAAACCCTAGCCACAAGCACCAATTTACAATCTTCAACAATGCTGGAAGAGGACTGATGTGTTGCTGTACTGAACTGAGTATATTTTCCAAATCATAGCAGCCAATAAATTCCACAAATCACCCCAAGGATGAGGTCACTCCAATCCTAGAAGGTGGAGGCTCGAACCCTAGTCAATATGCCTCCAAAACTCGCCCCAATAAATCCTTCTTCAAATCTAATCTGAATATCTGATATAGATATTTGCTCCTCTGAATTCTGCAACAACTTATTCCATGAAGCTCCATCCAAACTGATCAATAAAGCTCAATTGTGAATCCTGGAATGAATCCACCCAAAAAGGCTGAATGGGTTTTCCTCCACGCAACCATTCTACCCAAGGGTTTTTGTCTTAGGCACATTGAACCTGCAAACACAAGCTCTCTAAAATTTTCTGATAGAAAATATCAAAACCAAGATGTTCAAATGGCTTGCTCTCATCTCTTTTTAAAGACTCGGCTGAGTCTTCTAGAAGAATCCAATTGTAATCTCCTCCAGCTTCTAGAAGCACACTTTATTTAATAAAGTGACTTTAAAACATTTAATAAAGTGATCTTATAATATTTACTATTTTTTTATTTGCCATTTTAATTAGATTAATTAAAATAAAGTTGTCCTTATGATTTAATTTATTTAGACAACTTTATAAATAATTAATTTAATTATATTCCCTCACAATCCTTGATCATAGCCTATGGGAATAAAATAGGCTAGATAACTCTACTAGTTGATTACTCAAAAAAATGGGGACATTACAATCCTCCCTTCCCGAAGATTGTCCCAAGCAATCAATACTTGAGTGCCCAACACCAGCTTCCAAGATCCCATATCAATCTCAGAAATCTGCAAACTCTACTATCTGAAACAGTATGCTGCAAGAGATCTGCAAATAACATCTCATTTTCTCTCCTAGATAGAAGTGCAATAATTCTCAACATTTAATCAGCAACTTCGCCATCACATACCTTAGTCTTCACAAAAGACCGATGCGCTAATCTGATTATCATGTTCCCCAAATCCTCATATATAGTCATAACATTAGTGGCTGATTCACAAAGTGTATGCTCCATAATGCCATCCAAGTCTATGATGTGAGCCTTCAAATGCCCCTCCGAAAGAGGTGACACCAAAACCTCATGAAGCAAGTTATGTAAGCAATCAACGAATTTTGAGTCATACCTCAAACCTGATTGCTCCACTTGTTTAGCCACCATATTGGGCTCATTCCTCATATGCCACATGGTTTGAATCTTCTTTGCCTCTGCCATGTCATGTACTAACTTGGTCTTCTTGTGTCTTGGACACACAAATAAGACCTCATGTTCATATCTCAAATGAATGCCAACAATAGAAGAAGACTTCTTACTATCATCCTCATGAGTAGGAGTTGCCAACTTAAGATTATGCAAAAAACAAAGACTACTATTCCAAATCAGAAAATCAGAACAGTTGCCATACCTTTCCATAGTGTCTTCACTCACCTCAAACATCTTCTTCCTCCTTGTTGCATCAAGTGCCGATCTAACATGAGTCTCCCAAGGGAAATCACAAGCCTCAAGGCTGATCCTCTTGGCTGTTATATCATGATGATATGAAGATAAGGGACTATTGTCATACATCAGAAAATCAATCCTTACCTCATTCCAAGTGTGGTGTCTTCCTCAATCTCAATCATCTCTCCTTCCATGAGAGGATGGATATCAATAAGTGCTGGTCCACAAGACGTCTCCAAGTGAAAATCAAGTGTACCATGTGTCACAAACTCTGTCCCATGGCTGCAAGCTGAATCTTCATGCATATGTGTCTCTTCTACATTCATGACTTCATCATAGGACCCTTCAAGTCCTTCCTCCATGTCTCCACTTTTTGCCATCTTCATGTTGCATAGTTTTTTATCAGATGTGGTTGACATAGAATTTTAAAATTTTGCTATGTATGATGACGAGTGTGCCATGCTCAACTCCTCACAAAGCTTATCCACCTCATCTTCTTTACTTCTCAAGGCATCACAGTCTATCTCACCAAGTGTGAGGAGACGATCTCTATTTGCCAATAAGTGTAGGTAGTTGAATTTCACTACCATCAAGGCCTCCTTGAGTTTGTGCAAGTTGGCAAGAGATGGACCCCTCTCAAAACCATCATGATTCCCTAGAGCCTTCCAACAAAAACCTACCATCATCTTATGAACATGATCAAAATGGGTTAGAGCTGCCACAACCATACCTTCATTTACCCTTAGTTGACCTTCCAAAAGATGTGACTCATGAGACCCAACACCTCCATGCAAAATTTCTGATTGGTCTTCATAGTCATGCACCTACAAATCAGCTTCCTTCTTGGCCTCTTCTCCATCAAGGTAATCATGCTCTTCCTCAATGGTTGACCTAGAAAGTGTATGTACCACTATGACCTCCTTAACCACCAAGTGATCCTCCATATCTTGCAATGTCAAGCCAGTCCTATCCAAACCTCTTTGTTCACCACATACTGAAATTTTTGAATTGTCATCATATGTATGAACATCCATCTCAAAGACACCAAAACCACAATATGATTCCTTGCCAAGATGAGGTAAGGGTGATGAAGCAATGCTTGGCTCAATTAGAGGAATATCAAACGGACTCATACCTTCTTGTAGCTGATCTAGCATGGCTGGTTTGATAATCTCCATGACGGTATCTTCTTCAATCTTCATGTGCTCTTCATTTGTAGCTTCAATAGGTGACTCTTCTTCAATCTTGTAGTCATCTTGAAGTGTCATGTGGTCTTCACTTGTAGATATGTGGAGTGATTCTTCTTTAGGGCCTCTACATGTATGACTAGGTGTCCAAACACTTTGACATGTGAAACAACATTGTTCTCTCCTCAATTGATTTTTGCTCTTCCTAGGTTCACCTGTAGGCTGCAAATCACATGGAAGAAATTCTTCTTTCTTTCCTTCCTCCTTTTCTTTTTCCTCAATACTAGTAAAATTATTTTATCTTAGTGTCTACTTTCCTTTCCTTTGCAAAAAGAGGTTATAATATTTCAAGATATTCTAAAAATGTTATTAGATTCATCTGATATTCTTGACAAACCTACATAAATTTTGTCATGAGTTCCTGAGTAGACTTCATCTTTCCCAAACCAACAATCTGTTGAAACTGTGATAGATGAGTGTTGGTCACTCAACAAAGCAATCTGAAGATAGCTTTCACTAATAACCCCTCAAGCTGGTAGGATGCACAGCTTTGATACCACTAAAATATCCCACATAGGATATTTACTAATTTTTCTGATTTTAGGGTTCTGTTTTTTGCCCTAATTTTCTAATTTCCAAATCTGATCCAAAACCCTAGTTTCTACAGTTCTGAATTTCCATTTCAAACATAATCAAACACTTATAACAGCCATTTAACATGCTAAAAACACCATAACAATCAAGCCAATACATGTGCTAAAATCATAGTTGAATTATACAATAAATTATTCAATGATTCACCACCCAAAAATGCTACCAAAATGATAGGGAACTCAGATCAGAAGTCTGCTGTCATAAATCAGAAATATAAAGTCTTCAAATACATCATATACCATGGGAAAACATACCAAACATGCCCAGCTATAATCTGTTATAAACCCTAAGTCTTATACATACAAATTTACATGCAAATTAGACCTCCAAATGATGGAAAGGAACCTCCAAGGTATGGCACTCAAACTTAGGGTTTGAAACCCTATGGTAATAAATCTCCACAACACCAAAACGGCTGAATCAAATGAGTACACAAGTCTTCTATATTTTCTGCTCCAAGAATGATGTCAATCATACCAAATGGATGCAACAAAACCACCAAAATCTCCTCCAAAGGTAGGCACTCCAAATGAAAGATGAAACCCTAGCCACAAGCACCAATTTACAATCTTCAACAATTGTGGAAGAGGACTGATCTGTTGCTGTACCAAACTGAGTGTATTTTCCAAACCCTAGCAACCAATAAACTCCACAAATCACCTCAAGAATGAGGTCGCTCCAATCCTAGAAGGTGGCGCTCAAACCCTAGGCCCAAACCCTAATCAATATGCCTCCAAAACTCGCCAACAAATCCTTCTTCAAATCTTATCTGAAAATCGGATATAGAAATCTACTCCTCTGAATTCTACAACAACTTATTCCATGAACCTCCAAATCTCCAAACTGGTCAATAGAGCTCAATTGTGAATCCTAGAATGAATCCACCCAAAAATGTTGAATGGGTTTTCGTCCACGCAACCGTTCTACCCAAGGGTTTTCATCCTAGGGCACGCTGGACCTGCAAACACTAACTCTCCAAACTTCTCTGATAGAAAATATCAAAACCAAGATGTTCAAATCGCTTGCTCTCATCTCTTTTTAAAGGCTCAACTAAGTCTTCTAGAAGAATCCAATTGTAACCTCCTCCAACTTCTAGAAGCACACCTCATTCTTCTTGCTTCATGCCTGAGGGTTTAGTTCCAAACACAACAATCTAGAGATCTCTATCCACCAACAAGTCTTCCATTTTGAGTTTCCACAACTCAAAATTGTCAGGTCATTAAATTTTTCAATTTCTATCTTCCCTAATGTGCTTGCCATCTTAATCTACAATCACAATTACCAAAGTAACTTTATAATATTTAATAAAGTGACCTTATAATATTTACTATTTTTTATTTGTCATTTTAATTAAATTAATTAAAATAAAGTTATCCTTATGATTTAATTTATTTAGGCAACTTTATAAATAATTAATGTAATTACGTTCCTTACAATGCTTGATCATAGCCTATGGGAATAAAATAGGATAGGTAACTCTTTTGGCTAATTACTCAAAAAAATGGGGACATTACAAAGGGGTTCATTGTGCTAGTTGCTCCAACTAATGCCCTTAATTCTCTACAGAATAGCCATTTCTAATGATCAAGAATTTTAGGGTGCTAGCCAATGAACAAGGGTTTCACAACCCTTATGCAATTTAGGCTTTGCAGACCTTGGCAAGTGTACCTTTTATCAATATCAAGACATAACAGGCAATTGTAACAAGATATTGAAATAGCAAACTAGTTCTCATATATTATGACGAGGGTTTGTAAAATTAATACAAAAATTGGTAAATTCCTTGTATACTTTACACTCCTAGCAATGAGAACAAAAAATAATTAAGAATAACTAAGACAATTTGAGATTTATCGTTTTGAGCTTTCTCTAGATATGGAACAAGTATAATTGCTCAAATTGGTGCCTTACATTTTGGGTTTCAAAGTCATATAACCATATTAATGTTTCCTGATCAACAATTTCAAACACATTAAATGGATAACTAGCATTATTGCATTACAATAGAGCATCCTACGTATGGTTTGAATTGCAATTCTACTTAACAATCCCTGAATAACACAACACTCTCAATATCCCATTGACAACAATTTAACCCATTACTCGAACAGAAGCCATTAATGAAATATTCATTGCACAAATTTGCAAAGATAAACTCAAAGATCCTTGATCATTTTATTCACGAGAAAATGTTGAATCATACATTGGAGACAATTACAATTAAAGCATATATTCATGTAACTATGTATTGAAATGCGTATTGGTGTTACAAAAAATCATATTTGTGGACTAACTTCTCTCCAACCTAGACAAGACTTAACTTCTCTAAACAAAGGCCCTCCCAATTACAATGTCCAAAATAATATCTTTTACAAAGAGACTTAAATCCCCTTATATAGGATAAAATGGGCACACTGGCTCTTGAGCCCAATCACATGACACACGTGACTTACTTGCAACTTGCATTCTTTAACTTTGTTAGAACAGAACAGGGACAAAACCCGTTAGAAGAATATTCCCTTTTTCTAACTGACTCGAAAGGTTGTTGAGACCATAGATGAAAAACTCGTGAGTTTTTTGCAATGCCGAGTTTTTTGACCATTTACTCGCCACAAAAATTCGCCAAGTTTTTGGCAAGTTTTTCACAATACCACAGCCAGAAAAAGGTCATTTTGACTTCATTTTTTCACTCTTTCATTTGCTCTACTTCAACAAAAACACTCTCCCAACCATTTTGCACCTATTTACAGCGATTTTGCATCAAGGAGACGAAATTTGAAAGGGATTTTCATCGAATTTCAAAGGCAAATTGGATTTCCAAGTAGGTTTTCTGATTTTTCTTTCTCTTTCTTTTTTTTTAATTTTTTCTTCATTTTTGTTGATTCTATGTTTAAAAAACATTATGAATGTAGTATAAAAAAGATTTAAATACATTTATATTGATCAAAATAAGATTTAGATTCCACTAAACAAGATTTTTTGACATATTTTTCTGATTTTTTCAATTTCTTTTCAAACCCTAGTTTTTTTTTTATTTGAATCCTTTTTTTTGTTGAAGAATATGTTTAGAATCTTAGATTAGTTTAAATTTTTACTAATTTAAAATAATTTTCTGATTTTTTCATTGCTTTTCACATTTTTCAAACCTTAGTTTTTTTTTAAGAAAATGTTTAGAATCTTAAATCAGATTAGATTTTTGCTAATTTAAAGTAATCTATTTTGATTTAGTCTAATTTAGGTTGTTTCTAAATTTTCTCTTAAAAAACTAACAAGTTGTGCTCTCATTATGTGTGTGTAGGTTAATTGATAATGGCAAATAGAGAAGCTTTTGCATCTAATTCAGCCTCAAGCTCTGCCCCATCCATGCCCCCACCATCATTTGTAGGCACTCGTCCTCCAGGAGCTAGAGATCCTGCTTGGAAATATGCTTATCATGGACCTGAACTTGGCTCAACTTTTTGCATTAAATGCGAAAAAGTATTACATGTAGACATCAACTACCTCAAATACCACCTTGCAAACATCACTCATTGTGATGCTAAGCCTTGTCCTAACACCACAAAAGAAATAAAAAGACGTTTGAAGAGGAGAAGATTGTTAAAACGGCAAGTTACTTGTCCCAATTACACAACAAAAGAAACAAAATTAGCAAAAAGATTGAAAATAACAACAAGTAGTTTGGCACGGCGGTTTCCCACTTTCATCTCTTGGGTCCCATAGACTGGCTGGTCTCGTGGACGTAATTAAAATCATTCATTCATTCAATGCCATACTTGCAACTGCAAAAGAAAAAAAATTGCAAAAAGAGAAGGCAAAGGTAGCAATGCAAGCAACCATAGCTTCTTCTCAAACTGCTCTAGTCAACCTTGAGTCAAATAATGATGTAGTTCAGGGCATAGTGGGCTCTCTTCATGGTCCACGTATGCGAAGGCAACCCACCACCACCACGAGCCCTTCATCTACCTCTAGTAGAGCACCAAGATCAGCACCTACATGCATGCATGATTTTTTTGTGCCTAGAAACACACCGGGCGCACAACCTTCCTTAGAGGCAACTAGGTGGAATAGGGAGGTGCATGAGCAGGCAGACATTGCTTGTGCGGATTTTTGGTATTTCAACAACATCCCTTTCAAAGTGGCAAGTTCTCCTTACTGGCACAATTTGGTTACCGCATTGACAGTTGCAGGAAAAGGCTACAAGGCGCCTTCTCACACAGACTTGAGTGGGAGATTAGTTAAACTTAATTCAATTTTTTTGATAAATTTATGTTCTTTAATTTATAGCAATTTATGATGAATTTAAGCTATTTTTTTGTTTACAAATTAAAATTGTGTACTTAATTTCACTTTGTAATTGTAGGTTGCTTACTAATGCAAATAAAAGGGCAAAGGGCAACAGTAGAAGAACAAAGAGAAGAATGGAAAAAATATGGCTGCACTATTCTTTTTGATGGGTGGACGGATGGTAAAAACCGCACCATCATTAAGTTTTTGGTAGCTTGCAAAAATGAGGTGGTGTTCTTCAAATCAGTGGTACCTCCAACATAGTCAAAAATGCAAAAAAATTGGCTCAAATGTTGGAGCAAGTTTGCATGGAGGTTGGGATTGAAAATGTGGTGCAAATCATAACTAATAATGCAGCAGCATATGTGGCAACAGATAGAATCCCCCAAGGTAAACACCACACAATATTTTGGACACCTTGAGCTGCAATTGTCCTTGACCTTCTTTTAGAGGACATAGGCAAACTAGATTGGGTCACACCGATTGTAAAAGATGCAAGGAGGATCACTAAATTTATCTACAATCACCCTTGGGTTCTTCACTTGATGAGGGATCACACCCAAGGGAAAGAGTTGGTGAGATCTGATGTGACAAGGTTTAGAACAATTTTCTTAACGTTGCAAAGCATTCTTTGTTCATTGACGGCTTTGAAACAAATGTTTGTTAGTAAAGCATGGCTAGACTCAACTTATTCGAAGAAGCCAGAAGGAGAGAGGGTTGCATGCATTGTCTTTGACAAACTGTTTGCACAAAGAGCTACAGAGATTGTGAAGGTAACTTCAAAACTTCGAATTTAAATTCAAATTGAATATTTTTTTTAATGTCTTTCATTGTAAATTTGTAACTCTAATCCTTTTGCATTTTTATATTGTAGGTGTCGGAGCCCTTGGTTAGAGTTCTCTACTTGGTAGATGGGGATAAAACCCAAATGAGGTATCTTTATGAGGCCATGGATAGGGCCAAAGAGGCTATAAGAAATTATTATAAGGGGGACAGCCTCAAATTTGATCCCATTTGGGAGATTATGGACAGGAGATGGAACCATCAACTCCACCAACCCATCCATGTAGTAGGGTACTTCTTGAACCCCCATTTCTTCCATTTAGGGACCTACTCAGATCTTACTGGAGAGGTTATGGAGGGCCTCACTACTTGCATTCAGAGGATGACACCCCAGCCTAAGGTGGCATACCTCATTGTTAATGAATTGCAAAATTATAGGGAAAAAAGGGGTGCACTCTTTTCTTCAAACCTGGCAAAGAGAGCAATAAACAATCAGTTGCCAAGTATAAAATTTGAAATTTACAAGTTACAAGCTATAACTATGGATAATTTGATAAAATATCTTTTGAACTTTTGACTTTCCTTTCTAAGTTTCTAACTCTTAAAAAAAAATTAAAGATATTTGGTGGACAAATTGGAGTGGAAATACCCCAAATCTCCAAAGATTTGCCCTTCATGTCTTATGCCAGCCTTGTAGTTTGTCCAATTGTGAGCAAAATTGGAGCTTGTTTGAGACCATCCACACGAAGAAGAGGAACAAATTAGCTCAGAAACGCCTCAATGACCTTGTCTATGTGCAATATAATTTTCAGCTAGGCACAAGAAAGGTAGAAAAAATATCAAATAATCCAATTGACTTGGATGAGATAGATCCATACAGTGATTGGACAGGGCGGGATGAGCAACCTCCATTGTTTTTCGAGTAAGATATCTATGATTTAGAGTGACAAGCAATGGAGGAAGGGGTGGATTTGCATTCCCATTGGATGACATTGAGGATGAGCCTAAGGAGTCATTGCCAGTGCCACCAATAGCAGCATCTACATCCAGGATGGAGGTTGAGGAGCCACAGTAGAGTCCTACGACTAGACCCTCTCCCTAGTGAGAACTAGACAAGGGAAGAGGAAGATATGAATTTGTGAAAACTAAAATATATTAATGTAGTATTTACTTTCAGTTTTACAGAAACAATTTGCTATTTTCATTTTGTTTCAAACTATCAGTATCAATACATTCCACATGAGGATGTCATTTTGTATCTAATTTTCTTTCAAATCAATCAAATACAACTAGATTGAGCTTGTTTCTTCTATGCACTCATTTATTGACTCATTGGATGCATCTTATCATTGAATTTTGCAAAAAAATGTGTTTTTAATGAAATTTAAGCAATTTTTAAAGTTGTCAAGTTTTTTGCCAGGTCGAGCTTTTTGGGCTTGGCGAGTTTTTCAACTATGATTGAGACCATTTGAAGGTTGTACTTGATGTCAAAAATGCCATTGAAGCCCAAGAATGAAGCTCAAAACAAAAACTATTCCAATTTTGCCAATGAAGATCCTCAATCTATTACATGCTTTGTCATCAACCTAACTAGGATGTTGTCATTGAGACCCGATGACCGATTGAAATACAACTCGATATTTATTCATTATACTTTTCCATTTGGGATGCAAAAGTCTTCTCTACACACCATTTGAATGCTGAAACTTTAGTATTTTTTTCTAAATGAGAACTATATTTTGCATCCAAAATTGCTTTTGCATCTTTATTAAAGTTGTCTAAATTGGATTCGAATTCAAATAACTCATCTAAGTCTGTATTCAATAACAATGAGTTTGGTTCCCCACTAGCACAAATGAACGAGGAGAGAGAAGGGACCACTGTGCCAAATTCATTCTTACATTCATTGAGTGGCTTGACAATTCCATTGCTATACAAAATACTTGGCATGATTTTCTCTTCAATATTCTCCAAAAATTTGAATTTTCCACTCAACTGTTGCTCCAATTTTGCCTAATAAGATGCAACTTCTCCTAATAAGCCAATCATTTGATGTGTGCTTATAAGACTTTCTGGAATGTTGGGGTCATACCTGGAACTTTTGTAGACTTGCTGTTAGTTTTAAGATCAGAAATGCAATAAGCAGAAAACTCAACACATGAAACAATGAACACAGTGATTGCCCTAGGAAAACCCTCCTACTCGAGGGAGAAAAACCCAACAACAATATTCTCTTATTTATTAGAAGAAAAGTGCAGAAAACTGCATACAAAATCAGGCCCTAGAATAGGTCGAGTCTCATACAATGAGAAATAGCACTTCTCCTTGAAGCGAACCTTAAATGCACTAATGATAACACTTCTTCAAAGTCTGATCTGCTGCTAGGAGGCGACCTATTGCTGAAGATATTTGAATTGGAGTGAATTGGTTGCTTGATCAAATGAGAGGACTTCATCCTCTTTATATACAAAGTTGGGCGGCCTCCTCTCTAGATTGGCCCTCAGAAAAATATAATTTATTTATGAAGCAAAGGCCGGCCTGCCTTTAATTAAGAGAAAATAGCTCCCGAAGCTATAAAAAACTAACACTCCCTCTTAGCTAGGGAGGTATTTTCCAGATATCCTCGTCATGGAGTCTCTCAACATGACGCCCACAATGGCTACACCCATTTGTGGAAAACAACATCTCAATCTCAGAGATGTACAAGAGTTTATCATGGAGTCTCTCAACATGATGTCCACAATGGCTACACCTATTTGTGGAAAACACATCTCAGTCTCAGAGATGTACAAGGGTTCATGACGGAGTCTCTCAACGTGATGTCGCCATGGAGTCTCTCAACATGACGTCCACAATGGCTACTCCCATGTGTGGAAAGAAACACATCTCAGTCTCAGAGATGTGAGTCTCTCAACATGACATCCACAATGGCTACTCCCATGTGTGGAAAGAAACACATCTCAATCTCAGAGATGAACAAGGGCTTGCACCTCATAATTCTCCATCTCAAAGAAATATACACTACAAGGTCTTTCACCTCATATTTCTCCGTCTCAAAGAAATATACGTTACAAGGGCTTTAACTTTATTTGACGGAATATTATAAAGTTGACTTGACTTTATAATAAAGTATTCACTTAAAATTATTTAAGTGAAATTC
This sequence comes from Sequoiadendron giganteum, assembly GCA_007115665.2. Taxonomy (NCBI): domain Eukaryota; kingdom Viridiplantae; phylum Streptophyta; class Pinopsida; order Cupressales; family Cupressaceae; genus Sequoiadendron; species Sequoiadendron giganteum. The sequence continues at coordinate 714,049,010 of CM021102.1, forward strand.
AAAAACACTTTATGGAAAGGGGCGCCCACTTATTTAATTATTAACTATTGAAAAGTGTAAAATACGTTAAAATGTATTTTTAAATGAAAGTGGCGTCACTTTTAGGGATGCGTGCCATTTTGGGGTAATCGAACTCATCTTTTGACTATTTGATATTTTCTCTTTGGCTTTGGCTGAGCTTGGTTTCTCTTAGACAAGGGTTTCAGGAGATTTATCTTTGGAGAGCGGCAATTCTTCACAGATCTGTGATTGTGAGACTGTGAAAGATCAGTTGAATGATTGCAACAACGGGAGCTTCAATTCAAGAGTTTCTACAGTGCTTAATCAGGATTTTATGTGCAGTTATCAGTAGTTTTCAATAAAATACAAGAGGGTTTGAGAGATTGGCGTCATTCTTCATCTGGTGGACATTCCAGCTTCATGGTCGTACCTTCCTTGCTGAGGACGTGATTTCTTGTTGAAGTGCGTGGCTCTTCTATCAAGGGCGTTTGAAGTTTTGAGGAGAAACGCCTTCTTTCTTGAGGTTTTTTTCATCTTCTCCTTTGGCGTCTAGCTACTACAGTCCATTTGCCTCAGTTTTCAGGCTAGAGATTTCATTTTGTAGCCTTCTACACTGGAATTTATTAGTTTTCATCATTCTTGGCTGGCAAACTGAAATATTTTCTTAATTAAATAATCTAGAGCATTTCGGGTATGTCTATCATATGTAATCTCTTTGTCATGGTTGTTTAATACCTTTGCACTTTCATTTTGTCAATTTCAGCTCAGATTTGAGTTTTATGAGCAATTTTATGAAATCAGCCCATTCTACTTTTGTCTAGAAACTTTCTCTAAAAACTAAAAAACACAGAAAGATAAACAAAACAGCAAGGGTTTCAGAAGGAGCCAGTTGGGCTCATCACAGTGGTATCAAAGTTGTAATCCTGCCAACCTGTGGTGTGAGCAATTTTATGAAATCAGCCCCTTCTACTTTTGTCTAGAAACTTTCTCTAAAAACTAAAAAACACAAAAAGATAAACAAAACAGCAGGGGTTTCAAAAGGAGCCAGTTTGGCTCATCACAGTGGTATCAGAGTTGTAATCCTGCCAGCCTGTGGTGTTAGCGGGTGCTTATCAGACCAGCAGTTGGTCTTCCTAAAAAACACAAAGAGATAAGCAAATTTACACAGGGGTTTGAGAGAGAGCCAGTTGGGCTCATCACATGTGTAGTCATGCATTAGATAGAGTCACTTGTGCTTTAATTGCAATGTTGCCCTAATTGGCAATGTCACAGTGTGTGAGCATGCATTGTAGCATGCTTATGTTGCAATTGCAATGCAAAAAAATTGATAGCATGTTGCTTGTCCACTAATGTCTTGATGTAAAAATTGGGGTGTTATAGCACATGGGCTAGATAGTTTTCTCCCCAGCTTTTGTCAATCCTTTTGAGGCATCATGGAGAAAGATATTTTGAATGGCATTAATGAACCAAGGCTGTCCATAAACATTTTGGTAGATATGAATTGTACTCTTCCAACAGTATCTCCCAAAAATGATACCCCACAAACTTTTTGTGACTTCAAATCTATTGCATTGCATAACACTTTATTCAAACTCCTTGGTTAAACAATGGCCAAGTGGCTTAAACATCTACTCGCTCAAGTCATTTATACTGCACAACGTGGTTTCATTGAAGATAAATAGGTTCTTGATGGTGTGGTGATTGTTCATGAACTACTTTACTCAATCAAGTTGAGAAAGGATGAGGCAATGATAACCAATCTTGATATCAATATTGCTTACAATCATGATGATTAAAATCTTCTATTGGAAGTCCTTTGGTGATTTGGCTTCAATTCTAAATGGTGCAAGTATGTGGAAAGTTGCATTTCCTCCCTTTAGTCTTGATCTTGGTAAATGGTTTCATTGCAAACTTTTTAAGTGTAATGTTCCCTTTCTAATTATTTCCAATCAAAAATTTGAAGATTGCTAAGGTCCCAAAAGTTCCTAAGCATGTGCAAGTTGTCAGAGTTTCGGAGTTTCCCCTATTGGTATGTCTTTTCTCCAAAGTCTACCTTTTCGTTTATCCCTGACAAAATTTTGAACGTCCCCATTCAAGCATACCTTTCATCCATTCCCCAACTTCATTCCCTCTTCTATCATGATTTCAAAGTTCTCCATTCCATCATCACTTTTCCCCAAACCTCAACTCCCCAATCCTTACACTAAGATACCTATTGGAGTTAGAGTTTCAGCCTTCCCCTTACCCGAGTACCTTTTCCATATGGTTCCTCTAAACTTTGATCCCCGAAATCTTACACTATGTTAGCCCATCAGGATTGTGAGTTCAGATATGTTTTTATTTAGGTACCTAATATTCCATACACATAACCCCGACCCTCGAACTTCGAAACTCATGCCTTTTGCCCAACTCAATCCCACCTATCTCCTTGCAAGACATCTTCATTAATGTGATGTGGCCCTGCAACTACCCAATCTAATCTTCCCAACCAAAAACATTTTTTTATTTTAAGGATGCAGATTCACATGTAATTGTGGTGTTGAGGATGAAGAGGGGCATGCTTTCATTAATGCAGTGGTTGCATCCCAACTCCAGTTGGTCCTCACATAATCCAAGCCATTATTTTGGGTGGGATTCAATACTGGCCATAGATTTCAATGATATTAAGAGAGTGCGTTCATTCTAAGAATGCATTCAAGCAATCAAATCTAAGGACAGAAACCCTTGCATTCACTGAGATCAAAAGATGAAAGCCCTTTGGTTTCTAGGAGTGGAGAAGAAAACCCCTTTGGTTTTGTATGACAATCTCACTTAGAGGTTGTGAATGACCATTCATGGTGTGGATCTTAGCTTCATCAAGTTTGTGTGAATTGTAGTTTATTGTAGATTCAAGTAGCGTAGTTTCAGTGCTGTTGCTGTTGTTGCAGCTGTTGTTCTGCTGTTGTTACCACATATTTTGATGTATTTCAAATTACGTTAGAAACAAGAAAATTCTGGAATCTATTTTTCCTTGTTTGGCTCCATTCGTTATGTTTGGGTTGTCAATAATGTGAAGAAAATTCTGGGTTTTGCATGACCCAGTTAAAAATAATTAAATCTAAAAATTATTGACAGGGTTAACATTAAGTCAACCTAAGGTATCCATCAAGAAGATTGCATCTCCTTGATCTTTTCTTCATCATAAAAAAAGCTTTGGATAGGATATTGACTTCTGCAAGCGTCCAGGATAATTTCTGGGCTGAAAATTACCTCAAATGTTAAGATCCAATCACAACAATTTTTGGTTGACACTATCCCTTATGGCGAACTTGAAATTGAGGAGGCCACAGCTCTCAAGGATTACTTAACAACCATGCCATAGCCTCTGATGAAAAGATAAATGATGATAAGTCACAATTCACAGTCCTCTTTATAAATGTTAAAGAGAGCAAATAGACACCTTGCTAGGATTGAGGGTTTCAATTGTGCTTAAATCCCAAGTATTTTGGAATTCCTTTGTTTTGTGGGAGATGCTTCGGCAACAATTGATCAACATTTTAATGCTTGGCTGACTGGAAAGGTAAATTTCTCAACCTTGCAGGTAGGCTCCAGCCCCTAAAACCCATTCTCCAAGCACTCTCTGTTGATGTAAGTAGCGGCAGGAGATTTCTTTCTCCCATATATTAATTCGAAGTATATTAAATAATTCATTAAGGCCGACTTTGGTGAAGTGGCGCCTCTCTTCAAACAATTATTTTATATTTTATTTTTGTAATGTCCCCTCTCTAGGCAGTATTTGCCAGTTGGTTGATTAACCCATCATTGGACCCTCGTGGGCTAGTTCAGTGGTTAGAGGGTCTCCTTGGCTCAGTTCTTTTGTCAGTTCAGGGACATTACTTATCTTCAGTGCTCACTGGTTATCAGGTTCTAGCTTCTGCATTTGATTCTTGTCATGTTAGCGGGCACTTACTATTTATAGTAAGTCAGTATCAGGGAGTTACTATTTCAGGCAGGGCACCTGGTGACTAGGTATTTGCAGATATTCAGTGAATTATGAGTTGACTTCATTTGGATTTCATATTTATTAATGAAATCATTATTAAATGATATTTTAATATCTTATGTTATAATTTCACTTTATATCATTAAAGTGGGGCCATGGGGCCGTACCCCTTCAATTAGTCATCACTTAAAAAGTATTATTCAAACTTGGCACATATTCCAAAGTCAACACACATCAACAAAAGCAAATATAATTTAAATACTTCTCATGGGAGAAAATCGTACCACTTTGGAGGAGTATATATTGCTCAAGACAAGAGATTGACCTCATTCATTGAGCTCTTGATACTTTGTCATTTTGTGGTGATTCTCCTTGGTCTTTGTGCAAGCGTTTTGAAGGATATTTGCAGGCATTGGGATTGCAGAATTCCACTGCTATTGGGCATCTGAAGTGTTGAAAGATACACCTAAGTGCTGGCTTTATTGGCTTCCATCATTGGATCGATTTCTTCTCATTGATCCAGTTTTTGCAATTTGTGGTGAAGAAATCTCAGGGGTTTGAAGGCTGGTTTTAATAGAGACATCATATACTGCCCCTGCTGTCATATATCATACAGCTGTGCATATTTGAAGACAGTGGCAATCAGATTTTGCATTTTATATTCATTCAAAACTGGGACGTCTTCTACCTGGGCTAAATTGCTCCATACTTGAGCTGGTCTTCATGAAGACTAGGGGCGGCCAGACCTTGGACAGCTACAGCAGTCATTAGAGGTTGGGTAATTTGCATTTTCAGTCCTGCACCTGCACTTTTTCATTCCCAGCCAGCTATTAAAGTGCCCAGATTTTATATTAAGACTCTATACTTCAATCCGGGTATGATGTTGTTGCTAGAAATAGCTTTATTTGCGTCATAAAAACAATATTTGCTCCTGTTGTTCATAATCTCTCTCTTTTTCAGTCAATAAACTGTCTTATCAGCATTTAGATTAGTTGTTTTTGCTTGTTTGTCATTTGTATATTTCTACATTCCTATATTTGCATCGCAAAACACAAAAAAATCAAAATATTGCAAAGAAACCAAAACAAATCCGTCATAGCAATTGTTGGGTTGAGTTGAGAGACACCAGGTCTCTTACAATTTTATTCAAAATTCAGGCCGACCATTCCAAGAGACGCATTGTTTAAGGAGACGCATTGTTTTATGGAAGAGGCCGACTTCTCATGAAAAGGCATCTTGGTGTCTATATATTCAAGGGCGATTCACTTCATTTCGCATCCAATAATTATCAAGACAAGTTCGCATACATCAGGGAGGAGTTCAACTTCATACAGCAGATCGATACTTGTATCAAGGAGATCGATATTCTTTATTGCTTGTGTATTTGCATCTAGAGAGATGCTAAAACCTTTGCATCAGTTTGGCCTAGTGTGTGGCCTAATTGTAAAGCAGATTTGCTGCTCTTTTATTCAATATATAAGTGATATATTGTTGCTGGGTTTTTTTTCCTCAAGAAGGAGGGTTTTCCCAGGGTATATGCTGTGTTCTATTGTTTAGATTTGTTTTATTTCTGCTTAATTCAATTCTGGTCCTAAAACTAACACTCTCAATCTATCTTTCTCTGCTCTGAAAGCCCCTAAGTTGTTCTAAATCAGCTAAATTCTATTATATGGAGATTCTTTTGGCAAGGTGCAAAAGAAGATGGCGAAATGTACTCCTAAATCTTTCAGTGGAGCAGGTCCTAGGAATCTAGAATTAATGGATAAAACCATTGGAGTAATGCAGGTATGGAGAACCCTTGAGGAGCACAATCAAGCTTGGAGTAAGATGCTTACAAGTTACAGCAAAGTAGATGGATAATATGAACCCCTCCTATATCTTCTCAATGCACTCTCTTCCTCTAGGCTCTCACAATTGGTCATTCATCAAACATTGTAGAGATTCAATCACCTTGAAACTATTATGGGAGGTTTCAAATAGTCAATCAACAAACTTATAGAATGAGCATTGAAGTGATTCTCCACTCTCTCACTAGGAGGAACTTCATGAATTTCATTAAGTGATAGCTTCATTATTGGGAAATCAAGTATTAAATATTAGGAGTGGTTCTATAGGATGAACAGACTTTCTAGATTGTGACTTTTCAATCTCTCAAAGGCAAAGCACGCAAGAACAAATTTGGTTTGCACGAATTCCATTTCTTTCAAATGATAACAAAATTACGTCAGTCTTAGGCCCCACAATGAGGCATCAGGCAAATTCGGAATATAAAGCATTATCCATGATCATCTTTCTTTTACCTAATATGATTTGATCCCAGGTAAGGCTTCCAAATTCATATGCTATGCATTTGAATGTCTTGCTTGTGCAGAAGGAATTTCAATCAAGATGGCTTGCACTGTCGAGGTTGGTTAGGCCTTTCCCAATATTGCCTCTCTGAGTAGGGTGAAACATCTTCCCGTTTCCTTTTCCATTTCTCCTTGCTCATGGTGTATGTGTGATCCCTAAAGGATCGGAAAATGAAAATTTGTCAAGGGGATCACTTTTAGCAGTTATAGCTCTCAGAAATGCCCCAAAAACACAGCAGAGCAAAACCATCAGTTCCCAATAGGGGGACAGCTCCGAAACTGCCACAGAGGCTTTGTAACAGCCAGCTATCTGAAAGTGACAGTTTTGTCCCACCACCAACAGTTGGAATGTGAAGCAAATAGACTGACATTTCTCCTTATATATGGACAAGAGGGACTTAGATTGTATCATGGGAGTTGTATTTGAGTTTTGTAGAACATTCAGAAGTAGAATTACATTGTAATTCATACCATGGACTTGACAGTTGGTATGTAACCAAGTGGAGCAAAGGGCACATTTTATCCACAATATTTTACATCTCATTGGACTTGTCTAACTTCTACTAATAATTTGGTAGCAATGCATTTACCACTACCAAAACTGGTTTTACCCTTTCTAGGGGTTTCCAAGATAAAATCTGTATGTTCCTTCTCTTCCATAGCATTCTTTCCTTCCCAATTGTCATTTACTTTAATCCATTGGTTCTTAATTTCTAAAAACATATTTTTGGTGAGGTTATGAATCAATGTGCTATGTCACTTAGAAGTTGGGATTTACTTGGGTGCAATCTGCCTCTCTATCAGACTTCTTGGTCCCAGGGCAATCCTTTATTGGATTCTCTCATTTTCAGCACCTGTTCTAATTGTTTGGAATCTTTGGATGTTTAAAAAGTTGAAAATAATGTATATTGAGAGACTCAAATATTTCAATTTCAAGAATCAGCATTAAGGTGAAGTCTCAGAGGTACCAAATCTTCATTTTAGGTCCCAAATTGGCAATCTATATATGGGGCAAGCAAAACTTACCACAATGGTAAGTTATTAAGGATCCTCTGTAACAAGGCTCAAAGCATGCCAAGAAGGATTGGACCCAAATCAAGTGGATGACCTCCATTTCTTCCCTACCCAACACCCCCACCTCCCCCAATTGGGTACAAAGTTATATTTTGAAGTGTCCTTCAAAGGCAACCCAGGTTTTCCCAAGGCAAAGTATTTAATTAGGTGCTAGTTGGGTTTTTGTACCTGTGCATTCTCTATTAGCCTACGAAATGAATCCAACAACATGGCTCAAGCAAGATGTATGGTTGAAGACCTCAATCTCATCAGAACTTTAGGCACTAGAAAACTAATTTTGGATGGGGATTATCAAAATGTTATTGATTCCATTAGGAAGGAAGATCATTTTAACTGGCAAATGGATTCTATCTTATTCTTGACCAAAGAATGAGCTCTTGTCTAATTTTAATAGGTTATCAAATGGCTTCATGGTTATAGAGAAGAAAACAGTGTGCAGACCACCTTGCTAAACATGAAGTGGATTAGTTGTTTTGTGGATCCACTCTTGGCCCCTCTCCTAGTATGGTTTGAAGGAGATTGCTCTCAGGGAAGCAGCGTTTCCAATTTAACCCTAATAAAATGTGTAAGGTTCGTGTTTAAAAGGTAAAAATGACGGCACTCGCCCTTCAGATTATCCCCACTGGGAATACATGGTTGCAGTTTTATGACATCATTCCAAGGAAGGGTCTGTTTCCTAAGGCGAAATGCCCTGACGCTTATCATTTTATACTGTTGTAGGTGGTTGCTGGGCCCCTCATTATGTGTGTTCTTGAAAGTGGAATAATACTATTGATTTTGAGGAAGCAATGATCTAAAATTAGAATTATAGATGTTTTCAATAGAAGGCTTTTGATCTCGAGTTTGCATATTGTTTGAATATGATTTTTCTTCAATTGTGTTCCAAAGGAGACAGTTTGTTGGTGTTTAGTTTAATTCAAGCCTTTCATTCATTATTTTGCTACTTCAACTGGCTTCAGAGGTTGGACTGATGCTGCTAATGTTGCTATACATATCCTACCTTTGCTTCTGAGCTGCTAATGCTCCTATCCTGCTACTGCATTAGATAACATAGCCTAACCTCCATTACACTTCTAAAGACCTTTGGTGCACTACGGTAATGACTGCAACAAAGACTGAATCATTAATTGGGCAGTCATCTCATTATATTACAATCTTTTTATTGAAAGACGTGAAAACTAACTCAACAACCTCTGTCAGATTCCTCCCCACACTTAACTAAAAGAAAGCAAAGGAAGGAGTATGGAGATCAAGCAAGCAGTAGCGAGAAACAAACTGTAAGTGTGTCTGAAGTCATTTATTTTTCTCAATTTTTGCATTTTGTCAAAATGCACACAGAGATCACTGAATGATTTGACAATGATTACTGGTTGTGTGCTCAGTGATCATTTTTATGAAGGTCCATGTTTCTTCTATGAATAGCTTCACTAATTTGTGGTCTGAAAGGTAATCAATGCTAAATAACTCTGATTTGACTTGCTCTTTAATCTTTTGAGACTTTTAAGAAAATACAAAGCCAGAACCATCCTTTACCATCTGTGCCATTGTTGGTACTCTGCAAACAAGTTTGCAACAGGCTCACAATTTGTTTGACAAACTGTCTTGTTGATGGTTTTGTGGATTGTATGGGCAATCTTGCTTGCTGTTTAAGACACGGCAACTTCAGGAAATTGGAGTTAGTAGGTTAAAATCTGTACCGATGACCACAATATGGATATTGTAGAAGACTGATCCATGTTCAAGGCAAGTGTCACGGTAGCTGGTTTTGGGAGAAACTTTAAGTGGATTCTACTGCCCAAAGTTTCAAAGGAAACTATGGTTTGCTTGTGTCAAGAGGTGCATACTTGCATCCCATAACAGCTTAGACTTTAGAGTGAGAGAGAGAGAGAGAGAGAGAGAGATTTTCTTCTAAGGTAGCACATTCAATTAGCCTATTGCCAGTTTGGATTCATCTTAATAGACAACAATCCCTAATGGGAGAGAAATTAGGACATCAAATCGTTGGATGTCTATGGGCGCATACCACATTAATGCTAACATGAATATGTGCTAGGTCTAGACTCTATGTTAACTGCGACTCAATTAGCCTATTGCCAGTTTGGATTCATCTTAATAGACAACAATCCCACACCAACATAAATATAATGGGAGAGAAATTAGGACATCAAATCGTTGGATGTCTATAGGCGCATACCACATTAATGCTAACATGAATATGTGGTAGGTCTAGACTCTGTGTAGTATGCCAGAATGATGTTCTTGACAGATTTCATTTCTTCCTCTATTACTGGGCGAGGAACCCGCAATCAATTCCCATTCCCCGATCACAATAAAAACAATCTAATGAAATTCTCCAAATCCAATTGCGAGCTACCTTAGGGTTTAATTTAGGGTTTTCAGAATGGTCCAGGGGAAAAAAAAAGGAAGCAAAGCAATGTACCGGTTAAGCTCGTGTTGTTTGCGTTTGCGAGCGGCGAGGGTCTCGTATTCGAGCCTCTGGAACTGCTCATACGGCTGCGCTCCGCTCTGATCATTCTGTGCAAATGCGAGGGGGTCCATCTCCCCCTGAAAGTGCAGAGTGTACTCCTCTTCTTCCTCTCCTTCCTCTTCATCCTCTTCTTCTCCTTCTCCTTCTCCTTCTCCTTCTTCTTCTTCGAAATTAAAGTCCAGTTCATCCAAGTCTATGTCCATGTTGTCTATGGACAAACTGTTATTGACTGCTCCCTGCACTTCATTTTCCTGCTCGTCATCCATGCTTTCTGCTTCAATGCTTTCGGTTTCCATTTTTTGGGGATTTCAACAGATATTGATATCAAAGCCTTGTTTCCTGTAAATTTATAAGATCATGACATGCTGTTCTGGCTATTTAACTTATAAATTTGCAACGGTTACAGGAAATTTGAAAAAAAAATGTTACGTTAGATAGGTGTTGTTTGGCGTATGACAATTTTGATTTTGCTGAACTTCTTCTGCCTTTTACAGAGTTCAAACAAGGACAGGGTTATATAAATTTGTGCGGGAGAATAGAATAGAATAGAGATGAGTTCTTTGTTTTTAAAACAATGTTTTGTTTAATTTTTTTATTTGCCTATAAGTAGTCATGTAATACATGAAATTAATTGACAAGTTATGTATATACAAATTTTTATTCATAAGTGGTAGTTTTAAATTGATTATTTATTTACATGCATTAACTTTTTATATGTTTAATGTTTAAAATTTAATCTATTAAATTGTAACATCCTTTTATAATACATAATATGAGGACTCTCTCTCAACCTCTTCCCCGCCTCCCTCTCTCACACACCCTCTTTCCTAGGCTATCTATATATATATCTCCTCTTTCTTTCTTTCTCTTTCTTGTCTCCTCCTATATCTTTATTTCTATCCCTCTTAAAGCTCTTAAGTTATTTGATGGAGGTGAAAGAGCATATGTTGCTAATAGGCTCACCTTAAGATTGTGAAAGAACATAGGCTACTAATTAAATATAATATGATAAAACATCGACAAAAAAGAGTTGAATGATGGTGATAGACTCTCTAGATTGTAATAATCATATTCTATGAGGCATATCTTATTATTTCATGTGGTCAAACACTTTATGGGTATCCATCAAATTTATGCAATTCATATATGTAAACAAGCTTAAAAAGAAAATATGTTTACCATAAAACATACTATATATGTATATTTTAAGTAAATCAATATATTATAAAATTATATATTTAGATTATATATTATATACGATCTTTTATATGATATAAATTGTTAAAATTTTATTTCTAATATCATATTATAATATGCATCTGTATATTAAATACATTATGTATTTAATGTTTGTTTATATTTGTTCTTTAATTACAGATTTATTTTATTTATAAAATCTAAATTTTAATTATATTTATTATTTTTTGTATTAATTATCATTTACCATACATATATTCAAAAAGCCATCAGTTGCTTTATTCAGACCATGCAAAGTCTTATCCACTTTTATAGTTCACTAACCATATATGTTTTTTGCCTATATTTCCTTTACAAAACAAGACAAAACTAGAGCCTGAAACATTATATAGACCCTTACATTTATTGCCCCTTACATTTATATTATTTTAATTACATTAGCATATAGAAAAAATAGCTTTTAAAGAAGCATTTTGTCATCCTACAATCAACAATTTTTGTTATTGGTGCTTCCTTCATCATCCCCTAGTGTATCCAATAATTTTTCATGGAACATATTAGTCTTTTGTCTTTTCTAGAAGTTAAGCTCTTTATCCAAGGTCTTTGTTGGGAATCTCTCGGTGTATTTCTTTTGAAACTCTAATTAGTTTTTCATGAAGGGAGTGTTATCATTCTCATTGAAAGCCCAATGCCTTTTGTATCTTACCTTTGTCCTATTTATGTCCAATGTTCCTTCCTTTATCAATCTCACAATTTATCCTTTGAGATCTACACGGTTATTGTTACCTACATAGCAATATTATGAAACATGAGTCTTCTAAAAGACTCAAAAAGTACTCTCCTTGTACCCTGAAAAACATCCTCATTTCTAGCCTTCCATATTACCCATAATATATTAGATGTTAACACAAGCCAAAAAAAATTATAAGAATTACTTAAGTAGTCCACATACCCAAACAAAATTTCCTCCCAATTGGCCTTACCATTGTCCCCCCATCCAATAAGATTAATCAAGAACATGTTCGAAATCTCTTTAGCAAACAAGCAATCAAAAAAGACATGTCTAATGTTTTCAGGTTGCTTGCAAACTAAGGAAATGCTCATTGTTGCATTGGGTATCTTAAAAAAAAAATTGTAAAATAATAACCATTTAAAACAAGCAATTTTTGGTTCATTTATATTAGACCATAACATTTTGAAAAAAATTGACCATTGTCCACATGAGTGGTTGAGACCCCAACATTTGCTTAGATATGTTACAGCCCATTGTATTGTTGCCTAATTACTATTACCTTGATGGGTTAAAAATGCTTTAATATATATGTTCATGATTGTGTTTTGTATATGAATCTTGATGGAAATATGATGAATGAATGTTTAATTAAATTAATATTTTATAATGTTCTGAAGACTAAAATATATGATTCATATGAATGAATTGTTATTGGCTAACTACTGTTGTGATGTACTAAGCTGAATTGCAGGAACATATTTGAACCTCTGGAAGAGAGGGGGGGTATCACTCAAGAGAAGAACTTGGTCTAGCAACCCTGATGAGCCTATTGAGCATACACAAACTCACTTCCTAGTTGGTCTAGTTGATTAAGATAGTTTGAAAAATGGTAAGTAACCTTCCGTCAGGGTTTGTGAATGTTTTGTATTGGATTATGATCTTGTTCTATGAATGTTTTCATTGAACCTATATGTGATTGAGTCTTATGTTGAGAATAAGTTCTTCTTCATGTGTTCATAATTATATATTAGTCAGTGAAGTATATACATAGAATGTATATATGTACATGTCTACGATAACTCATACATATGAATATATGTGTACGAGTATGCGTAGGTAGACATACCTACGCATGCTCATGAACAGATAACCCATATGCATGGGAATGTTGATTGGACAAATGTGACACATATATATACACTTTGTGTATATACATCGATCGATGAGTAAATGAATGTATGTGTTTGAATATGGATATTGAAATAATGTTATATATATATATATATAATTTTTGAAGTATTTTTAAATAAATCATAGTGCATTATAGCGTTGCCATGTATATTGTTGTAGCTAAATTTTATTACGTTTTTTATTAGATAAGCAGGGAAGGGCCCTGATCCCATGGTTACAAAAGTAGACAAAAAGAAACAAAGAGAAGCTGGGAAACAACACCACCACCACCACCAGCACAAAAAACAACAACATTATAAGGTTGCAGGCCAGCAATAACTCTAGTAACCATAGACCAACCAGTACTAATAAAAAATAGTAAACTACTAGAAGCATACTTATATCTACGTAAACCATTAATTAAGTCTGCAGTGTACCGGGTGGTATTCCACCATAACATATCCATAAAAAAAAACAATCTAAAGGATAAAATTTATATGATAAAAGACTCATCAGAAAAACAACAGAGCAACAAAAAGAGGCATTATTTTCCTTTCTTCAACAGGTTCCCATACTCTCCCATGAGAGCAATATAGTCTCTCCAGTCAAGTTCCTCTATCTCGTCCAGAGTCTTCAGGGCATCCGATTTCCCCTATTTTCGTAGCTTCTTGGCAATTTTGGGCTCTCCAGAAGTCGCACCCATCATTTCCCGCCTCATAAGTCTGTTCGTAACCCTCATGAGAGTAACCAGAGCCTTCTCCATGTCTTTGAACTGAACCTACAAGAAATTTGGTCTGCTCTTTAAAACTTCAATAGTATCTAGTCTTTTCCCGTATCCAGATCCTCAACTTCCTGCACATTTTCTTCCTCTTTCTTATCGTCCTCAGAATGTTCAGCTTGTTCATCCTCTTCCTCATACTTTTCCTCCTCTGAGCCTTCTTCCCCCATCTCATAAGTTGTACTCTCAAAATCCAAATCCTCAGAGTCATCATCCTCATGGGCTTTGAAATCTTTGTACTCCCGATCCTCCTCTTCACTAGCAAATAATTTGTGTTTCCCTTTTTTCTCCTTCGAGGCCACTTTAGCAAGCTGGGTCGACCGTCTTCTACCACTCCCACCACTTCCCTGCCCTTGCAGATACTCTTTCTCCTCCTCATTTTGGGTCCCTTCCTCAGTAATATTAATGGCATCTCTAATGTTTAAGTCACATTTAGGTTTTTTTGCCTTGAGAAGTTCGAGCAGCAGAGGCGAATGTTTCCTTTTTTCAGGCATGGCTCTTATAAGCTCAATTTCAAAGATTCTTTTCTCCTCACATTTCTGCAACACAAGGGTAGAAGGGTTGGAAATATTGGCAACAAGAAATTGACTTTTAGTCGTGATAAGCACTCTTCTAGCGACAACAACAGGAGGCGGGCGGTGAATAGGTTCCTCAGCTGGGATATCAACTGCACTAGGGTTTTTGTCCATAGGTTGTTCCTCATTATCCGCTTTAAAATAGTTAGGGTTTTCATTTCTTCCCGCTAAAGGATTGCCATGGGGATTCAACACCAAAGCATACTTATAAAGGGTTAGCATAAGGCCTTGGTGGAGAGGAGGGGTGGCACCTTTCTTTATAAAGAGTTGCAAGGAGGACAACAGGTAAAATGGAAAATTGACTCTCTCCCCATGTTGAATGTGGTTTAGCAAGGGAAAATGGTACACATGTATCGAAATATACCTTCCCTTCAAAGTAAAATATCTCATAATAAACAGACTAACTAAGGAAAAAGGAGGAGGAAGTTTCAATCTTGCATACCCATTTTGAAACCTTTTGAGCTTCTCACGTTCATGAAGAAATTTGTTAATAAACATCTAGTAGTCCACCCCGCTTTTTTTAGCAACTCTGGTTCCTTGGTTTTGCAACCCTGTAGCTTCAGCGATGAATCTAGTCATCACTTCAAACTTTACAGCTCTAATGGTAACATTGTCATTACGCCAGGAGTTAGTGAATTTAGTCGTGAGGTTCTCATTATATCCCTTCAGGGATTGGAAGAACGAAACCATACCAGCATCCTCAAACATTTTCCATAAATCCACGTTCTGTTGCAAGGCTTGAAAATTTGGCGGCTTTGTTCTCTTCCTGAGACCTCCCATTTTTATCTTTTGCAAATTATTCAGCTGCTTCGCACTTTTCTTCATAATCTCCCACTCCTTCTTATTCTTCAGAATGCAGAAATCACTCTTACGTCAGAAGACACAGAGAGCAAATGAATAATTAGTAATCAAGAAGTTTATTTTAGAATCCTCTCGCAACATGTTCCCCGGAGCAAAATAACCATCATTAATCTTACAAAAATTAATCTTCACATTAAATTCCTTTCCCTTCACCACATTAGGAATGCGGAAATTGCTAACGCAAGGCAAATCTGCACGCATAGACATGACGATTAACAAGATGAAAATATTCATGTGATATTTCACAACATTCATGACGAAAAAATTATTAATATTTATGTCAGCCAAGATCCTTCAATACATCACCGTACACCCCATATCATCATCACACTGAAAGCCCACAAGCACCACTTGGTACTCTTTTATCCAGCCAAACATGGAATTTTTTTTTTGCATATTGTACTCATGTTCAAATTTCCCCTTTAGAATTAAGTCTCTTAAAGACTCTGACATATTCCCATAGGTCCATCTGGTCAAGCCCCTACATCTCAGCGCCACATTGGCAACATAATTAGTCGCTTTATTTCCTTCTCTATAAATATGTTTCACTCTAGAGTTAGCAAAGGAATTTTTAATGACTTGACATTTATCAATTATGTTTTTAATTCCCATGGTGGTGCAACCTCTTCATTTAGGATTTCCACAATAAGCTTAGAGTCCCCTTCTATTATAAAATTTTGATAACCTAGCTCCTTTAGAATATTAAAGCCCCCCAAGGCAATCATTGCTTTCGCTTTATTATTGGAGCAGACTCCCATATTCAACCCATAGCCCACAATACACTCACATTTATGGTTCCTTATCAAGCCTCCAACACCTGCATGCCATGGGTTACCTTTTGAGCACCCACCAAAGTTGCATTTAACCCAATCCTTCTGCGGAGGGTTCCACACCATAGCCAATCTAGTTAGAATCTTAGACCAATTCAATTTGGTTAAATCCTTACTGATTCCCCATCTTTTCTTTATCCTCATCTCTTTGTAATTTGGCCATTTTTTGGAGAACCCATACCTACCAACCTCAATGTTTTCCTTGATCTGGTTTTTAATGATCAAACTGAACTCCCTGCTAGTTCTCTTCTCATTCCTAAAAATACAATTATTCCTTTCCTTCCATAAACCCAAGGCCACAAATGGAGGAACCTGGTTCCAGAGATCCACAATAACATTATCAGAGAAAGGGCAATTTTCTCAGCTTTGCATAAAGACTTTCAAAGAGTTAGGAAACACCCATTCAGTAGACATCAACGAGAGGAAGCAGTACCACACTTCCCTCACAAATTTACAGTGAAAGAATAGGTGAATAATTGATTCCTCTTCCTATTTACAAAGAGAGCACTGATTGATCAGTTGGAAACCTCTCCTAAAGAAGTTATCCATAGTTAGGATTTAACCATGAGCTGCTGTCCACCAAAAGCAATTCATTTTAGGAATCAAATTCTTTTGCCACACCTTTTCCCAGAAATTGTCAGAAACAACATTCTGCACCTTGATCAGTTCTTCATAGGCCATTTTAACTGAGAAATAGTCATAAGAGCAATCTTTCCAAATCCACTCATCTTCCATTTCTCTTTCGAACCACTTAGCCTCCCCTATCAAACCTTGTAGTCTAGTTAGGATAGGGTCCCAATTCACCTATCTCTGACCTATCAGGTTGTCCCTTTTGAGTAACAAATTGAACTCCTTCCATTTAGGTTCCTCCAACTCCCAATTAATACAGTCAGAAACCTTTTTACCACAGATCCTATTAAGGCTTTGTTTAAGAGGTTTCAAGTCTTCTAAGGAGGACAAAGTAGAAGACGCTATCCAAGGGTCCTTCCAAAAGTCCGTATTATCCCCATTCCCAGTTCTTTTTCTAACGCCCAACTTCAACACATTTCTCAATTTAACAAGAATATTCCATAGAGCAGATCAACTTGGCAGATCTGAAACAGATAGAAAACAACTTGGGTTCTTGTTCCTCATGTATTTAGCTTGGAAAGTTTTACCCAATCTTTAGTGCCTTCCAGGATATTCCAACCAATTTTAGCCGTTAGGGATTTGTTAAGAATAGATATTCTTCTTAATCCCAAGCCCCCTCTCCTTTTGGGAGTAGACACTTTTTCCCAGCAAACTAGAGACATTATGTTTTTTTCTTCAGTTCCTGACCATATGAATTTTCTCTGTATCTATTCTATCTTTTCCCCTATCTTTATTGTGTTGCACATAAATCATGTAAAGGATAAGTCAATGAGACTTATGCACTGAAGTAAAGGATAATATTGTAATGACCCGACCCTTTGGTAAAATAAAATAAAAATCCACATTTACATGAAAGGAGTAAATAAATGTGCTAACAAGCTATTGCAATATTTTTTTTAACTTTATTAATAATATATGAACAAGATATCATAATAAAATTACAATAAAGATTCCATGTCAATACAATAACTTCACAAATACAAGTAACGAGAAAATGTACCTTATCTAACTTAGCTCCAATGAGATTTAGAACAAATAGTAGTAAGAAGGTCTAGGAATCTGTCCTTTCAAATCTTGGTGCGCCAGTAGCCTTCAGAGGAGGAGAAGTATCACTCGGGCATTTTTCCACCAACCATGGATTTATAATGCGGTCACCCGCACATCTATCATTCGATAGATGGTTCTCCCTTCAACAAAGAGATTGTTTGGGTAACTGATACTGTAAACCAACTGAGCATAGTGTTGTGTCCTATTCATAACTAGAACCTTGCTATTTCATAATCTCATACTAGTACAAGGATCACGATGAACTGGCAGTGTTGTCTCAAGCATCACACAGTCTAAGTGGATGTTGTACATTGCACTACTTTGATCAAAGAGTTCTCATTCAATAATTTGAATTAAGGTCATCTATCATAAACACTACTCAGGGCCGATTTGAATTAAGGCTATCTTACACTACGCATAGGCTATGTCCTTCAATGGGTATTCAGTCACCCCAGACTACTTACAACAAACTATCTACTTAGAAACAAAATAGTCTACAAGTGTCTTGTAACATAACTCCTAATCCGAAAATCTTTATCCTAGGAGTGCTTAGCTTGTCTTAGTTAGCCTAATAACTTAAGCTTAAGGCCATACTTGGTTCTGCCTTCATTTCGATCCTAATAGATAATAACTACTTCATCATATTCCCCATATATGGAGATCATACAAAATATGAAATATTCATTCTAAATGCATTTTCAATCCCTTCCCTTATCTTCTTTCACATTAATTCCCTTTACTTAAATTCACAATCTATGGGGAATTTCACAACTATAACCTTGCTATTTCACAATCTCATACTAGTACAAGGATCACGATGAACTGGTAGTGTTGTCTCAAGCATCACACAATCTAAGCGGATATCGTACATTGCACTACTTTGATCAAAGAGTTCTCATTCAATACTTTGAATGAAGGTCATCTATCATAAACACTACTCAGGGCCGATTTGACTTAAGGCTATCTTACACTACGCATAGGATATGTCCTTCAATGGGTATTCAATCACCCCAAACTACTTACAACAAACTATCTACTTATAAACAAAATAGTCTACAAGTGTCTTGTAACATAACTCCTAATCCAAAAATATTTATCCTAGGAGTGCTTAGCTTGTCTTAGTTAACCTAATAACTTAAGTTTAAGACCATACTTGGTTTTGCCTTCATTTCGATCCTAATAGATAATAACTAATTCATCGTATTCCCCATATATGGAGATCATACAAAATATGCAATATTCATTCTAAATGCATTTTCAATCCCTTCCCTTATCTTCTTTCACATTAATTCCATTTACTTAAATTCCCTTTTAAGCATTAAACATTTTCCTTTCCCCTACAACTACATTGCATTCAGGAAATACCTTTAAGCCTTTGCAAACACAACAACACAAAGAAATAGAAACATAATAATTCATTCCTTCTTTCACATAGAAAAACAACTATGATTGACTTTCAAACTATGCACAATAGTAAACACAAAGATTAATTTTCTTTTGAATAATCAATAACATAATGGATAATAGAAGAATTTCCCATGCCTATTTTCAAAGCTTTCCTTTAAAGAAGATGTCTCATCACTTGCAACGACTAGCAATTTCTCTTCAAATTGTAGACTTCTCTTCTCAGCTTATCTCACAAGTGCCTCTTCTCACTCAATTATATACACTCAAAAATTGATATCCTCAACTCCCAAAATAGGTGAATTCTCTCAGCATATGATAATCTCACAGTAAATAGAAAGCTCACAACAGTATGGATGCTCTCAAAAAATATGAAAACTCAGAAAATAGAAAAAACTCTCTGTGAATATGATTCTCAGGTTTATGAAACTCTCAGTAAATAAAAATACTCAAAAATATGAATAAGCTCTCAGAAATTAAGAGTAATTACAAATTCCCAAAAGGTAGTGAAGAAGAGTGGCTAGAGCGGCCTTTTATACAATCCTTTGTTCAACAAAATCCTCATTCCTAGGCATGTAACCTGTCAGAACTATGTTCTGAACAATTCCAATTGAAATGTGGTGGATTTCCACACTCACACACAACTCAAATGAGGTGAGTCGACTTCCAACAATACAGAGAATGTTTCAAACCTTGCACGTGTTTAAAATGGAGAATCGACACCTACAGGTGTCTCCAGTAATGGCACCAATGCAACAATCTGTTTGATGATTTAATTCACTGAAATGGTCAAGGTTAATTGCTCACCACTTTACCTAAATTCTTGGTTCAATAGGCAAACATCCACGGTTGCGTTTTCATTCACAAAGACCTGGTCATTGCTCTGTGCGCCAATCCCGTGCGTGTATTTTCTTTAGCGGAGCATTTTCTTTTATTTCAAAAGTTCACTATAGTTATGGATGAAATATTTCCCCTTTGCAAGCTTGGCGTCATTTATCTCCAAAGGCTTGATTTAAATAAAAATGATTTAATTTTCATCAAATGAGAATAGCTCGACTTCCTTATATTCAGTTGGAAGACATTCATTAATTTTCCATAGTTTAACTTTAAGATTTACTCCAAGTAAAATATAATCTTTTAAATTTCACTTTAGAGATTTAAAATATTTAAACTATATATATATATATATATATAAATATATATATTATATTATATATATATATATATATATTAAGTAACTATTAATATATATATATATATTACTCATTACTCAAGTAATGTATATATATATATGTATATATTATTTTACTATAATATATATACATATATTTACCCATTATATAATATATATAAATAAATATATATTTACGCATCTTTGTATATATCGTTTAATAACTATACATAATTCGATATATACATACATACATATATATGTAAATTACCAGGCACTATTAACATCTTAATATTTATATCCACAGATAATAGGTAGCGTGTGTATGTATATACATGTGTATAACCGTATATACCTTTGTGTACACGTATGTGTATGTATACCATGTCGACACATGCATATAAGCATATCCATTTTCCGATCATACATCTATATCAATATGTTTTACATATGGATGTGTGTACATAATGTATACATGTGTATGCATTCCCACTCAACCTATTCACATGTATCCATTCATGTTTTCCACACATTCATCACAAAACAGTAAGTCTGATAGACAAATAAACATCACTCACAAAGCACAAAGAGGTAAACCAAACTCCTTAAGCCTATGGATGACTTATCAAGACCAACTTATTTGACTTGGTTCTCTCAATCTAGGGTGTGTATGCTCAGATAGTTCACATTATCGGTTAACCGACCAAGCTCCTCTCTCGAGTGATACTTCCCCTCCTCCTAGAGAATGAACCTTTTCCTGCAACCACTAACACATACCTTTAGCAACATCATATATATAAACACCTTTAAAGTTAGAAAAACTATACTTCAATAACCATCTATTCATATATGCAGTATTTCACCATGAATAACATCAACTGAGACAACATCAAATGAAACAACATCAAGTGATATAACATTCATATTGATAACAAGGTACATGCATCATTAATTCATCTCGAGAATTCACATCACATTCACTTTTACCACATCTAGTAATAGTAAATAGTAACCTTACATTTTGGGATGTAACAAATATAATTTAGACGTTGCAAGTAAATGAATGCAAAATTTACATTGTTTACAAAGTCTTTGACTGCGCAAAAATAGAGGGTGCTAAAGTATGAATATGTGGCACCAAAAATTGTAGAATGTGGGAAACGATAGAAGTTTAAACCTGCACCATTTCCTGGTAAATCCATGTGATAAGCACAAAACTCAATCAATGCAAAGATGGTAGAAATATGTGAGGATAGTCAACTTTCAAATCAAATAGGAAACCTATAAAGAGGTGTCGTTGTCCCTTGACTCAGTAAAAGACTCATGTTGTCTCAAGCATGAAGTCGACTCAACCATTCTATGAAATTGGAAATATGAGGATTGTCATGCGTTGCAATTTGAGAGTTTAAATCAACTGAGTCGTTGCATGTGAATAAGAAGGTGGCAAAATTTTTTGTTTGTTTGTATCATTATGATGCTTAAATTTAAGTATATATAGAGATACTCTCTCTACCGTCTGTTATAATTTTCATTCAGATTTCTTTGTTGTTACTCTATTGTATTTTATGTGCAAGTATTATTTTAAGAGTTTTAGTGAAAGAGAGAATTTTTGTGAGTTACTTTTGTTGAGAATTCTTAAGATGAGGCTAGAGTTTGGAGTCTATTTGGACATAGAAGGAGTAGCATTTGTGATTGTGGAGGCTGAGGTTGAAAGTAGCATTATCAGTCGGAACTCTATATCCAGGCATGTTGATTTCTATTCCTCTATTATTTATGTTTAAAAGGTTATTTGATTATAAATGCCTTTGTTTGGAAAATATTTCTTTTGGGAATGCATGATATGCTTGTTCTTATGAACTTAGTTAATTCCTAGTTTGGAATAATCTTGGAATGCATGATATGCTTGTTCTTATTAACTTAGTTATTTCCTAGTTTGGAATAATCTTGGAATGCATGATATGCTTGTTCTTATTAACTTAGTTATTTCCTAGTTTGGAATAATCTTGGAATGCATAATATGCTTGTTCTTATGAACTTAGTTATTTCCTAGAGTGGAATATTCTTGTGTGATTCTTGATTAAGTCTCGAATTAGTGGAACCCTATTATTTGGGAATACATTTATATTATGTGAAGTATGTGTGGATTAAATGCTATTACAACTATACTTAGTTTGTTAAGTCTATATGGATATTGCATGATGTGGAGTATGTTGTTATCTTATAGTGCTTTTATGAAAATGTCATTTTGAACTTAAGAGGTTAGCATGGTTATTTCTGGGGTTAGAGAAATCCATGGGAAAGGCGGTAACCTAGCTAGACACTAGTATGTGTGCATGTATGATTAGTGTGGTTATACCTGGGGTTAGAGGAATCTATGGGAAAAGGGTGTTACCTAGATAATCAGTTTCTTATGGACTTGGATATTCCTGGCGTTAGGGTAATCCATGGTCAAGGGAATAACCCTGTTGAAAATTTTGTTATGTTATTACCTTATATTGAATGTGTGTTATGTATATGGTCAATACCAAATCAAGCTAAAGGGTGGGTGGAAAAACAACACTCACTCAAAGTACTGGGTGTTGAATACTTTTCCCAAAGTAGTGTAAGTAGCCACTATTTACACTATCAGTTCACTGTGATCCATGATTGAATTCTAGGCAAGGAAGTCATACATGTAGATTGTAGCCAATTTATGGTAGCTCTAAATATGTAAGATATAACACTATGCCCAAGAAGGTGGGGATTATGGGGTTACCAAACCAATCTCTTCATCGAAGGGTAGGGCCATCTTACTAGTTAGGTAGATGTGTGGGGGACCGTAGTAAGTCTATGGTTGGCGGAAAAGTGCTTGAGTGATGCTCTCCATCACATAATTGGTGACCAGGATTTGAGGATGTAGCACTAATTTTGGGACACCTCAAATGTATGCACCAGTGATGGGGACATCTAAGAGGTATGCACCAACATTAGGGACTTCTAGATCATTGTATTATGTTTATTAAGAAATTGTAAATGGGAAATATTATCATGAAGTTATGTAATGTGAAATCGTTACTTGAATTATTGAAATGATTCTTTGTTATGCAATTGGAAAGTTTGAAATGGTTATGTTTTAAATGTGCATCATGTTATTTATATGAAAATGAAAAATTTGTATTGCTCATAATGTTAGTAGCATAAAATTTCACTTGTGAGTAAAAGCATAGTAAAAACAACGGATAAAATAATGGGCATGTTACAAGATAGTTGGGGATTTCTTGAGAGGAAGCTAGGTTTTTATAAATCATTTTAGTTTTAAGTTTACTATCTTGGTACCATCTATCCAAGAAGCATTTCCTAAGATATCATTTTCTCTTACATTACCACTCGGGAGTTGAATGATTCTACATGCCTCACTTACAATTGAATAGGTTCTCCATTGAGTTGTAGGAAGGTTGCAATCAACACTCAACACTAACCATTCCTTAATATGGTTATTTTCCCATATATCCTTAAAGCATTTAATTCCCTTTAAGTGGCAGGTTTTAGCTGAGAAACCTTGTAATAGAGTAAGAGGTTTATGTTTTTTGTTAGATTCGACCAGATTGACCTATCTGGGTACACTTCACCATTCTTCTGTTTAAAAAACTCGTAGTCCTTAATTTGGATTATGATGATTTCCCAAGCTTTCCAAAGGCTTTTGAATACATTTGATCCAACAAGAAATACTAGAAAGTTTCCAAATAGGATGTCATTTATGGGGATTCTTCTCCAACTTTTAGCTTGTTTTGGGATAGGTGAGTTGATCTTTTTCATGACTAGAGTCTTCCATGACTCATTTCCTTTTAATGATTTAAGAATCCATTTACCATTTACAGGGAGATTCCCTATAGCCTAAGGTGTTTCAAACCTAGTCATCCCTCTAATTTACGTACACAACACCATTCCCATTTTACTGCATGCTTTTTCTTATTACCCTTTCCATATGATCAGAGGAACTGCCTAATATTTTTTTGGATTTAATTTAACTAGTAGCTACTAAACAACTAGACTAAGGAGTAATATAGGTTATAAGAAGACAGGATTTTTTGACAAACCTAAAACCTGCCAACCAAAGATAGGTATTGTTTGTACCACTGGTTGTTTTTTTATCTATTTTTTTAACCCAATCCCACATATATTTCAAGAAAGGGTTAACAACAAAGGGAATGCCAAATTATCTCTCTTGCTTGTTTGGTCCTCCCCATTGAAACTCAATATTTTTGAACCAATTTGGGGGGGAGGGATTGTCCCAGCTTAGCATTATTGATTTTGATTTTAAAAAATTTGGCTCTTGAAGCTTCACAAAATAGGTTTAGTTTGTGCATAAGGTGCTCAACATTTATTTCCTCAATGTTAACAAATATTGCAGTATCATCTACAAAATGAATGTTTAGAAGTTCATCTCCATTGATGATATGCAAACCTTTTAATTTAGGTGACAGGCTAGTGTCCCTTAGAATGTAAAAGATGGCTTCTAAAGCTATCATAAATAGGGCAAGGGAAAGGGCTAGTGTCCTTGCCTAATTGATCTTTGTAAGGAAAATTACTTAGATAAAGAACCATTAATGTCAACTTGAGCTACAACATCATTTAAAAGAGTCCTTACTATTTGTAAAAATTCATTTGGGGAAACCAAAAGCCTCAAGTGACATCATAAGAAATGACCACTCAATTTTATCATATGCTTTCTCAAAGTCTAGTAGGAGAATACTTGTGTTTTGATTGGAAGTTCTAGCCCAATCCATGACTTTCCAACTAGTTATGAGATTTTCAATATGTATCTCCCCTTAATAAATCATGTTTGAGTAAAGATAATAATTTTGGGTGGGATGTCCACTAATTGAAGAGATAAGATTTTTTCCAAAATCTTATATGAGTCATTAAGTAGGGTAATAGGTCTCCAGTTCTTGATCAATGTCTTATCTCCATATTTTGATATAATTTTAATGATTCCCTTATTAATTAATGTTACTACCAAGAAATTATTTGTCTATGGCCTCAGAGTAAACTTACAACGGGTCTTTTGCAATCCCGTTTATGTTTTTTTTTATAAAATTCAATTGGGAGCCCGTCTGCTCTAGGAGTCTTGTCATTATTCAATTATTGAATAGAATTAACAATATCTTCCTTCGATATTTTATTATTCAGGCTTTCCACTAGGTCTTCTGAGATTTTCTTATGGATTAAATTTTTGCAATGGTTCCTAGCACTAAGGCATTGACTATTATTTTCTTCTGTTGAGAAAATAATCTTGTAGAAGTTGAGGAAAAGCTTTTTTATTTCCTTAGGGCTACTTTTAAGTTTGTCCTCATCCTAAATATGGTCCAATTTCTCTCTAATGCTCTTATCTTTGATATATCTAAAGAAGAATTTGGATCCCTTATCCCTATTATTTAGCCAATTCCTTTTGGCTCTTATTTCATGCCTTGAATTTTCTTGGTTTACAACTTCCTCAAATTGTTTTTAACTGTGATCAATTCTTTGTTTAACCTTATGTTCTTGGGGTCCACTTGAATTTCTCTTTCCAGATTGATAAAGCTCTCTTGCAGGACATTTTCCAATTTCCTACTATCTAAGGCCCTTTTTTCCAATTATTTAGAAAATTGTTGCTCGACTTTTAACATTGATATCCCATCTTTCAGTGGCAAATTTATCTTTTAGCATCCACTTGTTAATTTACCTAAGGGTGAATATTGCTTCATTGCAATTTTTATCTTTTAAAAAATTGGTATTTAGAATGAATTTGTTTTGTTTTAAAATTTTTATACTCTCCTCAAGTAATTGGATTTTCATAGAGATGGGATGGTAGTCAAAAAGTCAAGAGGGGGTAACCTTCACTCTACATCCATCACAAATGTGATAAAAAAAAGGTCCTTGTTGGCATAATTTTTTTCTAATTTGTAGTAAATCCTTTTGTTCCCCTTTTGGTAGTTACACCAAGTAAAACATATATGTTTATTTCCCATCCTATCTCCTTCTAAAGGATCTAAAAAATTTAGTTTGTTCTTAATCTTGTACCAAAAGTATTTTTCATTATATTTCTACTCCATATTGCTTCCCCCAGTTTTATCCTCTCTCTTCTCAATCATTTTAAAGTCACCTCCCACTATCCAAGGGATGTCTAGAAGTCTATACATCCACTTCCAAATCTCTATTATGTCCCAGTGATCATCTGGGGAATATATTGCACAACGTCCAAATTTTCTTTTATCTTTTTCTATCACAATCCAGATTGCCCTGTTGCATGGAGAGGTTCCATGTTCAATCACGTAGTCAGCCCATTTATTTAAAACCAAACTCCTCTTCCTTTACCATGATAAATGTGGAATAGTTTGGCTTCTTTCCAAATAAATCTAAGGCTGGTTTCTAATGATAATTTGATAGATTTAACCTCTTGCAGAAGGACCACATCTTTATTGTACATTAAATTTAAATATCTTCTAACCATGTATTTCCTATCAAGAGACTCTAGCCCCCTAACATTCCATCTCGTACAATTAATTTCCATTTTTTTTAGGGTTGAGTGCTAATTTTTAGAGTTCCTAAAACTCTCAAAGCATTTGGGGTACCTACCCTCCTTGTCTAATTTTTTAATACTGATTCATTTTCATCTTTACTTATTTGATATTTTTTCTTATTTTCTATTCTAATCCAACCCTTTAAAGAGGGTTCATATCTTTCATTATTTTGACTATCCCTTTCATAGTTAATTGCAGTTCCCTGAATGCAAGGAATTGCATACATATATTTGTATTCCAAATTCCAAGGAAAGTTGCCAATTCAACTATTTGGTTTTCATTATTTGTATAGTCTTCACTAGATTCCTCAGTTTCCATCTTATATATATCTTCTTCCAACCTAACATATAGATTTTTAAATTTTTCAAGTTTTTTACCTTTTATCTGTCCTACTGATTCCATGAAAAAGTTAGTTTTTCAATAGAGATCTCCTTATTGCTAATTTCATTTTCTATCACTGGATTTACTCCTTCCTTTCCACTCTAAATAGCCAATCCAGTTCTCGTACCTTCATAATTAGGCATGTATAAGGGCGACACTGAAGGTTTAGAACAAGAGTTGAAATACTCAAATTTGTTTTTTATTTTTTTCATGATTTTAGTTGCTAAATCTAGTACTCATCTGATTGGGAATGTCTAATGTTAACTCCCGAGGGAGATAAACTTTCTTATTCTCATGCTTAGACATATCAATCCTATTAGTACTATATTTATCTACCTGAATCCTATCATCTTTAAGTTTCCCATTGTTATTAATTTCATTTCTATTATAAGAGATCTCACAACCAAAGTTCTCAATCAATCTTTTAAATGTGCTTACCTCCTTCTTATTGCTTTGAGTTATGCATGCTTCTACAAATCCATGAGAAGTTCTCAGTTGACCTAGGTTATGATTGGATATGTCTAAATTTACCTCCTGGGGTAGGAAAACTTGCTCAATCTTATCCTTAAGCATCTTTATCAATTCATTACTATTTTTATCTGCCTCAACTCTATCATCTTTAAGATTCCCAAAACTATTATGAGAACTTCTAAAATAAAAGATTTCACCAGCAAAGTTCTCAATAATATTTTTAATTGTGTTTACTTCCTCCTTATTGTTTTGATTTATGTAGCCCTTTGATAATCCATGGCTATTTCTCAGTTGTCTTCGGTTATCAGTGGGCACATCCATCAAGGCATTATTAATCTAGGTGGAATATTATTCATTTTTTTTAGTTTCTTTTGTTGTTACTTACACTTGGATCCTCATTTTTATTTTCAAAATTTACTGTTTCTTTCCCTACACAATTTCTTTTAACAAAAGCATCTTCTTTGGTATTGAGAAAAAACTTGGCTGGATCTAAATTTTGATTTTCTTTCTGGTTACTTTTTGTTGTCATAATTCTAGAATTTACATTACCATTCAGGGAGAAATTATTTTCCTCAACCTTGTTTTGCTTCTTCTTGTTTTCCAATTTGACCTTGGCAATTCTTTGCCTAATCTCATCTAAAACAATTTCTTGAGCATTCTTTCTTTTTTCCAATGCTGGTCTAAGGGGAGGGGAAGACTTAG
Organism: Sequoiadendron giganteum; assembly: GCA_007115665.2. Lineage (NCBI taxonomy): Eukaryota > Viridiplantae > Streptophyta > Pinopsida > Cupressales > Cupressaceae > Sequoiadendron > Sequoiadendron giganteum. The sequence continues at coordinate 714,077,391 of CM021102.1, forward strand.
AAAAATATGAATAGTCATTTTCCTTTTGAGTGGAGCTTGACTTTGAGCAAGTTACAGTGCTATAAATACAATTTTTTTTTATATTTTTTGTCATTGAGTAGATATTTTTCCCATCACTATTGGGGTCGGTGTTGTTTTTTTTTGCTTGAATTTTTCTAAACCCTTCCACTCTCTGTATGTGAGTCCATTCTCTCATAGTCTATTTCTTCCACTTCAATATTTTCCCTAGTTTCATTAGGATTTAATCCAAGCTAGGCTTCTTTATTAGGGGTAACATTCTTAAAATTATAGCTACCCCCAAAGTTAAGATTAGGGTTTTTTCGAGAAGAGTTATGGTCACCAACATTCACTTTTGCCTCATAGTATATCTTGAGGTTCCTTTGATTTTCTCCGCTCTCTATCTAAGAAGGTAGATTCTAGCAACTTTTCTCTAATTCATCCTTGTTTGCCCCAATTTTATTAGGGTTATTTAGTTTCCTTATCAACAATAACATTGTTAATTACAATATTATTCCTAGAAAGAGTTTTATGACCTTCTCCATAAAAAATGTTCTTGAGCAAATTTAGGGTTTATAAAGTTTATTTTAAGATGGGGGTGGTTTCTTTTATGGTGCCCTTCCTTTTTACAAAGGAAGCAGGCATTTAAATCCCCAAGAATTTCAATCTCACAATAGAAGAATTTTTCACCTACTTCTTGTAGCGTCAAAAATTGTACTCCCTTTTAGGTGATATTACAATTTCATGCCTAGTTTGGACCTAATTTTTTTTTAGATTGTAGGAATCGGTTGGGTATCCGTCCCTCTATACACTGTAGTGCGCCTGGTAAACTTTTTTTCACGAGATCGATGGCGCTAGCACGACACGCCCTCTGGTACCACGGGTTTGGGGGGAGACTAGACCTCGTGACCTCTTGCCTGCAACAAGATGCATTAGCCAGTCGAGCTAGGCCCCCTGCCCCTAGTTTGGACCTAATTAGTGACCCTTTTATTTATGCATTTTCAACACCTTTTAATTAGGTCCTAATCTCCTAAATTATGCATTTTGAGGCCTATTTTATCATTTCAATAAAATAAGAACAATGTCATCTCAAGAGCTTGAAGTTGTCAAGAAGGACACTATCAACAACTACAAATTTTTGTCACTACTTCAAAAATATCACTGTGTATAAAAATAGTGTTTACATGCACAAAAATATCTTCATAGAATAACCATGGAGGCTATTGGTTTTTGCTTGATAGAGAGAAATAGAGTTTTTCCCTCAAAACTTTTCCTAAAGAGTCTAGAATGGATCTTTTTTTTCCAAATTGCCAAGAATAGAGGGAAATAAGTGTTGAATAACTACTTAAGACATTTTGTAGATTCATTACATTCCCAACTTCTGGTGATGGTAGGGAAAGATTAATGCTCAAACTATTGCTAAAATCACATTTTTTTGTGAGATGCTAACACGTCATGTAGAAATTTGTATGGTATGTTCCTATCTATGAATATTAGATTCAAAAAGAGTGTAGATAGTCAAGATCATTGTAAGGATACAAAATACATGATACCAAAGTGCTAGCATCTTGAATTTAGGATAATTTATATCTAGACGCCAAAGTGAGCACAAGATATAATGTGCAATTTGAGGGGTAAGAAAATTTTGACATTATGTTTTGTCCCCATTTTAGTGGATATATGATCTAAACTAAATATGTACACTACTTGATAAATACAAAAAATCAGAAAGGATACTGTAGAGAATGTAGAGCCTTCAGATGAGGTGCATATGCCCCTAGAGAGAATACCTACAAAACCAATTTATGAATATATGCACAAGGAACAAACATTGGATAAAATTACACAAAAAAATACATTAGCTATATCCTAAACTAATTACCAAACACACCAAATATGAAAAAAAGCACAATATGAATAATCATTCAAGACAAACATTAAAAACACTCAAGGGAATAAGAAGAGAAAGGGATATGTAAAAGATATGTTTTTCAGTGATGTGTTACCAAAAGGAATACCAAGTATGGCTAGCAAGTTGTGTTATGATAGATTCCATGCAATGCTTCCATAAATCATGGGCACTTCACGTTGTGTTGTAGAATGATCATGAAAAGTGTTACAAATAGGTAGGGCATATGAGAACCCATAGGCTAGCAAGTTGCATTATGCTAGGTAGATCATATGCTACTAATATTATGCAGAGTGTAAAAATAACCATCATGGAGGTGGATGCTTCAGGTAGCTTAAAAGTGAAGTGTGTACCATGAGATCCCCCCTTATATTTTTCAAACCTTAGCATCTTAAACCCTATAGATAGAGGAGTAGCAATAATATGTAATGATAAATGAATTCATCTATAATATAGAGGAATTAGAGGTCGAGTTGAATTATTTGCAAGGGAAGCAAGTTGAAGTTGCAACCATCCACCATTTTGCATTAATTGGTTTATAACATACTCTATTGTATGTGTGAAGGTGTTATATGTATGTATTACAAAAGATGCAAAAACATGGGAAGTGTTAGACTTGATGGGTATAGACATGTCAATATTTCTTACATAAAATTAGGAAGTTAGAGCGATAGAGAGATGTACAAACCCAATAGATACAATATGATCCCCATTGATTGTAGAAAAATTATGTCCATATGTGTAGTAGTGACCATATAAACAATTAAAACTAACATCAAAAGAGATAACTATGTGCCAATTATGTTAGAATGTGCATCATGATTATCTACAAAAACCTTTATGTAATTTATGACATTGTCTCGAACAATGTGCACCAAACCACATAGGAAATCCAATCCTTGAAAACTATTGTGTTAACATGTTTCAAATGACACTAAGGATAGGCACAAACTCAAAAGAAAGTGTGTCCTTGGCCAAAAATCTTGAATTTTATGTAAGTGTTGATCTAAATTTTGAAGCTAAGAACCAAAGCCCAGGTAGCCTAGTGGTCAAATATTGCATCTATGTAGGGAGAACTAGTGGAAGGATAAGTTAGAACTAGGAGAAGTATACTCCTAATCCCCATCATCAATGTCTTATTGAATATTTTGCAACTTTATTTTGCTAAAGGGTGTAATGTATTTTCTTATGTCTTTATATTGTATGATTCTTATATAACTCATTAAAATTTATTGAACAAAACTCACCACTATTATCAAACCTCAAAATATTAATATTTTTACTAATTTAATTCTCTATAAGAGTTTTAAGCTCTTTAAATTGACTGAAGATTTCATATTTACTTCCAAGGAAATATAATAATGTCCTTTAACTGTAATCATCAATAAAATGTAATAAATATATTTTAAAATCAAAGAAATATTAACAAGAACAAAAACACTAGAGTGTATCAAGTCTAATACAAAAAAATATTTGAGAACTACAATAAAATTAAACATGGTTTTTTCCCATTAACCCAATGCTCACAAAAATCAAACTCAAGGTTACAATAATTTATCCCCATACCAAGCCTCTTTTTTTTTCAAGGTACTTAGACCCTTCTCACCAAATTGACCCATTCTTTGGTGTTATATATAATATAGTTTTATTTGTAGAAATATTATTCTCCAAAGCACACACACCCTTATGTACCTAAAAAGTGCAACCATAAAAATGGATGTAGCACTCCTATTTGTTGTTGGTTCCAATGGTTAAGGTGAATATTCTATAGATACCTTCACTATAAGAACATAAGAATTATTACACTAAATCATGCATACATCCAACTAAAACACGATGCCTATCCAAACACCCTTATAAAACACCATGGATCCTCTTAAAATCTTGCACCCTCCACTCAAGAAAACAAATAACACATTTGAATCATTCAATTTACCTATATAAAGTAGGTTTTATACCAAAATAATGATATGTAGTACACCATTGATCCCCTTGAATCACCCATTAGGGAATTGAATTAAGACTCTTCCATAGTCAACAATCTTTAAATGAGAATAATTTCTAAGTTATACCTTTCAACCATATTATTCTTCATATTTTGTAAGTCAATCCCTATGTGAGGTCATATGAGAAGATTCACCATAGTTAATAAAACACACATCTTTTTATGCATGTGCACTCAAGGATGTGAAAAAATCATCACCACCATCCTAGGAGGACTTCTCAAATTCATAATCAAAATCCCTCGTTTTCTTATCCTCTTTACTATCTCTTCTAAAATAGCTAGTCTTGTCACTGTTCTAAAAAAAATCCTTGGAATTTTTAAGAGATTTAGATCCTCCATGGGTTAAGATCTAGACTTTTCTTTCTTCTTGTCCTTCTTCTTGCCTTTTTCTTTCTATATGTCATGAAAAACTAGGGCCTTCTTAATAAATTTTAATTTTTTTCTTTACATCTCTTTAGAAAGTGACGATTCTACCAACTTATCCATTTTCAACTTGGCATTAGTGCTCCTAATAGACATAAAAAGGTGATCCCATTAATCTAGAAAAAAGAAAAATAAATTCATGGAATGATCCTCCTCCTCCATTTTTACTCTAATGAAGTTCAATTGAATGACTATCATATTAAAGGCATTCAAATGATTAGATTTGAATCCACCATCCTCAATTCTGAGGGTATACAAATTATTTATCAAAGAGGGTTTGTTAACTAGACTTGATACAATTCTCCTAATTTCTTGCAAAGAAGTGTTGTGGTGCTCTCTTTGCTCCCTTCATGAAAATTAAATAATATTAAATCTACCTAACAAAATATAACAAGACCATTTTCCTCTCTATCCATCAAGTCTCAACCACCTTGTGACATAATAGTAGGCTTCATGTTAGATATTGCAACCCACATATATTTTTCTATGAACACAACTCCTATTTTTATTTTCCACAACTCAAAATTTGTGCCCAAAAAAATATCATTCTATATGCTATATGTGATTGATATCTCTTCATATAATAAGATCAATACTATTATGTGTAATATCCCTCGAAAATGAATATTAGTACAAAAAACCTCTACCTAACACTTAGTATCCAAGGTGAACATGCTCTAATACCAAATGAAAGGAAGCAAGGTACAAGGAAATGCTTCTAAATTAATCTAAAAGGAGAGTAATATACAAATTTTAGATCTTTACAATTACAAAAAGGAGAAACACATATAAAACATAAACAAAATTATACCACAACACATGTGTACATATGAAGAAATTCACTCTAAAACAAAAACCAATTGTGTTATTAGAAATAAAAGGTTACATTAAAATCTTAGGAACATGCCCTTACATAAGTCTCACCACCATATAATTTTGGAGTGATGCCAGTTGCATACCAATGCTTAGAAATCAACTAGAAAAACCTCCATCTCAAAAACCCAATAAATAGGAGAAACAACATAAAACCATCAAATGGTAATTAAAAAATGAGGATCTAAAACCACCTACAATGTGGCATCTAAATCACTAGTTAGAAATCTGATACCCAAATCCCAAGATGAGTTTATACAATAAAAATAATATATTCCTTCAACCTACCATAAACTCTTTATATTCCACTTGGCAACTTGGCCCTTCCATTTTGGCTCTATTATCTTAATTCATAGGTACTTTATGATGTGCCATAAAAAAAATCATAATTTGGTCAACACATGTAACTACCTCTCACAACTCTTTTCTATGTCCTAGATGTTTTTGCATTTATAATGTTGGAGGCCTAAATTCTAGAGGCCATAAATTTTGATCTAAGAGATTATCAAGGCTTATTATTTTTAAATTGGATAGCTCAAAGAGATATATGCATCAATAATTCCTAGAATCGATGTCAAACAACCAAGAATTTTTCTTTTGGTGAAAAATGATTCTATAGCCTATAAATTAAGTTTTATGGTTCGTAATTTCAAAAATGTATTCTTTATATACTTAAAATTAGGAGTAAGGTTGAGAAACTTTCCTAACACATTAGTGAGGTGTTAAGAAAATGCATAAGAGGTTGGCATAGTAAAATAAGCTCCTAAGGCATCTCTAGTGTAATAGGAGGTTGATACAAACATACAATATTCTTGGTAGGTAACTTTGAGAGTGCTTACTTCCTAATTAGTTGTGCATCAATTTTAATAATTTGGTATTTATTCTAATTGGATTTTAAGGGACTTTAACTATGTTAAAATTTTCTAAATGCTTTTAAATTCAATATTATTAAGACTAACTAATTTATTTTCTAGGTGATGACCATAATTTTCATTAGTCATATCATACAAACCCTAATTTTTTATCCAAATTGCATTAGGTGTTGGGAATGATTCAATATGAAACTAAAGATTTGAAGATGTTGCTAAACATGTTATGTGCTAAATGATTCATTTGATTTATTGATAAATTTTGTTTTAGTTGGTTCAATTCTTTCCCCCTTAATTATACACCAATATCCTTTACTTTGCATGCTTATTTGTATTTTACTTTTCAAAGAAAACTAATTGGATGATTTCACCATTAGAGGAGATGATTTGATCATGTTAGACCATGTAGAAATGAACTCATATAGAATAATTGAAGATATAAAAATACATAACACACCCTATGATGCTTGTTCAATCAAACCCCCCCTCTCCCCCAAAAGTCAAAGATCACTTTATTTTAGTGTATTTTTATAAAAAAATAGGCTTGAAAATTCCTATTTATAATGGTTTTTATAATTTTAAGATAATTTTTTTAAAAAATGAATACAACTAATAGTGTCCTTGTGATTTTCCAAGAAATTAAAAAATCATCAAATATTTATCTACTAGGTGAAAGTTATGGATATTTGAAAACATGTATCTGTAGAGGTAAAAAAAATGCACTTAAGCACTATTTTAGTTGCTTGAGCTATATAAAAATCGTGTAAAGTTGTATGGATCGTATAGACCTACAATAAATTTCATCACTACTTAGGAGTGACTTGCTCAAATTTCAATGGTCTAACAGTTGATTTATAGATTTTTGGTCACTTAAAATGCAATAACACTATATGTGTTGTGCTAAAGTGCTTTGGAAAGCATGATACTTACACACTTTTTATTAAACACTACAATAAAAATGGTTATTATAATTAATGGTGCCCAATTTAGATGAAATAATAGTCTACCCTAATTTTATGAGTCTTTTAATTATAATGAAATAATTCATTCTTCCCTAAGTTCCTCCTATAATGGGCGATAAAAAATATCACACAAACAATAAAACTGTAAACTTGGAAAAAGAATAGAAAGACATCCCACATTTTAAAAAATCAAAATCATCTAAACTATCGTACTTTTATACCATGCTATATTTGATAATGAACTTGCAATAATAAATCTACCATAGAAACAACAACATCAAGATGCCATTAATTTAAGAGTAATTAACGAGATAGGATTATAATATTCCAATATATGTATTCAATTAGATGATAAATGAAAGGAAAGAGATACAATATATAGCCTCATAATTTCCAAAGCAGATGAGGATAAGAATAAATGAGAATTCCATAAAAATAAGGGGACGACCTTTGGATTTCCAAATCCAAAGAGTATAAGAAAAATAGAATCTTCAAAAATAAGGGAATACCAATTACTCATTATCCTATTATACCTAAGTAATAAAAAGTAAAATAAGGAAACTTAGTGTGATATGTTTAATTATTAATTACACCACTATATATCATGCCTAATGGTCAAAATAAAGATAGATATGTTGAGGCACAAAATACACCACTTGCATATGAGATTGTTACTTATCCTTTACTTACTGGTGTTGTAGCACCTTATTTTGAAATTTATAATAGAAAAAGATGATAATTATATATATTTGAGATTGTTCACTACTGCATCTTTAGATGATATGCATGGAGATAATTTTGTGGTTGTTATTTCAAAGTAATTCAATAGATTATGCTATTGAGTGGCTCTTCTCTTTACCTCATGGGTCTATTTGTTATTTTTTTAGATTAGCCAAGCCATTTCTTAGGCACTTAAAAGTTAATATAAGACTAAAGACTATTATTAAAAATTTGTTTGAGTGTGTCCAAGAATCTAATGAGTGCACACATGAATATGGTATTATATTTCAGTCCAAGTTTTGTTTTGAGTTATGCCATCAACTTCACAACAATGAGTTACAAACTATTTTTATTAAGGGATAGTTGCCACTTCTTCTTCATAATGTATTTTTGAATATATTTGATTATTTTATGGACATTTATTCTCATGTGAAGAATATTGAACTAAATTTTTCTATCTCTAATGTGCTTAAGTACACCTTATCTTCTTAAGGTTCTTCTACACTTTCTTACCCTTATAAGTTTTCAAAGTTTAGCTATTTTTCAAATGGTTGTACATCACGTGGCTAATATTTCCAATGTGCCTTATTTACACACCATAATTTTATAAACTTTACCAAGTCACAAGAGACCTCGTATACTATGCTTAAAATTTGATTGAGCTCTAATTTGATTATTCTTTCACTTATCCATCCATTAGATAAAAATAAAGGGATACCTAAGAATTATAATGATAATTCATTTTGTAACTTTCATAGAGTTAATGATCATCATACTCAAGGTTGCATCAATTTGAATTTTAAAATGAAAACTTCGATAGATAATAATATGATTCATATTGAGGGTGCTAGCAATGAGGCCAATGCTTTAGTTGATTTCCTAATAATTAAAAAAAATAAAATTACACAAATACATTTCCTAGCCATGCTAACAATGTCCATGCACATCCTAACTTGATCCTTTTACTATGGAACATACACATATTGATAGAGATGTTATGGATAATTACTACATTAATTCTCAAACACAATCTCTTAAAGATAATTTCCTGTGTATGGTACATAATTGAGATACATCTTTTACCCCTCACACTTCTACAATAATTATATTTTTAACTTTATAAATATTCTACTCATATTAGTAGAAACATGAGACTAATACAAGCTCTCATGAGAAAACACACTAGGAATCACATAAGGAAGAAAAAGAGTCATTACTTAGAAATTCACTTATTTATAAATCACATCCATATTAGAAGTCAACTATGGAAGAACAAGAGTCACAACTTATAATTCCACATTAGATGTATTTATGAGGATTTGTTTGGATCTCCTGTAATGAGAATTAATGCTAGCATGTTACATTCCAACCTTGAATAACTATTTACTTTTTCACTTTAATTTGAAATGCAATGTGAATTTAAGAATATGTTGATTGTTAAGTAAATGAGATGGAATTATGAAAATGCAATGGTTTAATGCAATGAAATTGATATAATGATGTATTTATAATGTGATGAATGTAATGCAATTAAATGTCTAACTATGTGTTTATGGTTGCCAAGTGGATGACAGGATTAGACACCATGCCTCTAGTGGATGAGGGGGAGTATCACCTAGGAGAAGGAAGTGGTTAAAGAGTCAAATAATAATACCATTTGAGCTCATAAAGTTGTGCCTAGGTCAGGTTTGAAGTGTCATACTCAAGTAAGTTGAACCTTGGTCACGTCTCGAGGTTGTTTAAACCAAATTCTAGTTAGGAAAGTTTCCTTGTAGAAGGTGTAAGGGTATTAGTAAATTCTTTCATCGCAAAAGGAGTATATATAAATTAATATATGAATAATTAAGTTTATTAAATCATTTTATGATTATGGCAATGATAATGTGAAGTTTTGTATGCTTATATGCATCTTGGATGTTTGGTATGATTTTGTAAATATAAGTAAGAAAATATTTATATTTATATATATGGATATATGTACATGAGGTAAGCATGGATATGTACACACGCATATACCTATATACGCATAAATAAATCACTTTGTATAAGTATATACGTATGTAGATATGCATGAACACACAAGAATGTATATATATCGATGTATATAAATATAATATATTATGATACACATTAACAATGCAAGCAAGTAATAATTGTAAGATATTCAAAGGGTTGATAATAGAAGTAAAGGTGGCAAATTATAAGGTTTTAATATGACAAATTTATAGGCCATTAAGATAGTTCGTACAATGTTATATGAAGCGTGAAATTAATACAAACATATAGTCTAAATGGAAGCCACAAGTTGGTTGTGTAAGTAACCACCTCAAAGTTTGAATAAATTGATTATTGAGCTTATTAATAGGGAAATAATAGTGAACTGGAATGTGGCATATACGTTAGTTGTTTGGGTTTAAATGTTACCACAATCTGCTGCAAATATAAAGCACCATGTCCTTGCTAAAAATTAGCTCCATGTACCTTGAAAAAGGCAGGAATAAGTGCAAAAGAATGGGATTTATAACAACTCCAAAAGGTGGCGCCAACTTCCACCTCTTTCTGCTTCGACAAAGTCTAATTATTGAATGTATTTCTAATAGATTTTCAGTTGGTTAATAAAGGGTTTATCAAGTCCTAAATTGGTGGCAGTTGAGTGACCCTTATCTTCTTGTTAATAGCCACTTCAGAGGTCAAATTTTGATATAAACTAGCAATCGCATCTTGGGGTGCAATGGGTATGCGGAAGAGAATATATTGATTTTTTTTTGTTAAATATGTAAGTAGTTCTTTGAGTTTTATTTGGACTGTTACAAATGACAATCGAAGTAACCATCCACAAATAGATAAGTAATAAAGGATAATCTATAAATATACAAAATCTGCAACAATACACAATTGAGAAGGCTTAAAGCCTGTTGTATAATATAATTACATCCAGAAAATAGAAAATAAAGGTTGTGACTATTGCATCTTCCATATGAGTATTGCATGTCATTAACAATTTGTAAAACAAATCTCCATTAAGATTTCATTTTTGAAAATCAAGTCTGTAGTCATGAGATTTGGGGCAGTGGGAAGCTGTTTTGAAAACAATGTTGTCCTTAAAGTGATCTGTAAGAAGACCAAAAAAAATTGAAATCAGTTAGTGTAGCAAGAAGAGCATGTGTTGCAACCTATTGCAAATCATTTAATATTATGTCAAAAATTGTTATACAATTGTCCTCAGAGCATGAATGAGAAATCCATTGAAATCATTTACAAAGATTGAATTTTTTTTTCTATCTTAAGAATTGCTTTCCAAAGATCTTGGAACCATTTTTTCCATTTTTACAATTGCTTGTAGTTAGTAAAAATAAAATTAAAAATGAAGTATTGTTGAATCCAATGTTATGAATTGTATGTCAATCTACATTCTCAATCCCTATCAACCTCCTATGAGGTAAAAAAGTATAAAAAGAAAAGAGTAAGATTGAATTCAATCTTATGAAAAATGTCAGCCTACATTCTCAATGTTGTTTTGAGTAACTTTTATGAGTAGATTTTTTTGATTAGAATGATAAAAGTCAAATAAAATTTCTGTTATGAGTAGATCTTCACATTATTTGCTGCAGATTGTAGTGATCTATTTTTGTTAAAGTTACTCAAAACAACATTGCTTCAAGCCTGTTGTATAATATAAGTACACCCAGAAAACATAAAATACATCAAGCTGTTCAAGTAAAGAGCAAGGAAGATATACTCACCATAACCAAGAAAAGTTGATGCATAACGAGTTATATTCGCCATCGAACATAAAAATACAAGGTTGAAAAGGTAATTTTGGGCACATAAAATTCCTCCACATGGCCCCCAATATAGAACTTTCAAATTCAACACACAACATGCCTACAATAGACCAGCACAGTATGGTTGAAAAGCAATTGTAATTATGTTGCAAACAAAGAGGGAGATGTATTTATCCCAATCCAGTTTACATATGTCCTAACTTGTTTGATAACAATATACAATAAAATACAACATCTTATATATTAATTTACTATGTTTGAAGTAGAATTATTTGGAACAGTATGATTGAATAACACCTGCATACAATCTATATCTTTTATAACATAAATGGAAACTTACCATAGCATGACAGTGGATGTAGTAGAAAACTTGGAAAGAGGGCAAAAGTCTGAGGAAGATGATATCAAAATAAGTTGGTTTGCCACTAAGACGAAGTTTATCCCTGAGATACTCTTTAAATAAATAAATAATAATAGCTTAAGTAGAAGATGTTGGAAGACTGCTTGAATGTCAAATGAGTAGTTGTTGAAGAGCTCTCTACAAACTGTAATATTCTTGTGTTTATAAACTTTGTGCTGAAAGGGTTGATCTTGATAGTTAAGCAGCATGGCCTGATGTTATTGGCTAGCGGGTAAACTATTTCCACACAGTTTCATTTTAGCAATTGGTTGTCAGTCATTTGATCTTGCTCCCCCACATGCACTTGTCATCTAATCTTTGGCAAATTGCACAATGTTTAGTTTCTATGTCAGTGCTTGAGTAGTAGCTTCAATGAGCATGTGGCATGCGTGGAAGATTTTCACTGGCATAGTGGTTTTGGTTTAGAACTTTAGACAAAATGTCTGGTTCCCACATATCTGGAGTAATTCTTTGGTGCCACATGGATATGCATCATCAATGGTGGCGGGGTCCCTTGAGCTTTATTGAATGGGTTATGTGTTGTGGGCAGTGCAAATACATAATATAGGTTGCCAATGCTTAACTGATTTATAAGGGACCAATGGGAGTTTAATTGGAAAGGTCCACAAATGTGTAGTGAATGACAAGGTGTTGCCACATGTCTACAACGTTATATGATGGTGAGTCCGATTTCTTTATGTGGCGAGGCTCATTTGTGAAAGGCCACATATATGATATGCAAGGGCAACATAGCATTTTTTCAAATGGGAATATCTTGTATGCCCAGTCATTTTGTCTTTATTGTGGCTCCTTTGCAATGGTGGGGACCAGTTACTGGCCCAATAGACAATGGTTTTGCACCAGGAAACAGGTTGGGCTAGTCATGCCTCCACTCCTTACTGGTCCACTGGTCCACTGAGCCATTGATCTTATAGGGCCTAGTTGCAAATGAATACGAGCCATTAATCTTTGCACGATACTCAAAGGAGTTAATGGATAGTTGTGCCTGCATTTTTTTCAAAGCACCATATACTAAGGTTTTCAATGCACAACTAAAGAGAAATATAAAGATGGGTCCAGGGGAATTTTTAAGCCTGATGGAGTATTGTGGGTCATTTGTGATGCTGCTTGTGATGTGGCTTAGCCCTATGAGGGTAAATCAACTATTGTAAACCTGTGTGCAGGGGTATTTCTCAAGGGAAAATGACATGACAAGTGCCCGTGTCATGTGCAAAGGTCTAGCTAAACCAGATATCATTGCTCTAGCATTCAATGAAGACTGAAACTAACAGAGGAGTATTTGCAGGTGGCTTACATACATGGTTGAAGGGTATTTTATCCTGTTTCTAAACTAAGTTTGAATCTAATGGGATTGTCTTGTTTAAAAGAGAAAATCTGATTGTGTCATGTTGCTGCAAGTGATTTTATTGTTTCAACAAAGAACTAGTGTATTTGGAAAAGCCTTAGGATTATTAAATGTATCATGGTACATTCTACGGCAATTTGCTTCTCTATAATTGTCTCGTTGATGACCTCTAGGAACACCCTCCTAGGCTTCACAAAGCCTAAAGTGTGGAGGATAACCACTCCTGTCAATTGGTCCATAACTACCTGTGGCCTGATCATGAGTTTTGACCCTTGTACGTTGTCGAAATACATCCCCAGGCTTAGGTCTTGTGTGCATTCTCTAGAGTTCCAAGGTTGCAGTTTTGAGAACCAACACGACAGTGGACGGAGCATGATTGCTAGGTAGAATTGCAAACTCGTTTATGACCTTGTTACTAAGGAACTGTTTGGAATAAGGATGTCATGAACTGGATATGAGGAGCACCCATAAGGCTTCTTGTAAGGAGGCTTATTCTGTGTTGAATTGTATGCCTGATAAAATTAACCAAACATTTATGATCTTCATGGTGGATGACAGACAATAATGAGTCATGTGACTCTCTACAGAAGCGATAAGCTCTTCACAGGATGTCATAGTAAACTGGCATCTAAGGATGAAATGCTCTTTTGATTATGATTTTCTGTTGCATACTTTACATATATATTTGTGCCAGGGGATACGGCAGTCAACAGCCACATGAAGCTTATGAGAACACACACATAATTGGACCAAGGGAAACCTCAACCCAAATATAACGCTGATAGATTTAGGAGTTATAAATTGATAATGATGCATTTTCATAGGCAATGGTTAAACCAACTTGGACTAAATTGTTTATACATTCCATATATATTTCATCTCAGATCCCTCTATGGATATCCCTCTTTGATGTGTGTGGACCATTGATGGAGAAGGTGGCAGAAGGAAGTTGGTAAATGCCTAGGCCTGCACTCTGTAGTATGTACACACATTGTGCATACCAATTACTTTGATTTTTTTGATCTAATAAATTCATAAATGATTAGAGAGCTTTGACAGGATACCTATTCTATCCACCTGTTGTGAAACATGTAAGTCTATGAAGCAACATCACCACATGGAATATTTTTGGAATATGAAAGGAACAAAACTCCAAACTCACCTAAGGTAATTTCTTGTAGGACTGTCCATTTAAAAGTTTGAAACATATAGTTTTGGATAGCAATGAAATCAAAACTCTCTCAACAAGCTCAACTAATGCTTGAAAGTCCAGAACACCAAGCTTCACAGTCATACAAAACTGTTATTGACCCTCTGCATATCAAGTGTATTAAGTGGGGCATATCCCTTGCATATTCTCAACTCCGAAGCAAGAGACATGCTCGTGTGAGAGACCATGAAGGAACATCCAGATATGTCTAAGAGGTTGCCTTTGTACGTGAGAATAATTGAATGAGCTTATTTGATGTATCGAAGGCCATAACCGTAGCCTTGAGTTCACTGAGACTACGCAGATGGTATTTGATGCAGTAACAAATGTTCTCAAAAAGACAAATTTGTGTTATGTAGAAATGTATATGGTAAAAACTCTGGCAGCAGATAACTTCACCTCAACATCAGACTAAGTGAAAGTGTTATATAGTCCTGGTGTTCAGATTAGTCGTGCTTTAGTTTTTATTTATATGTTGTCAAGTTCCTGTTTTTGGCACACGTGAGCATGATAAAAAGTAACTCGCATACAGATATATATGCCTCTCAGTGTGAAACAAATATGTATGCATAAAGACTTAACATAAAACCTGTGTATGCCTTATTGGATGAGATGGCTCTTCAGTTTGTGGTAAATAATCAACAAAAGTCACATAAATATTTGCAGCGATACCCATTTAAATAAACACACATATTTGAAAAATATGAAACACCCATGAACTGAAAATGCAATACAAAATAAATACAATTTTTTTATCAAAAACCCAGATGGTGAAATATCAAATTTCAAACATACCCGTAGTGGTTGTAACAACTGGAAGTCCTAACGCCTCCAACCAGCAACAATACACTTGGTAACCTCAGTTTATTCTGCCCAGAACAGATTCAAGCTTTCCCACACCCTAGTCCCAGCTCTAAAATTCGGCAAGTGACGCACCGCAAGATTCCGCACAGAATGTGTCCTGCTGTCAACGATGCCAATCAGATTCTCCCTACAACTGCTACTTCAACTGGAATTTACAACTACCAGATTCGTGCTTGAGTTGGAGACAAGATTTTGGGGGAAATGAAAACCGCAAGATTCCACACAGAATGTGTCCTGATGTCAACGATGCCAATGAGATTCTCCCTATAGCTGCTGCTTCAACTGGAATTTATAGCTAGCAGATTCGTGCTTCAGGTGGAGACAAGATTTTGGGGGAAATGAAAATATGGATTGATTGTTTCTGTAAAATCAATTTATGCGAAGGGGCAACAAAGTGACCTAATTGTGTCATGCTATCAAGAATGTCGATATTCTTCTCACAGATATTTTTCCACCGTCTACATTAATTGCTCTGCTGCTGCTATGTAGATATTTCCACCTTTTACAATAACTGCTCTGCTGACCAGCGAGGAAGAGTGTGGAGGATCAGGGAAAACAACCAGGAACTGATGAGCCGCTGAGATGCATTACATGGCAGTCGATTTCCTCTCATCTGAATCATCTGACACTAAAAGGGCTCACAAATATTGAGCGTGGGGACGCCTTCAAAGTAAAAAAACACCAAAGGGAGTCAAACTATTACAAACAAATTCAACGTGGGAGTTAAGAAAGTTTTGGAAGTTTTTAATTTACTTCCCAGTTGCAATTGCTTGGACGTGGAAGAGGTTTTCAATGTTGTTTCAACTGTTCCTCATTAATTAGATTAAACCAACCACATTAGTGAGGGCGTTAGTGGAAAATAAGGTGGTTACGTGCTCTTGTCTATATATTTTATTTGTTTACTCTATTAAGGGGTCTATATATTTTATTTGTTTACTCTATTAAGGGGTTATGAAAAGAGGAATTAGAGAGTATTGTTGATGTTCATTGTTTTTCAATTCACGAATTAGATAGTATAGTTGTGAAAAAGTCTTAGAAGTCTAAAAATCTTGCTTAATAAATAAAGGAAAAAGCTTAGAAGATTAGAGGTTAAAAGTGCAGAGGCTGAAGTGTGTTTTCAGGGCAGTAGGAAAGCAAATCCAAAAGGTGTTAACATGCATGTTTATTTTTGGATTTAATTTCTAGGTCTATTTTTTGTATGAAGAGAAAAATCTGAAAGTTCTTGAATGCTTGAGTATTTTATGTTTAAATTTGAAAAGGAAAAAGTTGATTTTTTGAAAAGAATAAAGTCTGAAATTTGAGCAACAAGGTTCATTTCTGTTAAGTTTAATGAGAACTGAAAGTAGAAAAAAATGTTTAAAAGAGTTGTGACTTAGTATTTCTTAAGTGTCTATAAAGCTGCTTATTTTTTAAGGTATAATAGTGTTAAATAAAAGAGTATATTTATATATAAAACCATGTGGGTTTTGAGCACGATGAGTAGGATGCTCTCAAACTAGTTAACATTGTACGTCAGTGAAACCTATTATTCTGCGATGTGTAGGATACCAATCTTTAGTTGTTTATTTCTAAGATACTATACTTTATATTGTAGAAGGGATGTAATCCCTCGCATGTCACGTTTTGTGAAGTATTTTATGACTGTTTTATACAAGTTGTCAAGCTGATGCATGACCTTGATTAGGTCAAAAATATGGCATATGTGTCATCATTAAGAGGTCATCCATAGAAATGGTTTATAGTTGTTCATATGAGAATATATGAACTTGTTTAAAAGGAAGATGCCTAAAACCCAACGTTGTAGGAATTGCAATAGGAGTTTCATAATTTTGCTTATGATTTTGAAAGTACCTTGATTGTGAACACCTTAGTGGGTGTGGATTAATGTGATCCTTATGTTTGTAGGACCTTTTGGGTCATTACTTGGTCAAACCCTAGGTTAGATAAGTCTCTAAGTCAAGTAGGGTGGGTACTGGGTGAACATATGACTTCGCTCCAAGTAAGTAGTGAATGTATCTTGTATACAAATAACTTTGGCCAAAGTGGGTGCACAAGTCACTGCATGCATGTGTTGGTTTATCATGTACCATATGCTTAACACAATCAAAGTTGTCTCTCATTGTTGGAGGTTTTCCATAAGTTGATAAACGGTATTGGTTAAGTTAGTCACAAACACCAGAGCTCAGATGGCTATTAGTAGGGGGATTCTTAACCATTCCCTTCATTGAAGGGCAGTGTTACTTCTAGTTTGGAAGGTGTGCAGGGGACTACTTAAGTATGTGGTTGGAGGTAAAGCACTTGGGTGATTTTTTCCCTTTTTCAATTGACTTGCCGAGTCTTGGGAGACGAAAAAGAATGAAAGTATCCAGATAAGGATCTCTCACCCTAATCTTTACTTGTTTAATGTTATTTTATTCTTGAAATTTTTTATGTGGCAATTGAAAGAAAGTATAGTGAAATGTACTTTAAAGTTTTTGTGTTATTAAAATGGAAGCTAATATGTTTATCTATTTTGTTTATGAAAATGTAATCTATGTTACTAAATAAATTTTATTTTCCTACTTTTAATTGATAGATGCTTTTTTATTTAAAGTTAAAATTACCATGTAATTTCCTTGTAATAAGGTTGTGGTTGTTACATGACATTTGCATTTGAGGTGTAAGAGTGATCTTGCATCAACCAAGAATATTTTCTTTGGCATTTATTTATTTTATAAGTATTTTTTGTAAATTTTTAGAGTATTTTTAATAAGGTGAGTCAAGTTTGTAGCACCACATGTCATCGCATTGATGTTTTAAAAAGTTTAGAGATTCATATCTACAACCACATGCACCATTAGGTCATTGGTGACACCACAAGATACCACATTTAAATATTATTGTTTATACATGAGATAATATATTTCACCATATGCCTAGAATGTTCTATTATTTTTTCATGTGTTTGTAACCACCATGTGTATGTGTTTCATCTAAAGGAGCTAGTTGAAACCTATTCTGAGTTATTTAATGTATAATGGTAATTTGTTCAAGAATAATATGATAAGTATTTAATAATTGCACCAATATTTAATGTTATTGGAACTTCATTATATATTCAAAGAAGGTTTACATATGAAACCACATTAAATTTTTAGACTCCAAAATTGAAGTGCATTTGAAATTATGGTGTTACATGTTACCAATGAACATGTATGCTACACCTAGATGATGTGCAAAATTCCAAGGTTGGCCATAGGAAAAACATTTAATTTTGGGTTTGTGGATCCTTATCACATTAACATATGGGTGTGTATCATGCTACCAACTATAATAGCTCATTTCAACACCTTATATATATAAGGAAGTCTAATATTATTTGAGGATAGACAAAAATAATAGACATAAAAAGAAGATATATGGAAGTAGAAAGAATAGATAGAAGAAGACCTATCTTCATAAAGAAGATTAGAACTAGAAGTAGGAGTTGCATAAAGAGAAGTTGATAGAGAGAGTAACTAAGTAGGAAACACATTAAGTCATATCATAAGATCTAATTTGTAATTGAAGGCTAATGCTTGAACATGTAATTTATAAATCTTAGGCAAATTCAATAAATGATATTAATTTGTTCCTTGCATATTTTTTATGATAATTTTTTCCATATTTAACTAAGGTTTAGATCTAAAGTTTCTATTGGATGCATGACTAGTCAATCCCCAATTGGATCCTTTAACCTTGACTCTATTAAGAACCAAACACTTTAACTAGTTATGCTCAACCACTTGGACATTGATTACATTTTTTGATGATGAGATCCCACAAAATAACTACTATGATCCTTTATAAATGTGCATCAATATTAGAAATACTTCACCTACTTTCATTATTATTGATCCTACATATCAACTTAATAATGTATTGAGGAGTTTTTGTTTAATCATCATATTAAGCAACACACTTATACATATTTGGTAATTCATTAACAATGACTAATAGAATTTGATTGATACTATAGTCACATCATTTTACATTTAAGAGTGATTCCTAAGGAAATTACAATTTTATATCATATTTCATCTTTGGATGGATTTAATATGTTACTTGGTAGGACATGGATAGAGTAGGGAAAAAATAACTCTTGTTCTAAATCAGTGTGTTAAGTTTGTTGATGAAGATAGAGTGCTTAATGTTGATAGAGCTCCATATAACACATTATTTGATTTGAGTAATTCTTCTTTGAATACACTTGTGAGGAATCTTAAGGAACATTCATATGTTCCTCAAGTTCCAACTTCTCATTTTAGAAATTATGTAGAAAGTCCAAAGGACCTCAAGTTGCACATCCTATAGTATCTAAGCATCAAGGTATTGATATATACATGCCTTCAAACAATCCTTATGAAGAACAAATTACTTACATACTAAAATTTAACAAGAGAAGAATATGAACATTATGTATGATAAACCCAAATTTTATTATAGAAACACTATTTGTTTATGAGTCCCAAATAAATAATCAAATTTTAAGAAGAATATGAGTATTATGTATGGTAAACCCACATTTTATTATAAACACATTATAGAGATACTATTTCTTCATGAGTCCCAAAGAAAGAATCAAATTTTAAGAAAGACAAAACTATATGTAGAATCTCCTCTAAAGAAGCAAAACAATGAGTAAACAAAGATAAATTAAGAATTGCACATATTTCTAGTATTTTTACTAAAAGCACCACTTATTATCAAGATAAAATCCATTTGCTTAAGGACAAATAATTTGACAATACTTGTTGGGATGAGGATGAAATTTTGGATGTCAATCTTTCTAATATTTTTACTTGAGACCTTTACCAGTTTTATGCTCTACTTGTTTATCTAAATATTTCCTTTTTTTATGTGTCCTTCCATATTAATGCATGTTGATTATGCTTCTCCTATTCTCATTTCACCTTCCATATCATATTTATGCTTTCTTTCTCTACTTGAGACATCTTTTATTTTTTATTCTTCCTTGTTTAGATTATATGCTTTCATATGTCTTGTTTCTTCCTATGGTTCATGTTAAGCATCTCTATTTTTTCCATGTGCTTCATTTTATTATATGTTCATATATCCACGGTGTTCTAATAATTATTATATTATTTCTATCTTATACACTATCTATATTTCATGCTTATTATGCTTATCTTTATCCAAATCCTTATGGTATCAATTTTACATATTTATTGTGTTATATACCTTGCATTTTTACATGTCATGTTCCTTACCTATTATATTTTTAGAACATTTACAAGTTCCAATATGTGACCTTATCATGCTACTATTTTATGATACATTGTCTATGGTCACATGCTTATACATGACGATATATCATTCTTATATCTTACATTTTTACTTGTGCTTACATGACCCTTATCTAGCATTTATGACTATCATTATCTAGTCATTTTCCTTCATTGGGGGGCACCTTGATTTCCCTAATTACATTTAATTTTATGATCTCAAATTATCTATGATATTATAGGCTTATCACATGAAGATATCTTTTACTAAGTTTACATGTTTATCATGTCTTATTAATCTTTATCTTCAAGTCCCTTGCATCCTTTATGTGTAACTGATTGGAGGGAGCATATGTGTCACTAAAATTCCTTTTGTGAGTTATGTTTTATAGTAATAGACTCATGTAATTCCTATGTTGAAAGGAACTTTAGCAATCCTTTTGCAGTATTAGAATCTTTTACTTAGTTAGGGTCCTACCATCTTCCACTTAGTTGGATCCCTACGATTTTCTACTTAGAAGAAATATCTTACCTTTATCCTTTTCAATTTTACTATTTTGAATATATTTTTCAAGCAAGTTGTAGTTGCATATTTTAAATGTGTGACAAATGCTAATCATTGCATTATTTTTTTATTTTTTAGGATTTTGAAGGAGCACTCATTGTAAGAAGATACAAGAATTATTGTTCACATATATATCCTTTAAGTGTCTAAAATATTTAATTTCCATGTTTACTACTTGTTTTACTTTGATGTGTATCCTCATAGTTTGCATGCTCTTCAAAATGAGGGCATAATGTAATGGTGAAAATCATATATCCATGTCCTTTTCCCTTTTATTTTGGGCCCACTTTAATTACAATATAATTTATCTAACGCCAAGTCTTCAAGTAGCATATTCTTGTGTGTAATTCATATCACGACCTTATCCCAACCTATCCTCATCATCACTCATCTCCAAGAACTATTCTTGGTCCCTAGATCTCTCATGCATTGCTTGAAATAAAATCTATATGTACAAATTTTACTTTGATTTTTGTACTTGCAAATTTAAAGCTCAAAATTTAAATTTAAACCTTGATAACCTTTTTCACTAGCCATCGTGGGATAATCTTGAGTGTGTTTATGCAAATTTGTGTGTTATATTGTTGTGTTTAGGGACACTCATTATTCATTTTGAAATTAGTAGGGAGTGTGGAAAAATATTATCATAAAGAATTTATGATATATCCATAGAAACATTATTAGATCATACATTAACATATATAATCTTACATCAACTTAAGCATCCTTGCATGCTTGATTTCTATCTTTAATAATTGTTCCAAAGTTGTTGAACTAGTTTTCCTAGAGGCTTGACCAAAGAAGATCAAATCCTTGCCTAGTAAGTTACCAAATGATGTTTGTAGACATCACTTGACTTCAAACATAGGTACAACAAGTTGATACACATCTATACCAATCATCAATTTCCTACTAGTTCATTTTCACAGGTCCAAGTTCACTTCCACGTATTAGATCATTTTTGTAGACAAAAAGGTTAATTGCCTAGGTGTGTATATGAATTGTAGCAAAGTATTGTTAGTTTACATATTTTGAGGCATTCATCTAGGCAAGGCCCTATTCTTCAATGCATTAGTGAGTTAATTCTTGGCATCTTCAATATTATATTCTATCATTGATACTTGATCAAAGCTCCTTTATTTATTTTAATTTCGCATTTCTTCAAGTATTTGTTGCAATATCTATTATTAGTTTAAACTCTAAAATCCTAGGGTTTATTATTATAAACAATTATTTTCCCTAGGAAACTTATATGTGAAGGTGCTTATTTTCCTTTACAATTGTAAAGAATAGATTTAATAGACACATTTTCATAAAATTACAGTAGATAAGTAACATAAGCATTCAAATTTACCTTAGATAAAATAATGTTGCTAATTATTGGGAAATTGATAATTGGAGCATAAATAAATGCATCAAAATTAAATAAAAAATAAGGATCCTTAGCTAAAAATATGATGTAGAAAGGTTGTGTCAGATGTTACGAAGTGATTGGTCCAAATGTATAAAAACCAATAAAGCTCACACAAATGCTTTAGCAAAAGTAAAGTTTTTGTTTGTCACTTTACATCACTTATACAATAGTGGGATTGGTTGCACATTTGTGTATCAAGTGTTGATTAATATA
Source organism: Sequoiadendron giganteum (assembly GCA_007115665.2). NCBI lineage: Eukaryota > Viridiplantae > Streptophyta > Pinopsida > Cupressales > Cupressaceae > Sequoiadendron > Sequoiadendron giganteum. Next base: position 714,100,230 of record CM021102.1, read on the forward strand.
TACGGTCTTTGCAAATCTTTAAATATTCACCTTCAATTTGTCATTAATTTATGTGTTTGTCTCTGCATAAAAACTTAGTTTTGTGGTTAGGAGTTCACACGTGGCTTAGATAGTACCTCCCTTGTATCAAATACCTTAGATACATTAAGTTAGCGACATTGAAATGATTGAATACAACAACCAAACTTGTAACAAATACCTTAGATGTTGATGCAACCACCCGATATAGTAATAAATGCTTTGAGTATGCCAATAAATATATCTTGAATATTCTTTTTGGATTCATTTCTAAGCTCTTAGTGATCTCAACATAAAAAGAAGTTACCTTTTTAAATACTACTCCAAACGCCATAATTGAAGTGTTTCTTATGTTTAATTGACACATAATGATCAAGTGAGAAGGGTGTGATTGACCTTAAATTTAAATTTGAATGTCAAAAATTTAAAATTCATCTTTACGATCATACATCTAATCTAAATCATCTACACAATTATAAATCTAAATATATAAATATAAAAATAAAAAATAATTCTTAAAACTAAACATAAATAAAAAACAAAAATTATATACGACCAACCAACAAACTCAATCCATTTATATACTTATTATTTCATAAAAATAAACTATTATTACAACAATAACAATCCAATGGGCAAAATATTTCTCCATATTTCACATGATTTTTTTATCCTTGAAAAGCAAGGTTACGCATTTTTTTTTGTCTTATTAGCAGGCAAAACATCTCTTAGGCTAAATAGATTCCTCAATTTTCTTTTGGTTTTAGGCGTGTAACTTTCAATATCCGTAAGGCATGCATCTTGATTGGTTTTTCATCCACGCGTCAACTTCTGACTGCACTACAGGAGAGGCCCACGTTTTATGTGCGTCAGATCTGCGTGCAAGACGCCAGAATTACACACTCATTAATCACGCTTCTCAATCTTTCGACGTTTTCGCCACTAACGTACAGTCTTTTGACGTAAACATTTCACGTCAGTGAATATTTAAAAAAATGCTATTCAATTACAGCAGATATCTAAAAATCATGCATTCAATTTTTTTATTTTTTGTTTTAAATATGTATTTGTTTCCCATCGTAGTGGTTGAAAACTTTCATAATTTTAAATTTTAAAATTTAGATTTCATGTTTTTGTTGCAGCAGTTGTAAATTTTCAGAGAGCAGAAGTTGCTGTTGTGATATCACTTGGGTGGCTTCATGGGGTCATCAAAATATGTGAATACAGTAACATTTGTTGAATGAGATTGGTCTGAGTTTTCAATTTTTGCTATAAATAGGCCTTTGGTCTTTAAAATTTTATCATACTTTCAAGTTTCAACCATATTTGGTCTAACAGTTCAGCTTCCTTGCTTTTAAGTCTAGAGAAATGGCAACTTATTCTAAGAGAATAGGAGTCTTTGGAGCTTTGCTACTGCTTTCAATGGGTAAGATTGTTGTTGGGTATCTAATTTTTTTTTCAGTTTTTGTTATACAAGTAGCTGTTTTTATACAGTTATCTTTTGCTGGGTAAGATTGTTGTTGGGTATCTAATTTTATTTTTTTCAGTTTCTGTTGTACAAAGTAGTTGTTTTTATACAGTTATCTTTGGTTCAGTGAATTTTACAAGTCTTTTATTTTATTTTATTCTATATATTTTTTTATTGATTAGGTGATAAAAATTTGCACCTGCACTTTGTTTATGGTAATAAGCTGGCATTTGCATTCTGATTATCTGATAAGCTGGTCAAAAAACTGGTTAATTTTTAAGAGTTTGCCGTTTGTTGATTAGACTGTGTGTGTTTTTGGATCAACGTTTCAATCACACTCCATGATCCATCATCAAGATGCAAAAAGAGTTGTAATCATGTATATTTTCTATCAGGATCACACTACAACTCTTTTTGCATTCTGATGATGGATCATGGAGTGTGATCCGAAACGTTATAAAAAACAAACACACAGTTTAATCCAAAAATAACAAACTCTTATAAATATGAACTGTAGAAATCTAATGCTTTTGGATGATTAATTTTTATTTCTATTTTTTTAAGAGAATAAAAATGTTCAATTTGTTGATTGTTGAGGAATAATTTTTTTAATTCTCCCCCAATTAAACTGAGAAATACATTTGAAAACATTATAAACATTAGGATTAAGAGAGACAAGTGTAATTAATAGTTATGTATATTTCCCATCTCCTCTGGTCTTCTCCCTGTACTAGAGAATGCCTCCTCATTTTTTAGATTGCATGCTTCTGAGATATTTTTTCAGAATTCTTTAATTCCAGAAGCACGGTCAGAAGCCAGAATACAGTGGAAGCCTAAAACATTTGTCTCCTTAATTGCAAGGTAGTTGAAGTCATTCGAGCTGATTTCCATGTAAGCTCATTTGGTTTTTGTGCATTCTTTTCTTTACAATTAGGTGCTGAGTGACGAACTGTTTCCTTTTATAGTTAAAAATAACTCCCTACTTGTGAGGAAATATAGGTCATTTGAGCTGCCCTGCTGCTGTCTTTGGTAAGATTTTGTAAATAATTTTAATTATGGTATTCCTCAAAGGTTGTGCATTTGATGTGTGCTGCTTTCTTAATTGATAGATTGGTAGACCCAAATCAGGCTACTATGATCTGGGCAATGCATGATCAAGTTTAGTGTAGCAGGGTATGGCTGAAGCATGAATGCATTATTAGTCTTAGGATACCATTCGTTTTATCAAACATAGAATGATTAGAATGAATTTAATATTATTAAAACAAATTGACTTTGAGCTGGCATAACCTACACTTATAAAAGCTGTTTTTGTTAGCCTCAGTCCAAGCTAGATTTTAGAAAATTTGCCAGTAAATATGCAATGGAGGGAGGCTATTTTGATGATAACTTTGAAATGAGATAGGGATGAAAGAAAACAAAGGAAGGCTATTTTGATTGACACTTTAAAATGAGATAGTGTTAATAATATTTAGAGATTGATTAGTTTATGGAATTTTAATATATTGTATACAAGCACTATTTATCTATTGATTTTTGATTTTTTTTATGTTGGATTTTCTATTATCAATTTTGATCGAATAGTCTTGTTTTTATTAGTCTCTAGTCTTCAAACAAAACAGTTGAAGAGTAGATGTTTAATATATCATTATATTTGATCCCCATATTCTTATAAACCAAACATTCCAGCATCTGATGTCAATTTGTTTCCACTAACCCTTCAAAATGCAAAAACAAGAAAGATCATAACTATCATTAAAACCTTCAAATTTAATGATAAATTTTTGAATTTAAAATAGTTTCTTTTGTTTTCCAAATTATTAAATATATGGAACAGCAGGAAGATGATAGCACATCAACTTAAAAACTTCAATTTCTTATTAAATTCATTCCACAGAACTGTAACATCCTATTCATTATCTTTTGAAATTATTATGAAACAAACTGCAATACTAATTGTATTGGTGTCCATTTTTAACCAGAAAAGGTGAGGGGCCGGGTATTTACCCTGACAAACAACTGCCCCTACACCGTGTGGCCAGGCATCCTAACAGGAGCAGGAGGCCCTCCCCTAGAAGGAGGCGGCTTCACCCTAGAAACCGGTGAAACCCGGTCAGTCGACGCACCTGACAATTGGTCCGGTCGTTTGTGGCCTCGAACAGGCTGCACCTTCGAGGCCCTGGAAGGCCCTGCTGCCTGCTCAACGGGTGACTGCGGCGGCCTCCTCCAATGCAGCCAAATGGGCGGAGTCCCACCAGTGACCCTCGCAGAATTCACTCTGGCAACCGACATGGACTTCTATGATGTCAGCCTCGTTGACGGTTACAATGTTCCACTGAGTATCGAGACACTTGGCGGCAGTGGTTACTGCAGAGCAGCAGGGTGTTGGAGCGATTTGACAGAGGTATGTCCGCCGGAGTTGGCTGTCAATGAGAATGGACGAGTTGTAGCCTGTAAGAGTGCTTGTGTTGCGTTTGGAACCCCTGAGTATTGTTGTACAGGAGAGTTTGGGAGCCCTCAGACTTGTGGGCCTTCTACTTATTCACAGACATTTAAGACTGCTTGTCCGGATGCTTATAGCTATGCTTATGATGATGCTACTAGTACTTTTACGTGCACTGCTGCAGATTATGAAATCACTTTCTGCTCCCAAGCTTTGAAATAGGGCAAATTATTTTGATTTACATTGGTCAGTTCTCAAGACTGACTTTCAGATATAAGTTTAATAGTTAAAAGTGTTTTATTAAGATAAATACTTTTTGATTGGAGTCATGAATAGGAAAGAGAAGGAAAGGTCTTTTTATAGTCCACAATATCAGGTCATCTGTTTTTGGGTCTAGAGATGACTTAAAGTATATGGGACTGCCTCGAACTCCCAGTATGTAGGAGGCACCTAACTCGTGCTTCACAATACGAGGTGTACCTACCCTACCCCCTCCAGGGTTTGAACTTGTGACCTCTCTTTCAAGAATGGGATATGGGTTTTGAAAGGACTCCTAACAATGGGTTTTGAAAGTGTTATAAGAGTTAAAAAGATATAATATTTTATTTGCTTTTTTAATTTTGATGATATGTTATTGAAAGTGATTCAAAATGTTATATGAAAACATTGAGAGTGTAGCATCTTTAATTGTAGAAATGAATAATATTTTGATTTTTGATTTGTTTATTTTAAACAATTATTAAATCATATATTTTTAAAAATTATTAAAATTAAAAAAATAAATAAAAAGAAATTGAAAAAGAAGAAGAATTCAAAATATACAATTAAGATGTAATTTTTTGCTAAAAGTCAGTTGCATAATTTTAGCATCATCTCTTCATTTGCAACTAAGTTTTAAAATTTAAACAATAATTATTCTACCATCTTAGAAGAAGATTTTAAGTTATACATTGTGTTAATTAAAAAATTACAAGGAACTACTTACATCTTAAAAAATTAAGCCTTATAAATTCCTATAGAAGCATATTGTTAGAATATTCTTTCTTCAAATTATTTTAAATTTAAAAAATTAACTTGTTGGGATTTAAAGGATGAAGATGTTCAACTCGCATAAAGACCACCAACGTCTATTCTAACTAAAAGGTTTTATTCTAGCTATATGTGAAGATAGATAGACATAATAATCTTGTTTTAATTGATGAAATTTGTGTATACTTTATTTTTATACTATCAAATTTGTTTTTATTCTTTATTTCTCTCTTATCAAATTATTTTACAACAATGCTAGATACATACACAAAAAAAAATTGAATTCTTAGAAGCTTTCATCTTTTAGATTATTTTAAAAAGATTGATAGTTTCTATCTAAAGTTATTCTAGATAGTTCTAAATAATTAAATATTTCTTGTACGAATGATTTGTATTCAATAAAAGTCTTGTGGATATTACTCCTCTCTTGTTTAGAGATATGCTATATAGGTCCCTATGTTCCTTGAGTGGCTATACTTTCTATAGAGAGTTAACCTAGTGCAATCCCATATTTACTCTTGGGTTTACCTTGAGCTAACTAGACACTAATCTTGGACATTGTTATATACATAGGATCCCCTCTCTCTCTCTCTCTCTCTCTCTCTCTCAGGACCCATATATATCCGACTAGAGGTCAAGGTTTGCATTCAAATGGTTGCTTTCTTATTCAAGAGTAGCCCCCCCCATTATAGATGAGAAAAAGTACGAGTTGGTTGCTTCCCCCCACTAATGTTCAAGTGTGTGAGTTAGGATTTCTATTAACTACAATATCTCCCCATGCATGTTGCACTCATCCATTCGTGAGTTGTAAAGTTAATTAATGACAACATCCCATTGTCTTTTTATGAGTCGTAGCAGTTGTTTGTTTTCTATTGAAGAATGAACTTAGGGTTGGGAAATAACTATTGAAAACTCCCCCTTTCTATAGTAGTTGTTTGCTTGTTGCAATTGATATACATGTTGGTTTATTATTCAACATTCTATAACTCTTTAATACATCATTAGCCTACTTGTTTTTGAGATATAACAATGCCAACATCGATTTGATTGATCTTTATAGGTTGAGATTTTTTTATCAATCCTACATCCATCATTTCAAGTTTATTTATTTATTATTAATATGAACTTTCATATAAAAATTTCCATTTCTTGTAAAAATTAAATCATCCACATACAAGCAAACTATTTAAATTTTACCTTCTTTGTTCACCTTGATGTAGAGTGTGGATTCAATACTTCTCTTGCTAACACCATCAAATTAAAATATCAATCTATGCATCTCTACCAAGCCCTTAGAGCTTGCCTAATACCATACAAAGCCATTTTAGCTTATAAAATTTATTCTCTTGACTTGAGATCTCAAAAATAGGTGGCTACTCAACATAAACATCTTCCAAAAAACCATTAAAGTTATGGTTTTTTACATCCATTTGATTATTTCCAATTGTGTTGGGATAATATTGTCAAAATTTCTTTATGTCCAACCTTTCCATATGTGAAAAGGTTTCATTATAATCAATTTTGGGTTATTGTGAATACTCTTTGGCAAGTAATATTTCTTTACACTCTTAATTTCACCATTTGCATTTAGTTTTATAATCTCATTTGATTCCAATTATATTTTTTCCAATTGAAAGATCCCTTGATTGTAATATTTTATTATTTGCAACCAATGCAATATCTTCATCCATAACATCACATAATTTATTTTTCTTTATAAATTATTCAGAATAAATTGGACTAGCTTAAAAAAAAAAATTCATCATTTTCTTCTTCATTTTGTGTTGCTTCATATATATTTCTCTTAAGCATCTCGTCTTCCTTGGCATTGGATTTGACCATCCTCTTAAATATTTGGAGATACTATTCATGGAGAAACATGGGTGTTGGTTGTGTTGGATTTCCAACTAAGTTTAGAAGGTGAATTTATCATATTTCCATTAGGGGAGAGGACCTGGTAGTTGAGCACCCTAACTTCGTGCTTCTTAAAATCCTATGTGGAAATTTCAAAAAATTCCAATTTTTACAACAACTTGTTTGGCAATGCCCCTGCTTATAACTAAGGTTTCAGGGCCACATCATCAAATATGATGCCAAATCAACATGTTTTTTGTCAAGGTGTCCAAAAAGGTAAATTTTTTTTGAGATTGATACTTGCACACTAAATCATGTTTTGTTGGTGCGCTGATGTGGCATCACATGATTTGTTTCTTTTTAGATCTAAGGAATACATATTATTCAATTATTGGTAGTTATCATCAACACTAACAACTTTAAATTCACAACTATTGGTTCAATATTGTTAAAAATATTGGGCATTAAATCAACAAATAATATAACACCTATTGGAACATGCTCAACTACTGGGTCCTTTCCCCTAGAAGACTTCATCTCAACACCTTTTATTTTCTATTGTTTGTTATTTTCTTCCCATTACCATGTTTCATCGTTATAAAATAATATCTATATTGATTATAACTGATTTGGTACTTGGATTTTATAGTTTGTAAGAATTCACTTGCTCACTATAACCCACAAATATGGATTTTTGTTGAAAATCAAGGTGAAACTTGTAGCAATATGAACTTATAAAAATGGTTGCAAATATGAAATTATATTCAAGATTACCATAGAAAGACTAAGTTAAATTGACAATTCCAACAATGAAGGAAAAAATCTGCAATACCACAAGTTTCCAAATACAAGTGACACAAGATATACGTGGAGAAACCCTTACATGAAAAAACTCCACACCCAAAGAGATCCAGTGTTTGTATTAATCTTCAAAGAAGTACATCAATACAACAATCCTCTTTGTAATCTAACAATACTTTGTTGCTTTGACAACCCACAAACAACTCTTTAAACCACCATCTCAAGGCTCCAATTATATATAGAAGTTTGTGGGAGACAATACCAAAAATGATATCCCAAAACAACAAGCAAAACCACATAGAAACACCCACGCCCCCCTTAGTGGACAACTCGTAAACATGGCATAAAATATTGAATAATCACACGACCTTCACATGGGCACATAACCCACAACCAATCAAAATTGGTCAATATTGAGTGCTCCATAACTCTCTGACGACTCTAAAGGCTTCATGCAAGAGCATGCACCAACATGCAAACCTAGGCACCCAACTATGCAAGAGCATGCAAAACATGCAAATAGCATGCAAGGACATGCACACCAAAGTGGTCCCCACTCACAAAGTTGGACACCCAAGAGGAATATCCTGCCAAAATGCTTTGTAACCACCACCATAAAGGTCCACCTCTTTGAATGTAATTATAATTTGTCATAGGAAAAAAAATAATAAACATTTTGTCCTCACATCCCCTAGAACAGTTTCCAAAGAACATGGAGACACATAAATCAACTTAAGATATAAATTATAATGTCACCTATCCTAACATTCTCCCACTTGACATTAAACATTGCAATTACATCCATGGGATACAAATAAAACATAAAATCAAGTACAGTGATCAAGGCCCATGGCCTTCCTACACCAAGAGAACTTAGCTGTGGTCACTGGCTTCATGAGAGAATCCACAACATTATTCAAAGTGTCAACCTTCTCAATCAAGACTTTACCATTCTCAACCATTTCTCACACAAAGTGATACTGAACATCAACATGCTTAGTACGAGCATGATACATAATATTTTTAGCTAAAATATGGCACTCTAATTATCACATCCGATACTCATTGTCCTACAATCAAAACCAATGCCATTACTAGGTCTTTGTAACTAAACCACCTCCTTAGAGGCATGTGTAGTAGCTATATATTTTTCTTTGGTGGTGGATAATGCAATTGTAGGCTGCCTCTTACTCATCCAACTCACTACACCTCCAAATAAAGTAAAAACATAGTCAATAGTGGACCTTCAACTGTTCAAGTCACTTGCCCAATCTGCATCAACAAAACCCTGTATGTCCAATGACTTATCCACATCATCAATACCATGATAAACCAAACAATAATTTGAAGTACCAAGAAAATATCTAAACACCCTCTTAAAAAAAGTCCAATGCTCTCTACCAGGGTTAGACGTAAAGTTGCTCAAAACTCCCATTGCTTGGGCTTTAGATTTGGTCTAGTGCAAACCATTGCATACATTAAACTACCAACACTAGCATAAGGAACATTAAAAATCTCTACAATATCATAATCAGAATTAGGACGCATGTCTAAACTCAACTTAGTACCAATTTAAGAAATGAAATATTTACTAGTTTATAGTCATCCATATTAAACCTCTACAAAATGGTATCAACATACTTACTCTGACTTAACCAAAGCTTTTTGTGAACCCGATCCCTATTGATCTCCATCCCAATAATATATTTTGCATCCCCCAAATCCTTCATATCAAATGTGCTAGAAAGTTGAGTCTTAGACTCCCTAATCATCACCTTGTTGTTATCCATAAACAACATGTCATCAACCTAAAAGACAATGATTAGTATCTGATCATCAATAACCTTAATATAAACACAATGATCCTCCTCACTTCTAACAAAACCCAACTTCAATGAAAAAACATCAAACTTTTAATACCACATCTTGGGTGACTATTTCAAACCATATAAATATCTCTTTAACTTGCAAACCAAGTGTTCTTTTCCTTTCACAACAAAATCGTAGGGTTGTTGCATATAAATTTCTTCTTCAAGATCACCATGTAAGAAAGTAGTTTTAACATCCATTTGCATTATTTCAAAAGCATTAGCAACAAACATAGATAATAGGAATATAATAGAAGTTAACTTAGCAACAGGAGAGAAAGTTTCACCAAAATCAACTCCCTCTCTCTAGGAGTAGCCCTTGGCCACCAATCTGGCCTTGTATCGCTCTAACTGACCATCTGCTCCAAATTCCTTTTTAAATATCCACTTGCAACCAATGGGATTTCTCATGTCCCCAATTTGGAGGCAAAATAATTAAATTAAATTAATTGATTAAGTTGTCCAAAATTAATAATATATCAAAAGGATAACTTAATTGATTATTTTAATTAAATAAAATGAAGATATTAAATTAATTATTTATAAAGTTATTCTAATAAATTAATATCAAAAGGATGATTTTATATTTAATTGATTTAATAAAGTGACTAAATAAAATAATAAATCATAAAATCACTTAAGTGAATAAAATAATATTTTATTCTAGAAGCTTATTGGAGGTGAATGACAATTCTTTATAAGGAGTTGATTGCAAGCCATTATGGTCATGTCTTGGATTATTTCTATTTCTCATACCTGCGTGGTAAAAGCTGAGGCTTGCATTGTTCAAGGGTTTGAAGAGTCTAGAGTACCAGGTTCGGTTGTGAAAGATCAACCCTAGCTAGAGTTGTGGAGAAATCCATCTAGGGTTTCTACAGGTGCTTAATTGAAGATATTTGACAGGTGCAATAGTTGTATTATTTCCCTAGCTGAATATTTGTGATAGCTAGTTTATTATCACATCTTTATCATTACAGCGGCTGGTTTATTGTTGCAATTAGTTTCTGAGAATTAGATACTTGCAATAGTTGATGTATTGCTGCAATTTCATCTGAAGATTATCGATTGTATTCAACTTATTTGAGGAGCTAAGTATTTGTTTGCAATAGTTGATGTATTATTGTAAATTTGACTGAAAATTCTATTAATGCAATAGTTGTTTTGTTATTACATTTTATTTGTCCATCTGCTGACAAAGTTTATTATTCAAAAATTTTAATTACTTCAGTATTGTGGGCCTATTCTAAATATTAGAGGAAATATTATTATTCTAAATATTGTTTAGAAAAAAAGCAAAGTAATCTTTTAATAATATTTGAGGAAAGTAAATATACCTTGTCAGGCATGACATGTTTTTACTTCAGGAGGAAATATTAAATTTAATTGTTGGGCGATAAAGTAATCTTTGAATATTATTTCTATTGGAAAAGCTAAAGTCGTGAGAAAATAAATATATTGTCAGGTGATTGAGAAGAATCAAATATTTTATTCGTCTATTATTATATGAGACTATTGGGCAAATTATTGAAGCAAGGACGACAAAATAAATCCCAAATATTTGTGTCGTCACTTTGAAGGGCAAATATTGTTGGAATGAAGATTTATGAAATAATTCAATATCGGCTATGATTCTCAGCAATTATCATTTCGGTAGTAGAGCTTTCAGGAACTCTTGGCATCACATATTGTTGCATTCTCAGAGCATACTTCTCTTTGAATTTCAATCATCTAATAGGTATCCTTAGTCTTCAGGGGCCACTACCTCCACAAAAAAAATAACATCAAAAGAAGCATTCAATATCAGCTTCCAAGTATTTAGACATAGTACTCTATAACACAGTTGGAAGGTCCACTCATGATCGATTTGGTCTATAAAGGTGCGCTGGCAAAAAAGAAATTGAGCCAACATCTCCATACAAGTGTTAGCAATATCAGAGAAGTCGACTAGGCAAGGCGTCATCCTACAGGTAGCCATTCAGGTTCCACTCTAATTAAGTAATCATATTTGGAACTAATTTACAGTGTCTTGAATCAACAGTTGTAATTGCATCATTGTCATTTATGTCTGTAGTTGTATTTGCATATGATCAATATTCTGAGATTTGCATTGAATCAATCTGAGTTGGTATACTATAGACATTTACAAGTTGTAATCAGTCTAAATTTGCAATAGAATGAGTTGGAATGCATGCAAGTGTTTTCATTAATGTCCCTTGGTTGTAGATGCATATTATGATGCATTGAAAGTGTTTGATATATTGCCTATGAGTTGTAACTATCATTTACAACTATCTGTCATTCTTGAAAAGACAAAAAACATCTTGCATTTCATTCATTCCATTAAATAGTTGCATTCACTTCATCTTAGTTTATGCAAATCTTTATATGCAATTGAAAACAAAAACCCACAAGCATACAACAGTTGAAGACTTTGATTGACAAGTGTTTGATGAAACGTCCAAGGCCTAAAAAAATTGAAAAACAAAGTTAGATTTTGCTAGGGACATTATAGGCTTCCTTCCTTTGGGAAAAATCACAAGATCCCAAGTATCACAACTATCCAAGGCCACCATCTCCTCCTGCATGGCCTACATCCAAGACTAGCATTCTCTTCTAAAGAAAGAGCCCCCTTGTAGGATCTAGGTTCATCATTAGTACTCAACAAAGCAAATACACAATGTAATTTGGATGGGTTATACCTATCAACTAGATTTTCTTGTCTTGTGGATCTTCTCAAGGTAGGATTAAGGGGTTCTTGCTTCTCTTCTTCTTCTACATGCTCGTCCTGCACATCATCTAAACTCTCTAAACCCTCTTCTTCTTCTCCATCCTCTAATCCATTTGGTTTTTCTTCCACATGCGCATCTTCTTTCTTTTCAATCTTTATCTCAAAGTGCACTGTTTTTGTATTATCTTTCTCCTTTGGTTGTTCTTCACCCAAGTAAGCTCTAAACTCCTTGAAAATTACATCTCTAGAGAAAACCATTTTATGGGTTAGTGGATTCCAAATCTTATAACCTTTTACATTCTCATTGTAACCAACAAAGATGCATTTTTGTGCTTTTGGATTCAACTTAGAACACTTCTCTTGAGGCACATGAACAAAAGTATCACAACCAAAGACCCTTAAATGTGAAACAAAAGGCTTTCTACCTATCCACACTTCATAAGGATTTTTAGCAACAAGAGTTGAACAAGGAGATCTATTAACCAAATAACATGGAATACTTACAAAATTTTCCCAAAAGCATCTATCAAGCTTAGCACCACTCAAGATTCTCCTAGCTCTTTGCATCAAGGTTTAGTTCATTCTTTCTACTACCCCATTCGTTGAGGTGTATAAGGAGTAGTCTTTTATCGAAGAATATCTGCATGCTTACAAAACTCATCAAATTCCCTAGAACAATATTCACCCCCATTGTTATATCTCAACACCCTTATCTTATAATCCATTTGCTTCTCAACTAAGGCTTTAAATTCCTTAAACTTAGTGAAAACCTCAGATTTTGCATGCATAAAATAAATTCAGGTGTATCTTGACACATCATCAATGAAAGTAACATAATAATGAGATTTTCCAATAGAGTCAATATCCATTGGTCCAAACACATCTGAATGAATGATCTCTAATAATTATTGTCATGAGGATTGCAACCTATATGCTAAGCTTGAAGCTCAACAATCCTGTGAAACATGGAAATACCTTCGAGCCTGTGGGTTACTCATGTTGAAGGTGAATCTATAGATTGTGGGCTAGTTCCCTTTCAATCTCCTAGAATTTATTGACTTGTGTGGGAAAAGGGAGAAAGATTAATCTATGAAATTGAAGGAAACTCGAATGGTAAATTATTTCTAGGAGGTAATGCATCGAAGAATACTACTATGCATACTTATTCACAACTAATACTCTTAGAAAAATATTAACACAACTCAACTTGGGCACCTTGATCACATAAATATTTCACTAAAATGCCTTGTTTAATCTTTCATTACTAAGGAAAACATGGTTTTCACAAATTAAGAGAAGAGATAAACTTAAGAGCACAATCAATGACTCGTGATAAACTACTATTATGTACATGCATTAGTAAATGAGATAGAAATTCAAAGGTTTCTAATTTAAAACACATTAAATTTGCATCAAATCATTTAAAAGAGACAAAACACCAAAAATTGCGAAGGTAAACTCTATTTTTATTGAATATCTTGAAGGAAACTCTGTAAAACTCTAAACAATCTATTGAAAATCAAGGTACTATTGTATTAAAATTGTAAAAATAATGTTGAGTTACAAGTCTTTCCAATCTCTCTGCAATGTGTAAGAGAATAAAGGAAGCAAGAATTTCCACCAGTTAGCTGCCATCCAAGAGTTTGAAGCTTGATTTTCCACCAGTCTATGCTTCTTTTGGGTGATTCCCATGGAGATTTATACCAGAGAATGTAGGGTAAGTTTTCTTGTGTTTCTTTGAACTATTTTATGGCCTCTTAGCCGCGGCCCTAATTGGATTTCTGATGTATTTTCTTTTCTTCATTTTCCTAAAAATCTCCTCTATGTTTCTTGTCGCTATTGAGGAGCCTTTGATTGATCTTTTGGAGGCATTTTGTGAGAAAAATCCTCAGACTTGGATGTATTTTTGTGCAACAAGATGAGGTAATCTCTTCACTATTGCTCAAACCTGGCATTGTTTCCTTGTCTTCTAGCCAATAAAATGCTTAGTCGCGCTTCAAAATGGTGACTATGGTTGTTCATTTTTTCATGCATTCTGGGTTTTGTCATTTTTTGCAAATGAAACCCTCTATATCTCATGGCCACGGCTTGTATGTACTAAGAGGCGTTCTGGGTTTTCTTGTTCTTGAGCAATCTTTGAGATTCCCTCATTTCTAAGTGTGACCAAAGAGGAAAACATGTTCATTTATCTCTTCAAAACAATGAAAGAAAGTTTCCCCATTATAGGTCATGGCCTCACAAACTTCTGGGTACTTCTTTTTTGTTTTGTGGCCCTTCGAATGTTTAAAAGAGAGGTTAGAAACCCTTGGTAGTGGGTTCTCTTTTCTTGGAAAAAAAAAAAACTCCTAGTTCCTTGGTTTGGCCACATGACTCATCACAACCCTCATCATTCTTTGCAAAGATTATACAAAACACACAACTTGGGTTTCATTCATCTTCATTATGTGATAAAAGATGCCATGTTGCTTATTTTTCTGAAGGAAGCAAAAATAAATATCTTTTGTATAGAAGGTAGCGGCCTCACCATAAAGCCATAAACCCAATATTTGTGATGCTTAGTTTATTATTTTCAACAAATGCATTGTTGCTTGTGAAAATGAGACAAAATGGTTTATTTTTTTGAAAAAGTGAAAGGCATATGATTTTACCTCCATTTTGGGTTTGAGTTTTGGAAACCCTCTCTTGAGCTTAGTGCATACTATGAGTATCTTTCATTTTTCCCTCAAAACTGCTCACAACAACCACTGTATTTTATTTCCATTCTATGTAGAAAAAAAAGGGAATTCTTTTCCTTTCAATCTATTGACATCATCCGAAGCACTTGTAAACATTACACAAAGGTGAAATGTCAATCATTCATTCACTATGTTGTATGCTCATTTTACAATGCTTGGATTTAGAAAATGAAAAGCATCTACATGTGTCATATGGGCTACATCATTATAGGATGTAGCTTACTTTATCTTCTGAAAGATGCATGAAAACTGAATATTGTGCTTTTATCTAATTTATAAATGGTGTTGTCCTCAAGTAAAAACCATTGCTTCTCCAAATGTTGCATACAGATTTATGATGTTTTACAACTTCCTTTGCCCTCTATGCTATGGCTTTATCCTTTCTCTTTATTCTTGTTGCTCACTTTCTTATGGCTATGTACTTTCAACACCTTATTACTTTTGTGTGATTGCTATGCAAGGAGTAGTCTTATGCCATCATGTGACTATCCCTTGAGGATTTGATTCCTCCTTAACCAACATATATTTGTTGTTGTTTTAGTGTTATGTGCTGGGCTCAACCCTTGTGGGAGCCACATTTTCCACCACACATAATAACTTTGAGCAATATTTGTTGGTTGAAATGACCTATGTTGATGTGACTATGACAACTTTGATTGACATGACATCATATCATTGTCAAAGATACCAAGTATAAACTATCCTCTACATGCCTAATGAATTGTGAACAAACCTTTTTCCCGTGTAGAAGGATCAATAGTGTTATGCCACCTTCTTGTTCATGTAGTGAAACCTGAAAAGTATAGTAGCACTCTTGATAAGCCTATTTGATAAAAAATGTGGCATAACATTATTGATCTTTATTTATATATGGGATCCTTTATTGATTCTTTAGGGCTGTAAATTCTCTTTGAACAATGATATGCCTTTGATTGACAAAACAATAGTATCTTTGTTGATCTGAATGGTATGATTGTACCTGTACCTACACACTCAACAAACAAGTTAGATAAAATAGTGAATTTCAATGTTCTTCCTGATGATTAGATCCCATTTGATGATCTGACTTGGCTCTTTTTCATTTATCTGATAATGACTCAATTGAATTAATCCATCATAGTTGTAGGTTATGTAGACACTGAAAATTGGTCTAGGCCTGCAACACCATTTTGACACACTTTATAATGTTCATGGTCATGATTAAATAATATTAATTATTTAATCATTTTCTAAAGTCACCAATCCTCTATTAATTAAATAACCTTAATTATTTAATTAATTCATTATGACCTTTATTCAATCTTGATTAATTAAATAAATGTTATTTATTTAATTATGTCGCTAATTAATAAATCCCCTTTCCAAATTAAATAAATTATTATTTAATTTACCCTTTATCATATTTTCGGCTATAAATAAATATTCATTTTGAATTATTTAATTATTCAATAACCTTTTCGACAGTCAATTAAATAAATCTTTATTTATTTAATTTAATCTTCGAATTTCGAATGTTGAATTAAATAATCATTCAATTCATAAAAATAATTATTCCTCGAATATTCCTCTATTATTAGATAATCGCTTAGTTATCTAATTATTCATTAGCCAGTTATCTCCTGAGTTATTCCTAAAAATCAGACCTTCTGCCTTAATCAGTCAGTCTTATTCTTTTGCGTGCAAACTATTATTAATTAAATAACTTTATTTAATTAAATAATTCATTTGTGCATTCGAACACAATGTTTCTTCTTTATCTTTCACATACAATCTCTATTCTTTCGAATTTCAAATAGTCTCAACACTAGATTAAATTATTATTTGATTTAATCTTCATCATGTAGGATTTTTCACTTGCGTTATTAACTGAACATATCTCTATCGCATGGCATTAATTAATCTCAAACGTCAATCTATCTTTTGAATTTGAGCCGATCATTCGAAAACCAATTTTCTATAAATTGACCTGACATTGTCATTATTCCTCCTCTCAAAATATTTATACTTTTACGAAGCGAATTCAATAATCAATATTTTTCTAAGTCAATAATCAATAGGCCATACTTGCATACTTGATAAAATTTGAGGGCAATTATTATAATACAGTAAAATGGAGAAGTACAATCGAGGTCATTCAAGGATTTATAGAGATATTCAGTGAGATCATTCTTGTTTATATGTTTATTTGTTTTTCTTGTTCTTTGTTGTTTAACATAGATTAGTATGTATGCTTTTATTAGATTAACAATCTTGTTTGCAGTTTTATTCCAGCGTTACATTTGGTGAACCCGACGTGAAGACATCGTCTTTAAAATCCATAGAAGTTTTTAATTCTTTTGCAGGTATAGGTATGGAGTGACGCATATGTAGTACGAAATGCCATAATTAATTTTCTGAGATGCATACGATATTCTGTGACACATCTAACTGGTAAACATTTATTTTGAAGTTCCATTTTTTTCGTTTTTCGTTTTTAACTTTTTTTACTAGTTTCGTGTTTCAATGTGTTTTAGGGGAGTTAACGTAGTGATTTTAGGTCGTTTCGTAGAAGACAAACATTCGAAAACCTTTCTGCAGGACGATTGATGAAGATAAAAAAAATGATAAACTACTAATCTATGTTTTGCAGGGCCTTTGACAAAGACAAAAAAATTAAACTACTGACAATTTGTTTGCAGGACCAAAGTGGAAGATGAAATTTAAAAAAACAAATTTCTTGAGTAGATTACATAATTTTCATTTGGGTTTCAAAAAGAATCAGTGTCTTCTATGCTTGTTTGTGTTAGATTAGATCCTGATTCGATAACATAAGTATCCTCTGCCCTTGCGCATTTGTGCGATCTTGAGTGTAAGAGAAATTGTTATTGACTCTAGAATTTGGGTCTACTTTGGTAGGAAAAAGTACTCACCCAAAATCGACTCATAACTGGTGATGAGCTTTTTCGCCAAGCTACTCCCAACCGGTATATAAATTTTAATGTTGAGGAAAACTCAACATTACAAGAACAATTGCAAACCAACAATTCATTCCCCCAGTACCGTTGTGGTGCGTTGAAACCTGTAGAGTGTAACCTCTGTAGATTGTGATAATATTGCCTCTTGTGTGGCTTTCTGAATGGGTTCCCATACTAATTCGCCAACTTGTTTTTAGATTAACCAAAAACCCCTATTTGTTGGTGCAAGAAGTAGGACCTCTGAAGCCGTCTCACATTCATACGGTTCTTAGTACAGATGAAAAGTTCTCCGTGGGAGAGTCATAGGAACTAAAGCTTGGCTGACTCAAGAAGTGTGTCTCGTGTAAGGGGGAGCTAGTGTGGTCAAGCTTCTAGTCATCCACTTTGAATAAGCGTAGTTGGGGAAACCAAAGTGAGAATTCAACAAGTATTGCCACTACCAGCCTTAGGATTGTACATGTTTTCTGAAAATATAGATGTTCATGATTGAAACGAAAACACTTTGTTTTCAGATTGTTTACATTTGCCAAAATTGGATCATGAAACACAGTCAGTCAAAAACTCAGATCATCAAAAAATTGCATCTTCCAAAATGAGTCACATTTGCTAAGTAGAAAACCACAACTGTTAACTTGAGTTGCATTTGTTAACCAGAAACTCGCAACTGTCAAACTAGGCCCACTGTCATTTACCAATTTTTTTTGAGTCGCATCTGATACTTTGAGTCGCATGTGTCATAGCGAATCACATCTGTTAAAACTTGCCGCATCTGTTATAGGGAGTCACATTTTCTTGTCATTAAATCGAGACATAATTTACCAGAAACCGCATTTGACACAGAAAACCGCATCTGATAAATCTTGCGACACATTTGTAATAGTGAACTGCATTTTCCTATCAATAGAAAAACTAGAATTCATTGTCACAGTCTGAAACCAAACAATCATCTCAATCTCTGTTTTTCACAGTCACCTTTGGACATAAACTATAAAATTGCTCAAACTTTGCATTTTCCATCTTTTAGGTGTCATTTAGTTTTAAGTGAAGGCATCCAATTACAAAAATTAGTTGCATATTAGGAATTTGCATATCTTAGAATAGGCCAACTTTCTGCACTTTGGAAAAACCCATGCTTCGACAATCATTGTCATTGAACCTAGTCACTTGTCAACAATATCTTTTGTCCTACTTGTGAATCCTTCCAGCTCATCAGTCTAGTTTAGGAGTTCACCTTATCTTTTGGTCCTAGTCCTACATTAGGTCCTTGACAAAGTTAAATCGTAGCCTTGGTTAAGTTATAGGTGGTAGGTAACCTCCTCTTAGAATCATTTAGAGTCAATTACTTTAGAATTTTGCATATTGTCATCCTAGCATATCATCATTTTAGACATCCTTTATTTGCCAAGAAAATACCAAAAAAAAATAGCAGCATTCATTTATTATATCAAAAAATCCCCAAAACATAGACTAGATCATATCATTTTAGACATAGTTTTGCATTCCCCCATATTGAGCAACATTTTTCATGGTCGAAACAAGGTCTAAAAAGAAGCATAGAGAAATGGATGATCCATAGGATTTCATCAATCCCTTCTCGAACATACCATCAGGATCAACAAGACCTCACAAAACCTTGCTTGAAAAATTTGTCACTAGAGACACAAATAGACAGATTCAATTAGAAGACATAGATGTCATTGTCCAAGACCCTGAATTCACATCTTTTGTAGATGAATGTTTGGCACAAGATCCCCAAAGATATCTCACAAAATTGTTAGTAGAAGGTGGCACACTACCTCTAGGATTTGACATCCACACACTAAAGGCTTCATCTACACAAGCAACACAAACCATGACATCGAGTGTCTCTATTCCTCAGATTACTGCAACCATACCATCTGGCATACCTACTCAAACTGCCTCAACTGTACATACAACACCATTTGGTATAATACAAGGCCTACAGTTTACTACAGAGCATCCTCATCAAACCCCTTTTCCACAAACACCGGAAGTAAAAGACACAAAATTTGTGTAAACACGACACAGGCTATACCCCAGATTACCACCAATACTTCCATTCTGCGAATAGGGACAATACCAATAGGACATATTCCTACACCAAATCAGAATCCAACACAAAGAATTACATCAGGACATATTTCTACACCAAATCAAAATTCGTCACAAAATATTGCATTTCAGAACACTTACATCGATCCTAGCAACACAACTAACATGTCTATAACACAAGTAGATGTTCTACAAAATCAAATGCAATCTCTCCAACAACAAATGGACAGTATGTCAATGTCAGGAAAATGAACCATTTCAACGCAATATTTATGTCCATGTCCTTTTGAAAAAGCGCTATACATGACACCCTTCCCACACAGATACATTATACCGGATTTTCCTAAGTATAATGGGAAGAGGAATCCTCTAGAACACATTAGAGAATTTTCCACAACATGCATGGACATCTCGTATGACCCCACATACCTTATGAGACTTTTTCTGTGAACCCTTGTTGAGATAGCATGAGAATGGTTCTCTAAACTCCCATACGACATAAGATCATGGGGTGAATTAGCTGAAAAATTTGTGGAACACTTTGCCTTCAACATAGACAATGAAATCACGATAGCTACCTTGTGTCACACCATGCAAGAAGACAATGAAAACTTCACCACCTTCTTCCAGAGATGGAGGAGTTTAGCTAGTCATTGTCCCGTTGAGATACCAAAGAAACAAAAAGTCACAATATTCCTTGAAAATATTCATCCAAAATTGACAAGCGACTTACGAGTACATTGTTGTACCTATTTTATGGAATTAGTGCAAAAAGGCATAATACTTGAGAAAGCCCTCATTGACAAAGGGGAAATTAAGACACCAGGTAGGAATCCAGTTGTTAAACACCTTAATGCCCCCAACGATAGAAATTTTTTTTGGTCTAGAAAAAAAATGTAACTAATGATGGTATTGTTGATGCTAAGACCCTACACACAAGAATTGCCATCATACTTAGAGGTTACAACCCCTCTCATGGCATGCTTAACGATGGTGATCAAACCTCCAAATTTTTCCAAAATTCACAACAATGACCAAAAAGGAGATTTATAAAATGTGAGTTTACCCCCTTGGGGGAACCAATTGAGACAGTTTACAAAGAACTGATTAAACATAAACTCATACAACCTCTGGAGCCAAAATAGTATGATCCTAGATAGTTGAAACCCTCACGGTGGTATGACAACGCCTATTGTGAGTACCATCAAACTAAGGGACATAACCTACAACAATGCCAACAACTGAAGAACATCATACAAGATTTTGTTGAAGACGAAACCATAGAAGTCAATGGGCAAAAACATGCCAAAAAAAGTGATCAGAAGGTCTTCACAGATCCATTACATGACCATGGGAAAGGAAAGGCCTCCAATTCGGGAACTAAGAATAATACCTCATCCAATTACACCAGTACCAAGTACAACTATAAACCAAGTACAATCATCAATCATATCCAAGCTGCTAATGAAAATATCCATACCATTACCATAAAGAAGCATCCTGAATGTGTTGTCAATACACGCACAACTAAGATAACCCTTCTAGGTCCTTCATCATAGCCACAACCACAGTCTTCCAAGCCTAAGTATAATTTACTTGACCAGTTGGGGAAGACCCCAACACAAATATCCATCTTGGAACTGTTGACCCTATCACCTGATCATTGAGCCATTCTAGACAAAGTCTTACAAAGCACAATTATCCCCACCAACTTGGATGTCAATCATTTCGAAGAAATGGTAGGATACTTAACCAATTATCATCATGCCCCCTTCTCTCAACATAATTATTCAACTAAGAAGACCAACCATAAAGACCCACTACACCTTGAAGTTCTTGTCCATCGAACCAAAGTCAGATGAGTCTTGGTAGACGAAAGAGTGGGGTTAAATCTTTGTACCTTGAAGTTGGTTAAGGCATTAGGTTTCTTAGAAGCATGTGTGGATACCACTAAGAGTATAGTCATTAAGGCATACAATGATGAGAAAAGATCATCTAAAGGAGTTGTAACACTCCCTATCAGAATTGGCCCTGCGGTTATGGACACTAGTTTCCAAGTCTTGGACCTCACCCTTCCCTATAATCTTTTACTAGGTAGACCTTGGATACATGCTATAAAATCCGTACCTTCCACTTACCATCAATGTATTAAACTACCATACAATGGCACATAGATCACAATTGATGGTGATCCAGATCCTTTCCAATATTGCACAAGCCTATGCGAAATACCACAATGACAGGTGCCAGTTAATCAAGAGGCTTCATCCTCCACCTTATCCCTGTATGTTGATCCATCAACTCTTTCAAAGTCCATTGCATCACAACCAGTGTCATTCACTCCTAAGGTCGAGATCCAAGATAAGGGTTGTGGAGAATATCACATGAAAGCATCCTATTGTGTTAGCCAGTTGGTTCCTCCTAAGTCATACGGTTTACCCACAACAGATAGGAAATAGTCAATTGTCACAATACATGTTCCTCCTACGATGACATTCACAAAATGGGGAGAGTTAAGTAAAGAAGCTATGGACCAAGAAGATGTCACCTCTTGGTTATATAATGAAGACAATGAAATCCCTCCACCGTCCATTAAAATATCTAAAGATCAATATGGAAAAGGCTTCATGATAATTCAAAAGAAAGGATATGAAAAACATAGTGGGTTAGGACTAGGTCAGAATGGAAGGACCAATCATTGTTTCACAATGACCAAAAGACCTAAGGCTAAGGTTTCAATTGATTAGGATTGGCGTTCTTAGTACCTCGGTACCATCACAAGAGGAAGTAAGTGCTTCTGAGCACATCGAGATATATCACGAACCATTCGACCCATTCTAATGTGACTCCCATGACTCAAATGAATATGAATGGGATTCCCTTTCCTCCACTAGCATAATGGACCTAGATAAGTTATTTGGAGAACTTGACCAAATGCTAAATATGTCGCCAAAATCAACTGAGTCCCGTCCTTAAAATTCCTTGTCAAAAGAAGAATGGCTTAAGCTTTATTATTGAGAAACCCTTGATCCTGCCTCTTGGGAACCTAATGAACCATCTTCTGATGACCTAGCCCTTACAATTGTCCCATCGCAAAGTCTACCTGTCCCTAGGAGAAAGAACAAAACGGAGTTAGTCCAAAACTTCTATGACCATGTCAACCAATCTATCCTCACCTTGTCAGCCTCCACATTTGATAACTCCGATGATGACATGCCCCTCGTATATCCCCAACTTATCGATTGGGATCAACAAGGTACACCCATCTTAGACATATTTGAGAATGACGAAGCAATAACCGAGTTCATGGGATTGCGAGAAGGCATACATAGAGGTGATCATAAAGGTAGGTTTACCATAGACTTGGATAACATGGCATATTTTGGGGAGTCTATTCACACCTCAAGTCGCAAAAGTGAAAATAAAAAGAAAAACAATGAAAATAATGAAAATGACGAGTCCCTAGGTGAAAATCGAAAGGCGCCTTTGGACAATGAAATAGTAAAAATAAAGGACGCATCCAAGGGCGAAAACCTCTATGAGGCACCCAAGGATGGAGCTTTGAACATTCTCCTAGTTGCTCAGAAAAAGTCACCAATGTTAGTTGAAGAATCTATCTAGATCAACATAAACACTGAAGAAAACCCTCGAGTAATTTACTTTGCGACATCTTTGACAAAGACAGAGCAACCAGAGTTTCGGGACTTCTTTGCAAAATGAAAGATAAAATTTGCATGGTCATATGCTGACATGCCTAGACTGGATCCTAAACTTATATCGCATCATCTACCATTACAACTAGGTGTTAAGGTCATCAAGCAGAAGTTAAGAAAAATGCATCCACAAATCGCTCTACTAGTCAAAGTTGAACTTAAGAAATTATTGGATGTCGATTTCATCAGATCAATAGACTATGCATAATGGATTTCTAATATGGTGTCAGTGACTAAACCATCTGGGGGCATCCAAATTTGTATAGACTTTAGAGATATCAACAAGGCATGTCCTAAGGATGACTTTCCTCTGCCAAACATTGACATGATAGTGGAACTTATAGCAAGATATGAGATACTATCCCTCATGGATGGTTTCTTTGGATATAATCAAATCAAGATCGCACTTGAGGACCAACACAAGACAACTTTTACATGTCCATGGGGAACATATTGTTGGAATGTCATGCCTTTTAGGCTCAAATTTTTTGGAGCTACATACCAATGTGCCATGACAACTATATTCCATGACCTTGAACATACTCTCATGGAAGACTATGTGGACGATCTGATAGCCAAATAATTGACAAGAGTTGATCACTTGCAAGTCCTAGATAAGATATTTTAAAAACAAGAAGCATACCAAGTAAGGCTAAATCCAAAAAAATGTCTCTTTGGTGTTCAATTAGGAAAACTTCTAGGATACATCATTTCTAGACAAGGCATTGAAGCAGACCCAACGAAAGTAAAGGCTATAATGGACATGCCTCCACCAACCAACATCAGTCAGCTAAGAACACTACAAGGGAGATTACAATCTATTAGATGCTTCATAGTACAACTAGCAGATAAGATACATCCATTCCAACACTTACTCAAAAAGGGGGTACCGTTTGTATGGACAACCAAATGTCAAGAAGCTTTTCAGAAGATCAAGGATTACCTATTTACACCACCTGTGTTGATGCCACCTACAAATACCCGACCTTTGATACTCTATATTTCAGTGACCCAATCAGCACTAGGAGCCTTACTTGCACAAAATGATGATGAAGGACATGAAAGAGCAATGTACTGTATCAATCGTAATTTGGTGGGATATGAGCTAAACTACAGTCACATAGAACGTGCTTGTCTTGCAGTATTTTTTTCTACTTAAAAACTTAGGCACTACATGCTAAACTGCCAAACCATGCTAGTCGCAAAGATTGATCCATTGAAATATCTCCTAAGTAAAGCAACACTAACATGTCGATTAGCTAAATGGGTAATGATACTTAGTGAATATGACATCCAGTATGTAGAAAGAAAAGCTATTAAAGGGAAAGCTATTGTAGATTAGTTGGCAGATACACCAATCAAGGCCGAGCGCACTCTAGTTGTAGATTTTCCTGATGAGTTCATCTTCACCATTGAAAAAAGAACCACATGGAAGTTATAATTTGACGGGTCCCATACTAATCATGGTTTAGGAGCAGGTATATTGTTTGTTACACCACAAGGTGACACTATTCCTAAGACATTCAAAATTGGTTTTCCTTACAAAAACAACATAGCAAAATATGAAGCCCTTATAACATGATTGAAAATGGCGGTCCAGTGGAAGATTAAGCATTTACATGTTTATGGAGACTCTCAATTGGTAGTCCAACAAGTTAATGACGAGTATGAAACTAAAGATGAGAAACTTTCCCCATACAAGTGTATGGCAGACAAATTTAAGCAATATTTTGATAACATCAACTTTCAACAAATACCCCGCATTCAGAACAGGGCAACAAATGCAATGGCAACTGTTGGTTCATTATTGGATATACCTAACAATGTGCCTACATTCGAGTTCTTGGTCGAACAACTTTTGGTCCCTTCCTACGACGTCCCAAATTCTGTGATGGTGTGTGAGATTGTTGGTCTAACTTTCCCATGGTACAAGGACATATATGACTACCTCTATGCCCAAACCCTACCCTTAGACCTGTCAAACAACCAACGTAGGAAATTCATATGTAAGTCTTCCAAATATAGCATCATCGAAGATACCCTTTATAGACATGCCTTAGACAATAGCTTGTTGAGATGTCTTGATGCTGAAGAAGCACAAGCAACCTTACGTGCAATACATGAGGGTATATGTGGATCCCATTCTAGTGGTCCTACCTTAGCCAAGAAGATTATAAGACTAGGCTATTATTGGCCTACCATGGAAAAAGACTCATATGTCTTCGTCAAGAAATGTCGACAGTGCCAGGTACATAGAGACTTGATACATGCGCCAACACAGGAGCTCCAATCGATAACTTCACCATGGCCTTTTGCCCAATGGGGACTTGGTCTCATAGGTCAGATACATCCTCCATCTTCCAATGGCCATAAGCTCATAATAATTGCAACCAAATACTTCACCAAGTGGATCGAGGCTATTCCTATGACTTACATTACCGGCACACAAATTTCCAAGTTTATCCTTAATTACATCATTTTCTGGTATGGTGTTCCTCAACCCATCATCATGGATAATGGACACCCATTTAAGAACCAATAAGTCTACCATCTATGTGAAGAATGCCATATCCAACACCACTTTTCCACTCCATATTATCCACAAGGTAACGGCCAAGCTGTGCTGTCTAATAAAATAATCATCAAAATCCTCAAAAAGATTGTTAATGACATTGGTCGTGACTGGCATTTACAGCTTAATCCTTCCTTATGAGATTACCACACAAGCATTCGTACTCCCACCGACGCCACTCCATACTCCTTAGTATTCGGTTATGAAGCTATCGTACCTATTGAGGTCGAAATTCCTTCCCTAAGGGTATCCTTGAAAGGTCATATTGATGATGAAGAATACTGTGTATCAAGACTTCATGAGTTAGAATTTCTCGACGAACAAAGACAAAAGGCACTAGATCATCTTCAAGCATATAAAAACCATCTTCATCGCAACTATAATAGGAAAGTTTTGAATTGGCACTTTGACATTGGTGACCTGGTCTTAATGGAAAATCCAAAGAACCAATCTGAAAGAGAAAAGCCAGGCAAGTTTGAACCAAACTAGTTAGGGCCTTACATTGTTACAGAAGCCTTTGGATTAGGAGCGTATCAACTCTCTACCCTTGAAGGAGAACCACTATTATAACCTATCAATAGCCTTCATCTGAAGAGGTTCTATGCATAGCTTCTGACAACCTTGTCTTAATTAAAAAATACAAAAAAACAAAAAAACAAAAACAAAAAAATCGTTACCTTGATGAAAACTTGGAAAACAGGCGTCTTTGTAACACCAATTTTTTTTTTTTTGAAAAATCAATAAAATAGTAAAGAGAAATAATTCGTCCAATAGTGAAAACCACTTCAGTGGCGCTTTGGATAATTACCATGGTGAAAACCTAGCAAATAGGTGCCATGTGTAGTTGACTTCGCTCCATCATCTACCATCATTCCAATCAGACTTTTCCACCATCACCCATAATAAATGGTTGTCCCATCCATAACTTGGAACGATTGACATTAAGTCCACTCCATTTCCCCACTTCATCCTATTGGTCTTATACCCGACTAGGGGAAAATCCTTGACCTACGTTATTTGGACCTTACACTTGCTGTCCAAACATCATAAAATATACTGATAAAAAAACAAAAACATCAAAAAAACTTTAAAAAGACAAAAAAATCAAAACATGACAAAATTCCCAAAAACAAAGTCAGAGTCAGTTGTGTCAAGTCAGTTGTAGACATAGTCGAATTACGTTGCCTCTGCGACTGGACATAGGCAAGGCCATCTAATGATGTGCCCCCGAGGCATTAGGTCCATCTTTCTAGGTTTGTCACATATCACACATTTAAAATCATGACTCATTATTTGTACATTAAGGTCATTGGTTGTGTCGAACTACGAGGTCTCTACGTGTATAACGTAGGCAAGGCCATCAATCGATGAGCCCCTGAGATCGCACTAGGTCAATCCATTAGGGTTTATCACATTCACTAATCACACACATAATATATCATTAAGTTCAGTTAGTCCTGTTAGTCAAAGTCTAGTCAAACTACGAGGTCTTTGCATGTATAATGTAGGCAAGGCCATCAATCAATGAACCCCCAAGGCTGCACTAGGTCGGTCCTTTAGGGTACATCGTGTTGATCAGCATAAGTCATACACTATCATCACACACACACAATGATCAAAACATTAAGACAAGTCACACATCAACAAGACGAACAATTCAGTAATGTCATCAAGTCAAATCAAATGAATTG
Organism: Sequoiadendron giganteum; assembly: GCA_007115665.2. NCBI lineage: Eukaryota > Viridiplantae > Streptophyta > Pinopsida > Cupressales > Cupressaceae > Sequoiadendron > Sequoiadendron giganteum. The sequence continues at coordinate 714,128,177 of CM021102.1, forward strand.
CCAAAACAATCAACTTATGTCTTATACAAGATGTGTCCTTCTTGACAACAAACATTATCATTAACAATCATCGTATCCTTATGCAACTTGCCGCATCAATGGCATCAGTCTCAATGTCTTCTACGGTACGTGTCTTTCTGAAACTAGGCTTTGTCATGCCTTACATAGATAGTCACAATATCAAAACTAGACTCAACATCTAATATGGTATGTGCCATCCCTGACATCAGGCTTTGTTAAGCAATCAACTTATCAACTAAACAACAACAAATCAAATTTTGGAAAATATATTTATTGGATTTTTGACTTTATAACTTTTTTGGTCTTATCTTTTTATTTGGATTTGTCTTTGAGTATGGTTACTAGCTTTCTTGAGGATGTACCATGAAGGATTTAGAGAAGCAAGGATGTCTCATGACTCTTTTTCTTTGACTGTTGTCTATCGACTGTCTTTTAAACTTGGTTTTCAAGTCAGGTTACTAGCTTTCTCGAGGATGTCCCATGAAGGATTTAGAGGAGCAATAATGTATCCTGACTATGCCTTTTTCTTTGATTGTTGTTTGTGGTTTGTCTGGACAAAAAGACTGGGGCAATTTTTCCCTTAGTATGAGTCTAGACACTTCTTGTCTGTGATTGTCTATTTTAGCAAGTGGATGACTTTGTACACCTTGGTCTATCTCATATCATGGTGTTTACTATCCATTTGTGCCATGTCCTGCCAAATTATGATTTAATGCAAGGCTTAGTTTGTATTTGGAAAAATATTAAAGATTATACATTCTTCTAATAACCATTTCTCAATACTAACATTTCGAATAATCTGCGCTAACATTTCTTCTATCCTGCATAATGACGGAGTCCTGTGACACACAAAAAAATTAGGTAATCTGCATATGCATTCATATTACAATGATTATGTAGACATTTTTATATGTCTATATATAGTACACCATACATTTATGCTGCATTTCAAAACAATACAAAAATATGCATATCCATCGCATCTATGTAATTATGACATATAGGCATTTACGATTCAAAAAGTGTATATATTAAACATACATCCACATGGCATTATAAATAATATCAAATTGCATCTCATATTCATAAACATAGAATGCATTTATAACATTTGTAAATACTGTGCATCCATCATCATATAGAATAAACACATCATCATAGGAAAGAAACATCATAATGTAAACATCATAATCCATAACATGTACATACATCATGTAGAAAACTGTATAATCATATAGAACAACAACATAATAATATAAGAGTTACAAGGATGAAGAGTCATAAGAGGTGGAAGAAGATTTAGTGGAGAGGCCCTAGCTTACTCCGGTGGACAACAAGCTCCCTTCTGATGGCTCTGGCTTGCGCCCTTCGTAGCCGCTGGTGGATGAGCCTGGTGAGGTTCAGGGTGCTATGGATGTTGGGGTGGATTCGGATAAGGTGGCAAAGCGTTTGGACACTCTGGACAAAAGATTTTGGGGGCTGACCCAGTTCACCATGAAACTGGGTCACTTTGTTACGAGTACTCTGTCAAATTCCATAAAAGAGGAACTGGAGGGGAACAATAGCCAGGAAAATAAAGAGTGGGTGGGAGACGAGGCGGTGGACCTCCTGATTAAGAACTGGGATGAATCCCGTTAGTTGCTCCTGTTGCTGGTTTGTCTATTGTTGTTGTGCTGCCTTTGGGCTATCTCGAGTTTTTTCCCTATTTATGTTAGCTGTTTAAGACTTGTCCTTTTTTGGCCCTTGTGGCTCATTGTGTAGGGTACAACGCCCTGTAAATGCTGTTTAACATTTCAAAAGCAACATAATCGTATAAGACAAACTGCAAATCATATAAATGCCCCCAAAAATGATATATATCGCTCAAAATAATATGTGTCGCAGTATAATGTAAGAGTGTATCAATCTAAAAGGAGCTTGCATGATTTATGATCAAAGTATAATGTCTGCAAATATAACAAAATCAATGTCAAGTGCTACCACTGCTCCCATGTGGAGTATGAGGGGGTGACTTTCGATGATGTACTCTCTGTGTGAAGGGAGGCTTGTCATATGGTCCTGTCCTGGGTGGTCCTACCACATCATCGGTACTCTGTGTATGGCTTTGGGACTTGCTACGAGAACTGCCACTATGTGCCTATGAGTAGTTGGGATCTCTTCTCTTAGGCAGTACCTCTACTTCATATAAATCTCTATAGTATCTCACCCAGTCCCCTACTCTGACTAACTCTCGAGCAAAGGCTACAACCAGTTCAATACATAAGGCCCTCAATTCAATGAATCTTCCCTTTGTCTCCTGTTGCCTGGAAAATGCCTGATCCCTGTAAGGTCTGCACTATTTCTCTCCATCTACATCACATCACACTCTGCAGTAACAAACCTCACCCTCTCCTCCAAGGCCTCTACTCGGGCCTGTAACTCTGCAACACTGTCCCTGGGAGCCTCCTCATCCTATCGTGGTCTCTCTCCCACCTCAACATCCCAATCCTCCACAATCCTATCCCGAAGCTCCCTCTCCTACTCCCCCATCACCTCCTCCTCCTCCTCGTCACCATAACCTACCAATATACGAAGGACATCAATATCCATCTCCTCCTCACCAGCCTCCTCCGCTGCATGCTCCTCCGCTGCCGCCTCCTTAGTTGCATGCTCACCCCCAATCTCTACCTCTCCTCCTCCGCTCAAATCTAACATGGGTATATCCTCTCCCTCACCCTCCTCCTCATGGACAGGTGAAAATCCACGTCCTCTCTTGCCTCTCCTACCTCGTCAACCCCGTCAACCACCTTTGCCATCATCACCTCCCCCTCGAACTCCTCTACCTCCTCTATCCCTAGCCCTACCACCACGCCGTCCTCTAGGTCCTATACTCCGCCTCTCAACAGGAGCCAGCTGATTTGGATCTGTGTAAGGGATAGGCCTATGCATGGCCTACCAAGCATCATATGCTATTGTCGTGCTTGGATCTACTGTACCACCCCTCCATCCCCACTGTATAGGCTATAGAGCCTAAATATTTGCATCTACTGTAGCTATTGGAATCATCGACCCCCACAATGGAACCTCTCTCGATGACCGAGCAAACTCAACTCACCCTCGAGGCTCATCCTGAACCTCCCCAAACTGTCTCAAAACTCGATCCGAAAGGTGCCTCTCAATAATGTGGGCACTCAAAACGGTCCTGCCAATCAAATACCAAGTTTGTTGACAAAAGGGAAAATGTTTTTCCTCATCTGTCCATCGAGCACAATCCATGTACGGTCTCCAAATAAACTAAACCAAAGTATCAAGTGCATGTCTCCAATAACCAGTGTCACCAACATGACTCTAGGTTTAATGTTCCCCACATAACGAAAAACATATGATGATCTGGCATCAGGATCAAAGGTCACTGGGGAACAAAACACAACAATGTGTTCCCACACCCAGATCATAAGCAAGTTAGTACCATAGCTCATCGACTGTGCGTCTCTATGTGCAATATCATGTAAATGGAAATATAACATGGCTAGTAAACAGGGCCCCCATGCATATACTACCTCACACTCTAACATCCCCACCAACATCTCCCCCCACCCAACAGGAAAACCATGACCTCGACGGTTAGGAAGAACAATGCCAACAATCAATGTACATAACATACAATCTATCCTCTCATATCTCTTAGCTAAAACATGCCATCTAATCTCATAATGCTCAATGCCAAGCCGTCTAATATCATCATAAACATAAAATTGAGTGATCTCACTATAACCTCTTTGGGTATCATATAAGACCCTCTCACCCTTAATGGGAAATCTCAAAATCCTATACACGTCCTCTATAGTGACTGTGGCCTCTCCAGTAGGCAAATGAAAAGAGGAGGTCTCAGAATGCCACTTCTCACAGAGGGTAGTGAACATACCTTTGTTTGCCTGAATAGTGGGCATGGTGCAAACATGATGCAACCCTAATCTCCAAATCAAATGTATCTCAGCACTCTGTAACTCATCTCGCAGCTCATAAGTCACCGGCCTTGAATCCCAAGTGTATATCGGATCTCGTACAACCTGCAAATGCATCAAAATACTTTGTGTCAGAAAACATAAAATTTATTTTTGCATCACAATTTTTTTCAAAAGTTTGACAGTCAAATGCGTTGTTTCAATATCATATGCGGTGCACAATCTCAAATGTGTCATTACAATTTGCATATGCATCACAAAAACTCAAATGTATTGTATAAACATGCATATGCATTGATCTATTTCAAATGCGTGACACAACCAATCACACCAACCTATCATGTATATGGTGCATTATTACTGTCCTACCTATCATGCAAATGCCATGCATTTAAGCATATGTGTTGCAAGAACCTACATGCGACACATGCAATAGAAAATGCGATGCAATAATACACATGCGGTGTAGACATTTTCAAATGCATTGATATCCTGAAATGACCTAAAACGACCTAGATGTCTTTACACATATGCATCATTCCGCGAGCACATGCGTCGTGTACGAACGCATATGTGTTGATTCTAAAGCGACACATATTAAATTTAAACTTTAAATGTCTAAAAAAGTGTGAAATTAAAAATTTCAAAAAATAGTTTAGGGGTACATATCGGGGGTCTTGCATCAGCTGGGCGTCTGAAGGTCTAAATGCGGTACTTGCGATGCTTTGCGTACAGTACTGGAGACATCTTCGCTGCAAGCTCAAAGCTAAAATCAAGGTTTTCAAATTGTCTAGGGTGCAAATGATTTGGATTTTCCACCCCAAATCCTATTTATACCTAGGGTTTTGGAGGGTTTTTCTCCAACCTTCTGTACTGGACGCATAATTTTCCAACTTCTATCATCCATTTCGCATATCAAATGACTTTAAAATCAATTTCTTTCACCACCATCGAACTTCTGACTAACAAATTACCTAATCGGGCCAATTTCCAAAAATTTCAATTTTTTCAAAAATTGTCATTTTTCCTGAGGGGGCATACCCTAACCTATTTCACATCGCGGCATGACTGGGGCATGTTTTAAATAATTTTCTTTGACACAAAGGCCAAAACGACATTGTATCAAAGAAGGGCAAACTGTAGACATTGAAAATTGGTCTAGGCCTGCGACACCATTTTCGACACACTTTCTAATGTTCATGGTCATGATTAAATAATGTTAATTTTTTTTCTAAAGTCACCAATCCTCTATTAATTAAATACTCTTAATTATTTAATTAATTTATTATGACCTTTATTCAATCCTAATTAATTAAATAAATGTTATTTATTTAATTATGTCACTAATTAATTAATCCCTTTTCCAAATTAAATAAATTATTATTTAATTTACCCTTTATCATATTTCTGACTATAATTAAATATTCATTTTGAATTATTTAATTATTCAATAACCTTTTCGACATTCAATTAAATAAATCTTTATCTATTTAATTTAATCTCCGAATTTCAAATGTTGAATTAAATAATCATTTAATTCATAAAAATAATTATTCCTCGAATATTCCTCCATGATTAGATAATCACTTAGTTATCTAATTATTCATTAGTCAGTTATCTCCTGAGTTATTCCTAACAAACAAACATTTTGCCTTAATCAGTCAGTCTTATTCTTCTGCGTGCAAACTATTATTAATTAAATAACTTTATTTAATTAAATAATTCATTCGTGCGTTCGAACACAATGTTTCTTCTTTATCTTTCACATACAATCTCTATTCTTCTGAATTTTGAACAGTCTCAACACCAGATTAAATTATTATTTAATTTAATCTTCATCGTGCAGGATTTTTCACTTGCGTTATAACTGAACATAACTCTATCGCATGGCATTAATTAATCTCAATTGTCGATTTGTCTTTTGAATTTGAGCCGATTATTCGAAAACCAATTTTCTATAAATTGACTTGACATTGTCATTATTCCTCCTCTCGAAATCTTTATACTTTTAGGAAGCAAATTCAATAATCTTTGATATTTTGCTAAGTCAATATCAATAGGCCATACTTGCATACTAGATAAAATCCGAGGGCAATAATTATAATAAGACAAAATGGAGAAGTACAATTGAGGTCATTCAAGGATTTATACAGATATTCGGTGAGATCATTCTTGTTTATATGTTCATTTGTTTTCCTTGTTCTTTGTTGTTTAACATAGATTAGTATGTATGCTTTTATTAGATTAACAATCTTGTTTGCAGTTTTATTCCAACGTTACAGGTTATATGTCTGTTGATGAAACATGTGATTAGATTTCATGTCCTGAGCTCTAACAAAATCTTTCAATCATCTGCAGGTGCATCTGGAGATCGAGAATGAGAGGAGCTAAAGATAGGAGGATCAAGCTGAAGATTGAAGGACCAACATCTGCATCAACCCTTAAGGCAATGACCGATATGATCACTTCTCATGTGTTTTTCTTTCGTATCTTTAGATGTATAGTTCACATACATTGTTGTATTAACTCAATTCAATCATTCCCATAGCTTGTGTGGGATATTTAAGCATTATTTTGATCTTTAATGAATCAAACAACAACATTGTATACATTCATTTTCAAAATGAACGAAATACAACATATTATGCAATTTGAGTAATCTCTTTCTGTTGTAAATCACTGCATGATAATGTTGAACTCCACTTGAAACTGCAAATGACTAGGATTAACATAAATTTATTGAAGTAACTTTCACCTTAGATGTAACAACTGTTTTAGCTCTACCAAAATGAGTTGTAGGTGAAATTTTGGTAACAATAATCTTTTAGCTTTATTGGTCCCATTAGGAAAAGATCTATTCTATTTTCCAATTACATAATGCTCACAAAAAACATTTTTATGAATTAAATAATCAAAAAGACTGTCAACCAACTTTTTATTCAAAATGGTCTTAGGACCCTTTTCACTTATGTGACCCAATCTATGGTGCCACAACATACATGTATTTTCAGTGCCAATTACATTGGCATAATTACAAAAAGTGGTAGCATTAAGCCTAAACAAAGTCCCAATCTGAGATCCTTTAACTATCACCAAACTTCGTCTTACCAACTTGCAACTAGACTTGTCAAATGTCACATGCATTCAAAAATCATTCAACTTGGATACTGAAAGTGAATTTATCACAAGTTTTGGAATATGTAAAACACGTTCAATGGTTTTAATCCTCCAATCACTAAAACACAACTTTACCTTTCCCTTACCAGCAATCTTCTTTGTGTTGTTATCACCAAGGAAAAATTCCCCCCATCATAAGCTAAATATGAAGTAAACCACTCCTTGTGAGGAGTCATATGGTAGGAGCAACCTAAATCAACAAGCCAAGCATCATCACTAATAGTGTTAGCAGAAATAAATAAAGCATCAAAATCACCATCTTTTAAGGAATTTTCTGTGGAAGTATCCAAACTCTTTTTCTTATTTCTACACTCCTTCACATGCCATCTCTTACCACAATTCCAACAATTTACTCTACTCTTCTCGAGGTTTTAGAACATCATGTAAAATTGTCTCTCTTTTTCCCGTTTAGGCCCTCCTTTTACTTTGGACCCTCCTCACACATGGAAGGGATTTTGGGAGCCCACATTCATGGACTTTCTCCTCATCTCTTTTGAAAGAAGTATTGCAATGAGATTGTCTATCTTCGGTTATGTACCACCACCACTTATGGCAACAATTAAATTTTCCCAAGATTCGGGAAAAGAATAAAACATCAAAAGACATTTATCTTCTTCTTCTATCTTAACATCTGCATATGGCAGGGTTGCCACTTGGAATCAATGAGAGTTACCATGCCACCTTGACCTTGCTCATGATTACTATTAGAAAAAATACTATTTAGCCAAATAACACAACATATTATTGATAGGAAAAAATTAACAATTTTGATCTCTTGAAGAATAAGAATGTTAACAGTAGTAAACATTTATTTAAAATCCTGCACAATAAATTTATGGTGGGGGTCCACCAAACCCCTAACACTCCATGAGATGTAACTCACAAAGAAAGGGAATTTAAGGGTATTTCCTTGAAGCCCAACCCTTCCAACTTAGGGAAGTTGTTCTACATAAATTAGATCTAATTTTGAGGAGAAGAAACTCCAAATTACACTTTTGTGTTTTTTCAAGAATAAATTCCCTTTCCTTAGCTTCTCATAGAGGGCTATATGAATATCTACCTCCCTTTAGTGAAAAATCAATTTGAATAACCAACAATACTGAGGATAGAACACTTACATAGAGTGGAGTTCTAGATACCAAGGTTTACTAACATTTTTGAAAGATTTTCTAAAGGGATATGTGGGATTTTGTTAAGCGACTATTGCTTACTTGGCCTTTCTTAGTGGTCTAGTGCTGAGAAGGACCTATTGATGTCATGGCTTTTCCAAATGAACCGTTGTTGGACTACAAGCCTTTGTTGGGCCAATTACAATTACTTTTGTGATTGCCTATATTTCTTCGACCATATTCATTATTCCTTGCATTGTTGATTAGTTTAAATTTTGGTTTGGTCTTGTGGGTAGTTAAGGGACAATCTCCAATCTTACAGTCAAAGGATTAGCATTGAAAGTGGGTATTAGGAAATTTGATATGCAAAAAGCATTGTGCATGGCACATGTCACCAATCTATAATCAAGAGTTTCCTTTAAGTCTTGGGAGAGATCTATCTCCACATAAAATCAATCTTGTGGTCAAGTGAAATAAAACACCAAATTCTACGTAGACCACCCTCTCAAATGAAGAGATAATACAATTGAGGACCAACAAGGCAAAGGCAACACAAGAAACTCAACCCATACATGCACTTTGAGAGAATGTTGGTCAAACACAACAAAATCCTTTGTATAGTGAGAAAAAACTCTTTGTTTAAGTTTTAGATATCATCTAGCTTAACCTCATGTAAAACCTTATTAGTATTAATTGAATTATGAAGCATGCTTTCAAGTGACATGTAACCTAAAAAGTGGCTAATGAAATCAAATGGTTCTAGCCATTTGTATACACTATCAAATTCAAGAACTAGATGAATACCATCAAAAGGATTATCTGAATACCTTGTGAAAAATTATTGAGACAAACTTGTGAGCTTGTTTCTTTGAAGATGCCTTTGTTCATTCCAATCTTGATCCCTTCCACACCAAAAACTAAAGGGAAGGGCTTGGGCATCATTAAAATGTTAGCTTCCCTAAGGACATAAAACCCTAAGAGCTTCCACAATAAATATAGGTAAGATAGTATTATTACTTAGTGGTGTGATGAAACTCAAAATAAAATAAATATCTACATTCAAACCTAACTAATAAAATAAAAAAACTTGATTCTCAACTTTTTGAATAAAAATGATTTTGATTTAACCTATATTTATAGATTTTCACATATGCCTTCTTTTGAAACTTTTCTAAACAATTCTACTAATTTTAGTTTGAGTTAATAAAAAGGATGCAGTATCCTTTTCTAATTTCCAAAATTTCTCTAGAACATTATTTCATGTTACAAGGATTCTTGTATTGCACATTCTCAAGATTCTTTGATGTAAATTTTTAAAATATTTTTTACATATATTCTCAATAATACTAATGATCATCTATTCAATAATATTTTTTACACTTTTAAGGGCATAAAAAAATATTTTTTAATAAAAATTTAAAATAATAATTTAGCAACACAAATATTGTGGACAACGATACCTACACATGTATGTATAATATAATAAATAGAAAAATAATTTTCACTTTTTATATACAGTCAAATCATGAGGTGCCATTTAAAAAGGCAAACTCTCATATATAATATGAGAGTTAGATGATGCATTGATAAATAAACCATTGTAAAAATAACCTAACATCTAGCCTTAAACAAAATTTCCCCATTAGTTGACATCTATTTTTCAAAAAAAGTACTAAGAAACTCTTGACCTCTTGAAGAAGACCCTTCTCAACCATTTTTATGCATTGTACAACCGCTTCACCTTACTAATTATGTGTCGACATATTGGACAAGTTTTGTTTTCACCAGTCTCTATTCTGTAAAACACATCAATATAAAAACAAAATATATTAGAATAATGAGATTTCCATAATCTATGAGAATAGAATAAGATGTTTCTAGTAAAATTGTATAGAATTTTTTGAATCAACATTTTGAAACACTTAGTGATCCATCATCAACAAGAAGAGCTAAAAGTGGGATAGAAGATATTATTTAAATATTGATTCAAAAAATTCTACACAATTTTACCATGAACGTCTTTATCTATATAAAATATCATTTAAAAAAAAAAAACACTAAAAATATAAATACATAAATACATACATACATACATACAAGATTGATTCAAAAATTGTGTAGTTGAATTTCAATAAAATATCATAAATTTGAGACAATACAAAAAATACCACCTAATTGTAAATATATACATGTTCAAAATAAAATATAATGATTATTATTACAAAAAAAACATATTCAAAGTTTTCATATAAAAATATTAAATTCACGAGGAATGTAACCTTTAAAGAAAATAGGCTATATAACAAAAAAACATACCTTTGGCCACAAGTATAACATGTTGCGCAGTGCCCACAAGGAACAAAAAAACAACTTCGTGGTTCTTCATAACAAATGACACAAATTTTCCCATCATACAAATCTTCAGTAGAAGAAGTTATCCCTGATTCTTGGTCTTGTCCAAGCGTTCCATAAGTAGATGAATCACTAGTTGATTCTTTGGGGGGTATCAATGGAGTTCTTTCTGATTCTTCAGGTTCTGTGTTTGTTTGTGATGTTTGATCTAAATGTCCCAATATTCTAAAAATACAGTAAACCACAAGAATAATAACCCCTGAGAACCAAATAATATTACAAATCAATATAACCTCTCCAAAATTCTCAAACATTACATTATTCATTGTATAATTTTTAAATAGGATATATAATGATTAAGTATCCTTCTCACTAGTATTCTCCAAAATATAATTGAAATTGAGATAACTATTTATTTTCTTATTTTCTATTTAAGCACATGAATGTTCATAATAAATTAAAAAGAATACCTAAGATAATAATGTATGTCAATAACCGAGCTCCATAAGAAAGTTCAATTGACCAAATGCTGCTTCCAACCTGCAATTTTAAAAATTATAATCAAATACATTTTTCATAACATTCCCTTATTATTTTCCATGAAAAATTTATATCTTTAACATAAAATAAATTAGTTCAAAATTTGATATTTATTATGCAATCAATCTTCCAAACAAACATTAGCTTCAAGAATACACATCACCTACCATAATATTACACAATATCAAATCATCATCACAACCATCTTGTAATAAATTTGAGTTATAATCTTATAGATTAGATTGGGCTAACTCCATTTATTTGTGCAAAATAGAGTTATTTCTTTCTAAGATTTATAGTTGTCTTATTAGGTTTAAGACACATTTTGTAAGAAGTTTTTAAGCAAGAAAAGAGTTCAAGTTAATAAGGTGGTCCTTAGAAAGGAGTTCAAATTGTCATATTGCTATGACTAAAGGGTGTTGGAAAATGTGTCTCAACCTTGCATTTCTAATATTCAATTTAGTATCTTTCTATGCATTCACTATTTCGTCTTTTAAGCATTTTGTCTTAGTGTAGGAGAGTTGGCATCCCATTTGGAGATGACATGGAATTCATTTTTAGTGGATTTTGTCCTCACATGAGGAGGTAGGCATCCTAAATGGGGTGGCATAGTGGCATCTTATGATGTGTGTAAGGCCATCACAACAAGAGTTGCATATGATGGATTCTTATGATGCTTAAGAGCATGTAAGAGGGAGATCACATTGGAATCTCAACCAACATTATGATAAGCTTGGACACTTGTAGTGGAACACCTTTGAATTGTTGAATGAGGAAAAAATGGGCTGCCCAATTTTGGGTGGTCAAATATAATAGTTTATATGACAATGACATGTAAGGAATATTACTAAAAGTAGATGGGAGGATCATTTACCAAGGAGGTTGTTCGAATTTGGTGTCTTAGTTTGGGTTAACATACCTCCTATGGTATTGCTAATGGTTTTTTCAAACCATTTATGGTTTCTAGTTTGTACTTCACCCATTTATTGGTGCTTGGAGTTTGTAGTTTGAATGGACATTTTTGCAAGTATTGTTATGCTACTAAAATCACTCCAAAATTGTATGTTGGTGAAACTCATGCAAAGGCTTGTTGTACAAGTGTAATATTATTATTCTTGAATAATAATACATTGGGTTGCTTTGAAGTGTGGATATTTTTTCTTTTGAAAGGGTTTTCCCACACACCTATGTTATGTTATATTGTTTACTTCATGTTTATATGTGTATCTACTTTCTATAATTTTAAAAGATTGAAATTCACACAATACTTTCCTTTGTATATTAGTGTAGGAAGCAATTATCTATACCTTGAGTCCTTTCATTTGGTATTAAATCTTTATCACCTTGGATTCTAGATGTTGGGCAAATATTTTTTGTACTAATCTTTGTTTGAGTGGGAGCTTGCACAAATAGAATTTTGATCTTATTGTAGGAAGAGATGACAAATACATCCATGATAGAGATGGAGAACTTTTCTAATAGTAATTTTGAGTTGTAGAAACTCAAAATGGAAGATATGCTCATAGACAAATATCTATGGTTGCAATATCTAGTGCAAAGTCTTCTACAATAAAACAAGAATTCTAGGACATTTTAGATAAAAAAAAATAATGGTCTCATAAAACTTTGTTTGGCTAATTCAATGTTGTTGAATGTAAATTAAGAGGCCATGACTACACTTCTTTGGAAGAAATTGAGAGATTTGTACCAAGAAAAATTTGTGCTTAACAAACTCTTTCTAAAAAAGTTGTATACACTCATGATGGAGGATGGTGGTTGTGTGGCTAACCCCTTGAGTGCATTAACACGGTTGTTACCCAATTGCACTATGTTGTACTAAAAATGGAAGATAAGGATCATTGTATGGCTTTGTTGTGTTCTTTGCAAGATTCATGGGTCTATATTGTTATGGCTATTAGGAGTACTAATACCAAGTTAAAAATGGATGAGGTTGAGGTATCATTGCTTTCCAATGAGATATGAAAAAAAGATTTCAAATATGTGAAAGGCTTTAACTATTCATAGTAGATAGAAAGAAAAAGGCAAGAATATAGACAAGAAACAAGATAATTTTAGATCTAAATCTCATGGGAGATCTAAATCTTCTAGTAATTCCAAGGAAAAATGCTAGAATTGTGGCAAAACAAGTAATTTCAAAAGAGACTATAAGGAGGAGAAGAAAAATATAAAAAAATATTTTGATGACGAGTCTAAGAAGTCCTCCTAGGTTGACAATGGTACCTTTATCACAACTTTGACTACACGTGTATCAAAAGATGCTAGAATTGACTTTGATGCATCTTTTCACATGATCTCATATTAGGTTAGTTTACAAAATATGAAAAATGTGATAGTGGGAAGGTATACCTTGAAGATGATTCACATCTAAAAATTGTTGTTCATAGAAGAGTTATGATTCGATTCCTTGATGCATGAGCGAAAGGGATCAATGATGCACTATATGTCCCTAGTTTGGCATATAGCCTACTTTTTGTAAGTAAATTGAATAATTTAGGTGTAGGTAGTTTTCTCAAGTGGATGGTGCAAGATTGTGAGAGGAGTTATGGTGCTTGATAAGGATGTTCAAATAGGTACCTTGTTTAGCTAAATACATGCAAGGTTTAGTGCAATAGTTCTTATGTTTATGTAGTGAAGAGATCTATAAAATCTTCACCACCACCATTGGAACCAACAAGAAACATGAGTATTTTATCCACTTATGATGGAAATGCTTTCTCGATACCTAAGGGCACTCACGTTTTGGAGACTAAGCTTCTTGTATACAAAACTATGTTATTCCACCAAAGGATGGGTCATATATGTGAGAAGCGTCTAAGGACCTTGAAAAACAAAATCTTTGTTAAGGGCTAGATGATCGTAACCTTAAGCTCAAATTTTGTGAATATAGTGTTTATGGAAAACAAAATCATGTTCAATTTTATTTGAGTCCTCATATATTTTTTATGGATGTTGGGAAAAGGTATCTCAAACTTGCATCCTTAATGTTCAATTTTAATGCTTTTGTATGTATTCACTATTTCATCTTTTGAATATTTTTTCTTCATGTGAGAGAGTTGGCATTCCTTTTGGAGATGACATGGAATTTATTTTTTAGTGGATTTTGTCCTCACATAAGGATTTAGGCATCCCACATTGAGATGCGATAGTTTGACCATGTGTCAACAACTTGTGATGTGTGTAAGGTGATCATGATGGGAGTTACATATGATAGATTCTTATAATGCATAAGAGCATGTAAGATAGAGATTACATTAGAATCTTAACCAACTTTATGACAAGCTTGTGCATTTGTCATGGAGCATCCTTGAATGGTTGAATGAGGGCAAACTGGGGAACTTAATTTTGGGTGGTCAAATATGACACTTTATGACAATGATAAGTTGTAAGAAATATTACTAAAAATAATTGATAGGATCTTTTACCAAAGAGGGAGTTGGAATTTGTGTCCTGGTTTGGGCACCACAACTCTTATGGTATTGCTTATAGTTTTTCTAGACCATAAATATGGCTTCTAGTTTGTACTTTGCATATTTATTAATGCTTGGAGTTGTAGTTTGAATGAACATTTTTGCAAGTATCATTATGCTACTAAAATCACTCCAAAATTGTATGTTTGGTGAAACTCCTATGAAGGCTTGCTCTACAAGTGTATTGTAACTATAATTGTTATTGAATAATATATTGGGTTTCTTAGGAGTGAGGTTTTTCTCCCAAAAGGATTTTCCTCATGTACACCTATGTTATGGTATATATGTTTATTTCATGTTTATATGTGTATCTATTTTCTATAATTGTAAAAGATTGAAATTTGCATAGCACTCTCCTCAATAAATTAGTGTAGGAAATATTTCAGCACAACATGATTCCTTTCAAGGGGAACTTGGTTTTGAAGGCATTCTAGGGGAAGAAAGTTAAGGTATTGACATAATTAGAGGCCAAGGTTTCTCAAGAAGGTTGGGGTGGTATGGGACCTCTTTGTACTTGCTTTGGCAGTTAAGAAATATCAAAAAAAGTGTTTTTGGTTTTTGTGTGAAACCATGAGTCATGCACTGGTAGTGGCCTCACAACTATTTGGGCAGTTTTGTCCTAGTAAGTTTTAGTTTCATGTGAATGAAGAAATGGTTTTGAAAATGACATGTAGTTGTTTTGTAGTTCCCACTATTAGAAAGTGACAATTTTTTCAAGCAATGGAAAATAATTGTTGGCATTCTAGATCCCTCAAATCAGCTATTTCCTTCAACAATTTAGTTTCCATTCAAGTTTGTGCAAGTCTACATGTATCTATTTCAAATGCCATGAAGTAGGGAGGAGGAGAAAATAGGTGAGAGAGGGCATTAGAGACCCATATTTAGAGGCCATTTATATTGCCTAGTTATGATGTTCTATATATGTTCATGTTGTTGTACAACTATAGTAAGTAGAAGAGAGTGTCTTTTAGCTAGTGTTGGATCTCAAGGACTGAATTTGTTGTTCAAGCTAGAGATGTGTGCCCCATAGGAGGCCTAAAATGAAAGTCCCATTTAGGAGATAGTGGATGAGAAGGCTATTAGGCCTCACTCTCGATGGAGTTTTTCCCATCCGTGGGTTTCTCCATGGTAAATCTATTGTCTTCATGTTTATGAACTGATTTGATGCTTTCATCTTCATGTTTATGGCCCTTCTCTTCTAAGTTAATATGTGATGTGACAAACTATGGTATGGAATATTCATCCTAATTTTTTAGGGATCATGTGGCATCACAATAGTTTATCCATTTGTGGCATATGGTGTGGGTGCAATTCCTCCATTTTGAAGATAATTTCTTATTTCTATGGTTTGGTGAGATTTTGAGGACCAAAGTCTCCATATTGGGGAAAGTGATTCATAAAAAGGGTCCCATAAAAGAACTTAGTTGCCATACTGTTGTGGCTGAAGAGGAACGTGGTTTTGAAGATGTTCAAAGTGAAGAAAGTTGAGGTTTCAATAGAATTAGAGGCTAAGGTTGTTGTAGAAAGTTGAAATGGTATGAGACATCTCTGTACCAGCATTGGCAATTGAGATATCTTGAAAAATGTATTTTTGTTTTCTCTGTGAAATTGCTGGTCATGCATAGGTGGCAATTTCGCAACTATCAAGAGTTTTATTTTGGTAAGTAGCAGTTTCATATAAGTGGTTGATAACAGGGGCTTTTAAAGTGGCATGCAACAATTGCATCCGATAACTGTTGGTTTCACAGTTGCCACTATTGGAAAGCAGCGGTTTCATAGTCACTAGTATTAGAAAGTGGTGGTTTCGTCATAACAAAAAATGACTATTGGCACCCCAAATCCCTTAAATGGACTGCTTCATTTAAATGTTCAGTTTCCATTTGGATTTATGCAAGTCTATTTATCTGTTTCAATTGCCATGAAGCAATGAGGAGCAGAAAATGGGGCAAGAGCATTAGAAAAAGATACTCATGCATCCAAGGTCTATTAGATGTTTGTGGAAGATTCAGCTATCATGGAGGTTGAGGAAGGTCCTATATGAGCCCGAGAAATAGTCCAGGAAGGTCCAAGAAACCCCATAGATCTTGGGATCCATTAGAGACCTGTTTTTAGAGGCCATTTATATGAGATGCTTAGTTGCGATGTTCTGAATATGTTCATTTTGTTTCACAAATTGTAGCGAGCAGGAGAGAGTGTATTTGAGCTATCATTAGATCTTAGGCATTGAACCGACTCTTGTTTAGGATGGATGTGTGCTCTTTATGAGGCCTAAGATATAATCTCAGTTATGAAGATGGTGGAGAAGGAGGCAGTTCTAGTCCTCACTCTTGCTTGAGTTTTTATGTTTCTCCAAGGTCAATCTATTGTTTTAAAATTTATGGCTTGTTTTGATGCTTTCATGTTCAAATTTGCAATTCCTCTCTTCCAAGTTAATCTGTGATATGATAAAGGATGATATGGAATATCAATCCTAATTTTTATGGATCAGTTATAATTATAAAGATAGCATTCTTGAAGTATTAGAACTAGACTCAATAGCAGTATGTTCCTATAAACATTTTGGCTTTATTTAAAGTTGACTGAGGATACATTTAGCAGGGAACATTACAACACACAGAACCTTGAGAAAACTGAAAAACCACATTTACATTATAGAAAATAAAACAAATTGAGAATTCAATATTAAGAAAATCTCACAAAAACAATCTAGAGCTTAAAAGTCTACTGGGTGCTTCTTAATAATTATCCCTCTTTAACATAGTTAAATTTCTTCATAATGCCTAAAAATGTAGGTTAAAATTATTAAAAGTGTCATACCGTTGTATTGCTTCCAGATGGAGTTGTTAGAACTGCATACTTATTATGAAGGATTGAAAGCTTCATGGCACATAAGCCCTTTCGCGTTGAACACTTGTACTTGGCAGTTTGGGTGTTATACATTTTGGAAGTAAAATTTAACCTCATCACAACCTGCAGAAAGAAGATCCAATTCCTCACTATTTCAACTCAGAAAAATTGTTCAATATCTATTTTGGGAATCCATGTTAATATGAGTTAATCTTCATGAACAATCTTTCATGAGTTGTGTGTCTGCAAGAACCCATCTTTCTTCCTAACTTCTCGTGAATCACTACTGATGAAAGATGAGTCATGAAGATTGATTTGATATTTACACATGATTGATTCCCAAACTATGATATTATGTAATGTTGCACTAGGAAAACATAATAAGCAAGAAAAATTTGACAAAATGCTGCTTCTTCCCATATCAAAAGGTTCACAATACCTCTGCACTATGTTGATTGAAGTTTCCCACAACAAAATAATAATTCCCATCCTCCTTGACAATATATTCTGTCTCCCCATGGCCTGAGAACAAAAAGAACTTGGATTTGATTTGATTGCCACATACAGAAGGCATAAATCCATGGCACAAAATTTTACCATGCCACATGTTATCAAACAAACAATCTTCTCTTCATTGGTCAGTCTAGTAGCATAGAAGAGGACGTTACTAACACTGCAATCAATGTTTCTAATTATCCACAATACAGTATCAAACATCACAATCTTTGCAGCATACAATAGGAGATTTGTCAACAGAACGAACTCCGCAATAGCATAGAATAGGATTTTATGAACACAACTTATGTAATCAATAAAACAATGGATTTGGAAGATGTAGCAAAGAGTATTAAATTCCTAAGAAATGTCCTAAGGATAAGAACAGGAGGTCCTAAACAACTTTTGTCACAGCATAGAAGAGGTTGCTAAGAGGACCACTTTTGCAATTAATAAAAAAATAGATCTTGAAAGTGTACTAGTATAGAATAGAGACGATCAAGGTAAAATTTGTAATCAATAAAGATGCCCAAAAAGATGCCCAAAGGATAGTAGCATACAAGAGGAGGTCCTAAACAACCTTTGTAACAGCATAGAAGAGAAAGTTGCTAAGAGGACAACATTTATAATCAATAAAACAGCAGATTTCCAAAGTCTAGTAGAATAGAATACACGGTCTCCAAGGTATCGTTTGTATTCAAGATATATGTTCAAGGAGAGTAGCAATGAAGAGGAGATCCAAACAGCATAAATTTTCGAGTCAAAAAAACAGAGTTGCGATTTAGGAAGATTAAAAGCATAGAGGAGGATCTAGGATCTAGGAAGATTATAAGCTATGGAATTAGACATCTGAAGCTTGCTTTCAAATTTACAAAGCTTTTGGAGCATACAATCAATGTCAGAATCCATGTAACCAGGGGCTGAATTATCATACCGCTTAATTTTAGCCTCAGAAGTCCTAAGTGAGGATTTGATGGATCCTGTATCCACTCCTGCAAGCTCTCCTCTCCTGCAAATTTAACATATTATTATTCCATCTAGCAAGAAAATGTTTCAGTCAGAGTTTGAATTATTTTTATCTAAGTTCGAAAATCAATCAAACTCAGTGTTGACATTACCTTTGAGTACAATGAGCAAGATGTCCAAAAATCCAAATGACTTATCCTCACAACTAAGCTTAAATTTAGAGCCCGTGTTCAACCAAACTGCAAATTCCTGTTTCCAATAAGACTCATTTAAAGTGAACATAATCCCTGAAAATCCTATACTTTAACAAATGCAGTGTAAGTAGATAAAATTTTCAGTCAGTGCTAAAAAATACAGAATGGCTTTGATTTTATCAATAGCTTAGATCCTTGTGAATTACCAACCAATGTAGCAAAGGAAAGCATCAATTTGACGGAAGTTATTTTAAACAGCAATTAGTTTTACAAAATCATGCAAAAAACAGAATTGAAATGAACCTTATGATATTGAGGATCAATATACAGAGTGTGCTCCATGCTCCAGTTCCTTTCCACATCAAGTTTTGGCTTGTTTGAGAAACCATACAGCACAGGACCAGCCTCTTGCTCATCATATTTTACCTGAAATTGAGTAAGTTTTATTACTATTCTAAGCCTACCACCTCCTAACTGAAAAATGACAAGTTTTTATAACCATTCTTTCAAGCTTAACTTTTGCCAAACATCAGAAATTTCCAAAAAACCTTAGCCAACTTGATATGAAAACATAGCTAAATTCATTATTTTTAGAAATTCTCATATTACATCTCATTTAACAAAGTTGAAGTCAGATTGGGCAATAAGAGTGAAAATATAGAATATAATTGCATTCATCCGTATGAGGATTTCAATTTCAAGTTCTGGATTGAAGATCAACTTTTTTATGATGGGACTTTGTAGATTAATAGGGAAAAATATTGGCAGTTAAATTACCTGAATCTCCTTGACAAAAATGGGGCTAGCTTCTATTAGATGAGAATAGTTTGGGGCAAGCACCAACTGAGATGTTCCATAAACTCCCAAGCTCAATGTAAGTGATGCTGCAAGTCCCACAAAATGCACTTTGTCAGTACCCGAAAAATCACATGGATCAGTAATTGCGCAATCTCTACATGGTCATGCATAGTATATACTCATTGCATATATTCAAATCAATGGAATTGGCATGCAGGAATAAGTCCATCTATTGAGCCCTGAAACAAATTATGTATTCTACTCATAGAACCTAATGTTTATGCCTCTTTGGTTGTGTATCCCATTCAAAGAACCCAATGTGTATGCATTGTTGGTTGTGTATTCCATTCAAAGAATCCTATGTCAATGTGTATGCCTTGTCAATTGTGAACTCTATTCAAAGAAACCAGTGTAATGCCTTGTCGGTTATGTACTACATCCACACCCACTGTGTTAGAGGTGGTATGTTACCCAATTTAAATAATTTTAATTTATCATGTCTCGTAGGGCTTAAACTTGAGCCTTCACTTTGAACACCTATTTGCTTTTAGCAATTAGGCTCATCACGTTCTTTCTATATATATTGCTTTTATGCATATAAATGAAGTGGTATTCGGGAATCAGATTTATTTATAGAATCAATTAAATAGATTTTTAAAAAAGGCCTAATCTATTAAGCTCTGAATCAAACTATATGTACTCTTCATAAAGGATCAAGGGTGTACATATGTTGTCTATATTCATAGACAGACTTGTTTATGCACATTTCAAGGAAAGTGTATTCAGAAATCAGATTTACAAGGAATCGATGAAATGGATATATAGGAATGATCCAACCTGTTAAGCCCTGAGTTTGAACTACAAGTGACCTAGTGCATCAAGCACTGAATTAAACTGTGTGCTTCATTCACAGGATCCAACATGCATGCATATTGTTCATATGTATGTTTAGATCATTGTCTATTGGCAAATCTATGAAATGGATACTCAAAAAGACTTAACAATAAATTCTATTAATCCTCAAAGCCAACTTTGCACACAAACTCTAGAAATGCAGATATGTGTGTTTATGTGGATATCAATCAAACAGGAATTCAGGAATCAGATTTGCAATGAATCCTATCAAGCGCTGAGGTAATATAGCTACATTACAGTTTCAACGGTTACATGTTGTATCAATGAGAAGATGTACATGTAGATACAGTAGATGTTCATATAAGCCCATTTTTATGTGTCTATCAATGAAATGTGTATTTAGAAACCAAACTTACAATGAATTCCATCATGCCTTGTAGCATACTAGTATAGACTAATCACAAAACCCAATGTGTGTGTGCGCATGTACATACAGATTTAAATTTTAAATCAAATGGATATACAGAAATTAGACACAGTATCCTATCAAGTCTTCCAAACCGTGTTCTCTCAAGCCAAGTGAGACTAATATTCGTGTATGAGATCCCCCAATGTTCAGAAGGAGATTGTCTTCCATTTACATTAGATATTGTTTGACGAAGTGTATCACCCCCTCCAGATTCAAACAGGTGCCTCCTCTATCCAATATCAAGGAAATGAGTAATAAGGAATCAAACTTGCAGATAATCCTATCAAGCCCTGAAACAAACTATGAGTATATCCACAGAATCTTATGCGTATACATATAGTACAAATGTACATAATGTTTTTATACATATATCAATCAAAAGGTTATTCAGAAATCAGATTAACAAGGATTCCATCAAAGCATTGAATGATACTAATTACTGTGTAATGTAATCACAAGTCCCAATGTGTATACATATACACAAACATATATATATATATCAATGAAATGTATATTCAGGAATAAGGCTTGCAAGAAATTCTATCCAGCATTGAATAAAATTATAAACCAGATTTAGAAGGACTCAACAAAGCCTTGAATCATACTATATGCACTATAATCACAGGGCCCAATTTTTATACACAGTATATATGTGCATATAGATAGACATAGACATACATACTCATGCTTATATGGACATCAATGAAATGGATATTCAACAATAAGATTGCAGGAAATCCTATCCAACACCGAAGAAAAACTATAAAATAGAGTTAACGAGGATTCTATCAAAATTTTGAATCATATCATGTGTATGCTAATCACAGGGTCCAATGTGTATACATATTATACAAATACATACACACGAACCTACACATACAGGCACCTATATATATCAATGAAATGAGTATTCAACAATAAGACTTGCAGGAAATCCTATCAAATCTTGAAGAAAACCGAATACATTCACAGGATTTAAAATTTCCTTCAGTGCTTGATAGATACTAAGATATATGTACGCACACACAAAATTTTCTTCAGTGCTTGATGATATATAGACACATATTTTTGCTAAATGTCCATTTCATTGATATGCGTCTAACATAAGAAAGAATATGTATAGAAAAAAGTATCTATAATTTTCTTCAGTGCTCGAAATGAGTGTCCAGCCTGCCCGCTCCCCCCCCTCCTATCCTATCCATTTCTCCCCCTCTCTCTCCCCTGTTTATATGCTATGGGTGCGGGACTCAGCAATCAGTCTCACGATGAATCCTATCGAGATATGAAGGAAACTAAGAATCCTCTGTCACAAGACCCGATGTGAGTGTACTTCAAGATGCTCTAGAAATGCAAGAAGACAATTAAATAACAGAAAGAACATAATTATAGTTGAGGAAAAGTTTACATGCCAAATATCCAAAATGTAATGGGAACGATCATATAGGCCCAGGACTCCTCCCTGTTCTCATGTTGAGGAAAAGAATAGTTGTAAAAACATCCTCTTGTGACTCCATACGGACCTCTGGGCATGGTGGATGCTTCCAATAGCCTCAAAATTAATCAACTCCACAGCAGTCCCTGAATAAATCAGAACCTTTTGTAGCAAGTAATAATTATGAGCACCCACTTCATATTTCCTTTCAGATTTGCTGTTCTTACGCTATGAAGATGACTCAATTGAGTTAATTTTCACTGAGCAGTTGATTCGTTACCATAATAAAGTAACAGTCTGGATCCATAAAAACAAATCTTAGATTGTTTAGATTAAACCCTAAATTTCTATTTTAGAAAATGTTTGTATCCAGCTACTCCAGAAGCTGATACCCAACAATCTAAAAGTGATGCAATCAATCATATGTGTATTCTTGTTTTATGCAGGTGGCATTGATTGGCAGGTTAGAATGGTAGATGAGTAGATGAGCCGATGTCTATACAGTTATACGTTTAAATTTAATGAGCCCACATGGAGACTGGAAGTTAATCTGCACAATCAATTGAGGTCCCACCATAGGTATTGAAAGAAATTTGTGGGTTTCTTTGGTGAATGCATGTAAAGTTAGGCAGTGAGAGCAAAGAAAGAAATGTAAGCTTCCCGCACAGGGACATTGTTAATATAGAACTAAATGCCATTAATTGTATGTCTGATACTTTTGTCACAGGTGAACTATTTTCTGGTTTCGAAGTTTGGAGTAAATATTTCTTCATTCTCTAGAAGGGTTGTATACAGAAAAATTATACTGTATCTATTCTTGTAAAGTACATTGACCAAAGGAATGAGATCTTGGATCGGTCATTGACTTTTTAATATACGATCTTCATAATGGTTAAAAGTCGCATCGTAGACCCGTGATTCTCTAGTTTGTGTTCTCGTATGTGTGATGTCAATTGAGGGGCAGGTTACTTGTATAGTGGTATTTATTTATTATAAGATAAGATTCCATATTACCCAGTTGGCTTCATATCAATAATTTGTCTACTATAGGAGAGGACTCGGTAGTTGTGCATCCTAACTTCGGGCTTCTAATTATCCTACTTGGAAATTTCAAATCACTCCCAATTTTTTACAGCAGCTTACTTGACAAGTCCCCTGCTTATAACTAAGGTTTCAAGGCCACATCATCAAATATGATGCCACATCAGCATGCTTTTTGTCAAGGTGTCCAAAAAGGCCCAGAAAAAAAGTGAGACCAATACTTGTGAATTCACAGCATGTTTTATTGAGCGCTGATGTGGAATCACATGATTGGTTGCTTTTTAGATCAAAGGAATACATTTTGTTTAACTATGGGTAGTTATCATCAACACTAACAACTTTAAAGTCACAACTATTAGTCCAATATTGATAAAAATATTGACCATTATATTAACAACTACTATCACAACTTTTTAGATCAAAGGAATACATTTTGTTTAACTATGGGTAGTTATCATCAACACTAACAACTTTAAAGTCACAACTATTAGTCCAATATTGATAAAAATATTGACCATTATATTAACAACTACTATCACAACTATTGAAACATGCTCAGTACTGGGTCCTCTCCCCTAAATAGCGAGTTCATATCAATAATTTGTTTACTAAATAGCGAGGGTTTTAAAAGTTCATTGCTTTAAGTAAAAAAATATAATATAAAGATTAAAAAAAGTTAAATGATTGATTAATTAATTAAATTTAAATTTTTTTTTAAGGAAAATTACTCAGATCCATGCAATAGGCTTTAAGATCCTACAATTCATGATATACTACTTACACTTCTTTGCTAACCACACTGACATCTCACATAGTCATTAGGAAATTTAAACAACCCAAAACCTTCTACAACTCATCCATCTTAGTAGCATCCGTGCCAAATGAATCAAAATAAAATGACATGAGGATCTAAAGCAACCAATTTTGCACCTTAGATGAAGTCACTACCAAAATAAGTAAGAATTGATGCCCTAGATCTACCCACACTCATGTCACCTAAGCCAAAAGCACGTAACACACAATTGACTAATTAAGAGATGTTATATCATGGCAATGGAAGATAGCACAAAGAAGTCGGTTAAAAATTATACCCATCATATTGGGGTCCTTAGGTTTAACAACACAACACCTATGAGAACACACATTTTCATTGTCAGACACACCCTAAAACCACAAAGAACTAAGACACAATCATGGAGAAGGGGAAGACAAGATGCCAGAAAAACCTCCTCAAGGGAACCATTAATAGATCCATACATGCAAAAATAAAAATAAAATGTTGGGTAATACATATGTGTCGAGGTTAAAAATAAATCATCCTTGCAATTCAAAACCATGATCATCTTACTTAAAAGGAGTTTGTCACTTCTATTGTCCGGTCAAGAAAACCAAAACAACATGCATAATAATGGGGATTATTAAGCCCACATTATTGAAATGATAAACTAGAGGGCTAAGAGGAAAGGAGCCAACCAAATGAACAAGGCAAGAGAAAATGAAATAAGAGTTTATCTCACCTTGGCCAAGACTCCACATGCTCACTATGAAGAATAGTAAATGAGCTTGGTTAATGTCAACATTTGACAAGAAGTATGCCACTTTATTGTGATCATGAAAATAAATCAAAAGATTTAAAGAAGTTGAATGCCTCTTTAAAGAGGTTCCTATTTTTTTTTGAGTTGGACAATCCAATTTATTAAGCTCTTGAATCACCACTAAAGAGTCTCCTTCCATAATAAGCTTCTTATAACCCAAAGAGAAAACACCACCATAACCGTGTCCCACTCCATCGCTTCCCACTCGATTTCATTGTTTGTTCTATGACTAAGAAAAAAGAACTACCTTTTACAAAATAATACCATTTGAATCTTTAATGGTGATACCAGCCCTAGCCAAGCCAAGGTTTTCTCTAGAAGTCCAATCAAAATTGAGTTTCAAAAACCTTAAAAAATAAAATTCATCTAACAAGATTATTTTCTAACAATCTGATTATCTATTACTCTATTAACAAGGTTCATATTAATAAATTTAAATTGCATCTATATAGATTATAACTCTTGAAAAAAAAAGGTTTATTTAATATTATTATACAAAGAAAATTGTTAAGATGAAAATTGTGGGCTGAAAATAATTAAATTGATGTGTTAACATCCTCTGTTTCTTATATTATTAAGTAAACTGTGTGCTCTGTTCCTTGGATCAGATGTGTACAAATGCTCTAGAAGTGCACATATACAGGTTTAGATGCATATCAATCAAAGAAAAATTCAGGACAAGATTTGCACAGAATCCTTTCAAGCCCTGAAATAAAGATAAGTACAGTCTACATGTTGTATCAATGATATTATATACATATAATTGCGAAATGTGTATTTAGCAACCAAACTTCAATGAATTCTACCAAACAAACTAGTCTGGACTAACCATATGACCCAATATGTGAGTGCACGCATTTAAATACAGATTTAAAATTTAAATCAAATCGGAATCAGAAAGTAGGCAGAGTGTTCTATCAAGCCTGCTAAACTATGTGTTCTCTGTTCAGCCAAGCGAGATCCCCAATGTTCAAAAGGGGGTTGTTTTCTACTTGCATTACTTATTGTTCAACAAGGTGTATCACCCCTTCCAGATTCTAACAGGTGCCTCTTTTATGAAATATCAAGTAAATCGGTAGTAAGGAATCATACTTGCAGATAATTCTGTCATGCCCTGAAGCAAACTTCAGTATATACACAGAATCTTGTGTGTATACAGATTGTATGTATATATGTAGAAATTATTCATACACAAAAAGCTGGACATATCAATGAAATGGGTGTTTAGGAATAAGACTTTACAAGAAACTATATCCATACTGAATAAAGACAGCCTGGAATCATACTATATGTACTCTAATCATTGGGCTCAATTTTTATACCACACATGCTTATACGGATATCAATGAAATTGATATTCAGCAATAAGACTTGCTGGAAATTTTATCCAGCACTGAAGAAAACAATTAAATAGGATTCTATGCTAATCACAAGGTTCAATGCATATACATATCATTCGCAAACAGACACACAAACATAGACTTACAGACCTGTGCCCATATATATATATATATATCAATGAAATGAGTATTCAACAGTAACACTTGCAGGAAATCCTATTGAGTCCTGAAGAAAATTGAACATATTTACAGGATCTATAGCTTTCTTCAGTGCTGAAAAGTTTCCTAGAAGTTTGGACTGCTGAATATCTATATATATAAAAGAAGGAATATGTATATTTACTGGATTTATAGTTTTCTTTAGTGTTTGATAGCTTTTTTTACAAGTCTGAATTGCTAAATACCCACTTCACTGATAGAAGGTGTAAATATATATGAAATGGGAGAGTTTAGAAGTTAGACTGAGATTTACAAAGAATCCTACCATCTCCTGAAAAAACTATGTATATTCACTGGATTCAAAGTATATGTATATATACTCATTTTTTTGTATATGCATATCAATGGAATGGGTATCCAGGAACCAGACTTTTAAGGAAGGTTGTTGAACCCGAACCTATGTATATTTTCACTAAATCCAATGTCTATTTGTATGCACATACTGTTTATATGCCTATCAATGCTATGGGTACTCAGCAATCACTCTCCCTATGACTCCTATCGAGCTATGAAGGAAACCATGAATCCTCTGTTTCAAAACCTGATGTGAGTGTGCTTCAAGATGCTCTAGAAATGCAAGAAGACAATAAAAAATAACAGAAAGAACATAATTGCAGTTGGGGAAAGGTTTACATGCCAAATATCCAAAATGTAATGGGGATGATCATACAGGCCCAGCACTCCTCCCTGCTCTCATGTTGAGGAAAAGAGTAAGTGTAATAGTAACCTCTGGTGACTCCTCCATACGCACCCCTGGGCATGGTGGATGCTTCCTAAACCCACAAAATTAATCAACTCCACAGTATTCCTTGAATAAATCAGAAAATTTTGTAGCAAGTAACAATTCTGAGCACCCACTTCATAATTACTCTCATAATTACTCTCAGATTTGCTGTTCTTGGGCTTTGAGGATAGCCCAGTTGTATTAATTTTCACCGAGCAGTTGAATAATTGCCCAAGCAGTGTCAGATTCAGTGACACTACACTCTGGATCCATATAAACAAATATTAGATTGTTTGGATTAAATCCTAAATTCTATTTTAGAAAAATCTTTATATTCCAACTACTACAGAAGCTGCTACCCAACAGTCTAAACGCAATGCAATGATTCATATGGCTATTCTTGTTCTATGTGAGTTATTGTAGGTGGCATTGATTGGCAGGTTAGAATGGTAGATGTGTAGATGGGCCAATGTCTGATACTGTAATATTTAAATTTTAATGAGCCCACATGGAGGAACAGGCTGAAGCTTAGGCTCCGGATTTTAATATATGATAGAGACATTTTTGAACAGGACAAAAAAGACTGGAAGTTAAGCGGCACAATCAATTGCGGTCCCACCATGGCTTCTGTAAAAGAAATTTGTGAATGTTTTTAATATTTTGCTACCGGTGGTTCTTTAGTGAACGTATGAAAAGAGTCGGTGAGAGCAAACAAATGTAGAACCAAATGCCTCTTAGTGGGTTTGATATTTTTTGTCAGTGGTGAACCATTTTCTGGTTGTAAAGTTTGGAGTGAATATTTATTGAATTCTTATTTAAAAAAAGATGATATTGTATGTGTGTTTGTATAGTATATTGACCAGAGGAATTGGATCTTGGATTGCTCATTGACATTTTTTGTTCTGTTAAATAAATATTTATAACGGTTACACGTGTGGACATTCTCTGTTTCTAGATGTTATGTGTGATGTCATTTGATGTGCATGTCACTTGTTACAGTGGTAAATCTTTATTATAAGTTATGATTTTTTATTATATCGTGAAGGTTTTATAAGGCTCTTGTTCAATTAAAAATTATAATATAGAGATTAATGATTAAATTATATTTTAAAAATAAAATTATTATTGGAAATAATTTGGTTTAGAAATGTGTAATAATTGAAGCTGTAGATTTGGGGTGGTGGGCTTAGTTCGATTGGCTAAAGCATCTTGTTGCAGACAAGAGGTCACGAGGTTTAGTCTCCCCACCGTTCCCATGGTACTAGGGCGTCATCGGTCACGTGAAAAAAGTTTACCGGACGCACTACAGTTTATAGGGGGACGGATATTCAGATACTTGATCAAATTTAGAGATGCTAATGAGCTCAATGAAGATAAAGAATCTGATTGAAAATTAGATCCCCCGAAAAAGGATCCTTAAGCTTAACAATATGACACCTATGAACCATTGAGCACTACTACAAAACAAACAAACCAACTCGTACAACAAAAAATGTATTTTCATTGTTGAACACAATTTCTAACCAAAGAGAACTAGGACACAACCATAGAGAAGGAGAAGACAAGATGCCAAAAAACCTCCTTGAGAGAGTCATCAATAGACCCACATATGCTACAACAGTGACATGTTTTACATACATATTAAGAATAGTGAACATCATCATCACAACTTAAAATCATGATCATTCTCTTGAAAAGAATTTCAACATCCCTCTTGTCTGATCAAAGGAAGAAAAACATCTTGCATACTAATGGGGATTAATGCAAGAAAATCAAATGAAAGTTTATCTAACCTTGGCTAGGATCCCATGTCTTGACTATAAAGGACAATAAGAGGATATTGGTTGAAGTCAATATTTGAGAAATATGTCATTTCAAACAAACAAAACATCATCAAAAAGCATACAAAAATTCAATGCATATTCAAGAACACTAGTACTTTTTCAACTTGGACAACCCAATTTGTTAAGTCCCCACATCATTACTAAAGAGTCTCCTTCTATAATAAGCCTCTTAGAGTCCAAAAAAGAAGTTCCACCATAACCACTATACACTTTACTTCATTATTTGTTTTGCTGAAAAAACTATCTTTCACAAAAAAGATCATTTGAATCTTTTAATAACAATATTAACCTTAACAAAATTCAATTAGAAGTAAAATTTAAAAACTTAAAACAAATTATGTAACAAAATCATTTTATAATAACCTAACTATTTTAGTATCTTATTAAGAAAAACTCATATTAATAAATATATAATAACAATTGAGAAAAAATAATTTATATAATAATATTATACTAAAAAAATTGTTAATATAAAAAAAAATATAAGTGATGTGTTAACATCTATTCTCTTTCTTATATTAAATTGTGAAAGTTGTAAGTTAAAATAATACTAGATTTTGCATAGATTTATTTTTTATGGAGTTGGATGTGATTTTATCAAAGAAATTGTCACTCTTATTTTTATTATTAGAAAATCTCTCACTTTTATTAGTTTGAACCGTCACAATTATTTTAACTCTATAGTTTTGTATAATTATAAGAATGAAAGTTTGAGGAGGTAAGTGAAGGAAGGCCAACATTTATAATTTTATTTTAAATTTTTTATAGGATATGTTTAAGAAGGGGTCAAAAGTTTGTAGTTTATTTTAGCAATTTTTTAAAGGTGGATGATAATTTATGTAGTATGTTTTTTTTTAATAAATTAAATTTAGTAATTGAAAAGAAAAGTTCAAAAAAAATCAAGAGTTTAATTTTTTTTTCTTTACATATTATTTTCTTTTATGTGTTTAAGTTTAGGAGATCATTTTTTTTCACTAGTTCTATTAAATAAATTAGATTATTATAAAATATAAATTCAAGAAAATATGATATATAATAAAAAATATAAGAATTGGAAAGTGTTAGGTGTAAATTGAAATGTTATAGAAAATAAATGAAGAAATGAAATATGTGCACCTCAAATATGTAAGATATGATATTAAAAATGATTTCAACAGGCTTGAGAGAGCTTTGGTCCAATTCTAAACTCTAACAAACAATTTCCAAAAGTTAGACACTACGACTGTGTGCAGGTGTTTTAACTAAGTCTAAAATACAAAACAAATGAAAATGCAACAAAGAAAACACAAACAACACCTCAGATTAGGCCTAGTTGAATCTAAACAAACAACAACAAAAAAAAATGGAAATGTTATACATTTTTGCTTGTTTAGATTGATGAGTTGGTTGGCCCTCGATAAATGTTTGGATGTATGCTCCTTGATGACAAAATGCATGCAATAATGGAGGTGGGTGGAGTGATGGAAGATGGTAGGTGAGATACACTAATGGCTGTAAGAATGACTTGAATGCTAAAGGCTTGAATGATTGTATGAATTGAATGCTCTCTAATCTCCAACCCCTCTAACTTGAGGCCAAGACTCAATTTAAAGAAAAATGAACGGTTGAGATTAAGCCATCATGGACAAGATGAAGGGTTGTGGTGAGTTGAGGACTCACAAGCCCTCACATCTTGTCATGTGGAGGGTGAGATGGAAAAAAGATAAGTGACATGGAAAAGGCCATGTGATGTGGAGGTACTTGAGAGTACCTTGGGATTGGAGAGGATTTCCTCAAAAAGAAATTCCTTGTCCCTTAGTGAGGCTGATAGTGACAAGTGAGGACTTTTAGAGAGTCCTCTCTTGTCACCATGGGGATTTGAGATGGTGTTGGAGAAATAAAAGTGAATTTTTAATTCACATGCTTGGAAGAACCCAATGGATAAGACAAGGTTCTTCTAAAGGAGGTCCTTGTCCCTTGTACCTGATGTGACCTATGAGAGGTTATGGGGAAAAGAAATGCATGGGGGGAATAAGTGAATTTTTAATTCACATGAGGAAGAGGTCAATACCTGATAAGGTAAGTACCATGAAAGGTTGACTTAAGGACATGCCGGAAAAGGTAAATGATTAGTATTAAGGTTGTGCAAACAAGTGATTAGGCAAATTAATGAAGATTAGAGGCAAGTGGCTAAATATGGAGGATGTGACATTAATCCTGATTAAGGATCTATGCACATCTTAGTCAAAGATTAATTAGATTAATCCAGATTAGTGAAAAGGTTATGGAGGATGGAACAAGGAGAGAGAAAGAATGAATTTAAAATTGAAGAGGATAATTGAATAAAATAAATAAATTGATGCATTTATTTAAGTTAGAGAGGAAATGGTAAAGGATAAAGTATTAGAAACCTTATAGAACAAGACAATATTAATTAAATATGTCATTTAATTAATATAGATGAATTAGACGAATAAATGATAGGATTTTGACCATATGAGAGTGGTCAAATTTGGATGTCTACATTTTTCCCTTCTTCCAAATATTGTTAGAATAACAGTGTTTCAAAGAAAAATAAAATGCAGATGAATGTATGGAGGAAAAAGATGCTCTAGCACGAGATAGGTTGCGTGAGCTACCCAAATGGAGGGGAGTGAAGGGAGATGCCCCAATCGTGCGAGAAAATGACCAAGAAGGAGGTATGTATGAATATGGTAGGGTAGGCCCCCTCGAGAGGGAAGTTGGGGAAGAAAAAGGGGCCCCAAGCGACTTTTTGATAGGAAGAAATGGAAGGTACCATTGGAAAGATCTTGAAAAACCATAAACATTAGCTTTTGAACGAAGTCAAACGAACACACGAGGTGCAAATGGCGGCCCCGGGAAGTTGGAGGGATAAGTGAAAAAGAATAAAGTTAAATAAAAGGAAAAAAATACCCTCTATTTAAAAAAGAGGAAAAGGAGGGAAAATTATAAATAGTAATTTTAGAGTTACTATTCCTCATTTGCACAGCTGGCAGTTGATTGAGAGAGAGAAGAGAAGATGAAAGAGACAGGGAGAGAAGATGCCGGAGGATTACGACGATGACATCATCCACCATGGAGACGAGGTGCAGAGTTTCTACCACGAGCACACGGTGCCACGCCAGGTTAGGCCCAAACTCACCTTGTGATTTTTAACATTTTATGATTTAGTTTTGAGTTATAATGCTAGTTGAAAACATAGGTTTGGGGATGGGAGTAGATTAGAAAAATGGGTAGAGGGCAAAAATCGATTTCGCACATCGGTTAGGAAGAAACGTCAATTACAGGCATGGGGGGAAAGAGGGTTTGTTTAAAGAAGAAACCCACTAGAATGAATAAGAAAATGAAGTTTGGCCCCCCAAACAATGGCGGTCACGCACGACCATGCCCATTGTATGGGCAACCCCGCCCACCAAGGGACGATCGCGTCCGTCAACGGGTGGCCATGCCCCAATGAGGGGCGGCCCCACCTCGGTGGGGAGGCTTCGCCCACGGACGGGTGGCCACGCCCGAGAAATGGAGGATGCCAAGGGTAAAGAAGGGGGACCAAAAGGATAGAAGAAAAGATAAAGGGGTAGAAAAAAAAGATCAACTTAGGAATGTTGTCCAAAGAAAGAGTGAAGAAAAGGTTAGTGTGAAAAGAACCCAGGGCCGAAAAATAAATGAAGGAGAGGATGACTGATAGGTTGTGTGACGTGATTGCACTGGTTCGATAGATTGTGGACACGGGAGAGGAGATCATAGGTGATGGAGGTGACACAATGAGTGATGATCGAAGTGGACCATCAGACCTTAGCCCAGGCAGGGTTGTTGCACATGCTAGGATATTTGTCTATCAGAGCGCATCGAACGATGTTGACAACCCTGATCGAGCACTGGGATTCAGCAACCTCGACTTTCCATCTCTTGATAGGGGAGATGAGAGTGACGTTGGAGGACATCTGGCAAATATTGAGGCTTCCCATAGCAGGTCACATAGTGAGTGCTACAAGATCAAAGGGGGAGGCATTGGATCAATCCATGTGGGTCTTGTTCGAGCGAGAGAACCTGCCTATGCAGAAAAAAGGGCTAGACGTGGATAAAGGTTTGGGTTTGAGAGTACCACTATTGCCATTATACTTGTGTGGACTTATCAGTGGGATACTCATATTGGATAAGAGTGGACGGTTCTGCAGCCTCAGCTACATGGAGGTGATTCAACACATTGTTGAGGGGAGGGATGGGGAGTTCGCATGGGGTCCATGCGTCCTTGCGTAGTTATACAGGGATATGCACGTGGTATGTTATTGGGAGGGATTCAGTGTGTGCCATGTGACGTTGCTTCAGGTATGGGCATGGGAGCACATCAGTGTGTCCATGCCAGATGTAGTGAGAGTGGGAGTAAAGGATGTGACACTGCCTGTGGTGTATTGGTATGGTGCCGAGTATGATTGGGTGTGGCGGTATCAGGGCTGTGGAGATTTAGCTGGATGGAGGAGGAGGATATAGTGTGGAGGCCGTATATGACACAAAACTTTACAAGGTGGAAGGAGGATGAGGTGAGACATAGGAAACACTTCATGACCTGATGTTATATAGATGGGAAGGAGCCTCGAATAGTGGAGTCACACAGGCCAAACCGAGTGACGAGGAAGTTTGGGTTGACACAAGATATTCCAGGTGCAATAGAGAGGTTCAGACGGATTTCACGGGAGCGACCATGGTGGGAGCCGATTCTGCCAGAGTTTGTGAGGGAGCACTGAGAGACATTGACGTAGGATCTAGCGACCTATCTAGGGAGGACTAGAGGGCTAGCAAAGGCAGGAGTGACCATTAGATATGTTGCATGGTTTGCACGACACCGACCCTTACGGATTACATTGGAGGAGCCAATCAAAGGGGCACTAGGATTTGGACTAAAAGATGAGGTCAGATTGGTAGGATAGGGAAGAGGGAGAGGGAGGGGACAGTTGAGGAGAGAGTCGGGGGTAGGCAAGGTAGAAGGACAACAAAGGAGAGGGTCAGGGTCAACCATAACAGGAGGAGATCAAAAGAGGAGAGACCTAGGGGCAACCATAGCAGGAGGAGGTCAACAGAGGAGAGATATGAAGGCAGGCAAAGCAGGAGGATAACAAAGGAGAGTGTCGAAGGCAGCTAGAGCAGTAGAGAAACATGAGGGAGGGCAGGGGGAGGATGAGGCGAGAGGTCAGCGGAGGCCGGGTAGGAGGAGAGGAGACAAAGGGCGCGGGTGGAGCCCGAGGAGGAGAGACATGAGGCAAAGGCGATGGGGGAGAGGGAGGAGGCTGAGGTGATGGACATGGGAGATGAGGGAGGGGCCAAGGAGATGGATATGGACATGCATGATATTCGTCCATTGGCCATGATGTTGTCGATACCAGAGGAACTGTCCATGCAGTTGAGAGGAGTCGAGGCAAGGTTACATATCGCTGAGCAGAGACTGAGAGACACAAAGGTGACGAGGAGTAGATTGGAGGCAAAGGTGATCATGTTGCGAGCCAAGATAATAGAGAGTGAGAGAGAGTTCTTGGCGATGGCCGATGTGGTGCCACGTCATGAGACGAAGATGCAGAGGGAGGGAGAGAGGTTGTGAGTCAAGATAGATGAGCTACGAGTAGAGGTGAGTGAGTTACAAGAAGAGGTGACTCATTTGGAGGGAGAGGTATGAGGGAGCATGAGGTAGGGGAGGCAACGAGATGGGAAAGAGATAGACTAGAGGCGACGGTGATGATACTATAGGCAGGGGGTCAACGAGAGTCTAGAGGAGCGACAAGGTAAATATCGACAGAGACTTTGGTGGAGGTAGAGAGGGATATGGAGGATTTGAGGAGGCAGGTAGAGGGACTATTGAGAGAGAGGAGGGAGTTGAGACAGGAGCTAGACAAGCTCCGTGACAGAGTTGAGGTGGTAGAGCAGGCAGTAGGAGACATGGGACTGATGCAAGAGAGGGAGGAGACCATGAGGGCTCGGGTACATGTGATGGAGACAGAGAGGGATGCCTTATAGACAAAAATGTAGATCTTGCAGGAGGAGAGGGATGTAGTAGTGACACTGATATAGGCTGTGGCAATAGATGCAGTGCAGGAACAGGCACAGTCAGCACAGGGTGGTGAGACAGGAGTAGAGGTTCAGATACTATAGGCACAGGTACAGGCTATGCAGGAGGAGAGGGGAAAATCCATGGATCAGGTGTCGTGAATGGGAGCAGAGATTGAGCAGCTGTGGTTAGCATGGGGTGCATAGGCGCATAAGAGGAGGTCCATTTGTGGATTTTGCGATAGGTATAGGGTAGAGCGAGACACAACCAAACAGTAGGTGGGAGATCAGGAGGAGTATATGAGAGAGGCGGGCTACTATATGTGTGCCTATTTCTTGGCAGTGCCAGATCCAAGACAACGGGCACCCCCTATGTTTGAGCGATGCCATAGATGCCAACGCCATCCTAGTCAATAGGGATGCATACCCGGGGATATAATAGCATGAGAGAGATGCCTCCACACAGAAGGCCAGTGCCAGAGTCACCACAAAGGTCAGATGCAGGAAACTCATGGTTTAGAGGATCAGAGGGACAGGATCCTGGTATTTGATAGGTACAAGATGATATATAGTATAGAGCAGCAAAGATTAGAGTTGAGCCATAGCTTTGTACTCATACTTTATTTGATGACATATGGGATGGATATGTATTGTGATGTATATGATAAACATTATTATGGATGATGTGATGGACATTGTTTTTTTTTGTTATTTTTGATATGATATGCAAGAGCCCTTATTGACATTATGCGACGTGTATGTGGTGGATGATTTATTTATACATATGTGTATGTTTATGGTTTTATTGTGGATGGTTATTATGATGCGATGGATGGAAATGCCTATAATGATTTATGTTTATGCCTATATGGATTTACGATTATGATATGTAGGATGCCTAACGTTTATGATGTAGGGTGTCATGAAGGATTTATGATTGTTCCTATATGGATGATATGATATGATATGATATGTATGATGCCTAACATCTATGATGCAGGGTGTGATGAAGGATTTATGATTGTTCCTTTGTGGATGATATGATATGATATGTATGATTTCTAACACCTATGATGCAGGATGTGATGGAGGATTTATGATTGTTCCTATGTGGATGATATTATGATGTCTAATGTTTATGATGGATGATTCATGATTTTATATGCTATGGATGTGGAAATGAACCTAACAATGTGTGATGCAAGTGATAATGCATGAGAGATGATATGCACTAAGATGAACATGCTAATGAATGGAATGAATTTTAAGATGTATAGAATAATCAATTAAAATCAATCTAAACA
The DNA here is from genome assembly GCA_007115665.2 of Sequoiadendron giganteum. NCBI lineage: Eukaryota > Viridiplantae > Streptophyta > Pinopsida > Cupressales > Cupressaceae > Sequoiadendron > Sequoiadendron giganteum. The sequence goes on from CM021102.1 coordinate 714,164,964, forward strand.
ACTTAAAAAATGATTATGATATGATAATGCACATGGAATTAAATGCAATGTAGTGATCCTAAAATATGGGATGAGAATGCAACTAAATTCTAAGAAGTAAATGAAATGCAATGTGCTCATGAATGTAAATAAGGGCCTGCATAATGATGGAAGCGAAAGAGGTGATGGGTGTGTAAATGCACCTATTAAGAACCATGGGAGTCCTAAGAAGAGAGGAAAATGAATGGAATCAACGTTTGCACAACCAAAATCCTAAGTCAGGGGTTGGAAGAAAAAAGGGGTGGAGGATACATGAATGCAATGGAGGAGAAAATGAAATGCAATCCTAATGCAATTTACCATCTTCAGAGCATTGATTTTTTCTGTAGCATAAGACACCAGGTACCATGGTATGTGGACCAAGGTGGATTAGTTCCTAATTCATAAAAAAACACAACAAACAAGAAGGCTATCCCAATACCCTAAAGTCATGATGACTTTGGTTGGGCCAGGTATTGAGATAACCATAAGCACAGAAGGATGTCCCAACATAACTCAAGACCTCAGGGGTCTTGATGCGTACTACATGGGACAACCAGGAAAACAACAAACAAAATAAAAATCAAGATATACCCCTATGTAAACCAGTCAAAACACACCATAATATGATAGATCATGGTGATCTTGACAAGTGATGATAGGGAAATCAAATGATAAACAAAAGCCAAAAGTATCAAAAGATTGTGATCAATTTAAAAATATCCTTTACCATAGGATCGAGAGGATGGATGGGGTTGATGAGGTCTGTTAGGAAGGATACATCCTGTTGAGACCAAAGATGGATACTAAACTAAAAGATCGATAATGACACAGGATATTCAAAAATAGATTAAATCTCACGACACGAATGAATTCCATTTGTGAAGAACCAGCTAGATAAGGACATACCTGACAACAAGACACAAGATAGACACACCCTAAAGACCTAGGGACTCAGGGGTTGATCAAAGATCAACCTTGACTACGTGAAATCACAAATCCCTCGTAGTTCAGGAAAAGACCATGGATAAAAGCGAAAAGAGAACGATGAAGACAAATGATGGAGGACAACAGCCAGACATACCAATGACAAGGTAAAAAAAAGAAAAGAAAAGAAAGCCCCGAGGGTGGATCAAGTGATCGGCCTTGCCTGCGTGCAAGCGCAAGGGCATCGTAGTTTGAAAATGATGAAAGAACAACAATGTATAAGGGTGAAAAGAGGACAATGGGGACAAATGATGAAGGACAAAATGCCCTGGGGGTAGATCAAATGATCAACCTTGCCTACGTGCAAGCGCAGGGGAAACAAAGTTTGACAAGGACAAGACAAACAAAAAGAGACGACAGGCCAAACAAGAAACAATCTCGAGGGTGGATCAAGTGATCGGCCTTGCCTACGTGATAGCGTAAGGGCAACGTAGTTCGCCAAAGATAGGATGGGATCTAGATGAAGAACAAAATGATGAATGAACCTAGATGGAGACAGCCAAAATGACGAGACAACATAAGCTAAGATTAGGATAAAAGCTCAGGATGACGGATAGCGGATGAATTTCATCCAATGCTCAACCAAAATATACCAAGCGACCAGGTGATGCAAGCAGATGGAAGGATAGGATTGATGAGGATGTGAGATCTGGATGGATGAGTCATAAAATAACTAGGATGCAAGGTAAATACTGATTAAGCCCTATATGAATAGCGCTTGTTGCCAGGTTTTGACCAATCGTACATATCCAAGGTGCCACCAAGGGTGGTTTTCACCATAGGACAAATTATTTCTCTTTACTATTTTTGGATTTTTTCTGATTTTTTTTTGTATTTTGACAATTTTTTAGTTTTTTTGTATTTTTTTGATTTTGACAGGGAGGATATCCCAACTGACCTAAGTATAAAAATTCTTCAGGTGCATGATATTGATGGGCTCTTCCAGGGGCTCTCCTTCAGGTGTAGACAATCTGTATGCTCCGGAACCATATTTTGCAGTGATGACGTAAGGGCCCAACCAATTGGCTTCGAACTTGCCCTTCTTTTCTCGATCTTGCTGATTCCGTTGATTTTGTTTAAGAACTAAGTCACCAACATTGAATTGACAAGGGTGGACCTTCTTATTGTAACTTATCTTGAGCCAATGTTGATATGCTTGTAAATGATTGTAGGCTTTGACACGTTTTTCATCCAAGAGTTTCAACTGAGCAAGTCATGCAACTCAGGTGTCTTCATCACTTATTAGATTCTTTAGAGATATGCAGAGTGATGGGATTTTGACTTCAATCAACAAGATATCCTCGACACCATAAACTAGTGAATATGGAGTAGCGCCAGTGGGGGTGCAGATGAAAGTGCGATAGGCCCAAAGGGTGGGATGGAGGTAGAGATGCCAATCTTGACCAGTGATGTTAACCATCTTTTTAATGATTTTAATCAAGGTTTTGTTGGTTGCTTCTGCTTGACCATTACCCTAGGGATAATATGGGGTAGACCAACAATGTTGGATGTGATAAGTCTCGTAGATGAATTTCATGCACTTATTTTTGAATGGCTTTCCATTGTCAGTAATGATGGTGGAGGGGATTCCATACCTGTAGAGGATATAGTAAAGGATGAATTTGGATATTTGAACACTAGTAATTTGGGTGAGTGTTATGGCTTCTAACCACTTAGTAATGTATTCAGTGGCTGTGATGATGAAAGTATGACCATCAAAAGATGGAGGGTAAATCTTGCTAATCAAATCGAAATCCCATTGTGAAAATGGCCATGGTGTTGTGATGGGTTATAAATCTTATGCAGGAGCATGAATTAGATCACCATGATGCTGACAGGGAAGGAACCTATTGAAAAACTCGCAAGAATCATGTTCCATAATAGGCCAGTAATATCCCGCTCCGAGAATCCTCTTGGCTAGGGCCATGCCATTAGAATGGCCCCCATAGATACCACTATGTACTTCTACCAATGCGGTGCAGGCTTCGGTCTTGTTTAAACACCGAAGGAGGGTTCCATCATACCCATGTCGATAAAGCATATCACATATGATGGTGTAACAGACTGTGCGTTGGATAAAATATTTTCGTTGGTTATGTGTGAGGTCAGAGGGTAAGGTGTTGTCATGGAGGTAACTAGAGATGTCCTTGTACCAGGGGGATTCAAGACCTACAATTTCACATACCATTTCACTCTTAGGGATGTCATATGTAGGGATTAAAAGTTTCTCCATGAGAAACTCACATTCAGTATGATCTTTGGGCATGTCAAGGAGAGAACCAATAGTGGCCATGGTGTTAGCTGCTTTATTCCGCACTCTAGGTATTTGATCAAATTGGATGGAGGTGAAGTAATTTTTTAAGTCATCTACCATACGTTTGTATGGTAACAACTTATCATCTTTTATTAGGAACTCATCATTGACCTACTTGATAACCAGTTGGGAGTCACCAAAGACTTGCAGGTGGGAGATATGACATTGGACTATAATCTTAAGGCCTGTAAGAAGAGCTTCATATTCAACAATGTTGTTGGTACAAGGAAAGGCTAATTTGAATGAATTTGGTATATGGTCACCTTGGGGGGTGACGAGCAAGACTCCCGCTCTTGATCCATTGTTTGTGTGTGATCCATCAAAGTATAGTGTCCATGTGGTGGCTTTTGAAACTACAAAGAATCCTTCATTAGGAAAATCTATTTCTAAAGGATAAACATCTACTAGTGGAGCATCTATTAGTTGATATGCAATTATTTTTCCCTTGATTTATTTACGATCTACATACTCTATGTCAAATTCACTTAGCAACATGACCCATTTAGCCATGTGCCCAATAAGTGTTGTTCTAGATAACATATATTTAAGCGGATCAACCTTAGAGATGAGCTCAATTGGATGGCTAAGCATGTAGTGTCAAAGTTTCTACGAGTTGAAGACTACAACAAGGAAAGCCTTCTCCATTGGGGAATAGTTTAGCTCATAACCTACTAAGGTCCGACTAATGTAGTAAATTGCTCTTTCCTTGGATGAATGATTGTGTTGTGCCAATAAAGTAGCTAAAATATAAAGTACGAGCGGTTTTCTCGGAATAGGTGGCATAAGAATAGGTGGGTGAGCCAAATATTCCTTGATCTAATCAAAGCCGCGTTGACATTGTTGGTTCCACTTAAATACGGTATCTTTCTTCAAGAGATGTGTGAACGACTAACACTTGTCGGCTAGTTGAGCAATGAATCTTCAGATGGATTGGGGCTTACCTTGCAGGCTTCTTAGCTATTTTAGATTGTGAGGTGGAGGCATTTCCATGATTTCCTTGACCTTAGCAGGATCGACCTCTATTCCTCTACAAGAGACAATGAACCCCAAGAGTTTTTCGGATGTGACACCGAAGACACATTTCTTCGGATTGAGGCGTAGCTTGTATTGTTCTAGACGTTCAAAGATCTTTTTGAGAATTGCAGGGTGTTCTTCCCTCGTTCTTGATTTTACTAATAGGTCATTGACATAATATTCCATTATTATGTGGATGAGGTCGTGGAAGATGACTGTCATAGCACGTTGATATGTTGCCCCCACATTTTTGAGGCCAAAAGGCATGACATTATAACAAAATGTACCCCAAGGTGTAGTAAAGGCAGTTTTATATTGATCCTCAAGGGAAATCTTAATCTGGTTGTAACCGAAGAAACCTTATGAAATCTTAATATGGTTTTAAGCGGTGAGATTGACCAGCATATCAATATTTGGCAAGGGGAAGTCGTCCTTGGGACATGCTTTATTAAGGTCTCAGAAATATGTACAGATTCTAATATCACCATTGGGTTTAGTGACTAGGACTGTATTGGAGATCCAGTTGGAGTAGTCAATTGGTCGGATGAATCCTACCTCCAACAACTTTTCCAATTCTTTCTTAACCAATAGAGCCACTTGAGGGTGCATTTTCCAAAGTTTCTACTTGACAGGTTTTGCATTAGGATGGACGTCTAGGTGGTGTACCACTAAAGTAGGATCAAGGCTAGGCATGTTTGAATATGTCTAGGTGAAGTTAATGATTCCTTCTTTGAGGATCTTGGTGATGGTAGAGTTTTCTTCTTCTGATAGTGCTTTAGCCACATAGGGTATCTTGGGATTCTCTTCAGTTCCCAATTTTACTGCTTGTGTTTCTTCGATCAAGATGGATGATCAACTGAATAGTTGAGTCCCTACAAGGGGAAGATGAACATCCCCATCTTCTAGCGCCTTGTCAAGGTTTCACTAGTAGATACGCCCTTTGTTTTTACTTTTTCAAAGTCACAAAGTGCCTCAGGGAGGTTTTCACTAGGTGACCCCTTTTGATTTTGTTTCTTTCTATTTTTGTGACTGGGGCATTCATCTTCCCCCAATCCCATAAGATGCACATATTGGTCCATTGAGGGAAAGGTGTTGAGAGGTGTGCTACCTTTTAGGTCATAATCAATGAGTTCGAGATGTTTGAGAGATAGGGTGATGGTGCAAACGAATAGGCATTGAAACATGGAAGGGAGGTCAATGTGATCAATGTCATCGTACACGTGTATGATGGATTCCTCCTTTGGTATGTCTTTGAGAGAACCGTCATCCACACTAACATTGTTAGAGGCACTAGATGATGCCACAAGACCCTTTTATTTAGTATCATAGCCAAATCCCATCTTCTTTGAATGCATAAAAGCTTCTATTGGCTGCCATCTACCTTGCTCTACTATACCAAGGCCTCCCTCTTGATAGTTATGTTTTTCTACAATCTTGGAAGGCCAAGGATAAGCCTCTTGGAAGTATTCTTTTAAGGGGCAAGATGGTTCAGGTTCCTCATGGTACACCCATTGGCTGATGCCATCATCGGGTGTATCTTGTCATAATCTAGGAGAGCGAAAAGTACTAGACCCCACATTTGGAGCATTGAGGGTGATTTTATTCTCTTCGTCTTTTGGAACAGATTGAGATGATTGACCATATGTACGTGGTGATTGCCATGTTCAATGTTGTAAACATTTTGTACTCACCAAACCCCTTGTGAATGATCTGGATCTTAGTAATGGTGGAATTAGGTGTGGATGATGGCGTGGATGAAGTGGTGGTTAATGTGTTGGTGGATGGATGAGATGTTGATATCTGAGATGCCCCCATTTCTACCCCAGGGCAGTAATGAGAATGTGAAAAGGAAGCCTCTAGGGCATGACAATATTCAAATGGTTGAGGGTCAGCCTGTATAGTTACTTCCATTCCTTGAAATGGGAATTTCAGACATTGGTGATAGGTTGATGGAACAACTTGCAGGGAGTGAATCCATAGGTGGACAAGAAGGATGTTATATGGAAGTTCAAGGTCTAGAACATGACACATAGTGTACTGCACAATGGGGCCCACCTAAATAGGAAGAAAAATAGTGCCCTCAGAATCTCGCTTTGCGTTATCATATTCTTTGATGGTGATAACTTGATTGTTTTGGTTAGCTTGGGTGTATCCTACCTGTTGTATAAATTTTAATGTACAAAGATTTAGGGCAGAACCATTATCTACCAGTACCCTTTTTACTTTATGGCAATTCACACCAACCTCGAGGTGAAGGGGGCGGTTATGACTTGAGTCAAGACGTGGCATATATTTCTATCTGAAAGCTAATTGGTAGGTCATTGAGAGATTTCTTACCAAGGCTTGGAATGGGATCTATATCATTGGGAACTTGAGTGCTTTGTAAGGCCTTATTCAAGATTTTTTGGTGCATGGAAGAAGAATTAAGTAGATCCAAGATAGAGATATGAGCTGAGGTCTTTCATAAGTGATCAAGGATGTTATACTGCGAACTGACAGATGGCGCTTAGGTAGATGCGAAGGCTCTCGAGACTATAATGCAGGTACGATAGGTGGTAGCGACACATTGTGGGTCTTTAACTTTGAATCGTATCATAGATACATGTGGCTCCAGTTGTTCTATGTGCATGATAATTCCTTGGCAATTATATGACACATTTTTATAACTGATGTTATTAGTGTTGTTATTCTGATTATTGTTGATGCTAGGGACGAGATTGGACTTGGATGTACTAGGACCCTGATTATGCTTGGGAAAAGCATTCTGATATATTTGAAGTTGAGCATTAGACAAGGTTGCCATGTTAACATCCACATGTATTTTACCTTGATCTATGAGACCCTAGATATAGGTTTTTTAGACCTTGACACTTATCCAAGGTATGTCCTTTGATCTTGTGAAATTCACAATACTCATTTTCTTTGAACCAAGTCGGCTTAGGCTTGGACTCATCAAGGGGTTTGGTTACAAGATACATGATGGGGTAGTTATCTTGGAGGATCTTGTTAAACATGACACTAAGGGGTTCCCCCAACTGAGTAAACTAAAGTTTATTTCCCCCTTAGTTGTTTTGATTCGACTGTTGTTGAGGACGAGGGGCTCCTTGGGGCACAAATATGGCTTTTGGGATCAATTACTGTTGAGGTGGATATTGTGGCTTTTGCGAGGCAGTAGCTACTTGGAAATGTTTGGTGTCGATGACACCATCATTGATAGCATTTTTATTCTTATTCCAATAACGAGGTTTATCTCTAGAGGACCTCTCTTTATCAGAATTGAAAATTTTGACCTGCTCTTTAGCAATAAGGCTCTTTCCAGGATAGGACCTTTCTCCACTAGTGCGGAAAAAGTGGTGATACAATGGAGTAGTTAGAAGTTGTGAGCCATGTCTGGATGGGAATTTTCAATGAACAAAGTAACCATGTATTTTTCCCTCAGTGGTGATTTCATCCAGCTGGCTAAGGCTCACCATCTTTGTAGATAGCTTGCAAATGTTTCTCCATCACACTTTTTTCTTTTAGGAGATCAAGCATATCAATATCCTTCTCCAAATTAAAGAAGAAGTGGGAGACAAATTATTTTGACAACTACGGAAAGGATTTGATGGATTCCTTCTCAAGACCCATGAACCAGTTAAGAGCAACTCCCTATAGGCTCTTAGGGAACAATCACACGAGGTAGTTATCATTATGCATGACTTCTTGGTAGTGGGCATAAAACTCTTGAAGATGAGCTTTAGGATCTTTGGTTCCCTTGTACTTATAAAATTTTGGTATTCCAAAGTGTTTAGGGAAAGGAACCAAGCAAATGGAGGGATCAAATGGTTAAGGACAAATGTCCTCAAATTTGAATGATTGTTTTCCCATCCCAGCTTATAAATCTTTCAACGCAACTTTTACCTCTTCCAATTCTTTATTGATAGGTGTTGCAGGATTCAGAGTAGGCTGATTATACAAAGGATATTGTTGGTATGATGAGGATGGTACAACAACAATTGGATAATAGGTGGGTTGAAGTGTATACAAAGGCGTTTGCTTGCTCTGATTGGTGTAAGCGGATTGCGGATTAATGTACAAAAAATATGAAGATGATAGATTGTGATGGTGAGAGGTGGAAGCCGCTTGTTGGTAGGGTGGCTATTGTTGATAATAAGAAGTGGATGGGGCACCCTCTTGATATTGTGTAGGATTTTGATAATATGAAGAGGTAGAAACCCCTTGTTGATATGGCAGTGGTTGATAATAAGAGGTGGATAGTGCACCCTACTGATAAGATTGTTGTTGTTGGAGATAGGATGGATAGGATTGGTATTGATGCGCAACAGTGGGTTGTTACGTGACATATGGGGGTGGTTGTGGAATTGATGGCTATTGATAGGGATTGGTGTGTGATTGCGAAGGGTTGGCATAAAGAGGCGGTTGGATCCACGTTTGATTCCGAGAAGCCTAATGAGGATTAGGGTGGGATGGATCAGTGAACATGCTGGATGGCTAATAATGATATTTCGTAAGAGGATTATGTTGTGTTTGCATAGGAATGTGTATATGTTGCGGTGGAGGTTGCTGTTGTGGTGGTTGTTGGTAAGATGGGCGAGATGGAATATGCGGTTGTTGTGGGACTACTGTAGAAGTGTCATGTGGTGGTTGCGGTGGTTGGGATGTAGTTTGTGTCACCTCGTGTGGTGGTTGCATAGGAATCGAGACATTTTGTGATGGGATTGGGATGTTCTATTGTGGAGGTTGATGATGAGGTGGTAGGGATGAAGCAACAATAGTAACAGTATGTTGTGGCAGTGCTTTGAATTCAATGGATTGGTGAGGATTAGCGAGAGGTTGTTGGAGTGCAGGCGGTGGTAATTTGCTAGCAGGTGTAGATCTTGGAGGTGGCATCAATGCAAGGATAGGTGTGCCCCAAGTATTGATAGGTGGTTGACTAAGATGTTGAGGTGGAGGTGGTGGAGCTGATGGAATGTATGGTGACATGTCATAGGAATAGGGATCGTTATGCTCAGGTGGTGCTGCAAAGGTTGCAGTTGGGAGGCGAGGATAACTAGAAACTTGGTGTATCACAAAATTTCCAAACTTAGGATGATATCAATTCTCTGTGGCTGCACCTTCGGGGACATATGAATTCCATGGAATGCTTTGTGAAGTTTATGGATCTGCAGGTGTTGGAAGAGTGTGGGTACCGACATATTATGACACGTCAAAATCAAATGGTGGTTTGATTCCTCTCATGATTAGAGTGGAAATAATATTATCTCCTCGTTCATTAAGGAGATGATCCATCATCTGAACATTAACATGATCACTAAGATAATCATCAACAGTGACTTCGGGTTGATTAACCATGTTTTTGTCACTAGGTGGTGTGGTATTTTGAATGTTGGTATTGGATTGTGATGAAGCACTGTTATGTGGATCTTGTGGGATATTTGGAACATTGTTAGGATCTTGTGGGATGTTTGGATGGGAACCTTGGGCTTGTTGTTATGCCATTTTCTTTTTTTCTTGTGAGCGAGTTTGAATGGGCATGAAAGTGCAAAACAACTAAGTGGTCTAAAATGTAACTAAACTCTTAGGATGCAATGCAATGACGATCTGAATAATGATTGGATTGGATGAATGATCGATTAATTGGATAGTTGGTTAAACATGTGATTGGATTTGATTGGATTGATAAGATCGATCGATAAAATGATTAATAAGGTTGGATGGAATTGGATTAAGGATCAATTGATTGGATGATTGGAAGGGATTCGAAACTGAGTTCAGAGATCACCCTAGGTGACTTAAGGTGCTGATTGATCGGATTAAAGGATGAACTTATCACGATATCAAATCCACCTTGAGATGGAAGGGGATTGATAGGGCTGAGGATGATGAATGACTTAGGATGGATGACAATCCTAAGTAGATGTTGAAGGATGACGATCGGTTTCAGGCACCTAGGTCAGTTCAGATAATAACTTCAAACGAAGTTCAGAGGATTTGGATCAAGAAAACAATAATGGATGTGTAACCTAAGGATGATTAAGATTGCATTTATATGTTATGGATAATAATTTGGATGTAGATGGATCAGGATGTAGATGGACTGACGTGAGGATTATGTGTGGATGAGATGTGCAAATGGCTAGCAGACAATAAGTTTTTCAGAATCCTAGTAGGTTGGTTTTCCAGATCAGGCTCATGTAAAGGATTAAGTTTTGGGGAAGGGCCACCCAAAATTGGGTAGGGTCACCCAAACTAGGGAAGGGTCACCTAAACTTGGGAAGGAAACAGGTTCCATATCTGACTTAGTCCAAAAAATGGTTAAGTGCTATCAAAAAATGGGGTGAACGAACTTCCAAGACGGGTAAATGGGTTCATAGAATAGGTGAACAATCACTCAAAACGAGTGAAAAAATGTACGAGACATAAAAATGGATGCTTGGAATGGGGGAACAACACTCATAACTAGCAAGCAAATACCTTGAACAGGTGAATGAATACCCAGAACAGGAGAACGACGCTCGAAACGGGAAAATGGGTACCCGAAATGGGAGAACGGATACCTGAAATGGGAAAATGGATGGTCAAAATGAGGGAACGATGTTCAAAACGGGCAAGCAGATACCCAGGTGGATAGCTAGTCGAAATGGTTAAACGAATACTTGAGAAAATGGGTACTCGAAACGGGAAAATGACTTGTAAACGAAAGCTAAAAATGACTGTTCGGAGGGTTGTGTCACCCCTTTGGAGGGCAGGGTCGCCCCTTTGAGGGGTAGGGTCACCTTTTTGAAGGAAAGGGTCGCCTATTTAGGAAAAACTGCTTAGATTTGACTTGGGCAAGGTAAAAAGCAATTGAGACAGAAGAAAGGTCGCCCCTTTGAGGGCAAGGTCACTTGTTCTAGGGAAATTGGTCAAATTTGACTTGGTTTGGGTGGAAAACAATTGAAATAGGAAGGGCGGGGTTGCCCCTTTGAGGGAAGGGTCACCTTTGTGTGCTGGTTTGAACTTAACTTAGGCAAAAACAATTATGGGAAAGGACAAAAAAATCAAACAAATGGCCAAGACTAACTGATAAACACTAGTTTTGCACAAAAAAGATAGTTCAAGTAGCACAAACCTAAGATTAGTGTTAAGGGTATGGTCAACATGGTCCTCTATATAGGCTAAACAAGGCTTCTAAGGGAGTCCCCAATATACACACGGTAAGTGGGGCACAACTGTGAACACCAACCCATCACAAGGATGAGTCAGGAACTTCCAGCCAGAGACTGGGAGCTCGAACCAACTCTTCATGTCTTGTCTAGGTATCACCCTAGATTTGACGCTTCGCCAAACACAACGTGACTGGATTGAGGTACAAATTTCGCTCTCCCCCCTTTATATACCCCGCTGGTAACACGTGGTTAGGATCGTCCCTTGGGGTGATGAAATCCCAACGCAGGTCCCACTAAGAAATAAAGAAAGAGAGAAAAAAGGACTTAAGTGGACTACGATTTCTCTTCACCCAAGATCGCCAAATGGCGCAAGAGGATTGGATACATCAATAGTCCACTTGTTCAAGCACTCAAACAAGTTCTTTGACGCCTTTTAATTAAATCTATGTGCCTAGTTAAGATAAAAATCACAAGCAACTAACTAGAGAAAACAAATTTTCTCCCCCTGCAACAAATGTGTTAGTAGTTTATTGTTTTTGGTCTTCTACAATCGTTAAAAAATAGCACAAATTTTAGAAAAAACAACACTCACCAACAAACACACATTAGTAGGTCAGTAGTAAGGAAAAGCAACATGAATCTGGACTTTGGAATGAAAGTTTAACTCTCTGTTTTACCTCTATTCAGGGCGGGGCTGCCTCTATTTTTTTGGGCGCAACCAGCTCTTTGGGCGGGGTCACCCCTTTGTGAGCGGGGTCGCTTGTTTGTGGGCGGGGTCGCCCCTTTGTGGACAGGGTCGCTTGTTTGTGTCTGAAACTGCAAAAATAGAAAACAAAAAACCAAAAAGTTGGGTGGGGTCGCCCCTTTGTGGGCGGGGCCGCTTGTTTGTGTAAGAACCTGCAAAAATAGTTAGAAAATAGAAAATAGAAAACCAGAAAGCTGGGTGGGGTCGCCTATGCGTGGGTGAGGTCGTCTGTTTGTGTCAGAACCTACAAAAGCAGTTAGAAAACAAAAAACATAAAACCAAAAAGTTGGGCGTGGTCGCCTATCCGTGGACAGGGTCACCTGTTTGTGGGCGGAGTCGCCCCTGTGTTCTGGGCAAGGCCGCCTCTGTGTTCTTGAACCGACAAAACGTCAAACAACAAAAGCTGTGAAAGAATAGACCCGTGACGTGGGTCCCATCGGGCGTGCCAAAAATGTGTGCAAATGTTTTAACTAAGTCTAAAACGCAAAAAAAATGGAAATGCAACAAAGAAAACACAAACAACACCTCAGATTAGGCCTAGTTGAATCTAAACAAACAACAAAAAAAACAAATGGAAATGTTATACTTTTTTGCTTGTTTAGATTAATTTAAGTCACCATATAACAATTAGTTGAAAGAGCTAGATTGGCCCCAAAATTTGATGATTTAATTCAACATTAACAATTAATTGAAAGAGTTAGATTGATCCCAAATCTTGTATTTAAAACTAAAAGTTCAAGTCATTTTAAATTTTTTATGAAATTAAACTAGACCACTTGAAAAAATTGTAGATCTAATCCTATAAAAAATAAAAAACTATGCTTAAAACTAATCCTTAACTTTAACTCTAAATAAAAATAGATATAATTCAAATTATCTCTAACTCATAATAAAAAACATATTGCTTACATTTTATAATTACATAAAAATAATTAAATAAAATTATTAAATATATAAATTTCACCATTATAAAACAAATTATTCCCTCAATTATTTGTAAGAAAAACTAACCATACCAAATTATTTATTTATCAATAAGTTAAATAGTCATAGCATCATCTTAGTAGGTCAAACATGGAATTCGAGACATTTAAATTTAATTTCTCCATTGCTAGGTTCTAAGTTATAGAAAAACATATTTAATATATAGTTTTACATGCCTAAGTTATTGTTTGTTAAATTAGAGGATGCCACTTATGTAAGCGACAAAGGCTACTTGTCTAAGTTATTGTTTGTTAAAAATATTCATTCCATTTGAAGTTGAGTTTAAGCCATTTTTCCTAAATCCCCTTCAAAAAGGGTTCTTACTCCAACCCCAAGTCCCAAGTTTAATGATAAAATTATACATATGCATGAACATTTTAATTTTGTGTGCCTTTAATTCCTAAACCAATACATCATGGCAAAATAACAAAAAAATGTTGACTCAAAATTTGCTTTATTCTAAATATTTTTATGGGTCATGACCCACATAAAAAGTATGTCGATAATTGCATTGCTCAATGTTTAGTTATACATGGGCTTTGGAAAGTCAACAAAAACTTAAGCTTGGACCTTGTTAAGAGCACTTTGTTCCAATCACTTTATTATGACAATATATAAAGAACGAAGCCCAAGAAAGAATGTGCAAAGTTGGGGTTATGTGGTTATCCTTTTTCAATTTTGTCACTTTAATTTTAGGGTGTGAACATATAGTCCTTTTATTAAAATTGTGTATTCATTTAATTTTATATATGTTATATTTTTATATAAGTTTAGTTTATAAAGTTTTTATATTTTGATTTTTTTTATAAGAGGGGTAAACACTTTTGATATGGAATTATGAATCAACGAGGTCACAAATGGGAGATCTCATCCTCAATATAAATTCTCAACAATTAAACTTCAATGGGGTTTGAACTTTGATGGCAAGAATAACAACACAACAACTTAAGCATCACACCATACCACTACTGGCTTTTATATTTTGGTATTATTATTATTGATTCTTAGAATTCTATTTTTTATTTTTGATTTATTTTTCATCATCTTGGATCAAATTTGTAGGTGTAAACTTGATCCAAGTTAATTTTGTAATTGTTGGAATTGAACTTGAACTTTTAAAATTTATTCAAATTTCATCTTGTCAACTTCTTTCTATTAGTTGTTGTGTGTCAAATGACACACTTTTTGTTTATTTATGTGTTGTGGTATTTAAAGACATCCATTCACTGCTTTGAAAATCATGTGGGGGATCATCTAGGACTTGTGCACGGATTTATTATTGTTATGACTAGTATAAATTAGGTGAGTTATATATCTTAAGTCCTAGATCAAGTTGGAGTTATTTAATATTTGTTAAATGCAAATAATTGTGTCCACATGGAAAAGAGAATCTCACTTGGGTGGAATCATGTATATTTTATAGTAGCATTCTTTATCACATGTCATTAGTCTTATGATGGTTATAAGAGTCATTGATTAGGGGCCTTGCTTATAGTTGGGAGACTAGTCTTTGACTGGCTATTATAGTTAGGTGTAAAATGTGTAAGTGTAACTATTGCTTCATGGTGGGGTGCTTAAGAGTTACACTTAAACACTAAGGTTATATAAGTTAAATTAGTCAAAAGAGGAGTTACATTATATCTCAAGAGGAGCATCTTTGGACTTAGGCATGGATTTTGAACCTGAAGATTTTGATGCCATTATTGGATTTATAGTTTAGGCCAATGGTTCTAGGGTGGTTTTCTAGGTCTCCTAGCCTATATATTGAATACTTCAGATGAAGATTGTATGTGATATTTTTATGTGGTTATGCTATCATATCCAAGATTGAGACTCATGATCTCTTATGGAGCTCTTAGCTTGTGAATCTATTGTACCCTATAATAGTTGACAATACATTGGTTTATTGCTTTAGAGGTTGAGTTTTTTCTTATCAATGTTAAACTTCTCTTTTATGGTTCTCATCCTTCATCTCTTTCTATTCTCTATCTTTGTTTGGGTGAAAACACAATAGTGTCTCACTTTTCAATATTATTTAGCATATTTTGGTCAATTATACTGAACAAAATGTTAAGAATTTAAGGATGATGTAAATTAATAATTTGTGACATTTTATCTCTCAAGTCAACTTCTAATTTTTTTATTTTTCAAAATTCTATCATATTTGGTTAATTTTCAATAAAAATATTATAGTTCTATTATTTTTTATTGATTAATACTTTTTCAATAATGCATAAATTGAACTACAAATAAAATGTTTTCATGAAAACATAGATCATTAACTCTAATATCTAGTGGATAGTTCTTTTTGGTAAATTTGTATTAAATACTTAATCTATTATTAATTTTTAATTGGTAATACTAGAAATTTTAAACCTATATTTTACTTTAACATGTTTGTCGTTACATCTATATCAAAATATTTAAAAATTCATTGAAATAAGGACATCTATATAAAATGTAACACATTTTTTATATAGTTTGTTATTTTTCTCAATATCTCAAATAGAGGGTCATTATTTTTTGGACCTATCTTGATTATAAATTTTTAAAAGCACAAATTTAAAAAATAATGTATATATACTCTTTAGAAAGTTGATAGTGAGGGTTGCATGATTGTAAAATGTAATCTTATGACAACTTCATTGACCCCCAAAAATATGTGACACTAGTATCTTTTGTTAGTATGTGGATAGGAGCAAGGGAGACTATGTAAGAGGTTCCACAAAGGGGGTTTTGATCTATCAAGCCTAGATGGGTTCAATATAACCTACCTAGGATTAGATTAAACCCCTTCTACTTAGATCAAACCTCCCATGTATTTTTCAATCTTGGCACAATTTTAGGGAAAAAAAAGGTTGGCCCACTAGTGGGACTTATTATTGTACTTTAGCCTATTTATTTCTATTTTATTTTTTATAACATTATTATGCTAAAATTTGCATAGATTGGAACTTGTAACCCTCTTCTCGTAAGATTAAGAAGATGTTTTTAATATTTTCCTTTCATTTGGAATTAGTTCCTATCCAACTTGTTAGATCTATGAGGGTAGTGGGCTAAGATTTTCATTGTGGTATTTTCTCTTATTTTTAGGAGAAAGAATGAAAAGCACTTATAGAATAGAGGTGGAGAAGTTTAATAGAGAAATTTTTGAGCTTTGGAAGCTCAATGTGGAGGATCTACTTGTGGATAGAGATATGTGGATTATTGTGGCAGATTAAAAACCTTTGGCAACAAAAGATGAGGATTGGAAAGTTTTAAAAAAAATACAATGAGCCTCATTTGAATTTTCCTTGCTAATTCATTGCTCTTAAATATTTTGTAAGAGACTATCACCTTGAGAATATTTGGGATAAGTTAAAAAATTTATATCAATCAGAGTCCCTTATCAACAAGATTTTCTTATGGATGAAGATTTGCTATTTAAAGATGGGTGATGTTGATTCAATGGTAGAGAATTGGATGAGTTGAACGCCTTGGTGAGCTAGTTAACATCTATAGATATCAAAATAGACAAGGACGATCAATGTGTAACCCTCTTATGTTTTTTCTTAATTGTTAGGATAATCCCATGATGGAAATAAATAACATTATTGTTGATAAGAACAAAGTAAAATTATGGAATTGATGGACTAGGTTGAAAACCTTTTGATAACTTGATCTCATCCAAAACCTAAAAGGGTGCCCTTACAGAGGCTTATGGTAAAAAATTAAAAGAGTAACATAAGCTATATTTGATATGGATGTCCTCAAACTAATATTTAATGATAGAGAAGAATGGAGGGTATTGCAAGAACCATGGAATGGAATAAAAATATGATCTAAATACTTATGGTACCAACAAAAGGGTGTGTCATTACAAGAATAAGTCTAGGGACACGTCCCTATATTCTATGATACTACAATAGTTGAAAAAATACACCACATGTAGATATAACATGATAAGAATACAATAATAAAATGAGAATATAGATAGTCTAATATAGAATGAAATATAATATGTAATAGAGATAAGATGATAAGGAAAAAATTATATGTAATACGAAATAAGTATGAAAAGAGAATTTATGGGATAAATGTAGAAGACATGGTGTACTTGATATGATGACTAATATATACATTGCTATATCTCTTAGTGTGGTGTATGAATGCATATAAGTTATTTCTTTTTATTTGATATGTAGTGTACTATATATTATAGTATTTATTCTTACTATATCACACTAAGTTACAACAATACCTAAAAAATAAACTTTTTGACATGTGTTCTATGCCAACATTTGGTTCCATTGCCAAGACCTTAGTTGTTTTTGGATAGGGAAGAAGAATGAAATTGAGGTAATAATTGTGGTAATAAATACTTTAAGCAATATTATTTTGCATGAGAGATATAGTAATGGTGAAGATAGTAACACACACTAAGTCTTCGCCTTAGGGGGTCTGGGCACTTGGGGGTGGCTCTGGAATGGTAAAGATATTGAAAGGAAATGACTATTGAGTCAAATTAGGTCTATATTTTGGGGACATATAAAGGAAGATTAAGGATGAATAAAACCAAACTATCACGATGAAGGGAGATAACAAGAATTACATAAATTATTTCTAATATTGAGATGGGAGTTAAGAGAGGCAAGAAGGTGGAACTCGTTGAAAGATAAAGGAGAAAGGATATTGAAACAAAGATAAGAATGCAAGGAGAGATAAGATAAAAGAATGGAGAAGATACAAGATGCATCCATAGACTACAAAATGAGGGTTTTGGTAGAATCCCCTAAAAATTTCAAGTCTAAGTGATCTTTAAACAACATTGATCTTGCTAGTATATATGAGTTGGAGTGGTTGATAACCTTGGTTAGGGTAGAAAAAAAAATATAAAAAGAATAATGGAGTAAAGTTAAAGGATTTTGAGGCATTGGATGTTAGAGTAAAAGGTTTATTACTTAATTATTTTAATTAAGTTACCTTTTATATTTCTCTTAAGATTAACTTAGTTTGCATTTTGTAGGCATTTAATAATTATTCTAATTATTAAATGCATCCATTTTAGGTTTCACTTTAGGGTTTCTTGATCTCCTTCATAAGGATTGATCTCTTTGTATTATTCATTTGGTTATTTATTTTTTCTCTTGGAGCTTGCAGAGCACCTTTGCATTTTTGTCTCCATCTCTTCTTTCTGTTACAGGTTATTTGCATGCAGGTGATCTTCGAGTTTTGTGAAGTTGGCTTTCATAGCTTCTACATGGTATCAGAGCTCCAGACTTGCTGCTCTCCTATTTGTGATTTGAAGATTTTTTTGGAGCTTCAAGGGTTTAGAGTTTTTATTTTTTGATTCAGGGCGTACTTTTTTTATTTTGTGCAGTTTGAGCTCAAACCAACCTCACAATTGCGCTCAGGAGGCCATTTCCAAAATTTTTGATATATAATATGCCTAGTTTCGGTGCAGTTGGCTCCAGAGGCAAATGTTTTTTGCTCCGAGGCCGTATAGACTCCAGGGCACACGTTTCCATGCAAAAAAAATGAAAATAAATAAATAAAAAACCATTAAAAGAAATCAAAAAAATGTGCTTAAAAAAGCACTCCCCACATATTTGGCAGTGCCGCCACCTTGTAGCCAAGCGACCACTAGCAATAGCCGTTGGGCCGCCACCTTCGCCGGCCAATCGCCCAGCTGCCGCCTGCGCTCTGCCTCCACCAGTCGGCCATTGACACACTAGCATCGAGCCACCGGCCGTTGAGCCATTGCCAAACCACTGGAGCGTTGCCAGGGAGCCACCAGGGCCCTCTTAAAAACCTTTTTTGACCCTTTTCACGAAATCAGGTGTAAAATGGGCATTTTAGCTCGGATTTTCGAAAATGAGATACCGCCAGAAAGCTGATTTAAAGTCGGATCCAGTGGTTCAGACCTTTTTTTCTTCTAATTTTTCCATTTTGCAGTCCTTTTTGCCTACCAAAGTTAGAACTTGTGATTTGCACTCCGGAGGGCATAACTTTTGCGTCTGAACTCTGTTTTTTGAAAACGAATAGGCGTTGGAAAGGTGTTCGAGCACTCTCCTCAGATATACAATTTATTTTCTCATAAATTTTACTAGGTACACAAAATATTGTCTGAAGCATTTTTTTTTCTCGCTTTTCAGCTTTAAAAATTGTACTGGGGTTTGGGTTCTTGTGTTGTGGGGGCTGTTTTTTTCTTGCTTTCTGTCATTTACATTAGAAAACTAGAAAAATCTACCATAAAATTTTTCAAACTCATTCATCATGGAAAACTCTTCTTCTATTGAGTGCCTGTCCCTGCACAATTATCACACCTGGAAGGCACAAATGACCAGACTTCTCATGTCAAAAGGTTTATGGTCATGTTTGGATGATGTTCAACCTTAGTTGACACAACCATTTGAGGTTTTTCAGCACATGAATAGAATGGATGAGGCCATAGGTTTGTTATCCTTGCATGTTTCAGATAGTCTTCTATTTCATCTAGAGGGTTGTACAACTCCTCAGGCTATGTGGTTGAAGTTTCAGACTTTATTTGGCCCCATTAATCAGTTTTGTGTGCTTCAGATTGAGGCCGAATCAACTTCCTTAGTACCTGATTCATATCCTACCATTGAGGAATTTTTGATGAAGTTCAAATCTTTGCGATCTTTGTTACAGGGGTGTGGTAAGAACAAAACAAATGAAGAGTGCATTTACATGATTCTCTTTAAGCTTTATGGTACATTTCAAATTTTTTCCTCTACATTCTATTCTACTATGGATGCCTTGGGTGCATGCTTTACCATACCTACTTTTGAGGTTTTCTATTATCAGTTGACTCGAGAGCAAGCCAAGATATCATAGTTGGATGCTCTCATAGGATCTAAGAACCAAGCCCTGGTAGCTCGGTCATCTCAGGGGAAGCAGAAATAGAAACAAAAGGCGAAGACAAATTCAGTTGGTAGTGAGAATTCCTCCAAGCCTTCTCCTAAGTCTGATTCAAAACCACACTCCCATCCCAAATAGGGAAAATATTCTAAGTTTGGTGAGTCTTCCTCCAAGACTAAGAAGAAATTAGGTGATCCTTGCAGTTTCTGTGGTAAGGAAGGACATACAGTTTCTAGGTGTTGGAAATGATTAGAGGCTTTAGAGGAAGCCATGCAACAACATGATATTACCTCACCTTAGGCTCCTTCTCCACCCACCAGGAAAGGTCATGCTCTTTCTGCACGAGCATTATCTGCAGGGTCCTCTTGGGTTCTAGATTCTGGTGCTTCTCACCATATGACACACACACAGGATTTGGTCACCACACTTGCCCCTACTGGTACTACACATATTACAGTGGGTGATTCAGCCCAACTTTCAGTTAAGGGTTCAAGCACTGTTTCATTAGATGGTGGTTGTCTTTAGGTTGTACTTGTTGTTCCTAACATTTTGATGAACCTTCTTTCAATTTATCATATTTTCCATTCTAGCTTTGGTAAGACAATTGAGTTCTCACCACATGATGTGGTTATTTGAGACCTTCATGATCTTGACTTGGTTGTGGCTATTGGGAGTGTTGATTCTACATCTCACTTATAAAAATTTGATGGCTTTGAGAGTTCTGACAATTCAGGTTCCTCTCTTATAGCACATGCAGACTCAGTGAGCAGGCTTTAGCATGAGCATTTGGCCATGTCAATTACAAATATCTACAACAGATGAGTACACATGCACTTGTGATTGGGCTCCTTAAGATTTCCTATACTGATGGTGTTTGCTGTGGATGTGCTCTTGGAAAACATCACCGGGATTATTTTCCTATGGTAGAGCCACACGTGCTAAGGCACCCTTGGAGTTGGTCCACAATGACCTTATGTCTTTTCCCACTCCATCTTTTTCAGGGGCCCGATATGTGCTCACTTTTATTGATGACTACTCTAGACACGCATGGGTGTACTTTCTTAAGTACAAGTCTGATGTCTTTGATTCATTCGAGATCTTTAAGACATTTGTGGAGAAGCAGTCTGGACTTTCTATCAAGATAATACACATAGATAATGGGGGGAGTATGTTAATCAAGCTTTCAAGGATTTTTGCACTGAGCATGGTTTGTAGCATTAGTTTATAGTACCTTACACCCCGCAGTAGAATGGTGTTGCTGAGAGAAAGAATAGAACCTTATGGGAGATGGCCAATTGTATGATACAGTCTCAAGCTATGAGCTCTTCATTCTGGGTTGAAGCAGTCAATTGTGCCAATTATATTCAGAATCAGATGCCTCATAAGGCATTGTGACATATGAATCTTGAGGAGGCTTGGACTCATGTCAAGCCTGATGCTTCTACATTTTGAGTTTTTGGTAGTGAGGCTTGGGCATTTATTCCTGATGCTTAGTGGAAGGCCATAGAGAGGAAGAGCTGACCACTCATATTTATTGGCTACTATGGGGATGTTAAGGCGTATAGGTTGTTTGATCCTGATTCTAGAGAGGTCTTGTTTTAGTGGGATGTCTAGTTTGATGAGCGCTTTCCTCTGATGGATTCTCCATCACCGGCTTCTCCCTCACTACCTACTCCTCCCTCTTCATCTCTTGAGGATGATGTAGATGATGATCCACCATCTACACCACCATTAGGCACTCAACATTTTCCCAAGTGGGCCCGTGTTATTGTTGAGGTAGCTAGATCTTTGGTAGGTGATCCTTCAAATACTCGCCAAACTCGTGCTTAGACAACTGGTACTAGTCTTTTGGTTCATACCATTTCAGATGATCCTCAGAAGTTTTTAGAGGTGACAGGTCACCTTGAGTGGGATAGGGCCATGGATGAGGAGTATTCTTCTTTGATGAAGAATCATGCTTGGGATCTTTGTCCTCTTCCTAAGGGAAGAAAATTGGTTCGGTGCAAGTGGGTGTACCGTACCAAGTATGATCTAGATTGTTCGACTGATAAGTATAAGGCACGTCTTGTTGCAAAGGGTTTTTCTTAGGTGGAGGTTATTGAATACTTTGAGACCTTTGCCCCTGTTGCCAAGATGAATTCTATTCGCTTTGTACTTTCACTTGCAGCTTCACAGGGATGGACAGTTTTTCAGATGGATGTGAAGAGTGCCTTCTTGCATGGAGACCTTCATGAGGAGATTTATATGGAGCATCCTTAGGGATTTGTGCAAGATAATTCTCTGGTTTGTAGACTTTGACGTTCATTGTATGGTCTCAAACAAGCTCCTCGGGCTTGGTATGAGAAGATGGACTCTTTCTTGCTTTCCTCTCACTTCACACACTATCATTCCGATCATATAGTTTACATCCAACATTAGGAGGGTGATCTTTTGATTCTTGTGCTATATGTTGATGATCTCATTATTATAGGTAGCTCATCCTCCATGATTCAGAGTGTTCGGAGATCTTTGATGGAGTAGTTTGAGATGACAGATCTCGGTCTTCTGCATTTTTTTCTAGGTCTACAGGTTATTCAATATTCAGATGGGATTTCCATATTTCAAGAGAAGTATTCTCTTGATATGATCCAATGATTTGAAATACTTGATTGAAATCCTTCCCCCACACCATTTCAGTTAGGTGTTGTTTTGTCTTCCACTTGCTCTACTCCTCCAATAGATCCCACTTTATACAGGCAGTTTGTTGTACCTAACACATTCTCGTCCTGATCTTTCCTTTGCGGTTGGCCTTATCTCTCAATTCTCACATGATCCACATGAGAGTCATTGGAAAGATGCCAAATGCACCTTGAGGCACATTCGGGGCACTACTCATTATGACATTCAATACACTTCAGGATCCCCTCATATTATTGGCTTCACTGACTCAAATTGGGCTGGTGATGTCAATGATCGAAAGTCTACTTCTAGCTTTGTTTTTTGCCTTGGTTCTAGTCCTATCACATGTTCTTGCAAGAAGCAGTCTGCTATTGTATTATCATCTATAGAGGTTGAGTATTGAGCAACAGTGTTAGCTAGTCAGGAGACTTTATGGCTTCGATAGCTGATGACAGAGTTTGGGTTTCCTCCTGATAGTCCCACTATTCTTTGGTGTGACAATCAGAGTTCTATTCACATTTCTCGCAACCCAGTGGAGCATCAGCAGACTAAGCACATTGAGATCCACATGCACTTCATCAAGCAGTTGATTCAGGATTGTTCTCTCATCTTGGAGTACATTCCTACAGAGGAGCAGGTTGCTGACATCTTCACTAAACCTTTGGCATCACCGCGCTATCTTCAGTTGCGCCTATGCTTGGGGTGAAGGAAGTTGTACTTGGGGGGTCTCTATGAGGCCTCCCTTCCTTCATGTTTTCTTTCAACATGTTTCTTCATCTCTTTTTGGAGAGGATTTTTTTCCCACTGGGTTTTCTCCTTTACTCTATTTTATAGAGATTTGGTTGTATTCGGGTACCTAGTCAGGCCTAGTTGCCAGGACCCTTGCTTTCTTTCTAGCTTGTAGTTGCATTTATTTCATGCATTTAGTTTGTAGCTACTCCCTAAGTTAATCTTAAGGGGGGGGGGGTGTTAGAGTAAAAGGTTTATTACTTAATTATTTTAATTAAGTTACCTTTTATATTTCTCTTAAGATTAACTTAGTTTGCATTTTGTAGGAATTTAATAATTATTCTAATTATTAAATGCATCCCTTTTAGGTTTCACTTTAGGGTTTCTTTATCTCCTTCATAAGGATGGATCTCTTTGTATTATTCATTCAGTTAATTCATTTTTTCTCTTGGAGCTTGCAGAGCACCTTTGCCTTTTTGTCTCCATCTCTTCTTTCTGTGACAGGTTATTTGCATGCAGGTGATCTTTGGGTTTTGTGAAGTTGGATTTCACAACTTCTACAATGGAGAGTATGGATAGGTTTGAAATCTAGGAAAGAAAAATATAGAGGTAATTGATAAAGAGAGGCTTAGAAGAAAGAGTCCTTAGCCAAAAGTACAATTTATAACGCAAGGATTAATCATTGAAGAAAATATTAATTTGTTCCATCCAAAACTCACAATAGTACAAGAGTTTAGGAAGTTCCTAACACCAACTTCCTAGTTGAATAATTTGAATCTTATTTTAGATCAGTATGTATGATGGTTTGTGAAGAATAAAGATGGTGAAAAAAATGAGAAGAAAACATGGATAAGATTGAGGTAAATAGTAACAAATAAGGAGAAAGTGGTAATTGAAGTACTAATAATATTAAAAAAATAACTAATGAGGTGACATGTCGAAAGGAAATTATCCCTAATAAAAAGATACCACCAAAGGAGATGATCCCCTAGATCAATCCTCGCTCCCTATGTCATTCAAGATGAGAAGAGTCTCAAGAGAAGATATAACTATTGTGAGCTTGAAAATTCTAGAAGAATCCAAGATAAGAGGAGAGAAAGAGATAAATTGTGCAAGATATTACACAGAGATCCTAGGATAATTTATTTTATATCGATTTTCTCAAAGATAAGGGCCAAGGAAGGAAGTTAGTAAAATAATAGGAGTTTGGAAAAAGGGAAAAGAAACCAAAGAAAGCAAATGTAAGGAAACCCATGAAAGAAGAAATACCCAAGGAACAAGAGAGTAAACACATATGAAATGAATGGTAAAGTTATAAAAATAAAATACATCAAATTCACCCACCCCACCATTGATAACCATGAATTCAACCATACAAAGCTTCTTATTTTTGGGAAAGAGATAAAAGAGGCAAGTGAGTATATATTTTTATCGTGGAGCCTGCCTGGAGGAGAATGAGGATTATTGATGATTACATTAAGTTGTATGAATTTTTGGGTACCTTAAGAGAGGATGTAATTAAGTGGTATATGAAGACATACCAAAATCATGATAAGATGAGATGATCTAAGAACATAGAATTTGAATAAATTTTAATTTCTTGAGGTTCTCTTTGAGAGTGTTGGAAAAGTGGGAGATATGACACAAAAAAGGACATGGAATTGTCAAGGAATACAACCAAAGACTCAAGAGTGTTGTGAGAAAAGCAAAAGAGACAATCATAAATAAATAAAGTTGAATGGTTTATTTTAGAATCGATCCCTTATATTAGGGAACAATGGACTGGAAAGTATTCCTTGTTACACCCTTAATCTTATAATGTGCATAGGGTTATAATTAGTTGACTTGTGGCTACCTTAACAATTAATTTATATGATCATTATTATTTATTATTGTAGATCATTCTAAGTGTTATATTAGGTATATAAGTTGGATTAGGTTACATCCAAGGAATAAGGAGGTTAGATATAGGAGCTAGTGGTTAGTTTATTATCATTGTATTTGTAATTATGTTCTTATTAGAGAATTTGGAGGTTAGTTCCATTTTTTTTAGACTATAGGAATCAGGTAGCCCCCCTATAAACTGTTGTGCACGTGGTAAAAAAAGTCACATGATTGGTGAGGCTGGCACGATACGCCCTCCAATACCACGGGGATAGAGGGGTTACTAGACCTCGTGACCTCTTGCCTGCAATAGGATTCTTTAGCCAATCGAGCTAGGCCCTCCCCCCCTTGGAGGTTAGTTCCATTGAATTGGAAGATAATTTGAATTATTTTATTTTATTTATTGAAAAATTAATTTCCCCCATCATGGTGGGTCTTTCCAAAAGAGGAAAAAATAATCCTATCATACCTAGAAAATCTCCAAATACAAATTATATAACAATTGAGAAGAATGATCCTAATGGTATGAAGGATACAAAATCAAGGTTAAGGAAGAGATTTCATCATTGAAGGAAAATATGAAAGTCACAAGAGAAGAGATCAATTTTTTATCAAGGAACATTGAGTCCCTCATGAGTGGTATGGATTCTATGGGAGAATATTCAAATAATAAGAATTGGGAAGAATATGACGATTTGAAGAGACATGATGCTTGTGGGTTTGACTTAGATCTCAAGATGAATTTTCACCCAAAATATTGTATGGTTAAGCACTTCACACAAAAAATGAATATCTAAAAGTTTAATGGTAAGGATATAATCAATTACTTTTACCAACTGGAGTAATTATTTTATCTTAATCATATTCCATGTCAACAAAAATTTATAATGGAATACTTATAATTGGAACTAAACCAATTCACTTAGTATTGTTGGCTATGTAAAGAGGATAAAAAGAAGGGATGTGTTGTTACATGGTCTATTCTATAAGAACTCACTACACATTACGATGACAATATTATACATAGTCACTTAAGATAACTTTCCAAATTAAAGAAAATAAGTATAATCAAGGGTATATTCATCGATTCCAAACTTTTTATTTAATAGTAGAGAATTTTGTAGAGAAAAATTGAACTAGGATTATTCCAAGGGGTTTAAAGGATCACATTTTTCATCCATATGGTATGTTGTGAGAAATGATTAAGGCAAGGTGGGTAGAGTAAAATTTATGACCAATAGAAGTTAAGGTTTTATAAATACAAGATATAAAGTCTCTCTTATAAAATCACTTCCTCATCCTACTAGATTGACTCCACAACACAGTGAAGAGAAAAGAGAAAAAGGGTTATTCTTTAAATATGGTAGAAAATATAGTTGAGGACATCAATGCATTGAAAGTAAAATAAAATCTATATTTAAGGTTTGATTGAGGAAGAAGACGGGGAAGAATCGATATTAGAGGGTGAAAATGAGATAGATGAGGAATAAATAGATGTTTAACCATCCATTTCTTATCACACACTTTCTAGAATCAATACCCCATAAACTATTAAGGTGGTGGGTTTGTTGAAGAAAAAAATAGTAAAAGCATTTATAGGCTTAAGAGTCATTCAAAAATTTATTAACAAGAAGTTAGCTACTCAACTGAATCATTTTATATTTACCACTATGAAATTTTAGGTCTAGATTGTAGAGGGGTTATTGTCAGTTGTTCTTGAAAACATAATAGTATTAACTTGACCATAAAATATTATCAACATGATTTCCTAATGTTTACTATTATTATAAGTGTAGTAAACATAGTGTTGGAAGCGTAATGGCTTAGTACTTTAGGAACAATTAAGATGAACTACTAGCAGCTTCATCCAATCTCAATCTCACTCAAAATGTAGGATATTTAAACTAACAGGGTTATGTGAAAATATTTTATAAATGGAAAGATCTCATTAAATGAAAAAGATGATTAATAAAGTAGCTATGGATTTATCACCCAATTATTTTTAATAGTAGATTATTGATCAAATGTTCTTACCCAACCATATTTGCAAGCAATTATAGATTGTCACTCAATGGTTTTTAGAGATATTCCTAAATAAATACCTCTTAAAATGGATTAGGATAATATAATTTAGCTAGTACCACATATTTGACTACCAAAGATTAGGTATTATCGGTACACATATATAGAAAAAAGTGAGATTGAGAAGATGATCAAGAGATGCTAAAGGTAGGTATTATTAGGCATAATTAGACTCCTACTCATCTCTATGTTGATGGTGCATGAGAAGGATAACACGTGGTGAATTTTTCCAATGTATAGCAAGCTCAAAAATTACACCATCAAAGATAAGTTTCCTATCCCGATCATTATTGATTTACTAGATAAATTGAATAGAATTATATTTTTTACAAAATTTATCTTAGATCAAGTAATCACCAAAATCAAATTAAAGAAGAATATATTCTCAAGATAGCATTTAGGACTCATGAGGGTCACTATGAGTTTGTAGTAATATCATTTTCTCTTATTGATGCTCTATCTACATTTAAAATTTTGATGAATTCTATCTTTAATCCATTTTGATGAAGTTTTTATTAGTGTTATTTGATGATATATTGATTTATACAAAAGACATGGAAAGACCATTTGCATCATCTAGATCACACATTATAAGTTCTTACTATCTTTATGCTAAGCCTTCCAAGTGTCTTTTTGGTCTCAAAGAGGTGAAGTAATTGGATCACATCATGTCTCATGAAGGATAAAATATTTATCCTAACAAAATCAAGGCCATGATAAAATGGTCTATTCCTAAAATCATTAATAATTTGAGGGTTTCCTAGGATTCACTAAGATAATATAAAATATTTATGAAGAATTATGGCCACATAGCAATGCCCTCACAAATCTATTGAAGAAGGATGATTTTAAATGGAATGATTTAGAGCTAATATAGCATTTGAGATTTTGAAGGAGGCTATTTTTGACATTCTAGTTATAGCCACTCTAGACTTCACCAAAGATTTAATTAGGAGCATAATAGTTTAGGAAATGGTATACGAGTAGTTCTCATGTAGGAAGGTAGTCCCATTTCTTTTAAAATTCATTAATTGAAGGGTAAAAATAAAGTCAAGCCCATTTATGAGAAGAAAATGCAAGCTATTATTCATGTAGTGAAATAATAGAGGTCATATATAATGGGTAGACACTTCAAACTTAAGATAAATCATGATAGCCTAAAATATTTTTTGGAGAAGCAATTATCTTATGGAGAGAAACAAAAATAGAGCACTAAGATGTTGGGTTATGAATTTGAGATTGTATACAATAAAGGGGAGGAGAATGCAATTATTTATTCTCTATCCAAGAAGAATGATAAGGATGGAATTATTGTGCACCATTTCAATATTACAAGTAGATTAGGTCAAATAAGCCAAAGCAAGGTGGTAGAATGATGTTTCTATAAGGAATTTGATTTAATAGTTGTAAAATGATCCCTATAGTTAATATAGATTATTTTGGAATGGAGAATATTTGTGGTATAAATAGAGACTGTACCTATGCAAGAATTTCACCCTCAAACACAAGATTTTTGAAGAGCTCCATAGTTCTCCACTTGGGAGTCATACAATATTTTTGAACACATATCATCAAATCAAGAAATATTACTTTTGAGAAGGGCTTAAAAGTGGTGTTCAACAATTTGTGGTAATTTTTTTGGTCTGTCCAAGAAATAAATGAGAGATAGTTAAAACATTTGATCTTTTGTAGACTATATTTATTCCTAGCTAGTAGTGGGAAGAGGTCTATATGGATTAGTGATAATTTTAAGAAACACACCTCAAAAAAGATATAAAATCCTAGTGAATCTTGCATTTTTTGGAAAAATATTAATTTCTATTAGAGAATCTTTCCTTTTTACAAAAAAATATTTAATTTTATTGGTAATTTTTTACATGACTAAAATTTTGGAAAAAATCTTGGCAAATCTTGAAAAATTTGGAAAATGGATTAATTATGATGGAAAATCCTTCCATTTAAAAAAAAAAATTCTTATGGAAAAGTAGGGGCCTGAGGGTGAAAATGATCAATGGGTTTAAGGGAAAAAAGTATGTAATTTTTAATTTCCACCATTGATTTAAAATATAATCTAACGACCCTCATTTTATTTTGTGAGGTAAAATTTACCCGTGATCTGTAATGCTCATGGGGCCTGAATTATTTTTGGATTATTGATCTCCATTGAGATCAACGATCCAAAAGCAATTTCAAGCCCCATGAGAATTACAAATTATGGGTATATTTTACCTCACAAAATATGAAGGTTGTTAGATTATATTTTAAATAAATGGTGACAACTGAAGATTGCAAATATAACCCTAAAGCAACTAAATTTTGATATACTATTGGCGAATTAATTTATATTTCTACTATAACTTATGAAATTTAGGCAAATTTGATCTAATCATGTATTGAATATTGTGGAAATTTTTGAGTTATAAAGTTTAGTAAACATTTGGCTATTTAGATCACATTATAGCTTGAACTATTAGCCAAGTTTTAATTCCCAATTTTCAACTATTATCCAATCGGTGAACATTCGACACTAAAAAATTCACTGCCATGGATTTCATCACAATCCTTCCAAGATATAAAGGTAAGCATTACATCATGGATTTCCTCACCAAATATGCCCATTTTATTGTATTATCCCATCTTTTTATAATTAGTACAATGATAAAAGCATTTATGCAAAATATGCAAAATTTAATTGTACCCCAAGGGTTATTCTTAGTGATTGTGATCCTATTACTAGTAACTTTTGGGAAAATTTATTCTCTTGTCTAGGTACTCAATTAGCTCATAGATCTTTAGATCATCCTCAATCAAATGGGAAAACTAAGGTCATTCATAATTTTTTGGAATTATGTCTATACTATCTTACTTTAGGTAAGTAGTCTCAATGTGTGGATTTACTACCGCTAGCAAAAAGGTGGTATAACAATTTCTTCTATACTTCTTCAAAAATGTTCCCATTTATGGCGTTGTATGTATATCATCCCCCATCCATCACATAATAATTGAAGGTGACACGAAGATTTTAGGCTATGGAAGATTATATGAATCATCAACAATGGGGACTTTTAGGACTCAAGGAGAATTTGGCCATGATAGAAAATAGATTTTAAAAAAATTACCAACAACATAACAAAATGATTTTTGAAGTAGGTGATTCTTTTTCTTGAGATAGAAGCCTTACAATAAAATATCCTTTAAGTAACAAATAAATAATAACAAATTTTCACCAAAATATTTGGGCCATACCATATTCTATAGAATATTAACAATGTAGCCTAAAAGCTTGACTTACCTATAATTTTCATGTTTTCTATTTAAAGAAGTTGATTTATTGATAAATTCCTATAGATAGTGTTACCAAACCTAGGTAAAGAAGGAATAATCATCTTGGATATAGAGATAATTCTCCATACATGCACAAATAAGTTGAGGACTAGGTCAATCATCAAGTATATTATTTAATGCAAGAATTTTTCAGTTGAAGATGTCATGTGTGAAGATGGTGATTCTGTGCAAGATCATCCAAATCAATTAACATTAAGGAAAATGCTTCTAAGAGGGTAGCATGCTATGTTGGAGTTGTTAGTGAATCCAACCTCCTAGAAATCACCTACAACCAAAACACCTATCACATTTGAAGATAAAAAGTCATTGATTGAGTGCTATACAACCTTGAGAGAGATTGGTCCATAAAATTATATGATAGGGAATAATGAATGCCAATTTTAATGTGTATTTTTTATAATGTATAATAATGAATGCTTATAAAAGCAAAAAGAAAACCCTAGATGAGGATTTGGGTAGATTGTAACAAGTGTCCTTATCCTAGGTAATGAGACAAGTTGACCTGTAAATAGCCCAATCTAATAATAAAAATACTCTTTAGTTTAACTTAAGTAATTAAATTAAAAGGGGCCTAATAATTATTTAATCATTAGTTAATTATTAGGTGATTACCTATTTAAGTTCCAACACCCCTACTTAAGATCAACTTAGGAAGAAGCTAAAACCCTGATGAAGAATGCAATGATGGATGCATGGATGGGTCCCAAATACAAGGCCTAATGAGGTACCCATGTACAAATAAATGAATATCTCATTACTAGAGAAAATGAGAAAACCAAATGGGAAAAAATTCTTCTCCAAAAGAGAGAAAATGAAATAATTGCATTAGTGAAAGAAGGATAGGAGAACTCAATGTGACCCCCTCAGGACTAGTTCTGTCACATAAGTACAAGAGATGTCCCCCTTGATAGGAGAGAGAAAATCAAGATGTGAATCCCCCCATAAAGAAGTAGCTCTTGTGATAATGATGAACACTTGAAGACAAAACACAATCGACTACCTATAAACAAAATTTATCCCCTTAGGAAGAAACAAATTCACTGGTGATTGGATAATTCATTCCAAAAAATGGAAGAATTAGGAATCCAAATCTAAATGATGTGTGCCTTTGAAAATTTCTCAAATTTTCACATGTCAGAATGAGATGATTTCAATCTAAGAACTTGTTAAGGTTAATGTAGAACAAGCTCCAAATATGATGAAGATGCTAGGTCAAAAACAATGACATGTCTGTTAACAAAGAGGAGATGAATTTCCTTAAAGTAATCCTCCAAATCTACAATATGAGACTCTACAAACAAGGATGATATGTTTACAAGATACAAATCCCAATTAGGTGTTTTTGAAATAATCTAGATGTCTTGTTGCACTGAACCAATAGGAGCCAAGGATGTGGTGAGTCTAATTTGATCAGGGAAAGAAAATTATGGAATCAGTCTTGATTTGAAGGGTGGGAACATTAAGACAAGTATCTAAACCATCAAAACATGCAATACCTATGATATACACAAGCTCATCTAAAGTATCATTATTAAAGGGTATGTAATATGCATCTGGAAGAGGAATGAGATAATATACAATAGGGCCCTCTAGGAATGGAGAGATATGAGGGTCTTCGGATCTCTCAAAGTTGAGTCCAACGTGTGTAGGGATAGTCAATGTTTGATACAACACACATAGTGTCATGATCAAAACTAGAACAAATAACTCCTACAACATGATCACTGATAATAACCAATGATAATCTAATCCTTAGTGTGTTTGGTGTAGGTATGATTCCATATAGATAAGGAAAAAGATCAAGTCACCTGAGATGTGTCAAGATGACATTTCACCAAGACTCATAAATATCCTTTTCTAGAATGACCATAGAAGGATGAAAATAAAACTCATGATACTTCCTCAAAGGAAAAAATTAGAGGCTGATAACCTCAATTCTTGTAAAGCATATCAAATGATGTCATCTCACACAAAAAAATCATTTCTAAGTGCCAAGATTTCCAAGTAATTAAGCAAAATGTAAAATCATAAAAAAATGAAAAAAATGTACTTAGGGAATTTTTTGGAAAACATGCATGAATGAATTTGAAGAGCTCTAAAATACCTTTCCAATGCTGCAAAAATACAAAAAATGGAGATCGAAGTGAAAATTTATGAACTTGAAAGTAGAAAATGATGATTTTATTTTGATTGAAAATAAAATGTACCAATAGAAAAATATGATCACAAGACCTATACTACTGGAAATTATGTAGAACTAGCTTTCCGATGATATCTCATTTTCTCAATTTTCACATCATATGAGCTAAAAGAAAAAATACTCCTTTAGGCCAAATGGGGGCTAGGAGGGGACAAGGAGGCAACAATATAGGTTGACATTATGATGATGTCAACATGAATATTCTTGAAATATTCATTCTAATAAAAAAATATGATCGCCTAGTAAAAAATTGATCGCTAGAATATTCTTGATTGGATTCTCTGGCCGTCAAAGATTCTATTGAGAGGGACACTCTTCAAAATATTTTGAAGATTATGGCATGCATTTAAAGGTTCCCTTGTTAGTGTTTGGAGGGCGGTGGTCAAGAGCCTGTTGTGATTTCCGATCAAATACATGTGTAAAATATATCTTTATTTACTTATGAAATTATTACATAAGAAGACCAAAAATGGCCAACCAAGGATCAAAGTCGATCTAATAGATCATACTACTCTCCTTGATGATACACAATGTATTTAAAAGTCTCGATAATTGCCAAGAAGAACAAAACCACAAACCAACTGATGCTTATAACTACTCGAAGCCAACAACCAATTAATACAAACAATTAATACATAATCAAATAACCAATATTATCGAAGCATAATAATAAACATTGTACATTGACTACATCATCCCCTCAAAAGAAAAAAAATGTCTTCTAGATGATAAGTAAACATCAAGTAACATTCACGAAGACCTTCCAAACTGATGATAATAGTGTAGACAAGGACGTGTATTCAATTGGGAAGTGTACTTTGCAAACTTGAACTTGGAGTGTACTTGGAAATTCAAACGAGTGCAATGGAGGTCTAGGGGAAATGCCCCTAATGGGGTTGAGGGGCAGAGCCCCCACTACCAAGCCCAATTTAAGACCTTGAAAACTATACAAAAATTCATGACGTATATTATTTTCATGAATTTTGAGAAGGAAGAAAATAATGCTGCTCAAGCCAAAAAATAAATATTTTGCACTATTTAATCGACATGATATCAACCTAGGAAGGAAGGGTATGATGGTTAATTTTCTTGTGATAGGGATTATGTTTATTCGAAAATACAACCAATTCATATGGTAGGGAAATGACATTGTCATATGATGAGAAGAAATGCTTGTCGTTCCCTTTGCTTCCCTTCCCGTCGTACTATATTTTATGTACTATGTGTTGCATCCCTTTCTCTCTATACAATTTATTTTTTCCTTTCCAAATGTTGCTTTTTGTTAGGATTTGGTATTGTACACCATTGCATAAAATTATTTATTATAATGTTTTAATTAAATAATTCTTTAGTTGTGGTGCACCTAGGAGGTGTGTTTAGCCACACTAGGTAATTATTTGGGGCCACTTGTAAATTTGTATTGTAACATTGTGTTATACTTTTATGTGTGGGAGACATAGGATAATAATTTAATATTTGGGGAGTTATTTAATAATATGAAAGCTTAGTACCCAATATTAAATAAGGGGTCAATGGTTTTGTGTTCACATGGTTTTGTGGCACATGGTTGTATTTGTGTGAGATTGTTTCTATAAAAGAAAACACATATTTAGTGGTTAAGGTTGGTTGGGTGAGTGGTCTATCATTATTGAGTCTTTCTGAGAAGTGCATATGTGAAGTATGGCATGGGATGTGTGGATTCATGCTTGGATACATGGAGGATGCATTGGAGAGGCTTTATGTTTCATAAGTATTTATTGTAACTTTGTAAGTGCATGCATTGTTTTATTGCTAAATAATAGATGGAGTATGGATGCTTTTGGAGGTTGGGTTTTTTTCCCATGAGGGTTTTACTAGGGTATATCTTGTGTTATCTTGTGGCTTGTCTATTTTGATCTATACATTATGGTTATTTTGTAAGCTTGTATACATGTTTTTATCTCATGGGGTTATGTAAAAATTGATTAAATGAATTGGATATTATGCATGTTTTTCATAGATTTCTTGTCAGATGGTGGGTCTATCCTCACCTTCTTTCCAACACACGATGGATTTGCAATTGGTCCATGCTCCCTTTTATTGTACAATTTGTATGCCCATCTCCTTGCAATGTTTATCCATTGGTCGTATGATGTCGAGTCTACACTATATAGCGTGAGTCTTCTTTTTCCACTATATGACAGGATATTCAAGGGTCATACGTTGCTTTGGTGGTGAGGCCATATAGTGTTATGAAGGTTTTCTTGTCATATAGTTTGTTGCCTATTGACTACGTAATATTTCATATCCATTATGCAAGGTGACATTATTATCTCCATTGTATAGGTTGTACACTATTTCTTTGGATGCCTCCAAATGATTCACATGCTTCTTGCCAATATACGGTGACCTTCCTCTCATGTTGTACTATGCAACCTATTCATCATACAATGGGATGGAATATTTGATGTCATACTCTAAACCTCTTGTTTCATTGTATGATGATTGTAATGTGTCATATAATGTACCTCCTATTTATCCATATGGTGAGTGAGTGCTCATTGATCCATACAATGTGTTGCCACCTCGACCATACATTAGAGAGTGCTTGTGTAGGTCATACAATGAGATGAATGTAATATTTGGACTGAACAATGTGAGTTTGTTGTGCTATGTAGTTTTTTCGTATGACATAATCTAACCATTTAATATAGACTATCTAATTGAGATTTTTATGTAATTGGGATTTTATTATTTCTCTTTCAATCACCGTATAATATTTTCGCTTCTTCCTTTCCATAGTTTCTTTATTATCTACTTTTCTTTTCCTTTTTTGTAAATTTTTTGTGAAGTTGATTTGACTTGACCAATATTTGTATGCTCCATGTGAAATTTTTTTCTCTTAGTAATCCAAGATGTACCATATGTTATTTTGTATTCTTCTACAAATTCAAATACCTCCTTTGCAACTATCAACTTTAATTTTGCAACCATGGACTGCATCTTGCACACATAAACTATCCAACTTTCCAATATCATTTTTCATTGGTTTCTCTTCATTAAGAGTCGTAACTTTGAGAAAATTACAAGTCGATGGAAATACCTCATAGTCCTCCATCTGCCAATGAAATAGGACACAAAGAGAATTTGTTTCATCATCCGAACATGATTGTAACTCCAAAATTATTTCATCTTTTGGTTCCATTGGACTTTGAATCTCCATCCATTCTTCTTTGAAGTTTGAATTTGATGAATCTGAGGAGCCTGCTTCCTCACTGACTGCTCGGTTTTTCAAATCAATTATATATTTTCAAACCTTATTCTCAATGGAGATTTAATTCTTTCCTAATTTTTATTGGATTTGGCTACCACAAGCCAACCTCGACCTAACAATGCATCGTACACTTTCTTCCTTAATGAAATGACTATAAAGTTCAATTTTATTTTTTTTACCTTTATTCCCATTAAAACTTCAAGTACCTTAATACCTTTTTTTATTTGCACCCATAAGTTGAAAAGTTGGTAGCCAAATGGTTATCTTGTTGAGATTTCTTCAAGTGTCCTCTAGAAGTACATTCACACTAGACCCACCATCAACAATTGTATTGGTGAGATTCCTTCCAAGGATCTCCATATTCACCACTATTGGTTTCTTTATCATGTTAATTGTCAATAACATTGGATCAATCACTTGGTCGCCCGAGAGAAGAGGTTTAGTTATTGGTTCTTCATTCTCACCAAATTCTAATTGGATTGTAGCATGCATCATCTCATTCTCTCCGAATACAATAAGATTTTGAAGTTCAAGAATACATTGTAATAAATCCACTACTTTAATCGATACAGTATCTTGAAGTACTTGTCATGCAATATTTTTCTCAAATTGTAATTGGTTTCTTACCATAATTGCATTTTCATTTGAGTGGCATTATTACATAGCATTCTCCACTTTATCCCTTGCTTCATGAAGCCTTTCTTTTTCTATACGTGGGTCTAAATACACAACCTTCTTTTCTTGGGCACGAGTAATGGCCAATAATTCATTATGCCTTACATCAATCATGTTGACACTAGCCTTTTGCTTTGAATATTTTGTGTTTGTGTGGTTTCCAAGTCCAAACCATTTACACAAAAATTTCACTTTGTATTTCTTGTTCTAACAGTCTCTCACAAACTGTCCCCATTCGCTACATTGTCAAAATTATATGATAGGGCATCCTTTGGGGTCATATTGTATTTGGCTTTGCCTTCCTCTTTGATTTTGATATCCGCTTGGAGATGCATTTTATGGCTTCAATGGAGTGGAATCCTCTTCCTACGTAAATAGTACTTGTGTATCCCTGATTTTCAAATTGTATGGGCATTCCTTTATTGAATGATCAATAACTTGGAAAATCTCATAAAAAATCTTTTTAGGATAGTTACCTTTTGTGTTCCCCTCAATTTTACACTCAATACACCACAATTCATTAGTTTATTTGTTTTGATTAAAGGTAAAAAATGGGTTTTGAAGGGGCCCAAAACCCTTTACAAAAGAGCACAATTGATAAAAAAATATAACATTACACATCAAACAACCCATCGTAAGCAAACCAACAACCAAAAAGAAGCCAACCAAACACACTACATATTCTTCAGGATCTCAACAACTTCCATGTTAGTATCAACCATCTTTTGCGCATCATCCACAATATTAGACACCTCCCTCCTAGAGGCCCCAACCTGATTTTTCATTCTATTTCTAGTTTTGACCCTAGGCCCACCGGTTTTTACCTCTTCAATCAAAAATTTACCTTTAGTAGTATCCTTCTCACTAGCACCGCCCACATCCTGCCCCTTACCCCCAACAATAGAAACAACAATAGACCCAAACTCTTTTCTCCTTTTAGTAGTAATCAGAGGAGAAATCATTGTGACAGAATCTAGAGTGCCCACAAGCTTAGATGCCTCACCACTCTTCAACGTCACTTTTCTCATGGAAAAATCCAGAGAACCCACAAGCTTAGAATTCTCACCACTCTTCATTATAATTTTCCCAATTTTATCAATTTTATCCTCAAGGGATAAAATTCTACCTTCCAAATTCTGCTTCAGATTGATGGTTTCCTTCGCCATAGTATTAGCCACAATATTCAAAGATTCCATCAAATTGTCAATTTATCTTTAAACAGTAGGGTCCTCATCTATACTAGCCACACCTCCAATCCTAACATTAATCCTATTAATTTCATGAAAAAACCATTTAAAAAGTTTAAATTGTAGATTAGCAGTCTCACGGGCCGAGCCCAACACATCAGACAATTCTTCCCTATCAAAATTTTCAACCCTATCCTCCACAACATCATCCTCATCAAAAGAAATAACTTGAATTTTATCATCCACAATATATTTACCTTTATCAACAGGGGTAGGAGACTTCAACTTGCGAATGGAGTAGGCGAGATCCTCTGTAATAGTCTTCCTTTTCAATTCCTTATCCCCCTCTGCTTTGTTAGAACCCCTAGCAAGACCACCATCCACAACACCATCCTTCCCCTGCATTAACCTAGTGTCAGCATTCAAAGAGGCCTCACCATAGATACCACCAACAAGAGAGAGAGGGAACCCCTTCTCCAAGATTTGACTGGCAAATCTTGACTCCTTGCTCTTTCGACTCCCCACCTCAGTATCCATAGCATGTTTAATTTTAGGGGAGGAGAGGAAGCTTCCCCATATAGGCCAATCTTATCGTTGGAATCTTTAGGAAGAGACTTCATGACCACATCATCGCTACACGTAGTGTAGCCCTCTTTATCGACCAACTTTCTATTCCCTATTTTGCCTGGAATAGGGGAAGAGGGACCCTCCTCAAAAGAGGCATAGGAGTTCACAATGTAGTCAACATAATCATCTTTTTCAGACTCTGATTATTTGTTTAGAATAAGCCTCCTCCTCTTGGATTTTTTTTCTAACCCTTTCTTCACCTGACTTTGTCTCATAACCCTATTGGGCTTTGCCAACATTATCCTTCAGGGACACTAGAGATTTGTGCACCTCATGCACTTTCACATGTTCATAAATAAGAAGAATTAACCCAACATGCAAAATTGGGTTCTTGGGGTTTTTCATATGATCCTTGATCCCCATATCCAACAACATCAACAAATAATAGGGAAAAGAAACCCATTTCTTATGCCTAAAATGATTAAGCAAAAGAAAATGGTAGTTATTGATGGTCATGTACCTTCCTTCCAAGGTAACATTCCTTATGACTTCTTTTGCCAAATCACACTAGAGTACTTTCAAAGAGCTCCTATACCAACCTCCACTTTTAACCTTCCTGAGATCAACTGCCTCGTTACCTTTGAAGAAGATCGACATCGCAGCCTGCGAGTCTTTTGTTATCCCTAAAAACCTTCATTCCCTACATGGCCAAACTAGTAATTTGAGCTATAAATTATTCATCCACCACGACATCTCTACCACCCAAATTAAGGTTTATGTCATTCCATCCTTTAGCAACCATCTTAGTAACTTGTGCATTGAAACCATGCAGTCTTTCCATATAGACAGTTAAACCACCCTTCTCAAGGATCTCCCAAACATCCTTCTTCTGCTTAACAGTGTCACAAGACTTGGGCTTGATATGATTCTTGTCCCCATCCATCATGAAATTTAGTACCACACACAACTAGAACCACCTGAAAATGATACTCACACCACCTAGGCCGAAAATACAAAAAAGAAACCTCTAGAAGCTTTGGCTAAAGACACCTAGAATCCATGTTAAACCCATCGAAGGACATAAAGGCAGTAATGAAATGTAGCTCCGAACAAATTGAAACCCGTCCTTCAAAATCAAAACATTAGCATCCTCATTGAAATCTTTCACCAACATGACAAAGGACATACATCCCACCACGCCAGCGAGGATCAACCAGAAATCAATTCTCATTAATGATAATCATCGTCACTTCAAAAGGAATGGAATCATCAAAATTCCATACCTTTTGTTCCTTAACCCCAAGGTTAGTAAAAAAATCAGCTAACTTATTTCCCTCCCTCAAAATATGTGAAATATAGACATTATCAAAATAATTAATGATTTCAATTGAATCCTTAATCAAGGCTTCAATAGTCCACGACGGGGGAGAGACCAATTTCAAATTGTTAATAATATTTAGGGAATCACCCTCCACCCAAAATTTCTTATACCCTTGGCGTTGAGCCAATTTGAGACCATGATAGACTGCAACCGCCTCATTAGTTTCTTTGTTGTTTTCTTTCTCCACCTTCAATTATTTCATCATCTAGAGCATGTCCCTTCAAAGTGCTTATATTTTTCTTGATCCATCGTTGTTATTGTCATATGAACTTCCATCTTCCTATGTTTTTCTTTTGCTGTGTGAGGATATTTTATCTTCACTTTCTATGTCCATCACTTTATTGTAAGCATTAGTGTACAATGATAGAGGAACACTTTTATTTTTTTCCTTAATGAAGGGATTAACCCTTTGATGAACCATCTTTTCTTTAGTCCATCGATCGACTAGTTTTCTAGTTTCACCAATATGTGAATTGTAATGTCTATTTTTTATAATATAAATAATTAATGCTTATAAGAGAAAAAAGAAAACCCTAGATAAGGATTTCATTACATTGTGACAAATTTCCTTATGCTATGCAATGAGACAACTTGACCTATAGATAGCCTAATCTAATAATAAATAAAAACTCTTAAATTTAGCTTAAGTAAATAAAGTAAATGGGGCCTAATAATTAATTAATTATTAGGTGATTACCTATTTAATCCAACATGGGTAGATGCAAGAAGATGAGTCCACTTCTAGTGGAAGTTTCAGACCTAGAAAAAAATCCAAAATTGAGAAGAACGAAATGAGATCCCATTATGCTTTGGGATCCTAAGCCTAAATTTAAAACGGGATCTCGTTTCATGGCAAGACCCCAAGCTAAGAATTACGAAATGGGATCCTATTTACAACAAAATGAGATCTTGTTTGATAAAGGTTTTTTTTTTTTTAAATGCCCTGTGAGCTCATTTTTACCAAAGCTCACAATGACAAAGAACAGGATCCCAAATGCAAACAACTATCTGCAGTTATAAAATGCTTCCAGGTTATTTTTTTTGCATTTTTTGGTATTTTATTATATGCATTTAGGTTTATTTTTTATATTTTGTTTAAATTATGTTTTCATTCTGCGAATTTCCTACAAACATATAAACCCTAGACATTAAATTGAAACTAAAAAATTTACACTACACATAGAAAAAATAACCCTAAACTAAATTGAAACAAGAATATTTACCCCTCAAACAAAAATATGAACCCAAAATTGAGAATCAATCACGCCTGCAAACCATTGTTGAGTCATTAGAAAACAAGTTTTAGTTACCGTTTAATGGTAAAATGACTGCCATTTAATAGTATTTCTATTTGTAATATTTTTTTTCTATTTTATGGAAACTTTATTTTTTCATTTGCATTTCTTTATATTTTAAATCTGTATTCAAATATTTCAAAATCAGATAATACTTAATTTTTTTGAGAAAAAATCTAGGTTTGTCTAAGTTTATTTCATTCCATTATTTATCACTTATTATTAATTGTTTAATCTAGCCACATACAACTAGAATTTGCAACACATGGCATCCATATGTACCCATGCACAAAACACCTGCTCTAACATATTAACATACATATAGTATGCTATCGGCATAATCCTTGAACCTCCTTTAGGAAAGGTTTAAAAAACTCTCAAGTAAACACAATTGATAGGTATAAAAGGTTAGACCCTAGCAACTTCACTAAAATCCTCCCTCCATGGTCTCGTGCCCTCTTCCTCACAAAAATCCTCCATCTCGAATAAACCTTCAAAGCTAAAATTTGATCAAATAAACCAATCCAATCAAAACCAATCAAATTAATCAATCCAATCAACTTAACATAGCCACGAAGGATTTTATCCTAAGACTACTATAAATGAATCAAAACATAAATCTAGGGAGTTATCCCACACCAACACAAGAATGAGAATTCCAAGATCATCCAAAAACCCCTAACATGGATATTTTTGCAAATCAATATACACAAAAGGCTAAATGAACTTCATCCAACCCTTTCATTCTTTCCATAAATCCAAGATCCATAAGCCTCATAAATGTAATAACATCTAATTATTGCCACTCTAAGTTTAATATATACATACAAAATATCATTATTAAAGGCCATGTTAACCTTAAAGTAAATGAACCCACATCATAAATTTAACATCAAGATTCATATTCAATGTATGCTGAAACTTTTCCACAACCAACTCAAGGTCAAAATTATCATGTTGATCCCATTAATCAAATCCAAGGATAAAAATCCTCTCAATCACCCATCAACCACATCTAAGAGCCAAAAGTCCACCTATTTTACCCAAAAACCTTTACCCAATGGTATTTTATTAGTGAATAGATGCTTTGAAAAGCCTAATATTATGTAGCCATCTAATGATGCATTTGCATCTTTCTTTCAAAGTAAAAATATCCCATTGCAAATTAAATGTGCCAAATCATGAAATATCAAGGAAAAGGATTAGGGATTCATGAACAAGGAATCCTTGAACACATCCATATTTATGCAAACCAAGGATTCTAAGGTATTGGATATAAATCTCTAAATAAGAAGAATAAGGATGCTACTCACATGAGCACTAGGGTAACTTCTCCCTGCATCAAAATAAATTCATCTCATCATTCTACCAAGAAATTACTACTATCAATCCTTTCATTGACCTACCTCCCTCACCACCAACCATTTCATTGATCCTATACCAATCCTTTCATTAACCCATCATGAAACTTAACTATTCACCTCCTTTTTCCCACTATGGATCGA
Organism: Sequoiadendron giganteum; assembly: GCA_007115665.2. Classification (NCBI taxonomy): domain Eukaryota; kingdom Viridiplantae; phylum Streptophyta; class Pinopsida; order Cupressales; family Cupressaceae; genus Sequoiadendron; species Sequoiadendron giganteum. The sequence goes on from CM021102.1 coordinate 714,207,796, forward strand.
AAAAATCACACACCATTCAATATCTTCCATAATGATGAATCGGTCACCATCTTCATAGGACTTAAATATCACATCTTTCTCAAGGATTATAAAATAGGAATTGAATTAGACTAGGGTACATTAGCATATCCCAATAAGTCCCTCTAAATGGCTAAAATTATTTATCCCAGAAGGTCTCAATCCAAAAAAATTCAAAGGCCAAAGGTCCACAAGTCTACATGGACAAAAAAATCCCCACATAGGTGTTATTAATTACCTCCTAAATGTACATTTTAAACAATAGGATATGTAATTTAATGAAAAGTGTCCTATCAATTAATTATTGGTAGGGGGTTGAAAGTAAGCAATAATTAATCTAGAATAATACTTCATCAAAATGTGGCTACAAAACTAGATTTCACATCATATTAATAATTTTTTTTTTCAAAGGTAGAAAAACCACATATCATTCTCAAGGGATGATCATAAAATTCATATCATGATCTCATACCACATTTTCTCTTTACACACTTAGGTCACATAAGAGGGCTAAATCACATAGTCCACATTATTCACAATACACGCCAAGTATGTATAGTAAATTTTATTTCATCAATTGGTTTGAGTGAGATTTAAAATAAATATTTTATATAAAACCATTCTCCATCTAAAAACCACAAAATAAATTTCATTATCATCATAACCACAAGCATAGTTTTATATAGTCATAGTTTTATCATCCAATATGAGCATTGTGAAGATGGTTGAGGGGTGTTAAATTTTACAGCAACATTGATGATGGAGTGTAAAATAAATAATCAAGACATAGTTGCATGTGGATCCATATAGTTATTTTCCCCTTATACATGGATCCATATAAATGTAGCCTCTTCATGCCATAGATTAAGAGGATTTAAGAAAATGGTAGGAAAAAATCATTCCAGTAGCATGGTTTATGGACCTAGGTTCAAGATGACATGTATTAAGGTGATTTAAGAGAATTGATTAAGACCAATCCTAAGAGGATGTAGATGGTACAAATTGAAATCTACTCATTGACCCCCTTAAGCCACTAATAATAGTCAAATTGATCATTCACATTTGATAAATTTGTATAATGTTAGATGCTTGAAGTTTTTACAAAATTATTAAAGATGTATATAATTAAAATTGGTCAAATTAGGACAAAATAATTCCATTAGCATGGTTTAAGGACCTAGGAAAGATGACATGTGGATTAAGGGGATTTAAGAAAATAGGATATAAGTGGAAACTTTACTATTCCTTGTAAACACTTTAAAGTACATCAAGCCAAAAACAATTGCATGCCATAGATATAAATGAGCCTTACACATTTATTCATTTGTATCATTAGGTCATTTATATAATGGATTAAGGGGATTAAATTTACCTAGAAATTTACCTTTTTGTATGTATATTTTAAGTTTATTTTTTGGTATGTACATGTATTCAAATTACATAGTTAGATCTTAAATTTTGAAATTTGTATGTATGCTCAAGTTGAATGATGTATGCATGTATATGTATCCTAATTTTTATTTTAAACAATCATGCATGCTTAATTTAAATATTTCTTGTAATTTCTCAACATGTATAATATCTAGTTTTTAATATGTTTATTTATAATTTATATATAGATTCTCGAAAGTTAATTTTGTACTTGTTTGTATATTTATATATGTAGGTTCACTAAATTATATCATGGATAATTTTGATATTGAGGATATTCTCAATCCCCCATCACCACCCCCTTCACCTCAATACCTTCCACCTCCACCTCCACCCCCTCCACCTCAAAATCCCCCACTACCACTCCCAAGATCCGATGAGGCTCACTTGTGAGTGCAGATCTTTAACAACATTAGATCCATACAAGAAAAACTTAATGCTATTTGAAAGGAAGCCTTCATTCCACCCCACTTGATGCGTTTTGCAACTTCAATGCACAATTTTGTTCATATATGTTCATGTGTTAAATTATTTTTATTCTATAGCATGAGACAAGTTCAACAGAGGAGGTTGTCACCGGAGATGAGCAACCTCATACAATAATTTTTATGATTTTATAAATTAGGTTGAATTAAACTATTTTAAAACATTTTAAATATGATTTCAAGTTTCTTTCTCTTGTACAGACTAATTTAGATAATCCTAGTCTATATATGTTTCATTATTTCATGGACACTATATGTACAAGTTTCAATATTTTGGTATAATTTCATGGACTAGATCTATATATCTGATTGAGTATTTTCATGGAATTTATATATTATTTCATGGATTATTAATTTTAGTATTTAATGGACTATTATTGTTAAATAGTAATTTACACATGTGTACATTTATGCATTTTAACTTAGAAAAAATAGTTATCCTCATGCGATAATATTTTATCATTATTTTTTAAATTTTTTTGGCAGTAGGCGAGTAGCCGATATATATTAATATATAATAAGGAGGTTACAAAGTATATTCTATGGTTCTTGAAAAACCAGACTATATCAGAATAGCTTTCTATAGATCAAAATATAAAATACCCCTTAGATTTCCTACAGATATTAATCCTTGTATGACAAAATAAGCAACTGGACACAACAAAACCCTTATCCTAGATATACGACATGTATATACATCAAAATACCTTCATCAACCCTTTACAAAATAGATACCACTTATTCCTCCATTTCCACAATATCATTTTCTGCTTGATTTTCTTCGAGCTCTTGATCTTCATTGCCTAGATCATTCAGTTGTAGAGGAATATTAAGATTTGGGATCTCTTGTTGATACAGAGGAGTAGAAGAGCTCACTGGATCTGAGAGAACCACCAAAGGAGCCGCTCAAGGTACTTGGGAAGGTGGATGAGGCACATTAATTGGCTCGGGATGAACACGGTTGAGAAAAGTGAGGATAACATTCATCCACCTTCTAATATCATCTGCAAGGTCCCCACCTATTGCCACCCTATGTCTTTCCAGAGCCGACTGCAGGTAGTGGAAATTGGAAATCTCTAGTGTATTTTTTATGCCATCAAGCACAAAGACAGATACATTCCCATTGAGAAGAAAATGTCGAGGGAAAAGGTTGCCTACTCTCCCCTGACCTTTCCAAAATTCATATGCTTGAACACCTTTGAGTAATTTATCATCTTTCAGAAAGACATCCTTAAAATTTTTTGAAGCTATCAATTGAAGATCAGGTAAAGACTGAAGCAAGTCATATGCATTAGATAGAAAAACGTAGACCAATTGAGAAGGAAAAATGGCCCTTTGAGCTTGTGGGTAGATTACCTCTTCTCCAATAATTTGAACAACACTCTTTCTATACTGGTAACAATAGGATTTAAATACTTGAGCTAGCTACAAATCCCTGATTGTTTCTAAAAAGGAAGCTCCCATTCTGCTATTGGAATATGAACTCTTTGGTTGCGTGAAAAATATTCCATCATTCTTTTGCCATAGGCTTTGCAAATTTTGAGTCCCCCTTTGTCTTCTGATGAATACTGAACTTGCATTCCCTACTTCTTGAGACCCTTCGACTGGTGCGCTTGAAACTTGTGAGAAAATGAAACCGAGCTAGAAATAATTTAAGGTCCTTCAGATGCTTGAAGGGAGGAGACGCCAACCAGATGAGATCATCATTATTTTGAGTAGCCTCTACCTTTGAATTTGAAAAGCTAACATCTATCACCAAGCATACAAAAACATCATTATCGACGGAGTTAGCTACGAGTAATCACCTGCAAAAAATCCAAACAAGGTTAGCAAAAGTAAAAGATCTTCCTTCGCTCGCTTGAGATCGTCCTTTCCCAACACAGTTATGACATGGGGATGTGATGATCACATGAACCAAAGGCCTCCCACTACCGATGCACTTTGAATGAGGTGACTAATTTGGCATCATCTTTTTTTACTAACTTTGGAAAACCCTTTAAGTAAGCTCCAACTTGTAAATGGAAAAGACTATATTACTCCTTCAGTTAATGCCAAGATGTCCTTAGTAACTCCTTTCCAAATTCATGCATGGAGAGATAGAATGAGATCGTAATTCATTAATAATCAATGGAGCAACCATTGAAATTATTTTTCCATGTGGGAAATGCTTGTAGCTCATTGTTGACAAAAAAAATGCCACCTGGATAGATTCTTGACTTTGATCACATGTGATGCAACTTACCAATCTGTTCCCTTTACATTTTATGATCTCTACCAACCAATAAATTAAAACCTCTGATGAAATATGCAACCAATCATTCTTCATGAAATATACCGATTACAATATTTTCATATATTATAATTTAGGAGTTAAAAGATAATTTAACACTTATATTAACTAAGAAATTAATAGGATATTAATGTGAAATTATACAAATGTGAAATTAATAGGGCATTCAAATATTTGTACTTAACATTTGATTCATAGTCAAGACATTAATAGGACATTAAGTGGTAGAAATAACAACAAATGTAATTGTGTATGTAAGTGTAGAGTAATTGTGTATGTACATTTAAAAATTTGGCATCTATGTCGACTCAAAATAATATTTACAAAATGTGGCTATGTCATCTCAATAAAATCCAAAACTTGTGGCAGATCATCAAAATGTAGCCTCTTCACGCCACTTGATATGGAAATGACAATAAATCAATTTTAACTATGTATATAAGCAATATCAATATATCATCAAAACATTTATTTAAATTTATATAAAACTATATTTACAAGTATTCCACATGTTGCAGGTTGAATCTGCATCCTCTCTTTTTTATCTTAAAGTATACAATGAATGTGATGATGGCTTAAGGATACAAAAGGAAAATAAATCAATTTTAACTATTTACATAAGAAATATCAATACATCATCAAAATATGTATTTAAGTACATAAAACTATATACATACTTACTTGTATTTATAAGTATTCCTTGTTGTAGGTTGAATCTCTATCCTCTCTTTTTTGTCTCAAAGCATGTTATGAATGTGATGATGGATTAAGGATACAAAAGGAAAATAAATCAATTTTAACTATTTACATAAGCAATATCAGCATATCATAAAAAATGTATTTAAATATATAAAACTATATTTACTTACTTTTATTTACAAGTATTCCATGTTGTAGGTTGAATCTGCATCCTCTCTTAAATTTTCTCAAAGTATGTGATGAATGTGATGATGGCTTAAGGATACAAAAGGAAAATAAATCAATTTTAACTTATTACATAAGCAATACCAATATATCATCAAAACATGTATTTAAATATATAAAGCTATATATATACTTACCTATATTTACTTATTCCATTGTGCCATCTGCATCCTCTCTTTTTTGCAATGAATCTATGATTGTCTCATGATCATCCATAGAGATTGTACATAGCTCTTTATTTGCAAGTCTTCCACGATACCTCACTATTTTTATATTTTTCCACCAACCAATGTGAGTAGTTTATAATCTTCTTATGTGTTTCATAATCTTCAAATGCAGGCAAACCATTCTCCCTTGTTAGGTATTTTTATAGCCAAGTGCCAACCACAACCACCAAACCTATTGAATAATGATAGCCATCATCATCTTCTCAAGGTGCTATTAACTTTTGTTTAGTATCCACACATCGAGCCAACCAATATTTTTTTCCTCTTTATTCTCCTCAGGTGCAACAAAAAAATACACACGTCCTACAAAAAAAATTTAATTCAATAACTTGTGTGACATATAATTTGACCAATCTACATACATTTATTCATATATATAATTAAATATATTATTAAATAGTAATAAAGTGAAATAAAATAAAATAAATTGAATTAAATTACCTTTTTTTACAAGTTCTAAAACACAATCATAGTCATTCAATGCAAACACTTGATCATTGTATTCAATTGTTATTTCATATTGATTGTGTGTTTGTGCAAGTGTTAATGATCTTTGATTCCACTCTTCAACCCATTCTGTATTCGCACATGCTTCCCAATCTCCCGAAATACAAAACTAACAAAAATATGCAAGATTTGTCCAAATAGTCTGTATGCTTGCATTCAAACTCTTAAATGAATTCCATTTAGTAGATCCATTAATTGTCTCACTATAAAATCTAGGTAGAATGTTCTCTTCTTCAACCAACCAAAAGAATCATCAAACTGTAGAGTACTCACTTGATACTATAGATAACTTTGTATTGCACCAATCCACAATCGCATGTTCATCTTTAAATTTTACTGCATCCTCAAATTTCAATTGCTCTCTAGCAAGAATTCTTTTAACACATGAACCATCTCCATCATGTTATCCTTTATCATGCCTAGCTTCAAAAAAAGTCCACATATGTTGGACATTATGTTTCTCATGAACCCTACTTAATCAATAGAACATTCAAGCATTCTTGAACTATCCCGTACAATTATCTGACCATATGAGATGTTTTGTTATCTAGATTCTTCTTTCTCTTAAATTTTTATAAAATATATTGAAACAATATTGAACAAACTCTAACTCAATCAAATAGAAATTATACTCCCTCAATATTTTTCTATCATCTTCTTTGATATCATCTGCATGCCTATATACAATATGAACAAACATAGCCACTTGCACTGAATTGTAATATTGTGATCAAATTTCCTCTTGTGGAGCAAGAGTATAGTTTTCTACAAAATCAACCACTAATAGTATAGTTCCAATTGGAAATATTTTTCTACATGTGAGAACTAGTCTATCAAGCAAACGGGCATGTTGAGAGTGTTTGACATATTTTGGTACAATCTTACTCTAAGATTTTGATATGAATGCATGTACACTAATTTTTTCTGTGATTAAATCACAACGCTTTCCAATTTTTTCATATTTTAAAGAATAAACATTCTTAAATATTTTAACATCCACTAATTGTTGTGCACAATCATTTTCAACACTTTCATGCATACAAACTTCTAAGAATGAAAGATTGCCACAACTAGTGCGTTGTCCATAAATACATGAACTTAAATAAAATAATTTCCCATTAGATCTTTCACAAAAAAAACCTGTTATAAACTCCTTGATTATTTCAAGTGGTATATTAATACCAAATTCTTGCATAATCATGTTGGTATGTAAAGTACAACATATATATCGAAAAACATCATAGTAATAATGAAATTGCACATGCATTTTACAACAACAAGAGATTCGTTTCTTTTTAATTTTGACATACCAAGGTTTACATTTTTCAAAAGATCATTCAATTATGCTAATATTACCATTTTTTCTATAAAGTTTGATTTGAGTTGTGTTTAATAGGTGTTTTGGATGAGGATCACAAATTTTGGACCCCACTCTTAGTTTCAAAACATCTATAACATTAGATGATACCCTAGTATTATCATGCCAATATTTTTCATCCAAAGATTTGATTTCAATATTCAATTTCATGTTAGACCTTGGGATTCGATCACTAAAACTCCAACATTGGTTGATTGGATCATTTTCTATATTTTCTCTTCTCTTTTCCGCTCTTAGCAATTTTTTATGATGTATTTTTAGAATTCCACTAATATTGCTTAACATTCATTTATCCAAAGTTGTTTTTATTAACTATAGAAATTTTTACAGCTCATTATGCCGCATTCTTATCTTTAGATTGAATCTTCTTTCCAATAGACTCAATGAAATTAGAAACAATAGATATAACATTTTTAAGTGATTCATCTTTTCTTTTTGGTTTAGCAGAAATGCCTAAATTTTTCATTACTTTTCTCATTTTCTACATTCTCATGAATTGCATCATGAGTTGACATTGAAAGGATTTTTTTTTTTCGATAAGAAAATTGTTTGTATAATCTATTGGCATATGTTCTTATTTGTCTCCAAGAAATCTTACCAAGAAGATTATCCAAAATAGATTTTTCAAGTTTTTAAAAAATATTTTATTTTTCAACAACACTTTCATTTTCTTTTTCAACAACAAAAGGATTTTCATTTTCTACTAGTTCTCTATGAATAGAATCAATCTCAACATTCTTATATCTAGCTTCTGCTAAATCATCTAGAATCACATTTTTCATATCATTCAAATGTGGATTTGAAGATGTACTTGGATTCATGCCTATTGTCACATCCTCCATAGCATTGACAAGTGGATTTGAAGATATACAAGGATTAGTTTCTATAATCATATTATCTTCCACATTCACCTCTTACAAATTTGCATCATCTACATCCATGGTCTCTTCAATATTTTTATCTTCAATAGTCATGGAATTGGATGCTTCAAAATCATTCATTGCTTGAATCCTCATTCTTCTCTCTTTGTATTTTTTCCTCTCCATTTTCTTGAATTTCTTGAGGGGTCAATACCTTCCTATCTTTCCTCTTTTGACGATGTTGTGATCCCATGATTACAAAATTCTGAAGTACAAATGAATTTCAACAGTAAAAGTCTCTTTTTTATTCCTCCTTCAAATTAGTAGAAAATGAACACAATTCCACTCCAAATCTATCCCAGTGTTGCCTCCTTTCAAAATTCAAATGAAATTACAAGTTCAAGAGCCTGTAGAAGACAAGATTTGATAAAAAAATTGTAGAATTAGTTTGTCAACCGTACACTATCATAACATGTCAAGTTGCAAAATTGAGAGTAATTTTTTAGTAGTAAAAATTTAAAAAGGTAAAAAAAGGAACCTGATCCTGTTTACACTTGTTCCTTTTTTTATTGTTTGAAATATTAAATAAAGAAAATGGGATCCCATTTAGGAAATAGGATCACGTTTTTAAAGCGGGATCCCATTTCTTAAAATTTGAATTGTAGGTTGGGTTTCTGCTTTGGTTTTTAGGTCGAGAAAAGGCTTGGGGACCCGAACCTTAGATTTGGACCTGCTTTGACCTACAACTTGAAGGTCATGTCAGTGTCACTAGAAAAGAGTGACTTTGAACATATGTCTGAAGACGTTTTTTGTAGAATTTTTTGAAGAAATTAAAACCCATTATAGATGAGATTGTGTAGATTCCAAATATGTAATTTTTTTTACAATTGGATTATTTTTCTCCTTTTCAAATATTTTTTGATGAAATTGGTCCATAAACTTGAAATATCAAGGTTTTTTAGTATTTCAATAACTTAAAAAAAATAAAAAATTATATGTGCACATCCTTTAGGAAATTATTTTCAATTTGAAAGAAAAAAAATGATAAGTTTAGGTCATCTTATGCATATCGTACGCAAGGAATTTTGAAAACAACAATTATGACCAATAAAAAATTAACAAAAAAATTACAAAAAAATATCATGCACATTCTTCAGTGTGTTATAGATCTTTTCTCAAAAGGATTCAAAAAAATACAATTACTTAGGTCAATTTATGGATGATGTACACGTGCATGGTATGATTAAAAAAGGTGACTTTTAAACAATGGTTTTTAAACATTCCTATTGAAAATCAATGTCTATCATCTCGGTATTAAAATAAATTACATATTTGGAAACTAGACTTGGATTACTACATTTCATATTACTAATTTTTTTAAAGATTCAATCTTTCAGTGTTTCAAAATTTTAGGTCAAATGAGGTAAATTTTGAAAATTAGGGAAAATACTTCCACTTTTTGGCCAAAAAGTAGACTCAACTTCTTGCACACACCCACATGCTACACCATTAACCCTATAGTGTGCATAGGGATATGAGTATTCATATTATGGTTATCTTAACTCTTAATTAAGTTATATGATCATTAATATATTCTTATTTATATAATTGGATCACCATAGGTGTTATATTTAGGTATCTATGTCATCCTGGGTGGCATCCAAGGCATAAGAGAGGTATGTATAGGAGCTAGTGGCTACTTTATTATCATCATATTATGAATAGTGTTATTATTGGAGATATTTGGATATTTATTTTCCTTGAAGTGGCTTATTATTCTTAAGTATTTGTATCATATTTCTCATTATATTCTTCTCTTGTTCAAGTTGTTTCATTACATTCATGACCTACACAAAAGTGGTGGAAATGAAATTAAGAACAAAAGCTAAATATTGAAAAGAGAATGAAAAAAGTGTTAGAAATTAGTGCTTAAAACAAATTAGTTAAATAAATAAATTAACAAGCTATTGTTAATTTAATAAATAAAAATTTAGTTCGGGTAGTTATATTCCCATAAATAGTTTTATACGGGAATCATGGCTTTATAATGCCAATACTATGTAATATTTTTTGGTGTAATGTGATTGACAAAATTTTGATTTGAGAGCAATCTCGATTTTCCCTCTATCATTCCAATATGGTATTAGAGCAAGTTTCTTCTTGAACCTCTCTATGATCTCCTTCCATTCGTTTGTTTTCATCCAAAGCGGTGTTTATAATGGTACTGCAGTGAGGACCATGTGCAACTGATATTATTTTCTTCCATTATTGTATTTGTCAACAGGTGAGCAATGTAGACCATGTGCAAAACCATTTTGACTTCATCATTCATCTGCATATTTTCTCTTTCTCTCCATCGTGTTCGTTCTTGCCATTGTTTATCACTCCACTATGTTCGTTGTTGTCATTCCCAATTTAAAAAATAAAAAATAAAATTCCCCCAACCTATTGGAGAAGCGTGTTTATCAAAAACCAACAGGATATCCCAACCACTTGTAACACCTCTCCAACCTTAGCCTGGATAAGATGGTATTTTAATTTTGATTTAAAATTATAAATGTTATCAGATTGAGATTAGACATTGATGATTATCATAATCAGTTAATATGCTAGATTACATGCTTAGATATCATTGCTTTTGTATGATTATGGATAAAAAAGGATGATGTCGTAACACTCATATCCGAGAGGCTTACGATATCATGATCATTTTCCTGATAATTGATGTTGTTTCAGCTACATGATATATGTTATATGCACATGTACCTTGACGTGTAATTGGAGTGATGCAGGTACTAAGTATCGACTCCACTTGGACTCACAGGGTTGAGCATATTCTTATTTCCCGATGGTGGTAACTGGAGGTAGTCATACATGCCAAATGTCCCCTACCCTAACCCATTGTACCTCATTAGTGCAGTGTTCTTGTGTTGTCTCACCATCCGGATACCTAACGGTAACGTCCGAAACACCCTTCAGTTATATGTGGTTTACCGGTATGCCTTGTTGAGGTGTTTTGTTATGATTTTCATGAATCTTTTATGTGACCATATTTTGGTTGTCAGTGTTTTGACGTGGTTTCATTTATCGTATTTTATGATGTTTTATTGATTGGATATTTGAATGTTTATATCCACGGGGTTTTAAATATGTTGTTTTTAAGTGATTTTTATTAATCATTCGAGAGAATGATTTAATTTTATTTAATAATTTTAAATGATTTTATCAATTTATTTTGGTAAACTTTTATAGTCTTATTTAAATCCTATTTGGGGGAGTTCATGTTTTTCAACGTTGGATTTAAATTATTATTATTATTATTTTTATTTTTATATGGAAATGGAGAATTTTGTATAATAGAGATTTTAATTAATTTATTTGAAGAGAATTAATAGTTTGTTTAATAAAATGATTTATTTCATTTTATTATGTTGAGGAGTTAGTTAAAAAGAAAAAAAAATTAAAAAAGGATAGGGCAGCTTGGTCTTTGATTTATATACTTTATTTTGAACCTTTTTGGGGGAGCTATCTTTTGGGGAGAAGAAAATTGTTGTTTGGAAGAGGAGGAGAAAACCCCATCATTTGGGTGATTGAGTTGGGGAGATGGTGGAAGTTCTTATGAGAAGAAATTTGTGGGTGGTACACTGTTGAAATCAGCCGACCACTTCTTGCTTGCTATCCAGTTTTGGAACTTGATCATGTCTCCTTCACCGAGCATTTCTCCATTTCTGTTTTGGGGCAAATTGAGGTATTTTTCTTTGGTATTCTTCAATCTTGTATGGCTGCTAAAATTGGACATTCATTCATGTTTCATTTATGCTTTGAATCTCTTTTCAGATCTGGGTTATTTTTATTTTGTGAAAAATTGGAGGAACTCCTCTATTTTTACCTTTGTATTGCGTGGGGTTTGGTTAATGGTTGATTTAAATTATATTTGCTGCTCTGCAGTATTTTGTTTGGCAGAGTATTGAACTTTTCCAGCAAATCTGAATTGGGTTGTTGAAAAAATCTGCTTCATGGGCTCTTTCTTATTCTTTCCTTTTTGCTCAATTCGTGAAAACATGTTTTTTCTTTGCTGCTCATTACCCTCTTGTTAAAAAAAAAAATTATAGGTGAAATATTTGTAGAAATGACCAAATCTCAATTGGGTCTTTGACATATTTTAATTCTGGCCACTTTCATTTTTGCCCAAATTTATGCCTACATGTAGAATGACGTTTTTCTTTGCTGCTCATAATATACCTACTAAAAATGTAAAATGAAGGTGGATTTCATGTCCACATGCTCACATCTCAACTGGGTTTTCATAAATTTAAATTAGGGGTACTTTCAATTTTCATGTCAATTCTTGCCCAACTTGGCCAAATGGCGTTTTTCAGAACAACACCGCGTTTCTGATCTAAATTTAGAAAATTAAAGGTGCATTCCAACTTCAAACACCAAAATCTGATCTGGGTCAAAGTTAGAATTTTAATTCGAGAACTTTCTATTTTTCATGAAAATTCTATCCCTCCATTTCCTTTTGGTTTTCAGCTGTTCAGTGGCTTCTTTTACAACAATATTAGCTTGGATGTTTAAATGGTTTTCAATGATGATTTTAATGGATTTATCATTGTTTCACATTTTCTTTGGGTTCCTCATTGGTTCAACGAGATGGAGTAAAATAATGTAAGAAAATGAGTCCTCGTGCATGGCCTTGAGCGCTTGTAAAAGCTAAGGATGCACTTGAGGTGGCCTATTTGTCTGCAGGGCATTGATCTGAGTATGATTGAGTTTCCTTGTCTATATGAGGGGTGTATTTGACTCCGTGTGGTGCCATCCCTTCAAGCACACATGGTGACACTCCATCCGTCTTGCACTCTTTTACTCTTGTTTCTTGTAGTCAGGAGTAGTACCCGACATGTATTGTATAAGTATTTCCATGTTGTGTCCTTGGTCTCGTGCTTGTCATTTTAGTTTGCTCCATGTATGATGTGAGTGTTGGCCTTATGTTACCCCTATCTTGTTGCTTTTGCTTGGGCCTTGTGACTACCTCCGAGCAAGATGGGGTGGTCTCTCTGGAGTCCACATGGTAGGGAGGCATTGCCACCGCCATTGGAGACCAGTGTATAGGTTAAGGGAGCACCAGTTGGAGACATTCACTCTCTTTCTCTCTTGTACTTATTCTATCAATTGATGTATCTTATTCATGGCTATGCCATTGTACTCTTGTGTATTTGATTTATCATATCGCACTCATGTACATGCTTTTGTGTATTTATTTTATCTAATGTTGTATCTTGTTCATGAAAATGCTTATGTATTCGTACCTTTTCCTTATGCATATTATACTCTCTTGAGATGTAATCATAAATTAAATGAGAAGAAATGTGATATTTTATATTTGATTTATGGGTTCCGGTGTTGGTATCGGAATCCTTCGTATTATGAAGATTTTGATTGGCTTTGCCTTCCTTAATTTTCATGTAAATACTTGAATTATAAATGTGTGTCTTCTTTCATGCTTTTGTTTGCTTAAGTTTCAGCGCATTGGGCTCCAGAACTGCCAGGAACTGCAGGTTCCATAGTATCGGGCTCATGAACTGCAGGTTCCGTAGTATCAGGCTCCTGAACTGCAGGTTCCATAGTATCGGGCTCCAAAACTGCAAGTTCCGGAGTAGAGCAGCAAGTTCCAAAGCAAATCTCTGGAGCTATCCTTTTTGCTCCTATTTGGATTTTCTCTGGAGGGTGGATTAGTCCTCTCCTTTGGGATGTCCTTTAGGTCATTTTTGGCCATGTTTGTTATCGTTTTATCAAATCGATAATTAACTTTATGTGTATGTTATTCTTTATGTTTAGAAAAAAAAAAATCTTGTCCTCTTTTGGCTCTTAATCTTTAGGGTTGCGTAGCGGGATGTTACACCACTATAGAAAGTTGAACTATTTAGAAATATCGAGCAATCCATCTTCATATCGGGCATTCTATGTTTTTTCCTGTGGATTTTAGATTTTCTATTTCGAAGAGCTGTTATTCATGGTTGATATTATAATTGCATTGGATTGGGTTGGCATCGATGATCATATACCTTAAGGTTTTCCACACCACTACTATTTCCATTTGTATTATTGCAAGCGCTGATGGAGAATGCGATTATTGGTTTCTAATATTCTAAGCACCGAGATTTCATTTGGAGGCAACACTCAGGCCTATGTACTGGCCATTAAGGGTAGAAATGTCATTTCATTAGCCAAAAATTAACTTGGGATGCCATGGTATGAAGTTCTATTGTTGGGCGTGAGATTATTTCATTGTTGGGCACAAATATTGACATTGTTGGGCGTTCAAGTGTATGCTGTCAGGTGTGGAATATTGGGGACTGATTTTATGCTTTTGAAAGGATATTGGGCTGGCGTAGAAGTTTGGATGATTACATCCCATTGTGGATATTGATTGTTGGTCACCATAGATTACTAAGGGGTAGGCGTGGGAGTTGTTTAGTAGCTTGAGAGGAACATAGGCATCTGAAGCACCTTATAGCTTATTGACCTACTGCTCAAGTCATAAGTGCATTTCTAGAATTCTATATATTGTTTGTTCCAGGAATTTTGAAAAGATTTTGGTGTTGAGGAAGAAAGGCTTTCAACATAATGGTTTCACCCTCTTTCAATCAAATAGGTAGAAACCGACATTCAAGAAGTTTTTCCATTAAAGGGGGGCAATTTAGAAGTTGCAAGAAAAAAAACATGGCCAACCATCGATATGTTACAACATAGAATAGAAGGTTCCTATGTTAGCACTAAAGGGGTATTAGAAATTAGTGCTTAACATAGATTAGTTAAATAATATAGTTAAATTAATAAATTAACAAGCTATTGTTAATTTAATATAAAAATTTAGTCCGGGTAGTTATATTCCCGTAAATAGTTTTATATAGGAATCATGGCTTTATAATGCCAATACTATGTAATATTTTTTGGTGTAATGTGATTGATAGAATTTTGATTCAAGAGAAATCTTGATTTTTCCTCTATCATTCCAATAAAAAGAGTAAAATGAACTAAAATTTAAAATTTCAATATGATTAGGAACAAATAAGGAACAAATAAGGTTCAAACAAGAGAATTTGCTGAAGGGGGTGATATATAAATATCCCTATCTTCAAGAGGAAATAAAATCGCGTACTCTTTATTGTAATGAAGCCTAAATCAAGAATGAGTTCTCAATAATAAATGGGACTAAGAGTGTTGTTGCACTTAGGGTGAATTTTCACAAAAGGCTTAAAAAAGCAAAGAGCGTGTGATGTACCCTACATAAATAATGCAATAGTAATATGTAGATGATTTCCATTACTAATCCTTAGTGGAAATATATATGCAAGCCCTACTATGATGATAATACATTGAATGAAACCACATATTAGCACATAATATAAAAAAGTTTGTGCATTAGTCAAGAGATTAATATATGACCCC
Organism: Sequoiadendron giganteum; assembly: GCA_007115665.2. Taxonomy (NCBI): domain Eukaryota; kingdom Viridiplantae; phylum Streptophyta; class Pinopsida; order Cupressales; family Cupressaceae; genus Sequoiadendron; species Sequoiadendron giganteum. Next base: position 714,223,368 of record CM021102.1, read on the forward strand.
AAGTCACAACATTATCAATATGCAATGTAGTGAACTTCATAAGTAATGTGGTATTGTAAGTATAAAATATGGACCCCTCCCAAATTTTATATAAATAACATTCACAAGGAGGATACACAGATATATTGCAATGGAGGTAGAGGAAATAAATGAAGGGGTAGGGAAGGAATGATAGAAGATATAACCTATTTTAACTCCTATAAAATATGACACCATGCCAATGAGTTTAGAGGTGATAAGAAAACAACTTGTGGATTTTATGATAATGTAGTGAATGAATCCTTTAGGGGTCCCAAGGTAGGATAATATTATAAAATGGATGGATTAATGGTAATACAAAGAATGGTTAACTCTTTAGACCTAATATGCCAAGAGGGGGAAAATCCATAATGAAAATACCTTGAAGGGAATGACCCAATTCCAAAAGATGTCAAAAGAAAGAAGTTAAAAATAAAATAGAGATTAGTGATCCATGAATGGATGGGGAGAAAATAATAGAATGAGAATACAAAGAGGGTAAGGAGATCCTAAGTAAGAATTCCATGAAAGGGTACAAAATGAATTAAGACATGTGGTTATTAGAGGAGGGACCGATATTATAAAGAAGAAATAATATCAAGTGGAATATAAGAAGGGGAAAGAAGAATACCATGGTAAGTGAAAACATGACTTAGTTGTTTCTAACTCAAATTAATAATAAATTAAGAGCACAATAAGAGGAAGAAAGTCGCTTAAAAAATAAAAATAAAGAGGAAGAAAGGAAAACTTATTTTTAGAAAAACAAGTCCAAAGGTTGAAGGAATTAGCCAATATTTTAAAAGAAGAATTTTTTTTGAAAAAATTAAAATAGTTCTCTTTATATGGGAACACGCAAGGTCAAGAAAGAGAACCCTACCCAAGTATGAAATATTGTGAAATTGCAAAAATTGGAAGCAACTAAAATGATTGGATATCAAATCAAATAGGAAATTTATGAGGGAAGTCCTATTAGACATTAGCATAGATATTATATTAGTTTTAAGTGTGTTAGAGAGATACTAGGAAAACCGACACTACATGAAACACCTTATGATTTAGTCTTAGTATATGAAAACCCTAAATTTTACTATGGGATTTGGAGAAATGTGGAGGTGAATTTAATGAGAATAAAAGGAAATCGGGTTTTAATATGATAGAAATGCATCAAGGGATAATGGAAGCCTATTATATTTTAATAAACCTTAACTTATTCATGGATTATAATATGTAATGGAAATTTTGATTTGGACCAAAAGGAGTCAATCCTACAAGGGAATGACAAGGCAATGCATGTACCTTTAAATGAAAGAATAAAAGGGGTATATATGGAATAAATACGTACAAATGAAGATGATAGCAAGTATGATGGAAAAATATGCGACTATATATAGTATGGAGGATATGTAGGATTAATTTAGGAGAACCAAAAACATAATGGATAGAAAGGGATAAGGACTAGTAGTGATGCCCCAATCACTAGTAGGATGAGGAAGGATGATGAGGAGGTAGTGATATGTGTTAGTGTAAGTTTTTATTTCTCTAGTAGTTTAATTAATTTTCTCTTAGTCCTAAGTTTTTCCTACATTTTTATTAAGCTTTCTTAGGTTAATAAAGTGAGTTTAATTATTTAATAACTAGGAGATAAGGTGTTGAGGTGTCACCATCCAAAAAGGGTGGAGCATTTACTATTTTAAGACAATCTGGTGGTCACTCCCTATTGGTTGGATTTACCACCTCCATTCTCTCCCTAGTTCTATATAAAACCACTACCTATCTTGTATACTCATATATTCATATTCATATCCATTGTTGTATATTTGCATACATGTACATTTATGCATGTAGTCATTATCTTGCACCTTTTCTTTGAGCTCCTAATGCAATATTTTTATCTTGACATTTACACATCTTTTGGAATTTTAGGTCTATAATTATATTATTTTATTTATATTCTATAGCTTATCTCTCTCATAGAAATATTTTGATTATACATCTATTTTAGATTTCTAATGTGATATTAGAGCTTTGTCTTTAAGTGTTTTAAGTACTTGCATTCTTAATTAAGATATTTGAGTTTTTTGTATGATCTCATAAATTCATGTATGCTCTTCTCTTGTGTTTCAATACAATCAGGAGAATCTTAAAGGAATTATGAAGATCTATTAATTCTATTTTACATACGTCTTATTAGTGAGATTCATTGATTGTAGCTATTTTGGTTATAGTTGCAGTATTTTTAATGTTCCATTATGTTTAAGAGGATTAAGAAGTCAGATTTGGTTTTTGTTTCACTCAATTTGGCTAATCAAATGAAATTTGATAATAAATTTATCTATATTCGGTATAGGGAGCCTTGGAGGCAATTTTTCTTGCAGAGTGTAGGTTCATACAACAATATATATATATATATATATATATAAAGCGCTATATAGCACTTTGCATAGCACCTAGTGCTAAATTCTAAGGTTCCAGTGATTTCCATTGATTGTAAGGGCTTAAATCCTTGTGGCCTTTGGCCGCCCACAACTTAAAATTCATGCAATCCGTAGGACTACTGAAACAACCAAAGAGATGGTTAAGCCACCAACTACTAGTGGCTAAAAACTTAACTGCTCGTAATAACCATTGTAGAGTCCCTACTAATGTCTAGTAAACTTGGAGACAATCACTCAATTCAAAGGGGAAACCTAACTAAACAATCCACTTGAACCTTTGGAAATACCTTCATTACATTATCGATGAAGGCTAGTAAGCTTGTGATGGTACTAGCATTGTATGTGCTTTCAAAGACTTAAGACTACCTAAATCATCCTAGGATAGGTGTTACACTTGCTGAGAAATCATAAAAATACATGACAATAAAGGAAGTACTGTTGATTCTATTGCTATGGGTACCTACAATATAAGACTATGACTAATTTACTATCAAGAAGTGAATGTTGGAATCTAACTAATACTGTTACTTAAACCTACACTCTGGAGTACAACAAGTTTAAGAAAAATAAGGCATAAATGTGAAACAAGAATTGTTCATGCTTAACACAAGGAATCTAGTTAACATGAATTTATGAAATAACTACTACAACAGAAGTAATTATACAAAAAATGAAGTGAGGGACAATTACCTTGAGTGGCCCTTGCTCAAGTGACTGTCTCAACTGATCTAACTCAAATCTAACTTCTTGGATTAACAAAATCATAATAACTCAAAACCATTCATTGTACAACTTCAGAATATCACATAAGATTCTATTGGAATATCTTATTCATGAAATCATGATTGAGCAATAAACATTGTTTGTGTAAGAACAACTATTTAAAAAATATATGATAGTTATATCTGCTATTGAACAATTAACTAACTCCTAATACCTCAACCACCGATCCATACATATAGGCATAAGGGAGTTTATTAAAACAAGGACTCTAAACTGAAATCATAAATCACCACTCCCTATATATCAGAGCATGATAAATACTAAGTAATCTATAAGTGAAAAAGGAAGAAGAGTCCAAGTAGAACTATGACTCTATTGCAACAAGAATTGAAATGTGGATTATTTGAATCACTCACATTTGACTCCTAACTATAACAGGGTTCTTTTCCTTCAACATATTTATTGAATGTCATAATAATGCACAATCATCTTCATCATGTACCTCCATGTTGTAGTTGTTCCTCTCAATTTATTGTGGAACCTCCTCTGCTCTACTATCTGGAAACTCCTTTGGTTGCAGGCTACAATCTACCTCCTCTAGCTCCTTGGTTGCAAAGAGTTAGTTCTTAAAACATGTACACAATACTAACAACCATAGCTAAGCACAACTATCTATTACAATTCATACATATTCACACATTAATTATGCAATAACCACCACATCATAACCATATTTCCATAAACTTTAAATTAGGTTTAAGGTTTCATAATAAGCATAAAAGATAGCATAGTGTAGGAATATGTATAAGATAAGTGTCTGAGAATGTTGATGAGCTTGCATAAAATAATAATAAAAGTATCTAATGACTGGACTCATCATTCCCCCAACTACCCATTTGCTTGTCCTCAAGCAAATGAACTAGAGCTGGAGGTTGCAGTGCAAAGTGATTTCCTGGAGATTTGTGACAACATCCGCTCCTTTAACCTATTTCAAATAAAAGCCTCTATAGCATGCAAATTTTTTCATTCTGATAACCTTAGCCTTCTCACATTCCTAATTCTTCTACCCTATCCAGTGTGGTACCAGGTATAGAAGCATTGGTGGATGGAAGGTGAGTGGTACCCATTCAAGTCCTTTATCCTTAACAATATCCATATATCTGTGTGTTCTTTCAATAATGTCCATAAAATTATAAATGGACTGGGGCTCTTTTCTCTACAACCTATGGGTTAAATTGTACCATCTTTTTTGCACAAACTGGTAAGAATGATGGATGAGTCCAATAATCAATATATGCATCCTTCTATAATCCCACATTCTCAAATTCATGATTTTCCTACCCACACCTTTGTGCTGCAAAATTTGTAACCATTCTTATATGATCACCTCAGGGGTTTTAGATTCCTTTCTAATTGGGAGAGCAACTAATTTATCTCTCCATATATTTTTGCATGATTTCTCCCCTATACTTTTCATTCTTCAAACATGATGCTAGTGCCCTTAATTGTAAATCTCCCATAAATATTAATGGGTTCCATTCTATGTCTTTAGGCACAACATAATTATGAAAATAATATTCACACAATTGATCATTTTCTTCTAGTGTGGCATCAACAAAAACATTTAGAAATTCAAATTTCCTACGCATAGCAACTGGTTGATTACTAATCAATCTATTAAACTAATAACTTAAGAACTTTTCTTACAAAAATAAAGCATATGTCCTAGCTAGAGGTTTGCATTTTTAGAATTTGGGTGGCTTTATCTACTACTTCTTCCACCTTGACTACTAACCTTTTCAATTCAATATCTTTACTCTCCAGTATCCTAGTATGCTTTGAGACCATTGCCTTTTTTTCTTCCAATTCTCCTTCTACTGAGAAAATTCTTGATTAACTTTCCATAATTGGTATCCTAGGGACATGGTTGTATGACAGGTTGGAGTTTTTGTGGCAGGGGGTCTTTTGTTCTTAGATACAAATTCTTTGTTTCTTGATTTAACTATTGCTAGTTGTGCAAGCAAGTCTAACTTTGACCCATGTCCATAAGTATGAAAATTTTCCTCCAATTCCTAAATTTTCAATTCCCTTTCCTTGTCCCTTTGTTCATAGGTTTTTACTAGTTCTTCCAATTGTTTGATCCTCTCCAATGCTTCTTGCAATTATTTTCTGACATTTCTTTCCTCTTAAAAAAAATTCCTTATCTTTCAAAAACTATTCATCACCATCCCTTGTGTACTCATAACCCTCACTATCAGTGTCGATTGGGGTTATGTTCCTAGTTTTGTTTGTAAAAAAAAATGTCATCTAAATCTGAGTAAGAGGTGGTGGATATGTACCATTTCCTTTTTGTGGGAACATGCACATTTTTAGATACATTGTCCTTTAGCTTGAATTTAGTTCCTACTGTCACAATATCTTCTTTTTCTTCTTCTAGTTTCTCAATACTACCCCTCATGGCAGCTTTCCTTTTTAGGTAGTGTGAATGCCTTGCTTGAGTGGGCTTCTTTTTGTGCACCTTTGTAGGTGTAGAAGAAGAACCAACTCTCTTCTTTCTAGTTTTTGGTGTTTTAGAATAAGTTGGGGTTTCATGTACCTATTTTGTTGTAGGTTGATTAGATGTTGCATGTGGTGATATTTGCAAACTTTCTCCTCTGATTCTCCCTTGTTGCAGGTAGATGAAGCAACAGGTGAAACATGGAGTGTTTCCCTTAAAGATGCAACAGGTGACTCTAGGTTTTCTGGGACTACTGGTTCCTCAAGAATATTATTAATATCTTTAAAAATAAAAAATATTTCCCAAGACACTTGTGGATACTGAGCCCTAAGGCTTATCTTCACTAACAAGGTAACCAAATAGTAATGTGGCAAAGCTGAATCATTTATTTTCCTTTGATACTCAGACCCTATTCTTTTTAACAAATTATATAAAGGAAATTAGGTACATTAACCAATTTGTTGTGATAAAGGTGACTCAATATTTTAAAATGTACAGTGTAATTAATAATGTAAGAAGCACAAGAAGCCCATACCCATGGAAGTCACAATCTCTTGGTATCCTTTGATGATGAATCAAGGTTTTCTCCGAGCTCCCTGAATTCATCCTTGGTAGCTAGTACATTTACTCTGATAGGGAATTCAAATCCATTCCTTGGTAGACTAGATATCTTTGCAATTGTAGCCTCTGAAGCATTCACCCTCAATCCTCTGGCAATGGCTTCATCATGTTGTAATGTTGTTGCAAACTTCCTTGTCATGTCTTCATTATATTATGTTAACTCCAAAAAATAGTCTAGCCATCCCGCTCTTATGAAAATAGGAAAGACTAACCCGTCCTCCAATACTTGCTGGTGTGCAGATGGGACAATATCACCTCCCATGATGAGAGCTCCTTACTCTACTCAAACTCTAGAAATTTCAACTCAAAGTCCAATTTCAACAACCCACCAACCCTATATGTCCGCTATACTTGCATGTACTTCCACTGCAACTTCAACTGCGATGCCTTTCTCTCCTTTGTTCTAGCTTGAATCAACTTAAATTGGCTTCAAATTGGCATGGAATTTAGGGAACAAATAACAAAAAGGTTGGAGATGCTGAAAGGTAGAAAAGAAAAAAGGGTTTGTGTTTTGCTTTTGGTGGCAAAAATAAATTTTTGGAATATATACTATCTCCCCCCAAACTAGAACCTTGAAGTGACCTCACTTCAATACATGTGACTAGGCAGAGGGTATGATTATGGATTATGGAAATAATATTAATGAGTGCAAAGCATGCAAAACTAAATGCAAGGATATATTCAATGCATTGAAAATCGATGTTAATTATAGAAAATTAGTATGAGTACCTATCGGTTGAGATGAACATAACTTCGTGTATGTGAAGTTGTTGGAAGTGTTTGCAACACGATTTTGATTTGACATTGGTTAATTGTAATGAGTGATGAAATAAATTATAGGTTGGCTCATGTGATTGAAAGGATGTGGTATGTATGGTTGATAGAATGTGAAGTGATAGTTCAAATGCATGAAATTCAAAATAGACGACATGGAATGAAGTGATCAAGATACATGTAGTGATATGGCAATTTTATTGTTGCATTTATAGAAAAAGTGGAATGAATTTGGATAGTATGCAATTAATTTGTCGCAAATTTTTGAATTCTCTGATAGATAATTATTGCGGGTACCTTCAATAATAGGTCCCGAGCTGAATTGTGGTAACTTTTATTCATGATGCTATATGTCCCTAGTACATAGTGAAGTAGTCTTCAAAAAGATTTTTGATTATGGCACCTGTGCAGTGTTTGCATATGAAGTGGATTAGGAATTATACCCAAGTGCTCTTAGGAGGTGAGTTGTGTAGCTCATCTGTTGAGTCACTTTGAGAACCAATAGTATCTGCTACTGGGTTGTTATATTTTGGTAGTATGTCTATATCAGAACCATTTCTCTAACCATAGTGATGCATTAGAGAAAGAAGGAAATCATCTTTTTGTGTTGGCCTCTTGTGTATCTTTATTCAATTTCCATTAATGAATAGTGAAAATCTAACTACATCTATGGTCTATTATTTGACTTCTTTGTTGGGGAATACCTATTGGATTTCATAGAGTCCCAACCATCTAGATTGTAACTTCCCCTTATAATCTTTATATCTGGAATCATATAATAAAGCCTAGTCACCCACATTGAATTCTTTAGTCTTTATAAATTGGACATGTCATTTAGTCCTTTGTTTTTTTAATTATCTTTGTGTGATGCATGGTCTCCATTCTCATTTCATCTAACCCATTCAAATTGTGTAGCCTATCCTTTTGTATTGTTGTCAAGCCCATTTCTAGTTCCACTACTATTCTAAGTGTCTTATATTCAATTTCTATTGGTAGAACTGTTGTTTTTCCATATACCAGTTCATAAGGTGTGAAACCTATAGTTGTTATCCATGTTGTTCTATAGGCCCACATTGATTCAGGTAATATGGCTGCCTAGTCTTTCCTATGAATTTACACTGTTTTGGTCAAAATATTCTCAATCTCTTTGTTTGTAACCTCCAGCTACCCATTGGATTGGGGGTGATAAGGTGTTGATTTTCTATGTCTTATTTCATATTCTTGAACCAATTTAGAAATGAGTTCAAAAGTGAAATAGGGACCTTGATCAGTTACAATTTCTCTAAGTAATCCATACTTGGTAAAGATTTCTTCATACAAGAACTTAGCTACATTTACATCTCTTGCAAATTTTAATTCCTTGACTTCAACCCACTTTGTCAGATAATCTATGCAAAGTAAAATATAGTTTTTGTTATTAGATGTTGGTGAAATTGGGTTGGAATGAAGTCTAGCCCCAATTTTTCAAATGGTGCTAGTGCCAACTATGGCTGCAAAGGCATCTCATCTATCCTTGTTGGTTTTCCCATTCTCTAACATTTGTCATAGCTCCTTGTATACATTATTTAATCTTATGGATATTTGACCAATAGTAACCTGTTGTTAAGATCTTAAATGTTGTCCTTTTGGTTACAAAGTGACCCCCACAGGGCTCATCATGTAAATATTTTATGGTTTCAAAGACCTCATCCTCTCTTATACATATCCTCATGATATTATCTGGACCTGTATAGAATAGGTAACCAGTTACCCAAGAATATGGAAAACTTTTATGCACCAGCTATCTCTTTTCTTTGGGAGAGAAATGTGATGGTATCTGCCTTGACACTAAGTAATTTGCAATATCAACAAACCATGGTGTGTGTACATTGAGAGAAAATAAATGATCATTTGGAAAAGAGTCATCCACAACACCTTCTATTTGTGTAGGAAATATAGATAGAAAATATGCTACCACATTGGCCTTCCCAGGCTTATCCACAATTGTTATATCAAACTCCTATAGTAAGATCAACCATTTGACTAGTCTACCTCCAACCACATTTGTTTTCATTAAGTACCTTATTGTAGTGTGATCTATGTGGATAAATATTGATTCCTAGTGATGTAATGCCTAAATTTGTTAATGGCATAAACAACTACCAACATCTATTTCTCTGTGACAGTGTAGTTGAGTTCTGATCCTTGTAATTTCTTGATGATGTAGTAGATAGCATACTCTTTATTACCTTTATTTTGTCCCAATATTGCTCCTATAGAAAAATAAGAAGCATTGGTGTGTATGTAGAAAGGTAACGTCCAGTTTGGCTCTCTCAAGATAGGTGAGTTTGTAAGGGTTGCCTTAAATGCATCAAAAGAGTGTTGAAATTCTATAGTCCAGTCAAATTCTATATCTTTGGTGAGCAGAACAAATATGGGTGTTGCAATTTTACTGAAGTCCTGAATGAATCTCTGATACTATCTTGTATGTCCCAGAAATCTCCTTACATCTCTTTGTTTTTGTGGCATAGGAAGGGTAGAGATGATCTCAATTTTATGGGGATCCACTTGAATTCCTTCACTTGATACAAAATTCCCATGACTCAATGAGAGATTATGTTCTTGACACCTTTTCAAAACCTTTTCTAGTTTGTTGAGTGCTTCTTCATATATTTCTCCATATTAGGTGGTGAAGTCATCCATGTAGATTTTCCTGGAGTCATGAGCATAATTTGAGAAGATACTTAACATTGCCCTTAGGAAAGTATTTGGGGCATTACCTAGTCCAAAGGGGATAAAATAATAGGCATATGTGCCCCAAGGGCATGCAAATGTGGTTTTATCATGGTCCTCTAGAGCTATCTTTATATGGTTATATCTACTAAATCCATCTAGGAAGGAGTTCTTTTTACCTACTATGGAATCAAGTACTTGGTCAATGAGAGGTAGTGGAAAGTGTTCCTTCCTAGTGGTTGTGTTTAGCTCCTTATAGTCCACACATACCCTCCATTTTCATCCTTTCTTAGGGACAATAAATAAAGGTGACACCCATTGACTATCAAAAATAGGGTAAATGAAACCTGCATCGAGTAATTTTTGTAGATCAATTTTAACTATTTCTCTTAAGATAGGGTTCATCCTCCTTTAGGGAAATCTAATTGGATTGAAACCATAATTTATGTAGATCCTATGCATGCATTGGTCTGGATCAATCACCTTCATGTCATGTTAGTCCCATGCAAAGGCTGTTGTGTGTGCCTACAACATAGTGTTCAGGGAATTCCATTGTTCTTTAGTTAGTCCATTGTTAACATTCAACATTTTACCTGACATGATTTTCAATATTTTGGATGCCGATTGCATAGATGAAAGGTCAAGTCCACTAATGTGTGGGACACATTGTTGTGGTAGTAGAGAATAGGAAAGTTGGGATACTTCTTCTAATGAATTTGAAAGTATAATATTTTGATGTGAGTGTTCCAAGGTTTGTTTGCACTGCAACTAAGAGACCTAGCTTGTCTCTTCTAGGAACCTAGTCTCCTCTAGGTCCTGATTGGCTTAGATGATTAACTAAGTCCAATTGTAACTCTTCTCTAAGAGTTCCATCCCTTGTGCTTCACCTTGTAGGACTAACACCTTTTAAATAGTACAATTCTTCTCCCTCACTTAGAAAGCTCTAAGTGCTATCTTCTCACAAAATTCATTCTTCATTGTAGGGGTGTCCATCCTTATGAAAACATTCATAACTTTGTCAATTTGAACCATTTTAGAAGGATCTTTAACCCTATCCTTACCTGGTTCAAGGATTCACCATTTGGAGACCTTAAATAGGCCTAATTCTAGGACTGACTATAACCTTGCTTGTATCTTGCTCAAACCATAGTCTAAGTGATTGGTATGACCTCAATCCACCTAGTATGTTGAGTTATGATGGAAAACCTACTTGAAACTGTACCTATGCCATACATTACCTCTCTACCCTGCAAGAAATCTTCAATCTCTCATTTCTAGACCTCTAACCGGGCTCTGTCTGCTCGCCTAGGGCCTAGTAGTAAAGAGAGATCTCCAATATTTCATGAATCCTAATCCTAAAAATATATACACTAATAACTCCCCTATCATTTCCACCTATCCTTAGGTGTTTCCCAAGGCTAGATTTCATGGGGGAGCCATGAAAGCACCGACTGGTCAGGACAGGACTAGTAGGAACTCTAAATCAAAACAATTTAACTGACACAATATATATCTACTCTAAACAACTCGCTTATCAAATGAAAAAGTCTTAGATTATCCTATAGAACACTGAACAACCACTAGATTCAGTCTCTCAATCCATTAAACATGTCTGTCACCACAAAAGCTCGGATTCTCCCTAGAAACAGTGTTGCAGAGCTCTATATTCAACTCGAAACTATTACAATTGCATACATACCTTGATATTCGAGTCTTTTGTCATATTAGATGCCATCTCCATGATTCTAGGGCCTGTTGGCTGATCTCCCACTTCCTATTCTTAAGGGGATCCAAAGATAACCGAGTTGCATGCAACATTTGCAATAATTGCAAATGTTGTAATGACAACTTCTTTACAACATTTGGCATCTTTCTCTATGCCTTGATCCTATTTCTTAGGACCACTATCCTCTCTAGATTCCAAGGAACCAACTCATTTAATGACCTTATGGCATCTTTACAACATTACTATGTGCTTAGAACACCTTTAAGACTATGTTCTCACCTTAGACATCTAACACTAACAAAACTTAAACTACTAACAATGGCTATTTGCGTGACCTTAGTCCTAATGACTAACTCACCTAGCCCACAAAAGCAGTGACCTTCTAAGGTCAGAAAAAAAATTAACATCCTGACTTGGCTAGAGTCAAGTACAAGCCAAAACAACTATCCTGGAGGTTAGCCTAGGTGTGCTCTTGCACCATATTCTACAATGGATCCTACAAACATGAAAGATAGTCTTGTTGTTGCAGGTCCGTACTGTAATTATTTTGTATGATGTGGTCAATTAAGTCATCCTCATCTTGGTTTTTCAATAGGGGGTTGTGTTCAATAGTCATGAGAGTTTATAGGGAATAGTGGTATTCTTCATCCAAGGTAGGCCATATAGTTTTCTCTAGATTTTCATCCAAGGGAATAGTGGTATTATCATGTTCCTAGACCTACAACCTATGAATGCATCAATTGTTGCTAACCATGTTATACCTAAAATAAGTGGATATATTACAAGGCTAGCCTTTAGATAAAAGACTATGAAATCAATAGGATACTCCCATGAATCTAGTGCTATGACTAAGTCCTCAATGATCCCCTCAGGTTTCACTATTGACTTATCTGCCAACTGTAAAAAAGTTGGTGTAGGCCTAAGGTTATCTAGTTGAAGTAGTTGCAATGTCTCCTTAGTCACGACATTAATGGTTTCCCCTAAGTCAATCAAGGTATTCTTGATAAGGGTCCCATTTATCTTAACATCCACTACTAGACTTACAGGGTCTGTATATCTAGGGAGAGTTATATTCCCTAGTATAATGCTAGCAAGGTTTCATAGGAAATGAATTGTTTGAGGTTCTTCCTCTTTCTCCCTATATTTTTAAGACAAAGGTATCTTACTATCTTGGTATAGATTGGAATATCCTTGATAGCTTGAATGAGGGGGATTTTGATAATTCCATCGTTAAGCTGATCCAATAAGTCCATCTCAACTTGGGTATGATGTCTTAGAATGGCTAAACGCTCAGGGAATGGAGGCTTTGAACTTGAAGTAGTCTAGTTTAACTGATTTGATCTAGGCTCCAAAGGTGAATTGTCTAAATCTTCACTTGTGGGTCCATCATCTACCATCTAAGTGATTTGAGGGATGAAGGCTCAACTAGTGTTTTCCCTTACCTAAGGTGGACATCTCTCACCTCTACCCCATAAGTGGGGTTTTGAATAGCCTCATTAGTATAGGCTTGTTGGATAGACTTGTTATTGGGGTTAGGTGTAGGTTGGGCAGGTAATTGTGGTGATATTGGTGGTTGAGATATTGGGTTTGATGAATTGGGAATAATGGTCTATTGTTGTGACTGAGAAGGAAACAAAGGTAGTTGGTAATTCATATTTTGGTGCTGCCGCTATTTTCCCTTTTTCCATTGTCGTTGCCATTAATTTTTTTGCATTGGCCATTGAGGGTTGTAATTGAAACCTTGTAAATTTTGTTGTGGCCATACATTTTGTTGCTACTAGTTCTAGTTTTGTTGAGGGTTTTACCATTGCTAAGGGTTTTTCCATTGATTTTGGGTATTTGGCCAAGGCTAGGGGTTCCAACTAGAGAAATTTTGATTACCAACTGGAAATGATGTATTGAAATTTAAAGGGTCTTGTGGCATACCTTGTATTGGTTTCCATGGCATTCTTTGTGCAATATAGAATAGTTTTCCATCTTCACCTTCTAGTGGTTGAAATTTTTGTTTCTTTGATTTGTCTTCTATAATACTTGCTACTCTTTTACACTTGCAATTAGCTTTTCTTTGTCTACAATTGGGGCAGTATTCAGTAAGTATTGCTTCAACCTCCTCTTGATTTTTCCTTCACATGTAGAGTGTCCAACTGAGTAGTTAGATGAATTATAATATCTTTTTTCATGTTGGACAATAGGTTACTTAACTCCACTCTTGAAACCCCATTACATGTCTTGTCAATGGTAGATGTTCTTTCCCCCCTTGACCTTTTGGTAAAGGTCCTTGAATAGTTTCTATAAACCTTACAAATATCTTCAAAGGGTAATTGAGACACATCCCCTACCCCAATAAGATTAAGGGAATCCATGCAATCATCATTGAATCCTCTTAAAAGCACAAGCTTAAGGGATTCTTCTGAGAGTTTATTATGTGGGTTCTTCTTCAAGAAAAATTAGAACCTTTCTACATAATCCTCCAATGGTTCATCCTCTTTCCGAGTCATTCTAAAAATGTCATCTCTTCTCCTACCAACTCCTCTACAATAGTCTTGGTATTTTTCCAAGAATTTTGTTTTCATAGTGTTCCAATTTGGAATAACATCGCTGCCCAGTCCCATAAACCATCTCATGGAAACATCCTTCAAAGTTGTAAGAAATAGCTTGAGCCTATGAGCATCAGTTGTCTAATCATAGCTCCTACATATGACATCAAACTCAAAAAAGAACATGTTTGGATCCTTAGTTACCAACCCATAGAACACTAGAAATACTGAAGGAGGTATATTCTTCAGGATAGTGGCCTCTTCTTGGTTGGTAATGGGAAATTCAAAAGTCACATGTTTTGGTGGATCATCCATTGCTGCATCGACCATGGTTTGGAAGGTCCCCTTTGTGTTTGTAGTAGATGTTAGTGAAAGGGAAAGTTATTCTTTAGGAATACCCTCAATCTAATCACTATGGTCACCAATATCTACTCTAGCTTGTTGGTTTGAGGGGATAAATCTTCTCAAAGCATCTCTCTGCCTCTGCATACAATAGGTATGACTTTGTATAGCAATGACTCTTGTATAATGTTAGTGAAATGTTCTAGTATTTGAAGGGATAAAATCTATTTATTCTAATACTGAAAACAAATTTTAAACTTGGAAAGATTGGAAATAACAAAAACTAATCTTTGAAAGTAGCACCATCCCCGACAATTATGCCAAAAATAAAGAGTCCCTACTAATGACTAGTAAACTTGGTGAAAATCATTCAATTCAGAGGGGAAACCTAATTGAATAGTCCAATTGAACCTTTGGAAATACCTTCATTGAATTATCGACCAGAGCTAGTAAGATTGTGATGGTATTGGTACTGCATGTGCTTTCAAAGACTTAAGAATACCTAAATCATCCTAGCATAGGTGTTGCACTTTTTGAGAAATCATAAAAATGCATAATAGTAAAGGAAGTAATGGTGATGCTATTGCTACGTGCACCTACAATATAAGACTGTGACTAATTTACTGTCAAGAAATGAATGTTGGAATCTAACTAATATTGTTAACTAAACCTATACTTGGAGTACACCAAACTTAAGAAAACTAATGCATAAATGTGAAACAAGAATTGTTCATGAATAACATAAGGAATCTAGTTAACATGCATTTATGAAATAATTGATACAACATAACTAATTATACAAAAATTGAAGTGAGGGATAGTTACCTTGAGTGGCCCTTGCTCAAGTGATTGTCTCCATTGATCTAACTTAAATCTAACTTCTTAGATTAACATAATCATAATAACTCAAAACCATTCATTGTACAACTTCAAAATATCACATAAGATTCTATTGGAATGTCTTATTCATGAAATCATGATTGATCAATAAACATTGTCTGTATATGAACACAAACTAATTGAAAAATATCTAATAGCTATATCTACTATTGAATAATTAACTAGCTCCTAATGCCTCAACCATCAAGCCATACATATAGGAACGAGGGAGTTTATTAAAACAAGGACTCTAAACTGAAATCATAAATCACCACTCCCTATATTCAGAGTGTGATAAAGATTAAGCAATCTATAATTGGAAAAGAAACAAGAGTCCAAGTAGAACTCTGACTCTGCTGGAACAAGAACTAAAACATGGACTGTTTGAATTAGTCACGTTAGACTCCTAACTGTAATAGGGTTCTTTTCCTTCAACATCTTTATTGAATTTCATAATGATGCACAACCATCATCATTAAGTTCCTCCATGTTGTAGTTTTTGCGTTCAATTTATTCTGGAACCTCCCCTGCTTTGATGTCTGGAATCTCCTTTGGCTGTGGGATGCACCTTGTAGTTGTTTTGGGCTACAGTCTACCACCTCTAACTCCTTGGCTGCAAAGATTTAGTTCATAAAACATGTACACAATACTAACAACCATAGCTAAACACATATACCCGTTACAATTCATACATATTCACACATTAATTATGCAATAACCATCACATCATAACCATATTTCAATATACTTTAAATCAGGTTCAGGGTTGCATAATAAGCATAAAAGATAGCGTAGTGTAGGAATATGTATAAGATAAGTGTCTAAGAATTTCTATGAGCTTGCATAAAAACATAAGAAAACTATCTGATGATTGTTATCATCAACCACAATGCCACCGCTCAGTCTATCAGTAATTTCATAGCGCCACCCATATCTTCGTTGCTTCGTCACTAGAAATACCATCGAAGGGATACCTGGGGACCACCAAGGCCCTCATATAGGTAAAATTGGTGCTTTTTTTCAAAATTTCATAAATTTTTCCATAGGTGTCAAATTTCGGTAATTGAATAGTCAAAGAAAATCTAGAGATGAGAACTTTCTATTCACAAAGGTTTTGAAAATAAAATTTATATTTTTTTCTAGATATTATAGGTGAAGCTATTTGTTTCTTTTTTCTTCAATTGGCCATAAATTTTGCCTCAAAGTTCCATTTTTTATAAAAGAATAGGCATTGGAAAGGTATTGAAGAGAGATACACAACTATAGGGTTGTATTTTCTAGATTTTGTATTAGGTTCATTTTTTTTTAAAGTTGTATATTTTACCATTGTGGCTGTATATAGCATTGTAATTTGGTAAAATCCTTGTAATCACATTGGTCATAAAGTGAAAACTTTGTAATATCTTGTGGGTGACTTCTATGACTAGTGGAAAGGGGGGTGTCCGTTGTTGTCTCTTTTGCACTTTTCACACTTTTTGTGAACTCGAAAATAATATTCTTTTATGCTTAAAATGGATCAACAATTCCTATGCTAACACCCTACAACTATTTTGATTGGAAAAGTAAAATTTAACTCTACTTGAAAAAGTATGGATTGCATAGGGTAATAATAGGACTAGAAACTGGACCAACTATTGATGTAAAAAATCCAAAATGGTTTAATAAGTGTGATGAAGCATTTGGAACATTGTGTATGTATATATCTCCATGTTTTCTCTTTCATTTTGACTCCTTGTCTTCACCAAATGAATTTTGGACAACATTGGAAAAAACCTTTGCTAAACAAGATGAATTAAAAGGTCATCAATGGAGGATGAGCTCATAGGTTAAAGTCCTTCAAGTTTTGATACAATACAAGAATTCTTCACCAAACTAAATGTCATAATGTTAAAAGTGAAATAGTGTGGAATTGAGAAAGATGATAAACAACTAATGTTAAATATTCTCTCTAAACTTGGTCTAGACTATTCACTCTTTGTTTCTAAATTCTATGCCACTAAAAGTGTCTTAGGAGATTCCTACACAATGCCTTCTCTTGATGTTATTTCTAATGAACTGACAAAAGAACACAAAAAATTGGTTCAAATGGGCACTATCAAATATTCTAAGTCTCATATTTGGCTACAAATTGGTGCACTAAAGATCAAAAAGATAATAAAAAAGAAAAAAGAAAAAAAAGAACCAAGGAGAGGATGATTTAGATGAATCTTTGTTTGATTCTAATGTAGACACTAAAAATTCTTCAAATAAAGGAAATTCGAAGAAGGAGAAGGTTATATGTGCTTATTATAATAAAATTGGCCTTGATGAACACAAATATATGCAAAAATAGATTGACCACCTCACAGATCTTGAGAAGAGAAAAAAAGGGGTCTTTGAATCTCCATCTTCATCAAACCTATAATATACTAAGAAAAAGGAAAAAATCCATGTTGGTTATGCTTCTACATCAAACAAAATTAAAGGAAAATATCTTTGTGCTTCTACAAGTCTTGGACCAAGGAGATGAATTCTAGATTCAAAAGCTTCTCATTAGATGGATTCTTCATAGTCCATGTTCTCGTTTTTTGAGCCTTGTGTTATGCTACCTATTTTAATGAGTAAAAACACATATATGAATGTAATTGGGAAATAATTTGTTGATATCAGGTAGACACTTTCAGTGATGTATTGTATGTACCTTATTTTTTCAATAATCTTATTTCCATCTATTAAATTACTCATGGTGGAGTAGGGATGATTATGGAATTCAATCTTGATTCAATTATTATTAGAGATGGGGAGAGTAGAGAGATTATTGCTACTATGGTGGTTGATTATGCATCTTAATTTTACACCTTTTTAATTTTGTTCTTGATTATGGTTTTGATCCTCTGAATGATGATCAAACTTCTAGTCTGGAATTTGATTTTGAGGAGATTTTTGTTACTTGAACTTGAGCATTCTTACAAGCAATATAGTTCTTGAACCTTGCATTCCATCTCCTCCATATACTATTGCTACTTTCAGATTTTATTTTTGCTTCTTCAAGAGATTCCAATGATTCCTTGCAGTAGGACATACACAGTCTTTCACATACAACTTTACATGGGATGATCTCTTGATAGGTATTTCAAATTTGTTTATAGAGACACATATTGCATATTTGGGAGACACGTTATTTATTGAATTCATCTTCTATTTGATGGAGATGATTCTTCTTTAGTTTTTCTGAGAGAACACTCTAGCCCTTTTGTTCATTCTCTACATGATCATTCATTACAGTTTGACATGAATATGGATAATTCAGATCAACATTTGTAGGAGATAATTGAGTCTTTGAATTATGATCTACATCAATATATAAGAGGTTTTGAATTTTAATTTTCAATAGTGTGGCCTAGAATACCTAATTTGATTGTGATAGCCTTTAGCATTGACATGGAGACACTTGAGTTTTCTTTCCATGTATTCCTTTCAAGAATAGGAATATAGCCTGCATACACCTTTGGTTTTGTTTCTTCCTAAGGGGAGGAATGTTGTTTGATGATCATGGACCATCTTCTACATCCAATTTTGGGCATCTACCATTGGATCTCTTTAGGGGGGTTTCTCACTCCTTCCACTTCATTTCTCTCTCTCTCTCTATTATTGGGGGCATACTTTAGGTTGTTGTAGGAGGGGGTTTCTTCTGCTTTGGGGAGATTTTATATGTACATGGGTAACTAACATGCCTTCATTTTTTGAGACCCATCATCATCTGTGTACCCACCTAATCTATTTTTAAGGGGGGTATTAGTGTAGGGTTTTATCTTCTTAGTGGGTTAATTAATTTTCCCTAGTCCTAAGTTTTTCCTACACTTTTATTAAGCTTTATTAGGTTAATAAAGTGAGTCTAATTATTTAATAAATAGGAGATAAGGTTTTGATGTGTCACCATCATAAAAGGGTGGAGAATTCACTATATTTAGACCAATTGGTGGTCACTCCCTATTGGTTATATTTTCCACCTCCATCCTCTCCCTATTTATATATAAAATCACTACCTAGCTTGCATACTCATAATTTATATCAATATCTATTGTTTTGTACTTTGGTATACATGTAAATTGATGCATACAATCATTATTCTATAGCTTTTCTTTGATCTCCTAATGCAATATTTTCATCTTAAAATTTGCACATCTCTTGGAATTTTGGGTTTTTAATTGTGTTATTTTATTTATAATTTAATATATTATATCTCTCATAGAAATGTCTTGTTTATTCATCTATTTCATATTTCTAATAGTATGCCTCATCGAGAGTGTTAGGAAATAAATGTACAATACATAGAATGCTAAATCCATTTCCTACTTAACCCCATGAGACAAAATCATGCGTGTAAGCTTACAAAATAGCCATCATTCAAACATAAAATAAATAAGCCACAATATAACACAAGATATACCTAAGGAAAATCCTCAAGAGGGAAAACCTAGCCTCCAAAATCATCCATACTCCATCTATTATTCAACAATAAAATAATACATACACTTATAGTCTTACAATGAATACTTTTGAAACATCAAGCCTCTCCAATAGATCCTCCATGTGCCCAAAGCATGAATATACACATCTCATGCCATGCTTCACATATGCACTCTTCAAAATGACTCAATACTATGACAACTCACTCACCCAACCAACCTTAACCACTAAACATGTGTTTTATTTTATATACTCAAATTCACACAAATACAACCAAGTGGTAAGATAAAACCATGTGTCTCAAAAACACGAGAACGTAGATCCATTGACCCCTCATTTAATATTCAGTACTAATTTTACACATTATTAAATATCTTTCCCCAAATATTAAATAATTGTCACATGTCTCCCACACATAAAATATTTAACCCAATGTTGCAATACAACTTTACAAGTGGCCCTAAATAATTACCTAGTGTGGCAAGACACATCTCCTAGATCTACCACAAATAAATAATTATTTAATTCAAAAATTATAAAAGATCAATTTATGCAATGGTGTACAACACAAAATCCTACCAGAGAGGAAGGTAGGTTCCAATAACATGGGTGTCCTCTCAAAATGGATAGGAGGACAAGAGGATGAAAAATGAAAGGATGGATGAGAAAAAGGTAGTGATGATGAAAACATGGATGATATGAAGGATGGATGAGAATCATGTTGCAATGTGTAAGAAACCTATTTTATTATATTATATTTGATATTATGCACCAAGATTAAAGTAACCAAGATACAAATGTGCAAAGTACATGATCAAAAAGGTCAAATACAAATATAAGCCTTATGAAACCATGATATGGAAGTCCATAATTACCCTATGGAATTATGGTACAAAAATTTGATAGATGAAAATAATTATAAAGAACACAAGCAACAAGAAAACATGTAGGTTAGCAACTCGGCTTTGTTCTGCTCTGAAGTTCCCACTCAAGCTATTTTCTTGAATTTCCAATCGTTGTTGTGATTTGACTGTTGGATGGGTTAGTTGGGAGGGAGGCCCATAAAGGCTCCCCATTCCAAGTATGTTGTCCTCTTTTCTGGCGTTGTTCCTGCGATGGCAGCGACTAGTCTGGCAGTTCTTGATCTGACGTCTCCTCCGCGTACTTCTATCCTTTCCCCTAGGGAATTAACAGAGGGAATATCTAGGAAGTCCCCCATTTCTCTGACTTTTGGGCTCAACTCTTTCTTCTCTGAGGATGCCCTGACTTCCTACGTGGACAAACTAGTGGGGTTTGACTTGCCAGTCTTGAGTAAAGGGCCTTTGGATTCTGCTTCCTGCTCGGTCACTAGTTGGGAAGTTGATGTTCTAGAGGCTCTGATGTTGAAGGAAATGGATAACTTGAAAATGGATCTTGTTGGAAAGTTTTTGGCATACAGGACAAATATAGAACCAATTCATTAGTGGGTTGCTTCCACTTGGAACCTCAAAGGCAGTGTCACCATAAATGTAATGCCTAGAGGTATTTTTCTTTTTTCCTTTGTGGTGTATGAAAACATGTTGAAGGTTCTAACTGGTGGCCCTTGGGCTTTTGAATTGAGACTCAAAAAATTTCTATCCCTTTGCAAGTTGAAGTCGGGTTTTGACTCATTGGCTGATTTGGGAGCCTTGGCGCCAGCCTGTGTTCATTTTCTGGGCCTCCCTCTAGAATTTGGGGAGAAAGGAATCATATGAGGCATTGCCAACTCCTTTGGGAGCCTTCTTGATATAGATAAAATTACCCAAGAGAGATGTAGATTGGTCTTTTCCCATATCTGTGTCATTGTGGCTATAAATTCGTTCCTTCCTTCCTCAATCTTTCTTAAGTCAAAGTTTGGCAACTGGACTCAGCCCTTAGAATATGAAAATGCCCATCTATTTTACCAATAGTGCAAGAAGTTTGGTCATCTTAGTGATTCTTATGGGTTAAAGTTGGGTGAGGGCCTAAAGCCTAAGGAGAAAGTTATAGAGAAGATCCACCCTAGTAAAGATAAGAGATCTTTAGAGCAGCCTCCTATTGCTCCTGTGCAGGAGGTGTTGATTCCCCTCCTTAAGGATAAACTTGTTCTGGCTTGTGAGTTTGTTTCTACTCCTATTATTGAAGTAAATAACTTGAAACGCCTGAAATTTGCTTTTGCTACCCCTACTTCCATCTTCCCAACTCTGAGCTTCCCTACAATGGTCGATAAGGTTATGGGGAAGGGGGTGATGCTAATAAGGAGAACATCCCTTCTGAGGAACTCTTGAAGGAGGATAATGTGAGTGTTGCTGGTGAAAAGGCTCAGGCTCAAGGAGAGAAGGATGAACTTGAAGAAAGGGAGTATGCTCTAACTGAAAATAATTTGTCTTTGGAGGATATTCAATTTTTTTCTTCTGAAACTGGTGATAGGAACCTGAGTGACTCGATGGCTCTTTTTGGATTCCCTAATGGTTCAAGTGACAAGGAGGAGGAGGAGGGTTGGTCCCTTGCTCCTCTGAAACTTAAAAAGAAAAAGAAACCAGATGTGGGAGAAGGAAATAAGGTGGGAAGGCCATCCCAAAAGGATTCCAAATCCAAAGACATTGCTAGGGATGTGGCAACTAGAAAATAAAGAACCTTGGATTCAATCATAGGATCGAAGTCCAAGAAGTAGTTTATTCTGCTTCTCGGGGTTGGAGGTGGGGTTACTAACTGTTGTTCCAATCAAGTACATCTCCTAGAATATAAGGGGGCTCAATAGCCTATATAAATAGTTGTTGGTGAAATATTGTATCATGGATAATAAAGTGGATGTCCTCCTCCTTCAGGAAACTAAGATGAAGAAGGAGACCTTTTATAAAGTCATCATGATTTTTTGGCCTGGTTCTCACTATTTTGTCAGTGAAGCAGATGGAGCTTTAGGAGGTATTGCTACCATTTGGAATCCTTCAAAATTAAAGGGGATGTTGTGTTCTACTAGTAAGAATAGTCTGATGATCACTTTGGAGGATCTTGTCTCCTAAGAGAAAAAAAACCTAATAAATATTTATGCTCCGAATTTGAGCAAGGACAGGGTTTTACTTTGGGAACAGTTAAGCAATTCTATTTCTGTAAGGACTAATGAGCATTGGATGTTGGGTGGGGACTTCAACTCTCCCCTCCTTCCTTCAGAAAAATTTGGCGGGCAGGATGATTATTTTGACAGTATGATGGAGTTGGCAGAGTTCTTAAATTTGGTTGGTCTCACGGATATCCCCCTACAAGGAACTAAGTTTACTTGGTCTAATAGAAGAAATGGAAATCACCTTATCCAAGTTAAACTTGATAGATTCTTGATCTCTACCAATTGGGATATCTCTCAATTCCTTTCCCTCTCTGCCCTCCCTAGGTCTGGCTCAGATTTTGCTAATTTGGTTAAATCCTAGTGGGAGGAACCTGTTATTGGTACTTCGATGTATTGCCTGGCAGAGAAATTAAGTAGAATAAAGAGAAAAGTTAAAGGGTGGAATAAGGTGAATTTTGGTGACATCTTTGAGATAAATAATTCTCTGGGAAAGAGCATAAAAGAGGTTCAAGATATAATGGAGGCTGGTAGGGTGGATGAGGAGATTTGTGCTAAGGAAAGAGATCTTAGATCCCAATGGTATAGGATAAACAAAAAGGAGGAAGTCTACTGGAAGAAAAATTCAAGAGTCCAATGACTAAAGGAAGGGGATAGGAACATTAAATTCTTTTACCAATCCACTTTGAAACACAGAAGCAGAAAGAAAATTAGATCTCTTGTAAAGGAGGATGGCTCTTTGGTGACCAATGATAAATAAATTACGAAGGAAGTTGTTAACTTCTCTAATCAACACAATGATCCTGACAGGGATAATCAAGTATATGATGACTTTCTTGATGTGATCCCTAATGCTATTTTTGATATAGACTTAAAATTGATGACTAATGTTGTTTCCATGGATGAAGTTAAAAAGGCCATGTTTTCCTTTGAAGCTTATAAAGCTCTTGGACCAGATGGTTTGCCCCCCAATTTTTTCCAAACCTTTTGGGATATTGTTAAAAAAAATCTTCTAAATGTTGCTAGGATTTCTTTAGATTAGGTAGACTATTGAATCGGCTAAATTCCACCTTCATAGCCCTTATTCCCAAAAATGTTGATGCCTCTATTATGAAAGATTACAGACCCATTAGTCTTTGTAATACAACCTATAAAATTTTCTCTAAAATCCTGGTGCTTAGACTCAAACCAGTGCTTGGTAAAATGATTGCCCTCAACCACAAAGGTTTTGTCCAGTGTAGAAATATCCTTGATGTTGTTCTCTCCACCCATGAAATCATTCACTCTATGGATCATTCTAAGAAGCCAGGGATGGCCTTCAAAATTGACATTTCTAAGGCTTATGATAGAGTCTCTTAGCCTTTCCTCTTTGTTTTCCTTAGAAAGTTTGGAATTGATGGAAGATTCCTAAAGCTAATCTTTTCCCGTGTCACCTCCCCCATGTTCTCTATTCTAGTTAATGATGTCCCTCAAGGCTTCTTCTCTTGTGGTAGGGGGATTAGACGAGGAGATTTTCTCTCTCCCTATATTTTTATCATAGTGGTTAAGGTCCTTGGTAGGAATATTAAAAAACTGGTGAGCTCAAAGTGCTCACATGTGTTAAAGTGGCTTCATCTCTAGAGCCTAAATCCCACCAACAATTTTTTGATGATACTTTGATGTTTGGGGAAGCTTCGGTGGGGGAAGCTGGTCTTTGGAAATAGGTGCTCAATGACTATGCTGCTATCTTTGGCCAGTGTATCAACTATGATAAAAGAAAAAATTACTTCTTTAATACTAATCGATAAATTAATGAGAGAGTGATAAAAATCCTAGGTTGCAAGGAAGCGAACTTACCTAATGCCTATATGGGCCTACCCTTGATCTCTAAGAAGCTGGAAAACACTTAGTGGAATCAGTTGATTGAAAGGACCCAAAAAAAACTAGTTGGATGGAAGGGGAAGCTTTTGGGTTTAGCAGGCAAGATTCAACTCCTCAATACTTCCCTTCAGAATATTCCCATTTACTACCTTTCCCTCTTTAAAATCCCTCCCTATGTTAGTGAAAATTTAGAACAGATACAGAGAAAATTCTTATGGTCAGGAACAAAAGAAAAAAATAGAATGTCTCTGGTTGGATGGGAAAAAGTGTGTACCCCTAAAAGGAGAGGGGGATTGGGTTTAAGGAGAATATGTACACTGAACAAATCCTTAACGACCAAAGTTGGTTGGAATATCCTCGAAGGCATTAAAGACTGGGTTAAAATTCTCCAAGCCAAATACATGAGGAATAGGAACCTGAGTTTTTTTCTATCAGTTCGGGACTTGCCAAGAGGCTCTGCTCTATGGAATCATCTTGTTAAATTGAGAAATGTGTTGAAATTGGGGGCTAGAAAGTGAATAGGGAATGGGATTAATACAGACTTTTGGAAGGACCCCTGGATAGAGTCTGCTACTATGTCCTCATCTGGAGACCCGATTCCTCTTAAACAAAGCCTTAATAGGATATGTGGTAAAAAGGTTTTTGACTACATAAATGGAAGGAGTTCAATCTATTACTAAGAAGGGACAACATGAGAGGAAAAAGATAGGTTAATTGGGACCCTATCCTAACCAGATTGCATGGTTTGATAGGGGAGGGCAAGTGGTTTGACAAAGATAGGGAAGATGAGTGGATTTGGAAAGGGTGTTCTTTTGGTTGTTTCTTGATCAAAATGGTTTACAGGAAATTGATCAAGGTGTAGAATGTTGTTTCTGATAATTTATGGGGGAAGGCATGACAAAAAAATTTAATCCCAAAAATAAATTGCTTTTGGTGGACGATGACTCATGGCAAAATTCTGACTGTGGATAACTTAGTTAGGAGAGGTTTCTAACTGGTCAATAGATTCTCGCTTTGTAAACAGGAAGATGAATCAATTATTCACATCTTATTTCACTACAAATTTGCGAGGGAAGTTTGGTCTTGCTTCCTATCGTTGTTGTCTTTTTGTTGGGTGTTTCCTAACTCTATGAAAGTGTTTATACAAAATTGGGCTATTTTCCCTTTCTCTCACAACGTTATTGTTGATCTCTAGAACCAAGTTCCCCCTTTTGTTGCCTGGGGTTTGTGGAATGAAAGGAATACCCGTATTTTTAAGGATGAGGAGAGATACAGCTGGGAGGTCAGTTTGAGCATAAAGAACCAAATCAAGGAAAACATTGAGGCTGGTAGGCATGGGTTCTCCAAAAAATGGCCTAATTACATTGAAATAAGGATAAAACAAAACTGGGGAATTGGTAAGGAGTTAACTAAACTCAATTGGTCTAAGATGCTAACTAGATTGGCTATGAGATGGAACCCTCCACAGAAGGATTGGGTGAAGTGCAACTTTGATGGGTGCTCAAAAGGCAACCCAAGACAAGCTGGTGTTGGAGGCCTGATAAGGAACCAAAAAAGTGAGTGTATTGAGAGTTATGGTGTGAATATGGGAGTCTTCTCCAATAATAAAGCAGAAGCTATGGCTGCTTTGGGGGACCTCAATATTGTAAAGGAGTTGGGTTATCAAAATGTGATATTAGAAGGGGACTCTAAGCTAATTTTGGATATCCTAAATGAAAAGGCTATGCCACCATGGGAATTAAAAATAATAATTGATAAGTGTCAAAACATTAAAAATTATTTTGATAACTATAGAGTGCAACATGTTTACCATGAAGGAAACAAATTGGTAGATTGTGCTGCCAATGTGGTGCTGAGCTGTAGGGGATTAACTAGATGGAAATATGGTAATTTTGTCAGAGTCTATAAGAGACTTGATCATAAAGGAAAATTTTGAAAATGAGTACACAATATAAAAATAAAACTTCCCCGTTTGTTCGGATAAAAGAGT
The DNA here is from genome assembly GCA_007115665.2 of Sequoiadendron giganteum. Classification (NCBI taxonomy): domain Eukaryota; kingdom Viridiplantae; phylum Streptophyta; class Pinopsida; order Cupressales; family Cupressaceae; genus Sequoiadendron; species Sequoiadendron giganteum. The sequence continues at coordinate 714,249,989 of CM021102.1, forward strand.
ACCAAGTGGTGCCTTTAGGATTTTTGTTTAATGATGATATGGATTGTACGGTGAAGTATAGGAGGATCTTGGTGGACATAAATATTAATTATTTTTCCATCATGAAGGTTACCAAATATCACATGAAGATTTTAATCTTGTTAAGGGATGTCATGTCTATTCATGTGGATTTTCCTAATGTCAGCTATTCCCAAATTTCTAATGAGGTGGAGGGAAGGAAAATTAATGTGAAGTTTAATTTTTGTAGGAATAATGATGGGTACTCTACTCTGGGAAATGTGTTGTGGGAGGTTTCTAAAAGAAACTTCTCGATTCATAATTATTCATTTGCTTTATGTATCTTCTGGCGAAAGAGTGATTCTTGTATTGTGAAGAACAAGAAGAAGGTGAGGGAGAGTATGAAGAAAAGTGTGAAGCAACAGAAGAAATTGAAGAAGAGAAAAATGGGAGGTCCTAGGAAGAGGACGGGGCTGCCAAATTTCTAGGCCCTGCAACAAAATGTGGACTTCTGGAATTTTTTTGTGGATGTAGGTATGGTGTCGTTCTTCCAATCCCTGAAGGGATACAATGCAAACCTCACTATTAAATTCACTAATTCCTGGTGGAACGGTAATTTTACCATTGATGCTGTGAAGTTTGAAGTGACGAACAAATTCATAGCTGAAGCTACGGGGTTGCAAAACCAAGGTACCAAAGTTGCTAAAAAAAGTGGGGCAGACTACTAGATGTTTATTGAAAAATTTCTTCATGATGGTGAGAGACTCAAGAGGTTCCAAAATGGGTATGCAAGATTAGAACTTCCTCCTCCTTTTGCCTTAGTTAGTCTGTTCATTATGAGATACTTTACTCTGGAGGGAAGGTATATGTTGGTACATGCGTACCATTTTCCCTTGCTAAACCATATTAGGCATGGTGAGAGAGTCAATTTTTTGTTTTATTTGTTGTCCTCCCTGCAACTCCATATTGAGAAAGGTTCCAACCCTCCTCTCCACGAAGGCCTTATGCTAACCCTTTATAAGTATGTGTTGGCTTTAAATCCCCATGGTAATCCTATTGCAGGAAGAAACAAAAACCTTGGTCGTGATGATGCGGTTATAGAGGAACAACCTCTAGAAGAAAACCCTGGAGCGGTTGTTATCTCAACTGAGGAACCTATTCCCCATCTGCCTCCTGCTGTTGTTTCCAAAAAAGTGCTAATAACTGCTAAAATTCAATCTCTGGTTGCCAATGTTTACAATCCTCCTATCCCTGTGTCGCTGAAACATGAGGAGAAAATAAACTTTGAAATTGAGCTCTTAAGGGCCACGCCTGAAAAAAGGAAACATTCACCCCTGCTACTTGAGCTTCCCAAGGCTAAAAATCCGAAACGTGACATAGACTTTAGGGTTGTCATAAATATTTTGGAGGAAGGGAACCAAAATGAGGAGGAGAAGGAGACAATGCAAGGACATGGAAGTGGTGGGAGTGGTGGTAGATGACCGACCAAGCTTGCTAAAGCGGCCTCAAAGGATAAAAAGGAGAAATTTAAAATATTTGACTGTGAAGAGGAGGATCTGGAGTATGAAGAGTTTGAAGCTCAGGAGGATGATGAATCTGAGGACCTGGACTTTAAGAATACAACTTATGAGATGGGTGAAAAAGGATTGGAGGAGGAAAAGGAGGAGGAAGAAGAAGAACAAGTTGATCACCTTGAAGATGATAAGAAAGTGGAAGACAATGTGCAAGATGTTGAGAACTTGGATACAGGAAAGGACTCAAGCATGGAAGTTTTAAAGAGCAGACAAAATATTTTGCAGGTATAGTTTTAAGACATGGAGAAGGCTTTGGCTACGCTCATGAGGGTTACAAATAGATTAATGGGGAGGGCAATGATGGGTGCGACTTCTGGAAAACTCAAAATTCCCAAGAAGCTGAGGAAACAGGCGAAACTTGATGCCTTGAAGACCCTGGATGAGACAAAGGGACTTGACTGGAGAGATTATATTGCTCTCATGGGAGATTATGGGGACCTGTTGAAGAAAGGCAAATAATTCCTCTGCTTGTTGCTCTTTTGTTTTTTGATGAGTTTCTTGTTGTATGGTTATAATCTTTTAGATTGCACTATTTTATTGGTTATGTTATGGTGGAATACCACCTAGGATACTGCAGACCTTATTAATGGTTTGTGTAGTGCTAATTATGCTTCTATTTTTTTACTATTTTTTATTAGAACTGGTTGGTTCATGGTTACTACGATTAATGTTGGCCTGCATGCTAGTTTTGGTGCTATTTTTTGGTTGGTTGGTGGTGTTGTTTCCCACCTCTTCTCTATTTTTTTTTCTACCTTTGTAACCATGGGATCAGGGCCCTTCCCTGCTTATCTAATAAAAAACAAGAAAACATGCACAACAAATAAAAATATATAATTGTGACCCTAGTCAAGATGAAAACTAATTGATTTGATTGATTGGTTGATTGATGATGATGAAGATATAATAGTTTACAATAATAACAATGCATAACCTAAGGATTGTATTGTTAATGATAATAATAAAAGTAGGATTGGGAAGGATACATCCCTATGATGATAGTTTGATGGCGGATCAATGAATTATTAGTTGATTTGGATCAAAATTGATAGATGTTTTTTAATGACGAGCTAGAATGCAAGATTGGATTGCAGGGATTAGGATTGATTTAATTGGATGGATTGATTTTATATTTTTGGATTAGATGGATAGAGGATGATAAATATATTGGATAGGATAATATTGGATGAAGAGTATGATGGTTAGGATAGGGAAGTGAATAGGAACCAATGACAAGGGAGAACTAAGTCTTGGTAAAAGATGGAAGGATAGAATGATTGCTTGGATAGAAGATAAAATAATTGAGTAGGTCGATGGTGATGGAAAATAAAAGGATAATAGATGGTGGATAGGAGGATGAAGCTCCAAGGACTACATTGAAAAGGAATAATATGACTCACATGAAACGAGTTTCATTGTGGATTGATGGGGTGGGAAGATGCATGATATGGAAGTATAGTGCATAAGGGATACAAAATGTAGAGGAAGTAAGGTTTGCATTGCCCAAAGCATGCATAGATATTTTTTCCCTAGTCTTGATCAAGATCAAAGGTGAAAAGGAAGGATTAATTGGATAGGATGGTGGAAGGATATAAGATTACGGATATTGGAGGATGTGTATAAGATATGGTACATGGGATAGAGTGAATTTGTTGTCAATAGGTTCCTTATCAAGATCAAAGGTGGGAAGGGAGGATGGATTTGGATAGGATGGGGTGAAGGAGATATGATGAGGGATATTGGATGAAGGATATTGAAGGATGTGGATAACATATGGATGTATGTATAGATAGTTTTCCCCTAGTATTATCAAAATCAAAGGTGGGAAAGGAGGATGGAGTTGGATAGTATGGGAGGAAGGAGATAGGATAAGGGATATGTGATGAAGGATATTGGAGTATGTGAATAATATTATCAATATCAAAGGAAAAAGGTGTGGATGAATTGGATATGATGGTAGGAAGGAGATTATATGATGGACATGGGATTATTGATACTAGAGGGTGTGGATAAGATATTATAGATGGAATAGAGTGTATGAATCTTTCACCCAAGTGTAGAGTGTAAGAGGATGGGGGATCACACATGATTCATGTTTGATAGGTTTTCATCATGGTACTTTATAAAGTGCTATTAGAAGTATTTTTCACCATTGTATGAATTATTTCTTTTTAATTTTTTGATTGATTTTTTTTTTCATTTCTAGGATTTTGGAATAGTATGGATGGAGAGGAATGAGAATAAGGATGTGGATAAGTAGATTTTAAAGATGGTGGATTGGTGATAGGGATATGGAGGAAGTGTTGCAAGGTATGTGCCCTTGGTATCCTTGTGTTGTGCAGTACAACACTTGGGTTTGTGACATGGCTCAACCATACCCATGGATTCATTAACTCTGGTGATTGTATCGGGCATTAACAGGTTGATCTTTTGGTGCAACGACAACCGTCCGTGCAAAAATTGGTATCAAAGCTTGGATCACAGGTTCAAATCCATCACTTGCACTGGGGGGATTGTTACAAGGTGCTTTCCCTTAGTCTCCTTGTATTGTGCAATGCAAGGCTTGGGTTTGTGGCATGGTTTAACTGCCTCTCGTGGATTCATTAACTCTAGTAGTTGTATCGGGCATTAACAGGTCAAAATTTTCGTGCAATGACAACCGTCTATGCAATAGGAAGTACTCAAGTGTCTAATTCCATAGATAATATACCTTGAATATGTGCTACAATGGAACATGGAAATTGGAGGTATGCTCGTAAACAAAAAAAATGATAGTAAGGGGGATGAAACGAATGGGAAGATGGAGAAGGATAAATGTTTATAAAAATGATTGGATGAGAGGGTTGGAAGGATGGAAAGTATATGTTGGATGATGGATGGGGTGTTAGAATACTTGTGGATGATTGGGTGAAAATATTATCAAGACCAACATTGGCGTGCACACCTTTAGGGGTGGTGGAGTTGTGGAAAAGAAGCGGATTTTAAATTTTGAGATTTATATAGAGGAGTAGATGTGGATTTTGGAATATAAGGGCCAAACATGGATTTGGAAAATGAGGGATTATTAGGTGGAGGATTGGATAAATTAGGACTAGAGAAATATTTTGGAGTAGATTTGGATGCCAATTTGGATTGTGGTTTGGGATGCATTGATTTTGTTATTTTCTTGGGAATCCACATGGTTTTTATTTTTTATTTTTGCTTCATGGGCCTTTGTGGCCTTTTTTATTTAGTTTGTTTTGGATCATATTGTAATCCAAAACAAACTAAATCAAAATTGTTGGCAACACAAGGGAACACAATTGAGAGGGAGGGGGGGGAGGGGGGCAGGGGTGAATCAATTATCACAGAATTTCAAACTTATTAAATTTGTTAACCCTTATTCTCATATCTGATTAACAACCATGAAAGCATAAATCAACAACACATCAGAAACACACATAACACCAATAATTTTGCATGGAAACCCTACTAGGGAAAAAACCATCGTGGAGGTTAATCCACAAGTTTATACTTTGTTAAAAGTATAGAAAAACGAGGAATGCACATGCATTCAGGCACACTACCTAGAGCTCACTGCTCAATTACAAAAATGCTTACTACTTAAGGGAAGACTCATTGTCTTACAATAAAATTTAGATTAAATCCATCTGAAAGATCTTGAACTGAGAAAATAGCATCTGCTAATGCCTGATTACAGTTTTGGTTAAGCATATGAACACTTCTTCACTCTTTTTCACACTCTACTCTTCCTTTGAAATATTTATAACATTATTTGTGCACTTACACTTGCTCACTCACTCTGTTACACATTCAAATGAAGAAAAAATTGCTTATATATATTCGCAACAAGGAATTACATCACTACATGTCAGCTTCAACAAAATAATAAGATGAATACAAACTGTCAGCCCAAAACAATAAAGATTATTAATACAAATCTACCAAGGTCATCCACAACATAGTGGAGACCCAAAACAATGTCCTTGAAGACAAAACACCTTCAAAAATTATTCCTCAAAGATCCACAACACGCTACAAACACCCTATCAACCATGAACATGCAAGAGAAAATCATTGATCATGAGCACAACGATCAATGCAAACGTGCAACACAGATAGAGAATGATCTAGAAACATACACAAAAATCACAGGAGCATACACAACAACTCAGATTACCAGAATCACATTATCTTCTTCTAGGAACACCAACTACAGTAAAAAAATAATTGTTGGAACACAAAAACTCATAACTTGCTCAAATCTTCATGTGCACCTCTAAAAAATTTATTGGATAAACTAGATACACGTGAAAAAAAACCCTTTAATCTGTAACTACTCACCATCAACATATTGAACTTTCCATCATATTGATCTTCGCTACTTCACAAATAACCTGCAACATATTTTATTACAATTTTCTCAATATCCTCAACATATACAGTCTTAAAGACATTGATGCTAATAGTGTTTACATAAATGAAAACCACATATCAGCAACACAACCACAATATCCAACAATCTCCCCCTTTGGCATTTATGGCAACACATGATGTGAAAAAGCACCAACAATGCAACTAACTTCAGCACTTACTCCCCCTTAGATTTTGACTCTTTTCTCCTCAGATAATTCCCAATTTTTCACATTGCTCTTCTCCCCCTTTGACATCAATGACAAAGGTACACACCAGCTCTGAACCACATATCCGAATCATTTGACTACTCCCGCTGAGTAGTAGCTACCACAACATCAATCTGAGTCAAGATATGATTGTGAAATGCACAGACTGATGCAAGACAATACATCTTACTTTTGATTAGGAGGGGTAATCACCCCTAACTTCCCTCTGAGATACTCAAAAGTATCCTTAAGTAACGGACTGGTAAAGATGTCTGCAATTTGTTCCTCATTAGGTACATACTCCAATCTTACTTCCTTTTCACTCACCTTCTCTCTCAAAAAGTGAAACTTGATAGATATATGCTTGGTCTTTGAATGCAACACTGGATTCTTAGAAATGTTAATTTCACTTGAATTATCATAGAATATAACAATAGGCTCATCATACATAACTCTGATATATTTCAACATCTGCTTCATCCACAATAATTGAGTACAATTGTTAGAAACAATAATGTATTTTGCCTCTGCAGTAGATAAAGAAATGGAATTTCACTTTTTACTTAACCATGAAATCAACTTCTTTCCCAAGAAAAATGTGCCACTACTAGTACTTTTCCTATCATTCACATCTCCTACCCAATCAGCATTAGTAAAGGCACTCAAAGTAAGATCATCATCTTTAGGATACCACAAGCCAAAATCAACTATTCCCTTCAAATATCTAAAAATTCTCTTCACAACAGTCACATGAGATTCCTTAGGATCGGCTTGAAATATTGCAAAAATACATACAACATTCATGATGTCAGGTCTAGTTTGAGTCAAATAAAACAATCCACCAATCATTGATCTATATCTAGTCTGATTTTCCTTCAAAGAATCATCATCTGTTGTCAAATTACATCCGGTCACCATGGGTGTACCGACTGGCTTTGAATCTTCCATACCAAATTTCTTTAGCAATTGTTTTACATACTTGGATTGAGATATAAAGATTCCTTTATCTAGTTGAGTAATTTGCAATCCCAAAAATAATTTCATCTCTCCAATCATTGACATCTCAAACTCATTTTGCATCTCATCAGAAAACTTCATGCACAAACCATCATCTCCTCCAAAAATGATATCATCAACAAAGACTTCCACAATGAAATCTTTATTATCATCAATCTTGAAATATAGATTACTATCAGCAGTACCTTTGTTAAATCCAAGATTCACCAAATACTTGTCCAATCTGGCATACCAAGCTCTAGGGGCTTGTTTTAGTCCATACAATGCTTTCTTCAACCGACAAACCATATGTCCTTGATTAGTGAATTAAAATCTATCAGGTTGCTCAATGTACACTTCTTCCAATTTGCTATTTAGAAATGCTGACTTGACATCCATTTGATAAACCTTGTATTTTTTGTAAGCAACATAAGCAAGAAACAGTCTCACAGCTTCAATTCTAGCAACATGGGAAAAAGTCTCTTCAAAGTCAATTCCTTCCATCTGAGAATCTTTTATAGACCACTCTTTCTTTGTTTATGATAACTTCAACTTGCTCATTCAGTTTATTCTGAAAGACCCATTTAGTTCCAATTACATTTTTGTCCTTAGGTCTAGGAACAAGAATCCATGTATTATTCTTCTCAATTTTTTGTAGTTATTCTTTCATTGCTTCAATCCAATGTTCATCTTTGCATGCTTCATTTACATTACTTGGCTCAGTCTTTGATATCAAACAGTATTCTTCTGCAATTCTTCTCCTAGTTTGGAAACCTTTGTTCTTGTCACCTATAATCTATATTTTTGAATGATTTAATCTCACATACCTTGGATTCTTAGGATGTTCTTGAATTTTAGGCTCTTCTGATCTCTCTTCTGCACTTTCACTAGTTTCTCCTTCCTCTTGATCTTCTTGATTCATTGGAACGATCTGAACTTGATTTGAAGTTTGACCTTTTTTTGTATTGTCATTTTGATCATCAGAATCATATCCATGGGTTCTAGATGGTCTAGCAATGTCTTCATCAACCTTAACATTTACACTTTCAACCATTTTCTTCAATCTCTTATTGTAGCACCGGTAGGCCTTACTCTTAGTAGAATAACCGAGAAAGATTCCTTCATCACTCCTAGCATCAAACTTTCCTATATCTTTGTCTCTTTTGATATAGCATTTACTCCCAAAGATTTTGAAATATCTAACAATAGGCTTATGACGAAACCATAAATCAAAAGGGGTCTTACCAATATCACCTTTGATTTGTACTCGGTTGAGGATATAAACATCAGTACTCATAACTTCTCTCCAATAGATATGAGGAACATTTCCTTCCAACATCATAGTCTTAGTAGCATCTTCAATTGTCTTGTTCTTCCTTTCCACAACTCCATTTTGCTGAGGGGTCCACGATGTAGATAATTGTCTCTTTATCCCATGCACTTCACAAAAAGAATCAAACTCATGGGAAGTGAATTCACCACCTCTGTCTGATCTCAAACAATTAATCTTCAGACTGTCTTTGTCTCAACCATAGCTTTAAAGATCTTGAACTTCTCTAGAGCTTCAGATTTCTCTCTTAAGAAAGTAACCCACATCATCCTAGAATAATCATCAATAAGCAACATGAAATACCTGTAACCTTGTAAGCTTCTTGTTGGTGTAAAAAAAGTGTTGTACCTTGTTCTAGGTCATGATTACACCTTAGTTAAGTTTAATTAGGAACCACATAGGAGGTAGTTGGAGAATTTCCACTTTTGGTGGACTTATCATGTTATTACTTTATCACTTCCACCTTTCGTGGACATATCATGTGATTACCTCTCCACCTTTTGTGGTGATTATCACATTATCACTTTTCCACTTTAGGTGGAATGATAGCTTTTCATAGTTTTTTCATGTCATAAGATTATGAAACTTGTCATAATCTTATGCCCTTCTATGTTCTCCCCTTGGCTATATAACGAAGGGGTCTCCTATGTACATTCATACATTCTATTTGCATCATTGACAGAATACAACTTATTCTTGTCATATTATTTATATCTTTCTTATGCCTGTGCTTTCTATTAGGCCTCTTGATCTTGGGTGGCTACCTTCGTAGCCAATTCTTACATGGTATCAAAGCTATTGGAGTGCCATTTTGGGGAGATCTTGAGTGCAATCTTGTATTTTCTTCATAGAAATACCAGATTCTTGGGGGTTCCATTTTTGGCCTTGTATTGCAGGTGTATTTTGGGAGCTTGTTGCATCAGATCTGAGCTCACCATTGCATCTGGAGTGTCCGAGATAGTCATATTTTCCTTTTACTTCATCTCAATTGGACATTGGAGGCCAAATCTACAAGGGTTTGAAGATTGGAGGTGGTTGCCAGATCCAGGAGGTAGCCATATCTTTGGAGCGTTTTCAACCAAAAAGAACATCACCATTGCATTTAGAAGGGCCAAAAACCCTAAGATCGACTGTCAAATCATCCAAATCCTAGCAGTTGTCCGGTGAGGCAAAAAAAATTTGTTCAGGGCGTTGTATGACCCCCCAGGTCGTCATTATTACGCAGTATAGTGCGGTACGGTTTTAAAATATATGATTTTCTGCAATAAATATTTTTAAAAAATAAAAATTATTTTGAAAAATTCGCAAATTTTTTTTATTAAATATTGTGATAGATTTTTTTAAAAAATAAAAAAAATATATATATATATAGTGGAGTACATAGTCTGTAGACTGTTGTACCCCACCGTACTTTGTACCCGCACAGTATAGGTACTGTGGGCCCTGCAAGGCTATCGCATAGCCTTATGGCTGCGACCCCAACCACAGGTCTTCAAAAATTTGGCCAGTAAAAAAAATTCTGACAGTCTTAAAAAAAAATCCATAAAACTTCAAAAAACCGGTGACTCCACTCAAAATTTCAGCGGTCAACACAGTCACCCACCAACAATTGAAGATTCTTGGAATATTCCACGACATTTTTTCTCAGCAAGGAAGATCAATGATGACGATGACGGCCAGTTGGTCATCAAATTTAACTTCATGGATTGCTGAGATGTCAGCATTATGTCAACATTGGTTTGAAAATTTCTAGCCCCCTTCCGTTTGCATTTTGATTTTTGAAGGCGAACTTTGAAGCTCCATATCTCAGTCATTTTGGCTCCTTTTTTTGAGAATTTTTTTTTGATTTCGGATAATTTTTTGCGCTCTTCATAGTGGTACAATTGGTTTCTGATTTTGATTCTCATATTTTTTAGAAAATTCAATTTTTCACAGGTGTTGTTGAGTTGTCACCATTTTTGCAACTTCCAGGGCTCTGTTCAGGCTCATACAAACTCCTTTTTAGGTGCCATTTTTTTTTAAAGTGCATGATTTTTTATGAAATTCACAATGGTACTATCAATTTGTAGTGATTTTGATTAGAAATTTTACTTTCAACACTTGGTCATTTTTGGCCTATTTTGGCATTTGTAAAGATAAGATCTCAGTTTGGTCATTTGTATCAGTTATTTGAGTCTATTGTAGCCTACGAAAGGCTATTGTAAAAAATTGAAAATCATAATCCCACTTTTCTTGGCTTGCAAGTGGCCATTGTACACGCACTAAGTATAAAGTGCCAAATCATCTTTTTTTGGGGGGGAGGTTCTTTGATTGAGTGAATTTGGGGGGGTGTCTTGTGTGATTGTTCCTCTCTCTCTATTTTTTTCTCTTTCATTTTGCTGCTATGTGTTCTCCTAAGTTTCGTTTGTTAACTCCACATAACTATACTTCTTGGAAAATTGATGCTTGGAGTAAGTTAATAGAAAAGGATTAACTCATTATATTGATGGAACTGTTGTTGCGCCATCTAATCCTAAAATTGATCCTAATGTTCATATGGATTGGCTCATTAAAAATACTATGGCTCTTGGAACTTTAAGGAAATATGTATCAAAAGATCTAATATTTCAAATTGAAAAATGTAAAACAATCAAAGCAAATTGGGAAAAGTTTGGTCAATTGTATGGCCAAGTTGATGAGATTAGAGGTTATTAGCTTGACAATGATCTCAAAATGTTAGATACCAAGAATTTTGATACAATCCAAGAGTATGTCACTAAGGCAAATGAGCTAAGAGCACAACTTAAGGATTGTGGCATTGACAAAAAGGATGCACAATTGGTCTACAATTTGTTGGGAAAGCTTCCATCAGAATATGCAACATTTGTTTCTAGCTTCCAAACTCGTCGCTTGATAGTGGGTAGTTCTTTCACTCTTCCATCATTTGATACATTCACATACATGTTGATGTTAGAGCAAGCAAAGTTGATAAGCATGGGGATTCTCAAGTCTTCAAAGTCCAGATATTTGGTGGCTAATCAAGAGAATCAAGGGACTCAAGGAAAGGGTTCTAACAAAAATCAGAAGTAGTTTAAGGCAAAGACACAACAAGATAAAGCACAATCATCCTCTCCACAACAAGGTATTTCTTCATCTTCTCAAAAGAAGGGAAATTCAAGCAAGAAGGAGAGACCAACTTGTTCATATTGCAAGAGATTTGGTCATGATGAGCATCATTTCCACACTAAGAAAATTGATGAGTTGAAAAACATCATCAAGAAGAAAAACATTAATTTTCCATCTGCCTACAAGAAGGATTCCTCTCCTTCCACTTCCACACAACCAAAAGGAAAATGGAAAGCATTTATGGCTACTACAGGTTCTTCACAACAATGGATACTTGACTCAGGTGCTACTCATCATATGGGTTCTACAAGGGAGCAGTTTTCTTCTTTGGAGCCATCTAAGGTACCTCACATCTTCATAGGAGATGATACCCAAGTGGAAGTTGAAGGAAAATTTTTGGTTGTCATGGATGATGGAACATTTTGGAATGTTCTCTATGTTCCTAACTTGAGCACCAATTTTCTTTCAATCTACCAAATCACTCACTTTGGAGATGGCAAGAAAGTTGAGTTTCTACTAGATTCAGTTGTGGTCAAAGAACTTAAGGATGATGCCTTGGTTGTAGTGGGACAAGCCAATCACAACACACAACTTTATTCATTCTCCCACTTTCTACCTAAGTCTCCTTCTACAACATTGCTCACTCATTCAAATTCATAAAGTAAGCTATGGCATGAGCGGTTTGGACATCTCAATTACCGCTATCTTTAGCAACTTAGCTCCAAGGATATGGCTATGGGACTCCCTCAAATCAGCTTTTCAGAAGGTGTATGTTTAATTTGTTCCTTGGGTAAACATATAGAAGAGAAGTTTGACAAAGGGAAGTCTTGGAGAGCTTTGGAAGTTCTTTAATTGGTTCACAGTGATGTAGTAGGTCCATTTCTAGTGCCATCATTTAGCAAGGCCCACTATGTCCTCACCTTCATTGATGACTACTCACACTTCACCTGGGTCTATTTTCTTGTTCACAAGAGTGAAGTGTTTGACAGATTTCTAACCTTCAAGGCTCATGTTGAGAAGCAATCAGGGAAGCAAGTCAAGATTCTCTACATAGACAATGGAAGATAATATTTGAACAATATACTTGAGGAATTTTGTACTCTTGAGGGGATTGATCTTTAGCATTTAGTTTCCTACACTCCACAATAGAATGGTGTTGCTGAAAGGAAGAATAGAACCCTTAAGGAGATGGCTAGCTGCATGATTCATGCTCGTTCTCTTGGTCCTCAATTTTGGGCAGAAGCTATCAGTTGTGCCACACACATCCAAAATCGGGTTCCCCATAAGGCTTTGAAGGGTATGACTCCTTTTGACGCTTGGTGTGGTAGAAAACCGGTTGTGAGACACTTCAAAGTTTTTGGTTGTCCAGCTTGGGAACACATACCTCCAGAGAAGCGCAAGGCATTGGAACCTCAGAGTAGGCCTTGCATCTTTGTTGGATGTCCTGAAGGTGTTAAGGCATATAGAATTTTGGATCTAGAGACACATGAGCTATTCATTGAGAGGAGTGTTCACTTTGAGGAAAGCTCTCCTAGCTTGGCCTCTAATCCTCCTCTTTCTTCCTTCATAGTGGAAAGTGATGATAGTGACTTAGATGATGATTCTCTCTCAACTCCAACTCATAGGATCACACCTTCATAGGGTCCACTTGCAGTTGAGGAGCCTCATACTTCATCTCCTACTAGACCTCATTGGGCTCGATAGAATCTTGAGTCAACAGGTTCTCTTATTGGCGATCCTTCAGATACTCGAAGGACTTGGTCATAACATCAGGATTTTCCACATGATTTTATTGCCAGTGCTTTCAATCCACAGTCCTTCAAGGAAGCATCAGGAGTTCCAGAGTGGGATTCAATAATGGAGGAAGAGTATAGTTCCTTGATGAGGAACCACACATGGGATTTAGTTCCACTCCCTAAGGGGAGAAAGACGGTTCAATGTAAGTGGATCTATTAGACCAAGTATGCAAAAGATGGAAATGTGGATAAATACAAGGCTCAACTTGTGGCAAAAGGTTTCTCACAGGTTCCAGGTGTTGATTATATAGGGACCTTTGCACCCGTTGCTAAGATGAACTCCATTTGCTTGACACTTGCTATTGTTGCAGCTCATGGTTGGCCTGTACATCATATGGATGTGAAGAGTGCATTTCTTCACGAGGATCTTCATGAGGAGATTTACATGGAGTAGCCACGAGGATTCATACAAGATTCTTCTTTGGTTTGCAAATTGAGGAAATCTCTTTATGGCCTCAAACAGGCCCCTAGGGCTTGGTATGCCAAGATGGATTCCTTTCTTCTCTCCACATAATTCACCAGGTGTCATTCATATCTGAATGTCTACATTTTGCAAAAGGATGAATCTCATTTGCTACTTTTTCTCTATGTTGATGACTTGATCATTATAGGGAGTACCTCATCCATCATTGGCAGTGTCAAATCTGCTTTGCAGGACAAATTTTCTATGACTGACTTGGGCCTTTTGCACTATTTTCTTGGGATTGAGATCACTCAGTCAAATTTTGGGATCTCTCTTTCTCATCCTGAGTATGCTCTTGATCTTTTAGCTCGGTTTCACATGGTTGATTGTAAGCCTGCTTCGACTCCCTTTCTTTCAGGAGTCAAGCTTGAGGCTAAGTGTTCTACTCCACTTGTTGATGCCACTTTGTATCATCAACTTGTTGGGAGCCTCATCTACTTGACTCACACACGCTCTAATATCTCCTTTCCAGTTGGCATGGTTTCATGATTTATGTAGGAACCACATGAGCTTCATTGGAAAGCAGCCAAATGCATCTTGCATTACATACATGGTACACATCATCATGGGATTCACTATGCAACAAATATAGGACTTACCTTGGTGGGATATGCAGATTCTGATTGGGCTAGTGATATTGATGATCGTAAGTCCACTTCTGGCTACAACTTTCATCTTGGTTTTGGCCCCATTTTTTGGTAGAGAAAGAAGCAACATGCTATTGCTCTTTCTTTGACTGAGGCAGAGTATCGAGGGATTGTTAATGCCGCTACTGAGGCTATTTGGCTTCAAAATATTCTCATTGAGTTTGGCTTCACTATTCCACATCCTACAATCATTCATTGTGACAATCAAAGTGTCATCCAGATCTCAAAGAATCTGGTTCACCATCAGAGGACCAAACACATCGAGATTCATATGCACTACATCAGGGAGCTGATACAGGAGTAGGTCATTGATTTGTAGTATTATCCTACAGTAGAGTAGGTTGCAAATATCTTCACAAAACCTTCACTGAGAGTGCATATCATCATTTGAAAGCTCTCTTGGGGGTGTGGGATGTTTCATTTGAGGAGGTCCCTTGAATTCTTCATTCTCTCTTTTGGGTGGGACTTTTTCCTCTTCTAGGGGTTTTGTCCTTCTCATACATTTGAGAGTTTTTTCTCTTGTTTTTTCATCTCTCTTTTGGGGGGAAGTTTTTTCCCACATGGTTTTATCCTTTTCTCTACTTTATGAGAGATTGCATTGCATTTGTACATGGGTACCTAACATGGCCTAGTTTTTGGGACCTATCTTGCATTGTTTTCTTTTGTGTACATTCTCCCTAAGTTCCACTTAACGGGGAGTGTTGGTGTAATTAAAATTATTGTACCTTGTTCTAGGTCATGATGACACCTTAGTTAAGTTTACTTAGGGACCACATAGGAGGTAGTTGGAGAATTTCCAATTTTGGTGGACTTATCATGTCATTACTTTATCACTTCCACCTTTCGTGGATATATCATATGATTACCTCTCCACCTTTTGTGGGTCATCCACCATTTGTGGTGATTATCACATTATCACTTTTCCACTTTAGGTGGAGTGATAGCTCTTCATAGTTGTCTCATGTTATAAGATTACAACACTTTTCATAATCTTATGCCCTTCTATGTTCTCACCTTGGCTATATAACCAAGGGGTCTCCTATGTATATTCATACATTCTATTTGCATCATTGGTAGATTACAACTTATTCTTGTCATATTATTTATATCTCTCTTATGCTTGTGCTTTCTATTAGGCCTCTTGATCTTGGGTGGCTACCTTCATAGCCAATTCTTACACTTCTTTTTCTAGCAAGACCACACAAGTCAGTATCCACAAGCTCCAACAATTCATTTGAACAATGTTGTTTGCTCCAAAATTAAATTCTAGTTTTCTTTCCTAGCTGACATTCTTTGCATATGGCATTAGAGGGTTTTACCAACTTAGGAAGATCTCTCACTACTTGAGTAGAACTTATCTTGATAATATTGCCAAAGTTTGCATGACACATTCTCCTATGCCATAACCAACTTTCATCAACTTGATCAATCAAACAAATTTTATTAGTAGTATTTAGGTGAAAAATGTTACCTTTTATTTTTGTACTTGAAGCAATCACATTTCTAGAACTTCCCAATATTCTACACTTTCCATCCTTGAATTGAAGATTGTGTCCCTTATCAACCATCTATTTGGCACTTAAAATATTATGCGTCAAACCTTCCACATAAAGAACATCATCATTATTATGCTTACCATCAAAAGAAATACATCCTCTGCCATAGATTATACCATCATTGTTATTACCAAATCTTACAAAACCATCATCATACTTTTACAGGCTCACAAATTTTCTTTTATCACCTATCATGTGATGAGAGCATCCACTGTCAATTACCCATTCATCCTTCTCTTTAACTCGAGCAGCTAGGGATTTCTCCACATTTGTACAACCAGTAGATTCAGTAGACATAGGATTAATTTACTTGATAGCAATAAACACAAACTCATCTTCACTTGCATTCCCTTTATCAGATTCATTATCTATCACACCTTCATCAACAACATAATAACACTTCCTTTGAAATTTAGGTTTGTTAGGTCTTGGCTTAGGAACTCTTTCTAGACATCTTGATGCAAAATGACCTATCTTATTGCAAGAAAAATATTTAATAGGAAACTTTCCTTTATACTTACATTGTCCTCTGGCTTCTCTTTTGACAATAAGTGCTTCAAGCTCATTTAGTTCTCTCTCTTCTTTTTCAATCTGTCTCATTTCTTCCTCATAGTTGAATACCTTTCTAGAATAACTTTCACCTAGATCATATCTTTGCTTGTCTCTTCTAGTGGTAGTATCTTTCAATGTAGATTCTATTTTAGGAAGGGCATCACCGAATTCATGCAACTCAAAAGCAATAAGTTTACCAATCAACATATCTCTAGTTAAATTTGTCACATTCTAGAGCTCTTCAATAGTTTTAGCTTTGATTATGTATGCATCAGGAAAGGATCTAAGCACTTTAGCAACAAACTCTAATTCATCCAACTGTCCACTAGCACATCTGATACCACACACAAGTTCATTCACTTTGCATGAAAGTAGTAATATTCTCATCATCACCCATTCTCAACAATTCATATTTCCCTTTCAAATTTTGTATCTTAGCAATCTTCATATTAGCATCACCTTCATACAAAGTTTCCAACTTTTTCCAGATCTCATAAGCAGTCTTCAGATCCATAACATTCGTCATCTCAAAATCAGTCAAAGCACTTAACAATGCTTCCTTAGCCCTGATATTGTATTCAACATCCCTAATCTCAACAGTAGTAGTAGGACCATTTTGAGGAGTAACATACCTATTACTTTTAATGTTCTAGTAGGATTCCCAGTGCATCTCAGATGACAGTCCATTCGAGTCTTCCACAAAGAATAGTTTGTTCCATCAAACCTCAGACCATCCTTCTTATATGTCACCATCCCAGATCACCTCAAGTTGTTAAACTTCTTCCAAGGAACCCGCTCTAATACCAATTTTTGGCAACACAAGGGCACACATTTGAGAGGGGGGGTGAATCATTTGTCACAAAATTTCAAACTTATTAAATTTGTTAACCCTTATTCTCATATTTTATTAGCAACCATGAAAGCATAAATCAACAACACATTAGAAACACACATAACACCAAGATTTTTGCATGGAAACCCTGTTAGGGGAAAAACCACGATGAAGGTTAATCCACATACTCTGTTAAAAGTATAGAAAAATGAGGAATGCACATGCATTCAGACACACTACCTAGAGCTCACTGCTCAATTACAAAAAGGCTTACTGCCCAAGGGAAGACTCACTGTCTTACAATAATATTCAGATTAAATCCATATGAAAGATCTTGAACTGAGAAAATAGCATTTGCTAATGCCTGATTACAGTTCCGGTTAAGCACATGAACACTTCTTCACTCTTCTTGACTCTTCTTCACACTCTTCTCTTCCTTTGAAATATTTTGAACATTATTCACACACTTACACTTGCTCGCTCACTCTATTACACATTCAAATGAAGAAAAAATCTCTTATATATATCTGCAACAAGGAATTACATCGCTACATGTCAGCTTCAAAAAAATAATAAGATGAATACAAAATGTCGGCCCAAAACAATAAAGATTATTAATGCGAATCTACCAAGGTCAGCCACAACATAGTGGATACCCAAAATAATGTCCTTGAACACAAAACACCTTCAAAAATTATTCCTCGAAGATCCACAACACGCTACATACACCCTGTCGGCCATGAACATGAAAAACATGAACACGCAAGAGAAAATCATCAATCATGAGCACAACGATCAATGCAGACGTGCAAAACAGATAGAGCACAATCTAGAAACATCCAAAAACATCATAGGAGGATACACAACAACTCAGATTACCAGAATCACATTATCTTCTTCTAGGAACGCTAGCTACAGTAATAGAATAATTGTCGGAACACAAAAACTCATAACTTGCTCAAATCTTCATGTGCACCTCTAAAAATTTCAATGGATAAACTAGATACACGTGAAAACAAACCCTTTAATCTACAACTACTCAGCATCAACATACTGAAATTTCCATCATATTGATCTTCACTGCTTCACAGACAACCTGCAACATATTTTATTACAATTTTCTCAATATCCTCGACATATACAGTCTTAAATACATTGATGCTAATAGTGTTGACATCAATGAAAACCACATATCAAAAACACAACCACAATATCCAACACCTTTAGTGGTGGTGGAGTTGTGGAAAAGAAGTGGGTTTTAAATTTTGAGATTTATACAGAGGCGTAGATGTAGATTTTGAAATATAAGGGCCAAAAATGGATTTGGAAAATGAGGGATTATTAGGTGAAGGATTGGATAAATTAGGACTAGATACATATTTTGGAGTAGATTTGGATGCCAATTTGGATTGTGGTTTGGGATGCATTGATTTTGTTATTTTATTGGGAATCTACATGGTTTTTTATTTTTTATTTTTGCTTCATGGGCCTTTGTGGCCTTTTTGATTTAGTTTGTTTTGGATCATATTTTTCCTAGCTTGAGCATATATTTTTTATGGGACACGTTGATCCTTGGATTTAGCTTTATGTGTTTTAGATTTGGCATGCAAATCTCTTCCAAAATAAATGGTATGGGTGCATGAAGAGGATTGATTTAGATATATGATATATGGGTTCATGTAGGGAGCATATTGGAAGGAATTGAAGGATGTGTGTATGTTTTATCTTGATTTGGGATTTTAGGTGATGGATAAATATGATGAAGCGATTTTGAGATAAGAGTGATAGGTGGTGGAATTTAAGGACCCAAGATGAATAGAAGTGATGAAGGACTTGGTTTTGGGACATAAGGGCCCAAAATATATTTGAAAGAGGAAGGAATTGGATTTTGAACATAAGGTCCCAAAACGGATTTGAAAGGTGGTGTGTGGAGTTTCTTGGATTTAGATGGAGGGATATGGATTTTAGAAAGAATTCCAATGTCTTGAATACGAGCTCGATAGCCAAGGCCATGATAATTTTAATTTGATTTGATATAAAGGGGTTCCAATAATTCCTTATTCATGGATGTCTAATCCTTTTCCTTGATAGTGCATGTTTTGACATTGGGATACTTATTATTTTGGAAGAAAGAAATGAGTCCATTTTGAGGGGGATATGAGATAAAAGGAATTATGTGTTCTTAGATAAAACTAGAGTTTATGAAGGTGGAGGAGCCCATTGATAGGTGTGGTGTTCATAGATAGCTTGGATAGGGGTGATGGGATCTTGAGAAGCATTAGGATCATTAGGGGGATTAGGAGGGATGTTGGAATGTTGGGATGAAAGGGGATCATGAGGGGTATTAGGAGGGATTTTTTGAAGTTAATTTAGAATGGTATCATGAGGGATATTAGGAAGGATATTTTGACCTTGATTTTGAAGGGAATCATGAGATGGCATGGAGGATATAATATCTTAAAATTGGAGGGGATAATAAGATGGATTGGAAGGGATAATTTGATCTTTATTTAGAGAGGAATTTATGGTAGCATTAATAGGAACAAGCTCTTCACATGTTTAAATTTGTTTGGATGGTGTGGTGGGGGAGGAATGTTGGATAAAATCACCAAATTAGGTGGATATAGGGATTGAAGACCCATGAGATTCATAAGATTGGGATTTCTAGGTTCAATGGGTTTGATGGTGTTAGGATTTTTCAGTAGAATAATGAGTGTGGGGTGACATGACTCCATAAAAATTTTATGGGTATTTTGCAATTATTTATTTTCTTGGAGTCCTTGGAGGAATTATGGAGTGAAAAATATAAATGGTTTAAGTTTAGATGGAGGATTAGGATTATATTGAGGATTATAATTATGGCTTGGTAGATTTTAGGATAAGGGATTTAGATTATGGGTAGAGGTGATGGGATGTAGTACAAAGATAGAGATTGGGATATAAATAAGGGAGAAGATGAAGGTAGAAATATTGGATGAGAGGAATATGTGGGTGAGGGATAAAAGAGATATGAATGGGGGATAAGATTTATTTTCCTTATCAAAGGTACGATAAGTTTGACCAATATACATGTGTGGAGGTGTGATGGTATAGCTTGTTCTAGCTATTTCTTGGCCAAAAATCATTTGATTATGGATGGGTGAGTGGTGGAAACTTGGATAAAAATTTCTATCTATTATGGTTCCAAGGTGGTCCAAAATACTTATTATCATCATAGGAATCATAGTAAACAAGTATAAACTCATCATCATCATAGGTACTTATAGTTATTGGTTTACCCTTGATTATGATTTTTGGTCTTGTTGGGGTAGGGTATGGATTCGAGATTTGGATGGGTTCTAGGATGGATGAAAGTGAATTAGAAGAGTTAGAAGTAGAACAAGTTTGATTGGTTGGTTGGATAGAATTATGGAGTAATTTTTGGAAGAGGAAAGTTTGGGATTAATTTTAGATAAAGATAGATATAAGAAGGGGATGATGGAGGATAGGTTGATTAAGAAAATTGTATTTTGATTTTGAAGGAGGATAGGTTGATTAAGAAAATTGTATTTTGATTTTTAAGGAGGATAAAAATTAGGATGAATGATTAGAAATGGATTGGAGATTAAAATAATAGGACCTACGGATGAATATGGGGGATGATATTGAATTTGGATTAAGGAAGGGTTACATTGGAGATATCTGGAGTGAATAGATGGAAGAAGAATTAGGTTGGATAGGATTTTGGATTGTAAATATTTGAATGGATAAGGGATAAGGTTGGAGGGATTAGAAAATTTTGATAGATAATGGATTACATTCGAAAGAGGACATATGGTTTTGGATTATTTGGATGGATGAGGGATTGGATAAGTGGATTTGGATGAAAATATTGGAAGATGGTTGGATTGGGATAATGATTTTTCTTTCTTGACTAGGGGATATATTTGGAAGAAAAATAAATAAACAAGTTGTCTTGGAGGAACTTTGAAGATAGCTAGTGGTGGTTTTAGATAAGAGGACACATCAAGAACATGAAAAAGCCTATATTATTCAAGTGGGAGTGACACCTAGTGTGGGCCCATAACCAAAGGCCAATAACATCTACCTATGAATGGATAGTTACAAAATGCAAGGTCATATACCACCTATACATCCCTTATCTTGGAGGAAAAATCCTTACCCTACGTTAGCTTTATCTCATCGCATGGAGGTACTCATGAGTAACTTTAGGGTATGATGGACATTCTTTGCACCACACTAGGTGATTATTAGAAGGTAATAATCTAGGATGAAGAAGGTTGCTAGGGAGTCCTTAAAATACCTCAAGGGTATGTGAGGCTAAATCTATAGATGAAAGGAAAAAATTCTAAATATAGATTGAAAAGATTGACACTTCACTTCCCAAGGTATGAATTTCTCCACTTCACTTCCCAAGGTATGAATTTATTGGGGGCTTGGACAAGATCGAAAAGATTCTAATTCCAAGAGGGGTGTCTTTTGATTCATTCTCACTCTTTATAATAACTAGAACATGGGAGTTCAGATCATCCCCTAGGGTGATCAAATCTATAGGAAATACCCCTAGAAGGAATGATCCATGTTTTTTTTGGTCACCCAAGCTCGCATGAAGTGAAAGGGGAGAGCATACACATGTTGGATTTATTGGGATAACAATGAAAAGAAAAGAGAGTAAGTGGTTTTTTTGATCCTCACGATAGAACAATGGTGCAAGAGGAGAGCGTACATACCACTCAACCAAGGACATGGGAAAAAAGGTTCATTAACCCTTAGAAAAGAAGTGTGCAACTAAGACTAGTCAAATGATAATACCTTGGACAAACATAGCTGCAACCATAAATTTGCTAGTAGTTTGAATATTTTATTTGACCAAAAATTTTAAGCTACACAAATGGAGTTAGGCTACAAAAGTTTCTAGAGAAAATAATGAAACCCCCCAAAATATGAATAAACTTCATTAACATTGATAGGCACTGACAAGTTGGGAAACTTTGAAGGAACTAGAACATAATCTAGAAGCACTAAAACATAGTGTGGAAGCATCAAACAATGCACATGATGACATAGAAAGAACATGTGCTACACTAGAGATAGAAGCACTAAAAGGTGAAAATGCTATGAAAATGGCATATGTTCTAATAGGCATAAGAATAAAATAGAAAGTCTTATGAAAAGGGTGTGTACATTCTTCAGGTGAAAGTTGTTGTGAAGGAATTTTTTGGAATTCAGGATGTTTGTGGAATATTCTATATTTTGTTCAAGCATGGTGTGTGGTCCATGAGTCATCTTTGGATTTGAGGAAGCGTGTATCTAAATATTAATTGTGTTAACATAGGTTCGATTGACCTTGTGTGTTTACACTAATTGTGTAGTTGCTTTGGTGTGTATGAGTGGATATAGGTCTTAGGTAAGGTGTGTTGTGGTCTTCCTTCATTCCTTCTCGTTGTGGGAATGTTTTGGTGTCAACCTAATTTGAATTTGCATGGTTGAGGTGCATAGTCGACCTTAGAGAATGTTTTCAAGGTTGAATATGGTATAAATGCATGTTGAGTTATTGAGGGATGATAAGGTAGGTGTGTGTGATATGAATGATGTGAATTGTAGAGTTATGAGGTGTGAATTTGTGAAATGTAATGTGAGCTTTAATATGTTAGATTACTGGATGCATTGAGCAGAAGGTGTCTACAGTCTACAATAAGGTTGCAAAGGTGTTGGTGATGTTGTGGTGGAATTTTTTGTTGTATTGAGATGGATTTCTCATTGTAACACTCTTCTCTATCTTATTTTCTATTTTGGCAGTGAGCCCTCCGACAGTGAGCCCTTTGTAATTAGTGTTGATATTACTTTATATTGTGAGCAATCCTCACCGTGGTTTTCCCTTCTTGGGTTTTCCATGTAATCTAGTGTTTCTTTGTGCATAGTATTGCTTTGGTTCTATTTAGAACTATTATACCTACTTTCATGATAAATCATTCTAACAGATTAAGGATTGATTGAATTAATGTGGATTTGAACGTTTGTGAGGGTTTTGAAGTTTTAAGGTACAAATGATTCACCCCCCCTCTTAGTTTTCTTTTGCATTCAATAATAAATAATAAATAGGTATGCAATTAATGACTAGGATGGGCTAAAATCAAGTATGGTCAGACATGAGCTAATTTAGGTGTCTAAAATGTGTGGTGCCTAGTCAATAAATTTTGAATCAATAAAACAAGGCAAGTAGGTTGCATATGGATAATATGAAAAATAAGTAGTATTATGAATGAAGTAGAAAGATGGAAGGAATGTGAATAGTTCAACTATTATAACAAAAAATCTCCAAAGCGTGAAATCATCATAAAGAGGGTCACCCATCCTATTATATGTTGAAATCTTCAAATATAAATGCATAAGTCTAAGGAGGAATAAAAAGAGACAAACAAAATATGACCAAGAAGATAATAACATCAACATAAAATCAATTTAAACTTATAATTCAAATAAAAAATATGTAATGTAAGTTCAACCATTAAGTCATTGCAAATTGTAATGTTTGCATAATTTTAGACAAGCCACAAACTTGTAAAAGACAACATGCAACATATTTTTTATATTAAAAAATAATAATTGTTGTAAAATTATTATTACTTATGAACATGTAAAAGTTAATTTTGATCCTATAATATTAAGAGGCTCTCATGATGTGTGCAAAATATATGCCATCAATATAACTACACGAGATAAACATAATAAGCACATACCAAGTCATTTTCACTCAGTCATCAATGTCTTGAGTGTAAAATTAGAACATTTTAGCACTATTTAAGCTTGGAAAGTTATTGACTATAATTGTAATCCCTATTGGCCAGCTATGATCACATGTAAACATTAATATAATTTATTTAGAAAAAATGGATTTTGTGATCTTTATGCTTTGACATTGAGGAAATTCTAAATTTAAATTAAAGGATATAATAAATACAATTGTTCAAGTAATAATTATTAGTCTAATTTTATTATTGACTAAGGCCTTGAAATGACACATAACATGCTTGGAGATTGTGGATTGGCATTGCAAGTTATTTTCTTCTTTTCTATAATTGCTTTCATCTAGTTGAAGAGTATATAAAATATTTTTCTTGAAATTTTTTGTGGTGTGTATTCATCCTATGGATGCTTCCTCCCCATAATGTCTTTGCTAAATTATGATATTTAACAAGATAGTGTTGTATCCATCTTCACTTAAATAATTGACTACTCATTGTAGATAATTATTGATGTCTAATGAAGTCACTATTTGTTTATGGTATTGCTTCACAACAAATAGAAACTTAACAATATTCTTTGAAAGCTAAGAAATATTAACGTAATAGAGTTTGAAAGTCATATTTTGTGAATAAAAAAGAACGGAAAAACTAAATAAAAATGAGGGTGTGTTCAGGTGAACCATTCTTTTTTAATATATTTCAAATTTTGAAACATTATTTTCTTGAATGTTCTCAAACTAGTTAAATGGAAACATAGGCATCCCCAACCCATCTTGGAAATAATAGGATGTGTCTAAAATTTTACCAATAATAGAGAGTCCCCTATTGAGGTTCACACTTCAATGATAGTGGTATGAATTTTTCCTTATTGCACTATAATTGCGATGTCCAACACATAGGGTAGGGGAGATGGATGCAACAGTATGAACTTAAGAAAGAGAAATACTCAATATCTAGTATCAGATGTAAGAGAAATCAAATTGAGTAAACAAGTTTATAAATTTGGAATGCATTACATGCTTATCAATAGATCTCCCAATGTTGATGAGAATGTTGAATGATCCCCATATGGAATGGACCCAACCCATGAGTTAGAATATTCCAAGTTAGATACTAATGTCCATAAAGTTAGTATTCATTCCATTTGAATAGGTTTACTATATAAAGTAGACTCTAATATTATTTTTTTAGGTTCTACAACTACCATGAGATCAAAACACTTAAAAGTCGAGAATAATATTCAAACTATTAAATTTTAAATATTATTAATTAATATTGGGAATAATGATAATTAAAAAATATTTAATTATTATTTATAGTAACAAATATTTCAATGTTCATGTGTTTATGATAATACAAAAGCAACTACATGTCCTCTCCTCTATACTAACAATATTTGTGGCTTTGTGTAAGACACTTTAAAGAAGATAATGTAGCTAGATACTATAATCCACCAACTATTAAGCTCTAGGGTCCATCAATATCCATAAGTTTCCTATATTTACATTACCACAACTTAAAATGGAGCTCAACTGATAGAAAAACTAATGGCTTATTTTGAATACCACATAGTGGGTTTTATTTTATGTTTTCATTATAACTCATATTTTAAAGATTTATATCAAGTCTTATATTTAAAAATGTAATCCTATATTTTCCATGTTTTATTTTATCCATCCCAATATTTTGTATCCTAGATTGAGCTAATGTAGAGAAAAATACGTGAAGGTAGCTAAAATCATAACATGATAAATATATACCTAAGCCTTATAAAAATATCAGAGTTGTGTTCTCAAGAAACTCCAAGTGTAATCAAAATGATTATCAAGACACCACAACAAATTAAAAACACAAATAAACATCAAGGTTCAAATCATAGAGTTGACATCTCTATTAGTCAACCATAGATCATAAAGATGTGAATGACAATCTTTAACCAACTCATAGAGGATAAAGTATGCTATTTAAATCCATAAAATAAACACACAAACTAAGGTCCTTCTAGATCCTTGCTATGATCTTGAAATATATAATGGTAAAATTCATATGTAAGATGAGCTTCATCAAACAAGGTACTAGAGACCATTGACAAACAATGATCCCACTAATGTTAGAATACATCATTTTTTGGATTCTATTTACTATTTTCTAAATATCATGACATAACTAGAATTGTTGAGATACAAATGAATAGAGAGACAATTTTAATAGAAGACAAAATCAAAGGTTTATCTTGCTAGAAGACTTATCATATTTTTTCCCTAATTCCTTTTATTTCTAGCTCAATTAATCCAAAATGTCAATGTTAGAGTATCTTCGAAAAACATAATTTTCAGTTTCACCTTCAAACTTGCAAGACAATGCTTGGCTATATTTTTTTAATCTTGATGATTCCTCATGGTTGTCAGATGACAATTCCTTAAATAATTAAACATTGAATGCCCTTTTTTTTCTTCCTAACACAAGAATTAAAACATACAACAACCATGATAAATAAATGCAAGGACCTTCTCTCAAATACTTATCCATAGGATCCTATATCATAATTTTTTTTATTGAATTCAAGCATAGAGAAGCATTAAGTGTCAGGAATAAATACATATTAAAAACTAAAAATTAGCAGTAAGGATGAAATCTTCTTATTTGATTTTCATTTGCAACAAATAAGAATAGGAAATAATCCACATCAAAGAATTGTTGATGCTAATCTTCATCATATTTTCTATTTAATATGATATAATCACTCTTTAAACCCTTTGGATAGAAGCAAACAATGTGCCTACTCGTGTGTACATTGTAGATTTATTTTTAATACAACCACACAATCTCTTGGTGGGGGAATGTAAGGCCTAGATTTGTAATTGCAAAAAAGGATGAGAGTCAATGGTATTCATAAAATTTTGTGGCCAAAAGGTTCTCTCATTTTAATATCTATGCAATGAAAAGGAAATGTGACTTACAAGTTGGTAATATAAGAATTTTTCCTAAATTCATTTTATTTTGCATGTTTCTCAATACTTCTTTATTTGTCATTTGATTTAATTTTTTTTATTTCTCTATTTAATTATCCTCCACTATAATTACATGAGAATACCCATGATACTTTCGTTATGTTTAAGGTAATTATGAATGATAGGACATTGAATCTTATGATTAGATTTTTTAACTATGATACTCTTTCAAAGCATCTAATAGATAATATGATCTAATACAATATTAAAAATTAAAGTTATAATAAATTAGTATATCAAAACAAGGGAAAACTACAATAAGAAAATAAATTCAATAGACAATCATTTTTTTTCAAAATCTAAACTATAATAATAATTAAAAAAATAGACATTTAATTCAATTTTTAACAAACTAATTAAAATAATTCATTTCAAACCTTATAATACCTATAATAATCTTTTAGATAAGACCTAAAAGATCTCCCAATAATTGTTCTATTATCTATCCATCTCAAAGGTCACATGTGAAAGGAAGAAAAATTCTAGAGAAGATCAAACTTTGTCAACAATGGTCTCCATCATTACAACAATTTCAATTCCCTCACGAAAAGTGAAAATAAATAAGTATAAAATATCCTTCCAAATAGAAAATAATCCAAAGTAGGCCATTGTAAAGAGGCTCAATATTAGACGACATTGAAATAAATGTCATATATTTGATTAAGAAAATAAATATGGCGCTATCTATATAACTTATTAGGGTCCCTCATTTAATATAATAATATAAATGAATTTTAAAAATATAAATTAATTAAAGAATTCAATTCTAAGTAGCTCCAAATTTGAATATAAAAATATTTTTTCTATCATGTCAAAATGATGTGAGATTGAAAGCTATTGATTAAAAATTAATTAAATTGAAGTTTTGGTTTTTTCTTTGTTATTATTCCAATCATATTATTAGGTGGTAACGTGTTCAATTTGCACATCTTAAAGTTTTTGGTTTTAGTTAGCATGTGGACTTATCTTCACCAAGTCCTAATTGATCTATTATTGAGTAGACAATTTAAAATAAATTATGTAAAATATAATCATTCATCCCAAAAAAAAAAAAGTGGTATCTCGTAGTTAGTTTATGTTGTTAAATGGAATGGTATTATTTATAATGAAAATTAAAAAAATAAATAAAAATGAATTAGGTTTAATAAATAATTTAAGGGGTGGGGGGCTTTGTTCAATTCGCTAAAGCATTTTGTTGTAAACAAGAGGTCGTGAGGTCTCCCCCCGTCCTCATGGTATTGGAGGGTGTGTCATGCTAGTGTCACCAATCACGTGAAAAAATTTTACAGATGCATTGCAGTTTATAGGGGGGCTACCCGATTCTGCAATCTCAAAATAATAATAAATAAACAATTTAAGAAATATATGAAATAAATATTTTAGAATAATTAGTATTGAAATAAATAAATGTATAATTGAAATAATAAAGATAGATTATTGATGTTGATTTTGAGTATGATTTGATGAATTATGGCTATAAATTGTCACTTAGTAATCTAAATTGTCTTGATGTCAAATATGGTCTTGTGAAGCTTTTACAGATTGTAACCCAAATTTTATTTCACTCTAGTTCAAAATTGTAGTGCAAAAATAATTTGATTTGAAAGAATGATATATAATTTATTTGGGCAGGTTTGTTGCTTCAAATATTCATCTCACCTCTTGATATATACATCTATAAAAAAGTGGTATTAATAAACATCATTTGGGGGTTTTCCAAGCAAGGATCTTCTCCTTTGGTCAAACGTCTAGAATTTGATTCACCAATTTTTTAATAAAGTCAAGGATAACAAACAACCATGCAAAATTTCTAATTTGTTGCTATTGCAAATACTAATGTAATCTAATGATGAAAATGAATTCTCTTTGTTGAAATGATAATACTATACAATTTCTTTTTTATTGGATCTTCTTCCTATTGGATATATAAAAGTGAATGAATGAATATCGTTAAATATAATTCTATAGTGTACAATTTGAGATTTTTTACACTCAAGTCAATGCTATAACAAATATTAATGAAGGGGTAAATTACATGTGGAATCAAACTAGGAGCATACTTGTGAATAGGAAAAATGAGGAATAGGATGGGCCCTTATGGATGTGTGAAGGTGGAATCAAGTTAATTTTTTTGCATAGTCATGCAATTTATACACAAGTTATTAGATAAAGGATAACCTAAATAAATTAAACCCAAAAGGAATGGGAAATGTATGGGGTATGCAAGTTTCACCATTATATTTTACCTCCACTTTGAATTTCATGTAAACTATGATGAAGATGTGTGTGAAAGTAAAAAAAAATAGTCAATATGAAATTAAAATAGTGAGACTCTCATAAGAAGATACACATAATGGGTGTTAATTTGGTACATTCTCCTTTAAATCAACACTCCATCTTGAAACATGGAAAAAATCATAAATCTAATTAATAGTATTTGATAAGAACTTTAAATAGGTACCAACATAATTACTTAACAATATCAACAATCAATTCCTATTCAAGAGTTAAGGAGTTCCACATATCAAGGAAAAAGTGAATGAATAAAGTCAAATAAAATTCTATAGGGCCCCACCCTTGAAGTGGTGAATAAAATTGAATTTTGATGGTGTGTTAGAACCAGAATTTTCATAAAAAAAATTTAAGGTCTTTTACCCATTTGAACCCATTATTTTCCTATCTTTTTCATGAAAAATCATTTTACCACCCTCCACAATGCTAAAATTGCCTTTTACCGCCATACGGCTGCCATATTTTCACCCTTCATGGCCTTCACTTTATACCTCCTTATCACAGCCCTTTGCAAAATAGCTCGCGGTATCGCAGTCAAAGCATTGAACGTTATCCCGTTTTACCACTACACCCGCGGTAGAGCAGTGAGAAAGGGCACCGAAGACCAAACCGCCATACCATGAAGGGATAGAATAGAGCTTGTGGTTGTGTAGTGTATAAGATAACCTCTATACCGCAGAGGGTCGACAAGGGGCCCACGGTAGAGCGGTGGAAAGTCAAAGAAGGCGTTACTGCGACACCGTTGAAGGGAGAAATGAAGCCCGCGATAGAGTGATAGGAAGAGAAGACTGTGAAAAACAACCACCATACCGCGTGAAGATAAAGTGGAGCTCACGGTGGCGCGTTAAACAGTGAAGATGGTAGTCAAGTTAAGCCACCGCGGTACCGTGGGGAGGCGACAAAGAGGCCGAGGTAACGGGGTAAGGAGAGCAAGGCAAAGACGGGTCACCACTACACCGCGGGAAGACAAAATGTGGTGCACGGTTGGAAGGTAGAAAGAAATGCAAGGAAGAGACCGTCGTAGAATGATGGAGATGAAAATGAGGAGCGAAACACTACGGCATTGCTAGAGAGCTAGAGGTGATGTGTGGTAGATCAGTAAGTTGACAAAGGAGAAACAACACATCGTGGTATAGTAGGGGGTCTTGAGTTTGCATGCGGTGGTTGTGGTAAGGACGAAAGAGACTTCATAGTAATACGGAGAAATGAAATATTAAAGAGCAGGCAAAGTGTTAAGATGTTGGGAGGGAGTAAAAACATGAGCACGTGAACAAAAAAAATGTAGATTATGGTTAAAATATTTAATTTTCCAGAAAGGAAACTAATTAAATATTTTATTTTCACCAAAGAATGCCAAAAGGTTGCACCAGAACAAATGAAGGGTCATAAACCTAAAATATGTATTGTATATATGTACAGAAAAATTAGGTAAAAAGAAGGAGAAGGGAGGAGAGTTAGAAAATAGCATAAAATAAAACAGGGGGATGCAAATAATGTACAGACTTTCTTGAAGCACGAAAATGGAGATAATGTTTTTTAACTGGTGAAGTCCTTTCTTGGTGTTCAGTTGTTGTGATGTAATGATTCATATTTTTATTTGGTTGTCTCCTACTTGAGGTCTTTTAATCATTTAAATCAGTATATCAAGTGTATTTCTGATTTGTCAAAATGTATTCTCATTTTGTGTGATTTAATTAATTGGTGTCTGCAAGTCAGAATGAAATTCTTTTAAAT
This sequence comes from Sequoiadendron giganteum, assembly GCA_007115665.2. NCBI lineage: Eukaryota > Viridiplantae > Streptophyta > Pinopsida > Cupressales > Cupressaceae > Sequoiadendron > Sequoiadendron giganteum. The sequence continues at coordinate 714,281,239 of CM021102.1, forward strand.
AAGTCACAGTGATTTAAGGATTTCTTTTGGATAATTAAAGAAGACTCGGGTAAGAAAACATTCCGACACGATTTATGCAAGTCATAAATTTAGTGAAGTTTTATGCCAATTGTAGAATCTCATTTTCAAAGTGCTTAGCAACTAGAGTAAAGCCAGAGAGGGAAACACATATTATTCTTGATTTTTGACTCCATTGCCCATGTGGATAGAAGGCACTGATCTATCATAGCCCAGAAGATAAATTTCATAAAAAAAACAACATATATAAATACTTTCATTTTATGTAGTAGGAGTAGTTGCTATGATTTTATCTATCCACTTCCAATTTCCATTGTGGATAGATTGCTCAAGCAGGAAACATAGTTCAAATCTGCATCATTAACATAGGTACACCCGCCTAGGTTTAGCAGAGCCTAAAGAGTAGAAGGTTCAATTACATTAATTGGATTTGTACATTAGCTAAAAACATTGTAAGAGCTTGGCAACCTCTTGTGGTTCAAACCTACGTTTTTGAGTCCTAACAGTTTGGCGACTCTGCTGAGGATAAACTCAAGAAATCTGTCCAGCCTATCCATTTATAGAGTCAATAAAGTTTTAAGATTGGTCTTCAACGAGAGGTTCATAATTGTGTCATTTGCACTCCCCATTTGAGTCACACACCTAACAGTTTGGCGACTCTGTTGGGGAGAATTTGAAGATATCCCGTAGCAAACCGTCTTGCCTTATAGAGTCATAAAAATTTCACATTTGCATTCACTTGAGTTCATAGGGAATTCCGCTAGGGTAAACCAAAACAATATCAAAATCCATTTCATTTTCCTACTTTTGGGAAAAGTAGGTGGTGAATTTGTTTAAAATTGATAAATAATGCATAGATATTGTGGAACAGTAACACTTTGCCAATTTTCTTGTCAAGATGTCAAAAGAAGTGAGAAGGCAGCAATCAATAAGAGAGTTGAAGGAATTGAAACAACAAAGGCTACAATTGGACCAACAAATGCTACGATTGGATCAAGAATTGCTACAATTGGGAGTTAAACGTGTCTTAGATGCATCACAAAATATACCATCCTACAATGAAAATGAATACACAAATGCCAGTAGATCTTGGACACCACAAGTGCCACATAATACAACTGAGAACTTTGGAAATGAAGGTAATGCACTCTATTCACAACATAACATTTATGCACCACAGTCATTTGTGAAGAAAAATGATGAGTATTTACGTATTCAAGAAAGAGGCAAAAATCTCTTAGATTCCTTTCTTAACATAAGGAGATATAAAGGAGAATCTGGGCGCTCTTTGTTTAGCAGAATGATAGATATTTGTAGTCAAATACCTATTAATTTCCCACCTAATAGGTCTGAGTTCATTGAGCAGTTCATGAAAGTGTATGAGCCCAATTCAATTTATTGGCCTGAGTCATGGGTACCAATTGCTTATAGTCAAATAGATGAATGGACTGACATGGTAGATAAGGAAAAGTATGAGGACACTATCAATGTTGAAACCAATAGTGGTACCACTGATGGGTTTGAAGATGAATTTGTTGAGGACCAATCTTCCACCTTGGGAGATGATTGCAACATTAATGATATTGTTGGGGACACACCATTTGGGGAAGACATCAACAATGATTCAGATGATATGGAGGGGCAACCATGTATGCACTCTCATAACATTGGCAATAATGCATTAGAAGCTGAAATAGAAGAGGATATCATGCCTTCCAATAATGAAGATATAGAGAGTCTCTCCTGCATAATAGATTGTGACAATACATGTTATAAGGGATCCATTGAATATTCAGATTGTGAAGATGAGCCTGTGGATTTTTATTTTCAATAAAAGGATTCCTGCAGCTCTTATGGAGATGAAGAAGTTGGAGAAATAGTAGAAAATCTGGAGGAAACATGTTCACTCAACAGTGAGCAGGTTTCAGATTTGTTAAATCTTGAATACCAGAGATGTGCACACAAGGATGGTTCTAAAGTTTTGTGTCTGGCCTATATTTTCTTTGACAATGAAATTACTATGTGTAATAATTCATATGACTCCATGTGCATTTCTCAAAGTGATGAAGAAATCTTTGAAGCTGATCAAGAATTTGTATTTGTCCAAGAAGAGGTATGTGACTTGAACATTTTTTGCCTACAAGGGAATGATATTGGTTTGCATATCATTGATGATGAGTGTTCAACATTGATTGATTCAAATATGTATAAGGATGACTGTATAGATTAAAAATATGTGTCACTACCAACTAGTGGTGGGGAAGAGATGGAAAGTGTTTCTGATTTGATTGTCTTAGAAGATGTGGATGAGACAGAATTTTTAGACTTCCAAGAGAAGCATTCACATTTTCAAGTCTTGTATAGCTGCAAGATCATTTAGCAATACATAATAATGAGCAAGATAAGGAATGTTCCATTGAATGTGGATACACTTTGTATGATGAAGGTGACAATGATTTATCGTATGATAATAGGAATTACGAGTTGCATAGTGATGAAAGGAACATGAGTCAGGTTGAACACAATGATTTTTTGAAAGTTTTCAATGACAATACATGTAGCAAGGCAGATGGAATGAACATTTTCAAGAGGAACCTAATGAACTCAAATCATAATAAAGTTTATGAAAGAGGAAAGCATAGGCCCTTCTTTTGGGTGGCCTTGGGCCATCATTTATGGTTTGAATTTTAGACCATAGTAGATGCAAAGGATTAAGGATTACCAGTGCATGGACAATTCTTTGCAAAGCTCTTTAAACATTATTTTTTTCGTGCATAGTAGTTTAGGAATTTAAAAGAGGCTGGGACTTGCCAGTACATGGACAATCCCAGAGTTCCCTCATTGAAAACATTGTTTTATTTCCATGTACAATAGTGTAGGGTCATTTCCATCTTCAACTTTCCACTTCCTCCATTTTTCATCTCCTCCATTTTTTCATATCCTTTGGTGCCTTGGTCTGCTCTCCCAAGGATATTCTGGATTCTTGCAGTGATTGGTAAATCACTCATCCCCAACAGGAGCCACTATTAGAACCGAAATTTTCATAAAAAATTCTAAGGTCTTTTACCCATTTGAACCCATTATTTTCCTATCTTTTTCATGAAAAATCATTTTACAACCCTCCACAACGCTAAAATTCCCCTTTTACCACCATACCGCTGCCATATTTTCACCCTTCATGGCCTTCACTTTATACCTCCTTATCACAACCCTTTGTAAAATAGCTCACAGTATCGCGGTCAAAGTATTGAACGTTATCCCCTTTTACCACTACACCGCGCACAGTTTAATCTACATCCATGATAGAGCGGTGAGAAAGGGCACCGAAGACCAGACCGCCATGCCATGAAGGGATAGAATAGAGCCTGTGGTTGCGTGGTGTATAAGAAGATAACCGTTATACCACAGAGGGTCAACAAGGGGCCCGCTGTAGAGCAGTGGAAAGTCAAAGAAGGCGTTATTGCGACACCGCTGAAGGGAGAAATGAAGCTTGCGGTAGAGCGGTAGGAAGATAAGACTGTGACAAACAACCGCCATACCGCGTGAAGACAAAGTGGAGCACATGGTAGCACGGTAGAAAGTGAAGATGGTAGTCAAGTTAAGCCACCACGGTACCGTGGGTAGGCAACAGAGAGGTCGAGGTAACATGGTAAGGAGATCAAGGAAAAGATGGGTCATCGCTACACTACGGGAAGACAAAATGTGGTGCGCGGTTGGACGGTAGAAAGCAATGCAAGGAAGAGACCGCGGTAGAATGGTGGAGATGACAATGAGGAGCGAGACACCACGGTATCGCTAGAGAGCCAGAGGTGATGTGTGGTAGAGTGGTAAGCTGATAAAGGAGAAATGACACATCATGGTATAGTAGGGGGTCTCGAGTTTGCATGCGGTGGTTGCGGTAAGGACGAAAGAGGCTTCGTAGTAATACAGAGAAATGAAATATTAAAGAGCGGGCAAAGTGTTAAGATGTTGGGAGGGAGTAAAAACATGAGCACCTGAACAAAACAAAATGCAGATTATGGTTAAAATATTTAATTTTCCAGAAAGGCAACTAATTAAATATTTTATTTTCGCCAAAGAATGCCAAAAGGTTACACCGGAACAAATGAAGGGTCATAACCCTAAAGTATGTATTGCATATATGTACAAAAAAATCAGGTAAAAAGAAGAAAGGGGAGAGTTAGAAAATAGCATAAAATAAAACAGGGGGATACAAATAATGTACAGACTTTCTTGAAGCACGAAAATGGAGATAATGTTTTTTAACTGGTGAATTCCTTTCTTGGTGTTTAGTTGTTGTGATGTAATGATTCATATTTTTATCTGGTTGTCTCCTACTTGAGGTCTTTTAATCATTTAAATCAGTATATCAAGTGTATTTCTGATTTGTCAAAATGTATTCTCATTTTGTGTGATTTAATTAATTGGTGTCTGCAAGTCAGAATGAAATTCTTTTAAATAAGTCACAGTGATTTAAGGATTTCTTTTGGATAATTAAAGAAGACTCGGGTAAGAAAACATTCCGACACGATTTATGCAAGTCATAAATTTAGTGAAGTTTTATGCCAATTGTAGAATCTCATTTTCAAAGTGCTTAGCAACTAGAGTAAAGCCAGAGAGGGAAACACATATTATTCTTGATTTTTGAATCCATTGCCCATGTGGATAGAAGGCATTGATCTATCACAACCTAGAAGATAAATTTCATAAAAAAATAACATATATAAATACTTTCATTTTATGCAGTAGGAGTAGTTGCTATGATTTTATCTATCCACTTCCAATTTCTATTGTGGATAGATTGCTCAAGCATGAAACATAGTTCAAATCTGCATCATTAACATAGGTACACCCGCCTAGGTTTAGTAGAGCCTAAAGAGTAGAAGGTTCAATTACATTAATTGGCCTTGTACGTTAGCCAAAAACATTGTAAGAGCTTGGCAACCTCTTGTGGTTCGAACCTGTGTTTTTGAGTCCTAACACGGTGCATCATAAGGTAGTCCTATTCTATTAGGAGTATACTTTGTGTTATATAACTTGCAAGGAGAGATGTTATACGAAAAACTCTCTAATTTTGGGTATCTACAGTAACAATTATTGGGATTAGGTGTCATTCACCTTAAAAATCGTAGACAAATTATAATAGTTTCAATTAATGTTGTCAATGAAAAATTGATGTGTCTCCAAAGAACATAGATAGGGTAGACTTGGATTGGCACAAAAATTATTTGTTAATTATTTATCCTCTCACATGTAATTGTAGTTGCATTTAAGTCAAGAATTACTTTTGGGGAGATATTTAAAATTGGGTAAAGATCGAGATGCATGAGAAGGTGTAAGATAATTTTCTATTGTTGGATATTATGAAAAATTCGCTCAGTCTTCTCATAGAGCACTTAGGATTGGATCTTAGCTAGTTTGATGATAATGACCAAATCTATGAGTTTTATAATACAAGTGGATGGAAGGTGTATAATAAGAGTTAATATTTAGAGTATGTTGATCATTTTGGTGTGGTGTGAGATATCTCATGAGGATTTGGATGCCTAGTTTTGGTGTGTATTATTGGCCACCTATTTTGGGATACAATTATGGTGTATTGTATTCATCTCTCTTATATATTGATGCCTTGATATGGTAGTAGGATTAGGTTATTTTGTTGGTCACTTGAACACCTTGTTATGTTTTCAGAGTTTAGACGGATAAGCTAATGTCTTGTAACTTATTCCATTATTAATATATAGGCTTGGGTCTCTTTGGGTGTGATTTTTTATGAAAATGGTTTCTCCATGAAATATTTGTTATGATTTACATCTATTTTATGGTTTATTTTCATTTCTATTTATTATCCATTGCTTATTATTAAATTTGGTTTCCTTAAGATCAGTATATCTTATTATATAGTTACATTATGTTTCAACAACGAGTCTAAATGGAGTCTTTTATTATAGGGATACAAGATGCTAAGTTATAAAATATGAATAAATAAATAGTGGAATGGGATTTAATGATTGTAATTAATTCAATTCTAAAGGAAAAGAGTCTTAGCTAGAAATTTAATTGGTATGTTGAGGCTCTAATTTTGAAACAATATTTTGACTCAATTATGGTTACACATTGCAAAAGGAATCTTAATAGTATGGTAGACTATCTCACCAATCAAGAAGTGTAGTAAGCATTAATAATGGAAATGTACAACTATATTTTGAGTCCATGACCTAATTTATAATTAAAAAATTCTTTTAAACCTCCCTGTGTATTAGGAGGGGCCTATTGATAAGGGTTGTGTTTTTTAATAGATCTAAATTAGGAGCGAGAGCAACAATTAGGTTGTATTTATTATAAATAAACGATGGATAAAGTCTTGAGTGATGCAAAGGTGATTAGTGATAAGTATGGTTTTACTTTTTCATTAAAGGGGGTAGTGAAGAGTGAAGGTAGCATGTTAAGGCTCATTTAACATATTATTCCCAATAATAGGTGGTACAAAGTTTTATGGTAGTGATGTATTGAATGGATATTTTGTTAAGCTTTGGGGAATAATCTAAAAAAATATAGTTTATTTAATATAATTCCAAGTAGGTATTATTAAAATGAAGGTGTAATGCCCTGCCATGGAACCCAGAGAACAACACGCACAAAGTAACAAAATAACTGAACATTTAAAAAAAAAAAAGATATTCGATTACAACACGAGTACAAAATAAACATATACACATATGTTCTCAAGGTTCTGTGACAACGCTACTTAAACATTCAAAATTAAGAACATCACATTATAAAACCATAGACATTAAACATCAGAATAAATCATATCAATGATGAATAATCCAACTACATACTCATAATGAAGTTAAGTTACATATTCAAGTTACATCAAGTGAGATTATAACAAATCTCATTACATCATAATAATATTACAATATGGTCTCACATAATCATCATGAATGTATACAATATAGATGACGGTCATAACACTTCTGTCAATCCTGTTCATGAGCACGCTCAACGTCCAACTCCATGAACAATGTAAAATCAGGAACCTATCAAAGAGTAGTATCATCCACGCATTGCAACACCTACAAGGGAAACCCAATGGAGGATATGGCACACTCCTCCCAACCATACGGTACTCATAATTCCAACCCCATGCTAGGAGATAATATCAAGTCCATAAAGATAAACAAACATGAAGACATAGCATAACATCACATGGTTGGACATACACATAATGACATAACGATATCTAAACCACATAATTAAAAACAAATCTCCCAAAGGCAACAACATAACCAAACGATAACTCTACACAAGATACCACATAACATGTATTAGGAAAAGAGTGTCATCACATAGTTACTTTAGGTTACCCTGGTGAATCATCTTAGACTACAGACCCTCGTACCGAGTTACCCTGACAATCTCTATTGATACTCAACTCCTAAACAAACTCATGTGGAATCGAACTACCTTTCAAGAAGAAAAAGTAGATGATCATGCCATTCCAGGCCATCTCAACCTACCCTTAATCTATTCAAGTACTAAGGTATAGGGCGAGGCAATCAAATTATCTAAATTATTTAGTGAACACTACCCAACCCCTAATACATTGAGTTAGGTTTTCACTGAAATATAAACTTCCGATAGGTTACCCTAGTTACCACTTAGGGTTTTGGCCCCTATTGCAAGCCACTCTTCCTATATACAATAACATAACACATTGACAATTGCAAAGAATAGCCATCATGTACATTAAAACAAAACCAATAATGTACACCTCCCAATCATGACATAGACCATATAACCTCTAAATACCTCCAATGTAATAATATATCGTGCATGGCTAAGTCCCAAATAAATCATTACAATTGAACAACGATGTACAAGCATTAAAAGCTTTACGATAGAAATTACATTTCCTAGCCTTTGGAAGAATTTCTAATGTCATTATCTATTTTATTTATTGTATGAAATCAAATACTCATTAAACATTTATACTACCAAGTTTAATATTTCACTATGTTTACAAATTATGCCAAAATATAAATCATATGTTCACATATATCTATTTACATCAATATTCTTATATACATATACAGGTTTATTAAATAAAAGTTTGACTCAAAACCATTACAGAACTTAACTTCACAATGATATCACAATATATCAAAAAAAATGTAGTTATTTACCCTTATATATATCTACATAAAAATAAATGTGCAACTACTTCCTTAACTAATATTCCAACTTTCAGTCTACTGGTAGGGAAATCCAACTTAAGTTATAGCCCATACTATTTTTTTAAGGATACATATTATATTTATGTGCCAATTTTAGATCAACTACCAGTCCCATTCAAGAATGAAAGATTACAGATAAGGAAGGAATGCATGCATCAAAAGAATGATAATACCAGTTGGAACATGCATTCTAAAGTATGTGATAATCAATAAATAGAACCTATGTTTGATTAAAATACAAATACTATTAGATAAAAGCGGACTCTATGCAACATGGTGTCCTATCACAACTTAATCATTGCAAGAAACACATCGACTATGCACCAAAGGGAAGCTTACAAATAAATACAAATGATGAACAAAAGTTTGAGGAGAATAGACGTCTCCATGGAAACACGAGTACAAACTTTTAATTTATTCCAAAGGATTACTAAGCTTGGAGGGATGCATGACTAAGACCCTTCAGGATTTATAACTCTAACACAACCATCAAACAAATAGATCTTTGAGTCCTATAATAATATAGAAGAAACATAAAAAAATAAAAATCAACTAAATTATTTTATGTCGTAAATAAATCAGAGTATAGATTTTAGATAGCTTCAGCATATCAAGGCAACAATACACACTTTTTCCTGATCGAAAATATCCTTGCTTGCTTCCCTTGTACTCCAGCTTTTGTTGTGCCCCCCAAAACCCTGATCCTGCATGAATTTGAAATCCAACCAAAAATTTAAAGGATAGATTGTGGAACCCCCCCAAGAATGGTTCAAGTATCTGGGTTATATACAAAACGTGGACAAAGGTGTGAGATTTGATTTGACAGAATTCTCAAGGAAAAGTCTCACTGATAGCCATGAGTGGAGGGTATGCGTCTTATGAATGTGTTGAAAAGGCCTAAGAAAATTTTTATGAATCTCATTGCAACAACCATGAGGAATGAATGATTAAATCACACAAACGGTTTTCAGCAATGAAAGAGTCTGAAAAGGTAGAAAGAGCTACACTGGTGACATTGGAGAAACTTCAGCTTCTAAAAACAAAACCATTTAAGCTACACTTAACTATGTGTTTTACTCAATTAAATTTCAATTACCAAAATCTGAGACTCCATAAAGGCTGATTTATGCATGAGTAAAATTCAACAAACTAAAGAAACCAATCAGAGCGGGTGAAATCCTTCGATGATTCTATGTTTCCAATTTTATTACAGCTGAATTTTCTTAATAGCTTTCCTTTCTCTACCAATTTTCTTCAATTTATTTCAAAACTAACCAATAAAATTTTTGTTTTAGAATTTTGTGCAGATTATTTAGCAAACAAATTCTACCACGAGGAAAAACATATTCCATAACAACATTCAGAAGTTTCTATCCAAGCAAAGACAAAACAAAGAAAAGAACTTGGAATATTTTCTTAAATCCGACGTAGATGGAAGAAAAAGTTAGAAAATCCGCAACTCTTTATTTTTTGAAATGCACAAATTCTTCAATTTTGTTGTTTCCAAACTTTTTCAATCGAAACATAGAGTAGAAGTTTTTTTTCCAAAAACCCCCAAAATAAAATTGCCGTGAAATTTTCTTTTCTAGAAAAAACACAATCAATTGTCGTCCACAATTTTTTCATAAAAAAATATTTTAATTCATTTTCAATTAACTCACAATCACAGAGCTTAACTAATAGTCAGCATGCAAACAAAATTGAATAAATAGTTTCACTTAAGCAATTTTGCAAGATAACACTTTCTGACTCCAAATCTAGATTTTCAGATATTTTTTCCTAATCTATTGAACACAAACTATTCAATAATATCTACTTTTCATAAATTTAAGTTTGCACATTAAAATAAACAATCACATTTAATCAAACATCCTATTTTAATAAATTTAATTAATCAAATCTTTTAAAACAACAATCCAATTTTAATTATTAAATTATATAAACATAAATATTCTAATTTAACATTTAAATAGAATTACACTAAAACAAATAACTTATCAAATACACCACTTAACTAATTAAACAATTTATTTTCAATCATGATGAAAATACGAATGACATGATGGAAATGAATGATGCAAAACAACAGGTGACAAATGGATACTCGTCCTATAAAAGGAACAATGGCCAATTAAGGACCTGACATTATCTCTAAAACATGTTTCCACTGGGTCATGGAACCCTCAGACCTAACAAAGCAGGTGGATTCAATTTCCAGTACCTAAAAACTGTATAAAACAACATTGTCAAACATATTTGTATAACTCGACAATCACACTGTGAAAGAGAGTCACAACGTAGTAGGGTACCCACAAGTGAGTAATGCTACACTATCTCCTTCACCAAGACTGACATACAGTAATACATCATAAACAACATCAGATACATCATCATAAACACACTAATTCTCTGAAACAACATAAAATCATAACACACATAAAGTTCATCATAATTTCGCCACACGAACATAATCAGATGATCACAATGTATCTAATGTATCATTAGAAAAGTATAAAAACTAACATAGTATATGTGTCGTAACTGAATAAAGTAGCATAATATCCAAAACAACAAAAACAACTAGCAACCGAACATAAACAAATTGAAACTAATAGTAACAACTAGAGGGATACTACATCCTCCGCCCTAGGATAAGGCTTACTCCTGGAAGCCAACAAACAAATATGGATAAAACTCTCTCATGTGTGTCACATCCTCCCAAGTAGTTGATGCCTCATCACTAGAATCCCATTGGACCCTCACTTGATCAACATCTCGATCCCTGAGGGCGAGCCTCCTATACTGAAGAATTCCCACAGGCTCCAAAGCCACCTGCACGTTCTCTACATGTAATCCATTCCAATCGAGCACATGTGAAATATCAAGATGATAAGGCCTAAGAATAGATACATGGAATACATCATGAATGCATGACAAACTAGGTGGTAAAGCAAGACGATACACTACAGGACCAATCCTCTCTGAACGGTCCAAAAAATGAGGCGCGAGCTTAGAGCCTTTTCCATAAAGGATCAAACTCTTTCGTAGATGTACCCGAAGAAACACCCTATTGCGAATTGAAAACTGACGATCCACTCTATGTGCATCAACATACTTCTTCTGCCTATCCTACACCGCCACCAAGTGCTCTCTGATGCGATCAACTTGTTGTTCCATATCTTGAAGCATCTCAAGTCCAAGAAGAACTTTATCCTCAAGTTGATCCCAGCTCAACGGAGTCTGACAAGGACATCCATACAATGCCTAAACATGAGGCATACCTATGGAACTATGATACCCATTATTATAGGTGAACTCCACTAAGTAGAGATAATCTTCCCAATGTGACTACTAATCCATTACATACATCTTGAGCATATCCTCAAGAATCTAATTGACCCTCTCGATCTTTCTGTCAATCTCTAGGTGATAAGTTGAACTAAAGTTGAACTGAGTACCTAAGGTATGCTGCAATGATGTCCATAATGTTGATGTAAACACATAATCTCTATCTGAAATGATTTTACGAGGAATTCCGTGCAACTAAACAATATCCTCCATGAAGATCTTTGCCACAAAAGAGGCATTATAGGAAGAATGAGTCGGAGAAAAATGTGCTACCTTAGTCAACCTGTCAACAATAACCATAATAGCATCATGTCAATGAGATGAGATAGGTAAACCTACAATGAAGTCCACCAATATGATATCCCACTTCCATTTAGGAACAAGATGTGGTTGCAACAGTCCTACGGGATGTTGGTGCTTAGCCTTAACTCTCTGGCACTCAAGACATCTCGAAACAAAATCAGGGATATCACACTTCATCCCAGGCCAAAAGTATAATTGTTGAAGATTTGCATGCATCTTCTTAAGACCAAGATGAGTTGAATAAGGTGCTCGATGTGCCTATGACATAATGAGAGTGTGAAGACCCTCTGCATGTGGTACGTAGATACGACCCAAATGTCACAACAATCCATCTGACTCAAGAGTATATATTTTGAATCTACCCTCCAAGGGTCTACCTGATCCTAACTTCGTCTTCACCTCCTAATACAGTCTATCTATAGGAAATGCTGCTAAAATCTAGCTCCTCAAATCAACTCCAAGAGTCATGGAAGAAATCACATTCCTTCACTGACTAAGAGCGCCAACCACTACATTCTCCTTCCCTTGGATAAATTTCACCTCAAAGTCATACTCACATAAGAACTCCATCCACTGTCTATGCCTATCATTCAAATTAGGCTACGTGAAAATATATTGTAGACTACAGTGATCACTATGAAGTTCAAAATGATGCCCCAACAAGAAATGTCTCCACCAAACAAAAGCATGAACAACTATAGCTAGCTCCAGATCATGAGTAGGGTAATTCAATTCATGATCCTTGTGTTTATGAGACTAATAAGCAATCACACGACCTTCCTGCATCAGCATGGCTCCTAAACCCTCTAAAGACGCATCAGTACAAATGATAAAGTCCTTAGTAGGATCAGGAACAGCTAAGATAGGCGCACTCATCAACTTTTCCTTGAGTGTCTGAAAAGCCAACTAACACTAATCTAACCAAATAAATTTCTTCCCTTTCCTCTGAAGAGAATTAATAGGATGAGAAATCCTTGAAAACCCCTTAACAAACCATTTGTAATACCCGACAAGACCCATAAAATTGTGAACCTCAAGTACACTGGTAGGCATGGGCCAATCAATGACGACTTGGATTTTCGAAGGATCCACAACAATACCCTCTCCATAGATAAGATGACCAAGGTATTTCACCTCAGTCTGGAAGAACTCACACTTCACCAAATTTGTGAACAGTTGATTCTCTCTCAAGCATTGTAATACTTGTCTCATATGCTCTTTGTGCTCCTTCATATCTCTCAAATAGATCAAAATATTGTCAAGAAACATGAGAACAAAATTATCAAGGTATGTGCGGAAAACGCCATTCATCAAACTCATGAAAACATATGGTGCATTTTTTAACCCAAACAGTACCACTCTGAACTCATAATGGTCGTAACAAGTTTGAAATGTCATTTTATGGATGTCCACTTCTGAAATGCGCAATTGATGGTAACCCGATTTCAGATCAATTTTAGAAAACACGTTAGCCCCCTTGATCTAATCAAAGAGATCATTGATTCTAGGAAAAGGATATTGATTATTAACTGTCACTTTGTTCAATTCATGATAATCAATGCACAATCTCAGAGATTTGTCCTTCTTCTTCACGAAGATAACAGGTGCTCCCCAAGGAGAAACACTCAGACATATAAAACCCTTAGCCAAAAGTTCCTCTAACTACAGATGAAGCTCTTCTAGTTCCTATGTGGTCATTCTATATGGAGCTCAACATATAAGCTTTGCTCCAGGAACCAGGACAATTCTGAAATGTATGTCACATTTCGGTGGCATACCAGGAATATCACTAGGAAAAACATCTATGAATTCCCCAAGAATAGGGTAATCATCAAGAGATACCTCTTGAATCTCCCCTACCTCCAAGTCATTAACTGTTGTTGCATACAACTGACAACTGTGATGCATGCATCTCCTTAACTGCATAGCAGATATAATCCACAAGGAGATGGGTCTATGCACACCAGTTATTTCAACTTCTGCACTAGAATCATCTAAGAAATGTACTATCTTCTACCGACAATCACTCATTGCATAATGGGTTTCCAACCAGTCCATACCCAAAACAATGTCATAAGAACCAAGAGGTGTAACACAAATATCTACTAAGGTAGATAGCAATCCAATCTTTAGCCCACAATTGTGAACCAGGGATTCTACTGCTACCTTCGCCCTGTAGGCCAATTCAACCTGCCACCTATCACCTTGCTTTACTACCACGAGTTCACATCACTCAATAATAAATGGAGAAATAAATGAATTAGAAGCTCTAGAATCAAAAAGGATAGAAACATTAGTACCATGTAACTGACCTGAAGTCTCAACCATAGTATTCTGATGATCTACCTGATGGTTATCAACTATAAAAAAAACTCTGTGAGAATGGCCTGCATCTCCAACTATCAGCTTTGAAGCTGTTGGTCGCTGACCAAATCTTGATGTATCTCTCATAGGACACTTCCTCGCAATGTGACCCTACTGACCACATGAAAAGCAACCAGTACGTTTTCCAAAACCTCTGCCACCCAAAGGTGCATTCAACTGCTAAAAATTTCCTTTGCTAATCGTAGACTATGCACTCTATGTTGGTTGATCCTGACGATTGTACTTGTTACACCACCAATTACGGTTCTTCCCATACTGTGAATAGTTACCCAACTGAAATTGAGAATTCTTATTCTTCAGTGGGTATCGATGCTACTTCTACTCTTGACCACCCTTAGTGGGTGCCTGTTGGTTCTGAGAGGAACCCTCTGTCTGAGTCTGACTGCCTCACAGACCAAAACCTGCAATAGGTGCACTACCTATCTAAACACCTGTATGACCACCCAAAGCCATGGTCAAATTCTCCTCCACAACTCATGCCTTCTCCATGGCTACCTCCATAGTCTTTGGCTCGAAGACTCGGACTCCTCCGCTGATATGGGCGTTCAAGCCCCTGATGAAGTGTTGTACCAACATAGCCTCATTGTCCATAATTCTAGCATACTGTTTGAGCTCATAAAACCTATGCTCAAACTGCTCAACTGACATAGCCATCTAACACAGATCATGGAACTCGTCTGCATGATGTTGTCTACAATGCTCTGAATCTCTTGAAGAACATATCCCATGATAATAAGCCAATATCTAGATGCAACTTCTACTCCTCTAATCTCTACCATGTAGAGGCAAAGCCTTTAAGATGCATAATGGCGCATATAGCTCTAGTGTTGTTACCATATGGATACATAGCAAAGCACCATCCCAAGTCTATCAACCAAGTTTCCACCTCCAGACCACCACCAGTACCATCGAAAGTGGGAGGACGTGCCCTCAATAAATCTCTCATATGCCCTGCAACAATGACATCCTATTCCATAGTCTCAACAACTCTCCTAGGTGATGTGTCTTGTTCTCTAGCCACTTTCTGACTAGCCTCCTGTCAAGGACCAAGGCGAGAAAGAACCTCCTCAAGCAAGGGATGCAACAAAGCTCTCTTTGAACCCGAATGAATCGGATTTTGTTCCTCATCCACCTGATTAACCCGAGGATCCTGTCGCTCTACATGATCACTCTCATGAGAACTTTGAGGAGGAGTATCCTAGCGATTAGCCATATGGCCACCACCTTGGCCTCAACGTCTAGGCATGGTCCTACACAAAACCAAAGACAAGTCTCAGTTTCAAGACGCAAAAGACAACTAAAAAGCATAAATTATAGAGTCTAACATCTAGGACAACCTAATGGGCTCACAAGAACCAAAGTACCCAG
Source organism: Sequoiadendron giganteum (assembly GCA_007115665.2). Lineage (NCBI taxonomy): Eukaryota > Viridiplantae > Streptophyta > Pinopsida > Cupressales > Cupressaceae > Sequoiadendron > Sequoiadendron giganteum. The sequence continues at coordinate 714,296,901 of CM021102.1, forward strand.
TGTTAGAAACCTTGGGCTTTGATACCAAGCTGTAACACCCCACCATGGAACCCAGAGAACAACATGCACAAAGTAACAAAATAACCAAATGATTTAAAAAGAAAAGATATTTGATTACAACACGAGTACAAAGTAAACATCTACACATACATTCTCAGGGTTCCATGACAATGCTACTTAAACATTCACAAGTAATAACATCACATTATAAAACCATAGACATTAAACATAAGGATAAATAATATCAATGATGAGTAATCCAATTACATACTCATAATAAATTTAAGTTACATATTCAAGTTACATCAAGTGAGATTATAAAAAATCTCGTTACATCATAATAATATTACAATATGGTCTCACATAATCATCAAGAATGTATACAATATAGATTATGGTCATAACACTTATGTGAATCTTATTCATGAGCACACTCAGCATCCAACTCCACGAACAATGTAAAATCGAGAGCCTATCAAAGAGTAGTATCATCCACGCACTGGAACACCTTCAAGGGAAACCCAATGGAGGATATGGCACATTCCTCCCAACCATACGGTACTTGTAAGTCCACCCCCTGTGCTAGGAGATAATATCAGGTCCACAAATATAAACAAACATGAAGAAAAAATATAACATCACATGGTTGGACATACACATAACAACATAATGATATATAAACCACATAATTACAAACAAATCTCCAAGAGGCAACAACTTAACCAAATGGTAACTCTATAGAAGAGACCACATAACATGTATTAGGAAAAGAGTGTCATGACATAGTTACTTTAGGTTACCCTGGTGAATATTCTTATACTACTGGCCCTCGTACCGAGTTATGTTGGATATTGTGGTTGTGTTGCTGATATGTGGTTGTCATTGATGTCAACACTATTAGCATTAATGGATTGAAGGTTGTATATGTTGAAGATATTGAGAAAATTGTAATAAATATATTGCAGACAACCTGTGAAGCTGAGAAGGTTTGAGTGATGGAAATTTTCATACGTTGATGGTCAAAAGGCACACATTAAAGGGTTTGTTGTTGAGTCTATCTAGTATGTTGTCCGAAAGTTTCAGAGGTGCACATGAAGAATTGAAAAAGTTATGAATTTTTGTGTTCCTACAGTTATTCAGTTACTATAGCAGGTGTTTCTAGAAGATGAGATTGCAATTCTGATGAATAAAGTTGTGTACGTTTTTGAGATGTTCAATGATTTTTCTAGATTGTGCTCTACTAGTTTGGTATGTCCACATTGATCGATGTGTTAGTGATCTAAGATTTTCCTTTGTGTGTTTGAATTTTTTATGTTCTTGGCCGACATGATGGTGGTAGCGTGTTGCGGATCCTTATGGATTAATATTTTATTGTTTGGTGTGTTCGAGGATATTGATTTAGGTCCTCACTTTGTTGTGAATGACTTAGGTTGGTGCGCATTGAGATTTGTTCATGTATTGAGGCCGACAGTTGTAATTTATTCTTTATTCATGGTCGACAGAGTTGTTGATATAAATACATGTAGCAGATATATGAGAACAATTGTTTCTTCATTTTGAGGTATGCTCGGCCAAATGTGCAAGTAAAGATCAGATCATTTGAATTTAGAGCAGAGTGTGAAGAATATTGAACGAAGTGTGAAGAAGTGTTTTGTGCCTAACCAGAATTGTCATCAAGCTTTTGTAGAAGCTAATTCTTCAGTTCAACCTCATCAGATGGATTTAATCTGATTGTTTTATGTAAGGTAGTGAGCCTTCCCTTTGAGCAGTGAGCTCTAGGCAGTGTTCCTGAATGCATGTGCATTCCCTATTCATTCTTTCATTATACTTCTAACAGGTTATAATCTTGTGGACTAACATCCACCGTAGTTTATCCCCTAACAAAGTTTCCACGTATAAAAATATTGATGTTCATGTGTCTCTAATGTGTTGTTGATTTATGCTTTCACTATTATTTATTAGATCTGAGACTAATGTTGAATAATTTTAAATTATGTAACAACTAATTCACCCCCCCTCTCAGTTGTCTACCCTTGTTTTTCCAACAATTGGTATCAGAGCTAGTTCCTCTGAAGAATTTTAATAGCTTGAGGTGATCCGAGATGGCATCATACAAGAAGGATAGTTCTAGATTCGATGGTACAAACTACTCTTTGTGGAAAGTCAGAATGGAGTGTCATTTGAAGTGCATTGGTGAGCCTTTCTAGAAGTTTACAAAGAATGCATATACTATTCCTCAGAATGGTCCCTCTACTGTTGATGAGATCAAAGAAGCAGAAACTAATACCAAGGCTATAGAAGCATTACTAAGTGCTTTGACATATTCAGAGATGACAAATGAGATAGGTCTGAAGACTACACATGAGATCTGGAAAAGGTTGGAAACATTGTATGAAGGAGATGCACTAGTGAAAGTTGCTAAGCTAAAAAGTCTAAAAGGCAAGTGGGAGAACATGAAGATGAGTGAAGATGAAAACATTTTCTCTTTCATGCAAAAGAAAAATGAACTAGTGATGGGCATTAGATATCTCGGTGGAATTTTGGAAGAAGATGAGATTGTGGCTAAAATACTTAGATTTGTGCCTACTTCTTATAAAACTAAATATCATGCTATTGAAGAGCTCAAGAAAGTAACAAATTTGACAAGAGACATGTTGATTGGAAAACTTGTTGCCTTTGAGTTGAGTGAATTTGGTGAATCTTCTCCAAAGACAGAGTCTGCATTCAAACCTACTATATCCGGAAAAAGCCAACAAAGATATGATCCGGGAGAGAGCTCTAGGAAGACATTCAAGTATGAAGATGAAATTAAGTTGATTGAAGATGAAGAAAGAGAGCTAGAAGAAATGGAAACATTGATTGTGAAAAGAGAAGCCAGAGGAAAAGGTAAGTACAAGGGAAAGTTGCCTAGTAAATATCTCTCTTGTAGTAAGATAGTTCATTTTGCATCAAGGTGTCTTGAAAGAGTTTCTAAGTATAAACCTGATAAGACTAGATTTCAAAAGAAATGTTATTATGCTGAAGAAGGTGTTACTGATGATGAATCTGATAAAGAAACTGGAAATGAAGATGAATGGGTATTCATTGCTATTAACGAAAATGGTCTGGTGTCCACTAAATTAGCTAGTAATCAGAATATTGAGAAAGCTCTTGCAGCCAAGATTGATGAGAAGGATGAGTGGGTGATTGATAGTGGATGCTCACATCATATGACTGGTGGAAAAAGAAAGTTTCTAAGCTTGGAAAAATATGATGGTGGTGTTGTAAGATTTGGAGATAACAATATTGGTGTGATTTGTGGTAGAGGCACTATTTCTCTTAGTGGGAAATGTAATGTTGGTGATGTGATTTATGTTGAAGGTTTGAATCATAATTTGTTGAGTGTTGGAAAAATGGTTGACAAAGGTTACAATCTTCAGTTTAAAGATGGTAAGTGCAAGATACTGGGAAGTTATGGAAACATGATTGCTTCAGGTACAAAGACAAGAGGTAATATTTTTCACTTAAATGCTACTAGTGAAAGTTGTTTTATTGCTCAAGTTGATGTATGCTGGTTATGGCATAGAAGGTTGTGTCATGTGAATTTTGATAACATTGTCAAAATAAGCTCCACACAAGCAGTCAAAGATCTACCTAAGTTAGTGAAGCCTACTAACACTATATGCAAGGAATATCAGATGGGAAAGCAAACAAGAATTTATTTTAGGAGAAAACAACATCATTCCAATGGAGTAGTGGATTTGGTACATACTGATCTATGTGGTCCATCCAGAATTAGAATTCTACAAGGAGAAAGGTACTTTATGTTGCTCATTGATGATTATTCTAGAATGGTATGGGTTTCTTTCTTAAGAGAAAAACATGAGGCATTAGAGAAATTCAAAAGCTTCAAAGCTTTGGCAGAGAATGATATAGGTTTGAAGATCAAATGTTTGAGATTAGACAGAGGTGGTGAATTCACTTCCTAGGAATTCAATTCATTTTGTGAAGAGCATGGAATAAAAAGATAGTTATCTGCTCCCCGGACCCCTCAACAGAACGGAGTTGTTGAGAGAAAGAACATAACAATTTTAGATGCTGCCAGAACCATGATGTTGGAAGGTAATGTTCCCCATTTCTATTGGAGAGAAGCTATAAGCACTGTTGTGTATACTATCAACTAGGTGAATATCAATGGTAATTCTGGTAAGACTCCTTTTTGAGCTATGGTTTGGTTATAAGCCTACTATTAAATATTTCAAAATATTTGGAAGTAGATGTTATATCAAAAGAGATGAAGATATAGGAAAGTTTGAAGCTAGAAGTGATGAAGGAATCTTTATGGGTTACTCTGCTAAGAGAAAATCCTGCCAATGTTACAATACAAGATTGAAGAAAATAGTGGAAAGTGAAAATGTTAGAGTTGATGAAGACACTGTTAGATCATCCAGGTATTATGGATATGATTTAGATGACCAACAAGATAATACTGAGAATGGAAAGAATGTGTAGACATAAAATAAAGTTCAAAGTGTTCCGGTGGATCAAGAAAATCATGAAGAAGAAGACAGTGGAAATGCAGAAGAAAGAACAGAAGAACCCAAAATTCCAAGGTGTGTAAAGCGAAGTCATTTTGAAAGTCAGATCATAGGAGAAAAGAACAAAGGTGTGCAGACTAGAAGAATAATTGCAGAAGAATATTGTCTGATATCCAAGACCGAGCCTAGCAATGTCAATGAAGCATGTAAAGATGAATATTGGATAGAAGCAATGAAGGAAGAACTAATGCAGATAGAGAAAAATGATACACGGATTCTTGTTCCTAGACCTCAAGACAAAAATGTGATTGAAACCAAATAGGTCTTTTGGAATAAGCTAAATGAATAAGGTGAAGTGATCAAAAACAAATCAAGACTAGTATGTAAAGGATATTCATAGATGGAAGGTATTGATTTTGAAGAAACCTTTGCCCTTGTTTCTAGAATTGAAGTTGTAAGGTTATTTATTGCTTATGCTACTTTCAAGAATTACAAAGTCTATCAAATGGATGTAAAGTTAGCATTTTTGAATGGTGAATTAGAAGAAGAGGTATATGTTGAGCAACCAGATGGATTTCAATTGACTGATGAAAAAGACATTGTTTAAGTTGATTGAAGAAAGCTCTATATGGACTCAAGCAAGCCCCTAGAGCATGGTATGCCAGACTGGATAAATACTTGTTAAAGCTTGGATTCAATAAAGGTACTCCTGACAATAATTTGTATTTCATGTTGGATCAGGGTAAATAATTGCTAATTGAAGTTTTTGTTGATGACATTATTTCTGAAGGTGATGATGACTTATGGATGAAGTTTGTTGATGAAAATAAAAGTGAATTTGAAATGTCAATGATAAGAGAATTGAAATTCTTTTTAGGATTGCAAATTACTCAGTTAGATGATGGAATATTTATTTCTTAGTACAAATATGTAAGAGAGTTACTGAATTTTTTTGGCATGGAAGACTCAAAGCCAGTTGGTACACCCATGGTAACCAGATGCAAGTTAACACAAAATGATGATTCTCCTAAGGCTAATCAAACAAGGTATAGGTCAATGATTGGTGGATTGTTATATTTGACTCGGACCAGACCATACATCATGAATTTCATGTTCATGGTTGCTAGATATCAAGTTGATCCAAAGGAATTACATGTGACTGCAATAAAGAGAATTTTTAGATACCTAAAAGGAACAGTTGATTTTGGTCTTTGGTATCCCAAGGATGATGATCTTACTATGAATGCCTTTACAGATGCAGATTGGGCAAGAGATGTAGATGACAGGATAATTACAAGTGGTGGTATGTTCTTCTTAGGGAAGAATTTGGTGTCTTGGCTAAGTAAAAAACATAATTCCATTTCCTTATCTACTACTGAAGTAGAATATATTATTGCTGCAAACAACTGTACTCAAGTGTTGTGGGTGAAGTAGATGTTGAGAGATATCAGTGTTGAGTATGATGAGCTTATTGCTATATTATGTGACAATTCAAGTGCCATAAACATTTCTAAGAATCTGGTGCTACACTCAAAGACAAAACATATATCTATCAAGTATCACTTTTTGAGAGACAAGGTGAGTGATAAAGAGGTTAGATTGGAATATGTGCCCATAAAGGAACAAATTGCATATATCTTTACTAAATCGTTGCCTAAGGATACTTTTGAGTATCTCAGAGGCAAGTTAGGGGTGATTTCCCCTCCTAAACTAAACTAAGATGCAAGTATTTGCATCAATCCATGCAGCTACAGTCAGATCTTGTTTCGGATTGATGTTATGGTGGTTGCTACTCAGGGGGAGTAGTTAAATGATTCAAATGATATGTGGTTCAGAGCTTATGTACCTATGCCATGGATGTCAAAGGGGGAGAAGAGTAATGTGAAAAACCTTTGTAGAAGAAAGGGGGAGAAGTGCAATAAGTACTAAGAGAGAGAAGATGGAAGAGCAATGTAAGGGATAGAAGAATAGGTTGAGAAGAGTTAGTTGTGTTAATGGTATTTTTCACATCATGTGTTGCCATCAATGCCAAAGGGGGAGATTGTGGGATGTTGTGGTTGTGTTGCTGATATGTGGTTGTCATTGATGTCAACACTATTAGCATTAATGGATTGAAGGTTGTATATGTCGAAGATATTGAGAAAATTGTAATAAATATATTGCAGGTAGTCTGTGAAGCTGAGAAGGTCTAAGTGATGGAAATTTTTGTACATTGATGGTCAGAAGGTGTGCATTAAAGGGTTTGTTGTTGAGTCTATCTAGTATGTTGTCCGAAAGTTTTAGAGGTGGGCATCAAGAATTGAGAAAGTTATGAAGTTTTGTGTTCCTACAGTTATTCAGTTACTGTAGCAAGTGTTTCTCGAAGATGAGATTGCAATTATGATGAATTGAGTTGTTTTTTACATTCTTGAGATGTTCATTGATGTTTCTAGATCATTCTCTATCAGTTTGGTACATCCGCGTTGATCAGTGTGTTCGTGATAAGAGATTTTCCTTTGTGTGTTTGAAGTTTTTATGTTCTTGGCCGACATGATGGTGGTAGCGAGTTGCGGATCCTTATGGATTAATATTTTATTGTTTAGCATGTTTGAGGATATTGATTTAGGTCCTCACTATGTTGTGACCGACTTAGGTTGGTGCGCATTGAGATTTGTTCATGTATTGAGGCCAACAATTGTAATTTATTCTTTATTCATGACCGACAAAGTTGTTGATGTAAATTCATGTAGCGGATATATAAGAACGATTATTTTCTTCATTTTGAGGTATGCTCAATGAATGTATGCGAAATGTGTAAGTAAATATCAGATCATCCGAATTCAGAGTAGTGTGAAGAAGATTGAGCAAAGTGTGAAGAAGTTTTTTGTGCCTAACCGGAACTGTCATCAAGCTTTTGTAGAAGCTAATTCTTCAATTCAACCTCATCAGATGGATTTAATCTGGTTATTTTATGTAAGGTAGTGAGCCTTCCCTTTGAGCAATGAGCTCTAGGCAATGTGCTTGAATTCATGTGCGTTCCCTATTCATTATTTCATTATAGTTCTAACAGGGTATAATCTTGTGGACTAACATCCACCATGGTTTTTCCCCTAATAGGGTTTCCACATATAAAAATCTTGGTGTTCATGTGTCTCTGATGTGTTGTTGATTTATGCTTTGATTCACCCCCCCTCTCAGTTGTCTATCCTTGTTTTGCCAACAAGTTACCCTGACAATCTCTACTGATTTTCGACCCCTAAAAGAACTCATGTGGAATTGAACTACCTTTCGAGAAGACAAATTAGATGATCATGCCATTCCATGCCATCTCAACCTACCCTTAATCTATTCAAACACTAAGGTATAAGGCGAGGCAATCGAATTATCTGAATTATTTAGTGAACACTACACAACCCCTAGTACATTTAATTAGGTTTTCACTAAATTATAAACTTCTGATAGGTTACCCTAGTTACCACTTAGGGTTCTGGCCCCTATCGCAAGCCACTCTTCCTATATATAATAACATAACACATTGACAATTGCAAAGGATAGTCATCATGCACATTAAAAAAAAACCAAGAATGTACACCTCCCAATCATGACATAGACCACATAACTACCAAATACCTCCAATGCAATAACATATCATGCATGGCTAAGTCCCAATTTAAATCATTACAATTGAACAACGATGTACAAGCATTAGAAGATTAGAAATTACATTTCCTAGCCTGTGGAAGAATTTCCAATGTCATAATCTATTTTATTTATTCTATGAAATCAAATACTCATTAAGCATTTATACTACCAAGTTTAATATTTCACTATGTTTACAAATTATGCCAAAATATAAATCATATGTTCACATATATCTATTTACATCAATATTCTTATATACATATACAAGATTATTGAATAAAAGTCTAATTCAAAACCATTACAAAACTTAACTTCACAATGATATCACAATATATTAAAAAAAATGTAGTTATTTACCCTTATATATATACTACATTTACCCTTATAGATATATCTACATAAAAATAAATGTGCAACTGCTTCCTTAACTAATATTCCACTTTTTGGTCTGCTAGTAGGGAAAGCCGACTTAAGTTATAGCCCATACTATTTTTTTAAGGATGCACATTATATTTATGTGCCAATTTTAGATCAGCTACCAGTCCCATTCAAGAATGAAAGATTATGGATAAGGAAGGAATGCATGCATCAAAAATATGATAATACCAGTTGGAACATGCATTCCAAAGTATGTGATAATAAATAAATAGAACCTATGTTTGATTAAAATGCAAATACTATTAGATAAAAGCGGACTCTATGCAACATGACATCCTATCACCACTTAATCATTGCAACAAATGCATCGACTATGCACCAAAGGAAAGCTTATGTAAATAGATACGAGCGATGAACAAAAGTTTGAGAGGAGAATAGATGTCTCCATGGCAACATGAGTACAAACTTTTGATTTATTCCAAAGGATTACTAAGCTTGGAGGGATGCCTGACTAAGACCCTTCAAGATTATAGTTCTCTATCATCAACATCAAATGAATAGATCTTTGAGTCCTATAATAATACAGAAGAAACATAAAAAAAAATCAACTAAATTGTTTTATGTCATAAACAAAGTAGAGTATAGATTTTAGATAGCTTCAACATATCAAGGCAATAATACACACCTATTCCTGATCGAAAATATCTTTGCTTGCTTCCCTTGTACTCTAGGTTTTGTTGTGTCCCCCAAAACCCCGATCTCGCATGCATTTGAAAACCAACTAAGAATTTAAAGGATAGATTGCGGAACCCCACCCTCCCCCAAGAATGGTACAAGTATTTGGGTTATATGCAGAATGTGGACAAAGGTGTGAGATTTAATTTGACAAAATTCCTAAGTAAAATTCTCATCAATAGCCATGAGTGGAGGGTATGTGCCTTATGAATGTGTGGAAAAGGCTTAATAAATTTTTTATGAATCTCATTGCAACAACCATGAGGAACAACCATCAGGAATGAATGATTAAATCACACAGATGGTTTGCAGCAATGAAAGAGTCTAAAAAGGCAAAAAGAGCTACACTGGTGACAGGAGAAACTTCAGCTTCTAAAAACAAAACCATTTAAGCTACACTTAACTATGTGTTTTCCTCAATTGAATTTCAATTGCCAAAATCCGAGACTCCATAAAGGTCAATTTATGCATGAGTAAAATTCAGCAAACTAAAGAAACCAATCAGAGCAAGTGAAATCCTTCGATGATTCTATGTTTCCAATTTTATTACAGTTGGATTTTCTTAATAGCTTTCTTTTCTCTACAAATTTTCTTCAATTTATGTCAAAACTAACCAATAACAATTTTGTTTCAAAAGTTTGTGCAGATTATTCAGCAAATGAATTCTACCACGAGGAAAAACAGATTCCATAACAACATTCAGAAGTTTCTATCCAAGAAAATACAAAACACAGAAAAGAACCTAGAATATTTGCTCGAATTCGACGTAGATGGAAGGAAAAGTCAGAAAATCTGCAACTCTTTATTTTATGAAACACACAAATCCTTCAAATTCATTGTTTCCAAAATTTTCAATCGGAACACAGAGAAGAATTTTTTTTTCGGAAACCCCCCCAAAAAAATTGTAGTGAAATTTTCTTTTCAGGAAAAAACACAATAAATTTTCGTCCACAATTTTTGCATAAACAAAGCTTTTAATTCATTTTCAATTAACTCGCAATCACAGAGCTTAACTAACTGTCAACATGCAAACAAAATTGAACAGACAGTTCCAATTTTAAGCAATTTTGCAAGATAACACTTTTTGATTCCAAGTCTAGATTTTAAGATATTTTTCATAATCTGTTGAACACAAAGTATTCAATAATATCTACTTTTCATAAATTTAAGTTTGCACATTAAAATAAACAATCACATTTAATTAAATATCCTATTTTAATAAATCTAATTAATCAAATCTTTTAAAACAACAATCCAATTTTTATTATTAAATTATCTAAACATAAATATTTTAATTTAACATTTAAATAACATTACACTAAAACAAATAACTTATCAAATACACCACTTAACTAATTAAACAATTTATTTTCAATCATGACGAAAACATGAATGACATGACGAAAATGAACGACGAACAACAACAGGTGACAAACGGATACTCATCCTATAAAGGAATGATGACCAAAGAAGGACCCGCCATTATCTCTGAAACAACATGTTTTCATTGGGTCATGGCACGCTCATACCTAAAAAAGCAGGTGGAATCGATGCCCAGTACCTAAAAACTATATAAAGCAACACTGTCAAACATATATGTATAACTCAACAATCACATCGTGAAAGAGAGTCACAATGTAGCATGGTACCCACGAGTGAGTAATACTATATTGTCTCCTTCACCAAGACTAACATACAATAATACATCATAAACAACATGCGATACATCATCATAAACATACTAATGCTCTGAAACAACATAAAACCATAACACACATAAAGTTCATCATAATGTCACCACATGAACATAATCAAATGATCACAATGTATCTAATGTATCATCAGCAAAGTATAAAAACTAACATAGTATCTGTGTCATTACTGAATAAAGTAGCATAATATCCAAAATAACAAAAACAACTAGCAACCGAACATAAACAATCGGAAACCAATAGTAGCAACTGGAGGGACACTATAGAAGGTGGTGAGTTGTAGTTTATGTGAAGTAGTTAGCTCTCATCATGGTAGCAAATAGTTTACTATTTTGATTGGGCATTGCACAATGCATCCATGTCAAATAGTAAGTTAATGACTTGGACATTTGAGGCTATAAAGGCTAGTTAGGGTGACCTTTTCCCATCTATGAATGGTGATATTTGCAAGGTTCTAGTATTGACTTTTATTTCAAGTCTCTAGTCTAGTTTATTTCCTTAGTATGGAGAGTCAACTACTAATGCATCACAAAGGGGTACTATTTTTGTAAGGTAGCATCTCAAATTATTGTTTGAAATACATTTTCTTTTTGATATTTGACCATGCAAGATTTTTTCAAAACTATCTTGGGATAGTAGGTACTATAGGATAGTTGATGCTCCAAAGCTACCATTTAACAATAATTCATTGATAATTTAACTAGATATGTATCCTTAAATTTATGTTCATCTATGACTTCTAAAATTATTTCTTCTTGAACAATTCTCAAGAGGGAAGGTTTTGAATATCAATGAGGAGCTTGGTTCAAAGCTGTAAAATATTGAGGTGAAGGGTGTTGGATTGATGTCATCCCCATCTTAGTAGAAGGATTTGTCAAATTTTTTTGATGAGGTATGAAAAGAAATATGAGGGAAATGCACCTAGGTTGCATTTGCATCAATTTCTTGTGCATTTGGAGTTTGTTAGTGATTACACTTAATTTTTGTATATCCTTTATTCATGGACCTTGATATTGAAAATATATTTATTATGGTTTATATTTTCACATGTTGGTTGGTAATTAAAGGGGTCTATTTGGCAATAAAAATGCTCCTTGGGAGAAGGTGGAGGTGGACATTAGGTAATTCCAATGTGATAACTTAGGTATTAGTGGGTTGTAGTCTAACATTTTGTGTCTCTATTTTATTCTCAAGGTTTTATCTCCTACATCTTTCTATATATGTATATATTAGTAGTTCCATAATTTGTAGGTTTCTTTTAGTTATAGGTTGTGTATGTTCTCTTATAATTAATATGAATGCCTATATAAGTTATCTATAATTTTTAGTAGCTTTTTCCTTATAAGTAATTTATTTATTTATGGAAAATTATGTGATATTTTATATATCATGGGTAAGGCCTCCTATAGAATCCCCACTAACATATCTAAAAGATAATGTCAACAATTAAAAACTAAATTCAAAAGGAAAGTTAAGGTGGCATGAAGCCAAAAATAATTGGAAGATATAACATATGAAACATGTCACTAAAATTATTAAAGAAAAAGTAGCATTGGTGATAAAATATTTCTCTCATCCAATTAGTTTCATACAAAGGATGCAAGGAATCAAATAAAATGAGTAAAATTCATAAGCATTGAAAAACAAGGAATCATGTGATAAGTGTGATAGATACATCACATAAAAAATGTAATGAGGCAAGAATATGTGAGCATTAAATGATATTAAAAGAGGGAATTAATGATGTCCCCAATGTTTCTCTTGACAAAGGAAACAAATAATAGATGGCCATGAATGCTAGATAAGAAATATGTAAGCATATACAATGGTAAAATACATTATGATAAGCAGTGATAAAATCATCATTAGCTATGAATGTGAGAATCACAAACATTTGTAATTATAATAGGATCATAAGATATACACTTGGTAATCATAAATAAACATGTAATAATAATATAAAATCATATAAATTTTAAACATATAAACATGTCATCATGTCATCAATCATGATAATCACATATAGAAACATTAGAAGCATAAGGATCATAAAATAAGCATATAAATAGAAGATCATCAAAGTAAAAAAGGAAAGATAAATAAGCTCTAGGATACCCCCAATTGAGGAACATACACAACACAACATAGGAGAATACATGAACCAAGATATAAGGCGTAATAGAGAATGTGAAATGATAATAAAATAAGAAGATTAAGGAGACTACCAATAAACAAAGCTTAAATAAAAGGCCAAAGAAAAGGAAGAAATGATGAAGGAGGAACATAACAATCATGGCTTAATAAAAAAAGGAAAAAATTAAACATACACACATATATTCTCAACATGATGAGATTGAGTTCCAATCATTCCATATTATGCATCATTGCAAACCCATAGAGAAAACACATGGACAAAGAAACAGACAAACAAGTAAAAGAAAAATATTTAAATAGATAGATAAAATAATAAGCCTCAAAAGATCAAAGTCTCAATCAGTGACATGGGAATGATATTTCCTCAACAAGTCATTCTCTTTCATATCATGAACAATAACTATCTCCCCATCATTTAAGATCAATATCTCATCATTGTGCATAGTAGAACCCTTTTGATGTAAATGTTTTTAATGAGGTAGAATAGCTGATTTTTCTTTCTTTACCCAATTTTCTTGATTCCTTGGAGGTGGTGTAATGTATGGAATTTAATTCTTAAGAAAAGTAATTAAAATAAACTACAAATCCTTACATCACCTCAAGATACCATAAATTATACAACTAGTTTGAAACAAAAATAAAGAAACTTACTAAAAGGAAATGATAAAGATAACTTATGCTAAAAGAAAAGAACCTTATTTAAAATAACAACTGATAAAAGGAGGAATAAATTGGTTTTCTGCTAAATACAAAAATAAATAAAAATATATTTTTAATTGGAAACAAAAATACAAACAAAGAGGAACCTGGCACCAAACATAGAAACTCAACCTAAGATGTCACCATGTAGTATGGGCATTTGTGTGCCGTGCTATCATCTTTGCATAATCATTTTAGAATCTCCCACAATGTATGTTTCAAGAAACAAAAGCATTCTAACCTACACACACGTTGAGATATGAAAAATGTTGGATCCTTTTTAGGGGTTTGCCTCAATCAAGCCCCCTATTTTTGTCTTTCAACCTCCACGAATAACTAGAGATAAAGATGGTAAAAAGATACCTTTTAAATCCTAGAAATATTAGGACTTCAAAAATAGCAATACATAGATAAAATAAATAATGTGGTGTCATCCCTTGTCTATGGGGAAAACCACCATGTGATTTTGATAGATTTTATAAATGATAATACAAATAAATGTTGAAAATTATTACATCATAGTATAGTTTAGATTAGATTTAATAAATAAATGTTAGTTAATGTTAGTAAGATAATAGCTAGTTGTTAGTTCTAGGAAGTTATTCCCATACAGAATTTGGAGTGATTATTCATTAAAATGCAATTATTTTTTTTAAGCATTTGCAATGAACATTGTAAATCATCCGATAAACATCAATATATTATTTTTGTGTTTTAATTTTCTTGTAAAATGATTGTCTATATTTTGCAATTATTTACTCAACATTTAACATGGTATGAGAGAGGATTTTTACTAAGAAGTTTCTTAACACAACATGAGTTCTTTGTTGGATTAAAAGATAACAATTCCATTGTTAGAATAAAAAATGGCGTAATTCTTTTGAAAATTACTGAGGTATAAGGGAAAGGAGTCGATGGTGGGTAGGGTGATGTTGAGCGAGGGGTCCACATCAACAATGTTGGAGTCGATAAAAAAATTTCACATGTCCCTACACAGTCCAGCTAGCACTCTCCCGTTTTTTTCTTGGCAAAATTTGTGCACGTTTATCAATGTTTTCAGACCATTTTTCAAAAACCACAAAAAAAGAGCCAAAATGTGTCATCGACCAATAGTGGGTCACTAAGTCATGTATTATTGGTATGTTGATGTGGCATCACATGATTGGTCGGTTTGTGTACTTTTTTAATTAAAGTGATTTGCAATTGGATATTGAGTGTAAATTTATTGGATCTTTTATTGTCCAAAAATGAGCTCCAAACTGTCCAAAACTATACCCACCATATATCTTATGCCCACAATCGACTCCTCTCCCTTAATTATCTGGATCCACCAAAGTTGATTTTTGCTAACTTGTGGTGGAATCGTATGGCTATATGCATGCACATTTCTAGTGGAATGGCCATTACATGAGGTAGTGGTGGCCGATCCATTTCAAAGGTAGTAATCGCACTTGTATAAGTTCAAACTCAAACACAAGGGAAATATGAGGTGCATGGAAGGTCTGTGTGAAGGATAGATAGGGAGATTAAATGCATCTGTGAGATCGACATGCCAAGTGGGAAGGTCAAAACTAGTGCATACAGTGGTTATTGGAGATTCTCTTGATTCATTTCAATGAGAATGATGTGTGTGTAGGTTCATACCCAAGGGAGATGGCAATGGAGTCGTTTCATTGTCAAAGAAACGTTGGAAAGGAGCAATTTTCTGTAGCTCTTGTTACCATTTGTGTTGGTATTGGTATTCCAATATTCTACGAAATTCAAATCAATAATACAGAAAATCGAAAATATGACCAGCAATATTTTTGTACAAAGGAACTGGTCTCAAACATGTCACATTTTCTTGGGATACATGATTTCTATTCACCAAGTGCATTCATGTTCTTTCCATTGATGATACTATCGAGAGTGTCACTAGGACTTTGTTTTATGTCTATTTAAAGTTCTATTTTTTGGAAGCTTATCATCCAGTGAGAAAAGGGGATCTTTTTCTGAAGTGCATAGCATGGAGTTCAAAGCAATCTAGCTATGCAAAGCAATCTATCTTTTTATTATTGATATTTGAGAGAGTGAATTTATTATGAGATTTGAATTTGTTTGGAGAAGCTAGATCCACAAAGGGGACTCCTCTTTCGATATATCAAGGGTCATTATATTAGAAATAAGCCCACATAAATGTCATTCAAACCATAGTAATTGAGGCTATCTTTGTAACATTTGATGAGGCCTCCAAAGATTCATCTAAGATATCAAATAGATAAATTATAATAGGGTCACATTGGAGGCTAGATGCATTGGAGGTTGGAGGTACTTTTATCAATATCTCAAGTTAGTATCTTGCTCAAAGATGATATACTGCATGAGAAGCACCAATTTCATCTTTCATCTTGAGTCCCTTCATGGAGCAAGGGGTGCATGATATCTTTGTTTGGTTTGCAGATAATTGAAAATGTCTC
Organism: Sequoiadendron giganteum; assembly: GCA_007115665.2. Lineage (NCBI taxonomy): Eukaryota > Viridiplantae > Streptophyta > Pinopsida > Cupressales > Cupressaceae > Sequoiadendron > Sequoiadendron giganteum. The sequence continues at coordinate 714,313,173 of CM021102.1, forward strand.
GATCTGCAAATTTGGTGAGCGGTACCTATGGATAATAGATTTTGTCTTGATCCATAGTTTTGTAGGTTTTTTTATTTTTAGATAATTGAGTTTATCTCGATTCATAGTTGGTTGGTGGTTTTGTTACTATGAATAATTGAGTGAGTCTCTATTCACAATTGGTTGGTGACTTTCCTTGTGGATAATAGAGTTTGTCTCAATTATCAAGAGGAGTTGTGTGCTTGTAGATAATGTAGTATATCTCAATTCATAGATATTTTATAGGTTTGACAATTAGGAGATCCCTTGATATGTTCAATTTGGTGTTTCTTGGGTGAGCGAGGAGGATTGAAGTCTCTAGAAGGGTTTTTGTGATAAACTCTTGTAGTGTTCAACCCTTTGTTTTGATTGATGTAATAAGGGGTGGAATGTTAGAAATTATTACATCATAGTATATTTTAGATTAGATTTAATAAATAATTGTTAGTTAATGCTAGCAATTTAATAGTTAGTTGTTAGTTTTAGGGAGTTATTCATATAAGGGAATTTGGGATGGTTATTCAAGGGAATGCAATGCTTTATAAAAAATTGCAATAAACATTGTAAATCCTCTAATGAACATCAATATATCATTTTTGAGTTTTAATTTTCTTGTATAATGATGGTATGTTATTCTGTAATTATTTTCTGACTGTAACAATAATAATTCAAAGATTTATTCTACTAGTGCAGAATAATAAAGAGATGCAACAAAGAGAATTACCAATAGCCAAGGTCCCCTTTGTAGGATTTATGGTAGATGTAACAATGGAGAACAATAAGGAAGCTTGAATTGTTGCTAATAAATAGATTGTTATAACGAAAAAGCTTGATTTTAAGTGTTGTTGAGGTTGTCAAAATTTTGAGTTTCCTCTAGATAGGAGAGAAAGAGAGAGAGAGAGAGAGAGCTTGCCAAAAGAATGAGAATGTATTGTTCCAAATGACAGCTTGAGGAGGATTTTTATTTACTTGAATGGGCAAAAAGAGGTGTTACTTTCCTATTTGGGTGTACAACACACATTGTAAGTAGCCCATGCAAAAAAAATTCTTTTGAATCTCAAAAATTCATTGGAAATTAATGTTTCATGTGTAGTGTTGCAGTCCAAGAGAATTTTATTGGTTTTCAAACTACAAGTTGATAATGCTTCGTGCTTGTTAATCCTAGAATAAAATCTTTGAATATCAAAATATAAGATTTTATCATTAATTTTTAAATCTAGATCTATTGGAGGAGTTGTAGGAGGTGTATAACCATTCATCACAGATTGCTAAATATCATATCCTAGAGAATTCAAATAGGTTTCCATCCTTATGTTCCAAAACCATAGTTTGTTTCATCGAATAATGGTGCTTTCTTTGATGAGAAACCATATCCTTCTTGTCCTACCATGTGTGCTTATATATGATCTTTCTTCAAGTGGTTAAGTTATGTTTTGAAGAAACCCACTCTAATGCCCATTGATAAGCACATGATTATACTAAGAGGGGGTGAATTAGTATAATACAATCTTTTACTTTTGAGCTTAACAATCATAATAATATCAATTGCACAATATCAATAACAAGAAGATCACAAGAGGAACACTTGATTTATGTGGAAACCCTTATGGGGAAAACCACGACAAAATATTTCTTTTATATAAATCTCTTTTACAATCTTTGTAGGCACCAACCTTCAAGAGACACCAATCTCCTCTTATACATTTTTTTAGCACCAACCCATTGGACACACATTTCCCCACTCCTAAAATTTGTAGGCACAAACCCACTGGAGACACCAATCCCCACAACTAAGCACAAACTCAACAAGAGACACCAATCTCTTCTTTGATAGGCACCAATGTTCAAATTCTTCAATGGATAATAATGTATTTATAAAGATCTGATTATAGATACTATTTCTTTCACAAATTTGAATTGCAATGCTTTCCTTCTCAAATCTAATTTCAAACAAAGCACTTCACAAATTTGATTTCAAAACTAACTTTGAATAATACAAGACTTTCTTATCATAAATCTGCTTATAACATTTATCAACACATATACTCTTCTTCAAAATTGCATATACTCACTTTCACACATCTACATATATCCTCCTTCTCAAATCTCAAATATGCATTTATTCTTCTTCACAAACTATGTCTTCTTCAATGCATGACAAACTCTTTCTATACCTTCATAAGTATCTTCTTGATGATATCTTCTTCACAAATTCAATGCAATTATTCTCAAATATCTTCCTTCTTAAATATACATATATCCCTTGTCAAATTTGTTCATAAACTCTTCATGGATAAATCTACTGATGTGTATTTGATATATCTTTATCTCCACTCACCTTAATCTCTACTATTCATCTTATTGTTCTTCACATATCCCACCTTTCTATTCACAAGATTTTTGGTGTATTAATGATGCATCTTTGTCTTTACACACCAAACCCCTTTTTTTCCCAACTCTCCCCACAATTCTCTCTTTTTATTTTTGTATATTCAAGTGAAAAGATATTCTCTTAGAAAAGAGATAACCCTCTAAAGAGTCATCACCATTTATAAAGAAGTGAACACTGCCTTTTTTAAACTAATTTATAATCTTTTTTTAACCTTTACTAAAATGTTGCCTTCTACTAATATAAACTATTGTTGCCTTCTATCAAATATAATCATTTATTTTATTAATAAATCAATGCTCTAACTAATATTCTTTTCTATTTTTAATAAATATTAATTATTGCATCTTTAACTCATTAATCACTACAATTAAACTAATTGCTACTTCTTTTAATCATTTGCTATTATATGATTGTTATCTTCAACTTAATTGGTGCATATTAACAACCTTTAATCACTACACCATAATGATATATTATTTGTTTCATTTTTTTTATATCTTCACACACCATAATATATGTGATTAATATATATACATTCCTTAGTCTTAGGCACCAATAATGATCGGCTAGTATAGATTTTGTCCCTTTCCACTATAAATAGTGAGCACTTTTAAACATGAAACAATCCTCCATTTGGGTGCTAATATAAGAAGGTCGGCCAACATGCTTGAGTAACCATTAGTGGCCTTTGGCCAATCCATTTGACATCAATGAATCAATCCAACGATCTCGTCTATTCACTTTGGCATCAATGACAACTTCCAACAATCTCAACTAAGCACCTTTGATATCAATGACAATATTTCCAACATAGAGGATTGATTTAAAACTTGGTATTGGTATTGATAGCGAGGTTGGTTTTGGTATCTAATTGGTTGATATTGAGGATTTGGGACATGATTATTTTGGTATGGTGATCTATAATATGCATTATGATACCTTTTCAAATTAATAATCCCATTGAAAAGATAATAAGTAAGCTCTTTGTATCATCTATCTATAGGAAATTTTAGGGCATATATTCAAGATTAGATGGGTAAAAATATATAGATTGGGGGTAGGTGGTAGGAGCATTTGCAAAGGAACCCTTATGCTATCAACTTGCACTAGGAGCAAGACTTCTAAAAACATATGTAAGGGTGGCCTTAGTGGTAACCTTCATGAATCTATAAGATTTCTCTCTACTTGAACCACTAAATCATATGATATAGGTAGGTATTTTCCTTTGAGTGATTGAATCCTGACTAAGACGTCCAAGTTAAAATATTTGAGATAAAAAATAAATATCATATTAGTTGGGAACTATGCATATGTGTGTATCATTTTCTAATATTATTAATCCTAGTGCTAAAACTAACCAAAGATTACTGAGGTACTCTTTTTATGGTAATGATTAGTGTAACAATTAAGACTAGTTTCCTTTTCTTTGAACCTCTCAAAGAATGCATCACCCAATTGGTTCCATGTTTTAATGGAATTGAAGGTGAGTGACCAGTAATAGTCTAGAACCTTACCTTTGATTGAGGCTTCAAGTAACCTCAAAGATATATTTTCTTGATGAAAAAATGGATAGTGTAAATGTTTGTCATGTCTTGTAGATATTTTTCTAGGGTTTTGAAATCTTCTCTAGTGAAATTCAAGAGGGATTTAAGAGCATTAACACAAATAGTGTCCCAAGAGACAAGTAGAATAATCAATAGACTACTACTATTCCAATTTACTAAGTTCCTAGGGAATTTTTTTGAGGTTTCCATTGGAGGAGCAGTTGGTGGAAGTGGGTTTGGATGAATAATTCTTCTTCTACCAATGTTGATCAAAGGTTGAAATATAATCCAAGGATTGTCAACTATGAGGGATCCAGTTGTGGGCCTCTTGCTCATAAAATAAGATAGAAATCAAGCTATTCTTTTTCTCCAAGTCCCTTTGAGTGTACCAAAACTATTGAAGTTTAAGTTTACTCTCTCATATAAACCTGAACTAGTATGAACCTCATACATGGGAAGCCTAAAAATGTGGGACATGGTTTATAGGAAAACTTCTAATATTTTAGAAGTTAGTTCTTCATGGAATTTTTATTAAGCTCTCAAAAACACTTTGCAAAGGAGGAAAGGGTAGAACTAAAGAAAATACAACAAATAAACTACTCTTTAAAGTAAATAGTTAAGAACTATTTACTAAAAAAGATTATTACTTTTCAATAATAGTATTTGCACATCAATAAGAGAATTATTTGATCTTAGAAATTAATGAAATACATAAAAGGATTTCAAAATGATTAATTAGAAGAGGGACAATATAAATCATGACACCTTATATTAATCATCAATGGTGCATAATTATGTGTCTATGAATCGTTATTTGAAATCAAATAACTTAAAGGTTACTAAAATTAGAAAACATATGTGAAAATATTAATTCTATAGATTTCACATATAATGAGCATCCATAGTGCGTTTTTGCCCCACAATTGAGCATAGAGCTCTTATTTATACAAAAGAAGTGCCCAAAAAATTCAATTATTGAGCACACTCACTCTACAAAGAGAGAAATGTTCATAGTTTTTGCATGTGTAACCGCCACATAATTGTGTCTTAAATTGATTTGAAATGAGTGGACCCTTGAATTCTCATTTGAAAATTAGTTGTATACCGCTACAAATTTAGCATGATGTAACTTCTTAGTGTTTGCAATTGTTCATTTGATTTCTAATCATTTGGGTACAAGAACTTCTTAAAAATAGAAAGTGGATGTGTTGGGCCACTAGCAAATACTATCATCTAACAAAATTGATCTTGCCTTTGGAGTGTGGTGACCATTAGATTTTAATATTTTTGGAAGATCAAATGGTGCAAATTACTAGCTAGTAGGTCCTACCCTATATTTCTTCTACCAATGGTGCAATAGAATTGCATTTTAGTCCTACGATAATTTGGAGATACACAAGCTTGTCATGTTTCTTGTGAGTATATCACCCTTCATCTTTATAAATGGATTTCAAGCTCATGGATAAATAAGGGTTCCATTAGAAGTTTCAACTAGGATTGCATCTACCAATGGTGCACCAATATAGGGCTATCAAATTGACAACATTTTGGAGGTGCAGGAGGCGCTATATGTCTTGTTGACATCACAATTTTTCCCTTTAGTTACATATGTGTTGGAAGAATGAAGGGGACCACCCAAAGGAAAATGTGGATGCATGGGATTATGGTGTATCAATTTTTTAGTTGTCAAACTAACAAACTTAATACAATGTGCAAATCATTTATCTTAAAAATAATTGAATGGTTTTAAAGTGTTTTTTTGTACGTCTTTTTCATATGGAGCTAGAGATTGGAGGGATTAACTAATGGCATGTAAACATTGGCCAATGGTGCAATGATGTTTTATTGTTAGACAAAAAATATTATGGAGGTGCAAAAACTACCATGTGGTTGACCTAATGTCACTATCCTTTGGCCTTTATATTATGTGAACAAATGGGCTTGCATGGCATATGTGTCAATATTGGGCAATGGTGCATTAGTAGTGAGTTCTAAGATTGAAAACTTCAATATGATGTGTTGGAAATTGATATTAGAAAAGATTTGAACAATTCCAAAGTTCTCTTATGCATTGTCCACCTTCAAACAACAATACTTTGGAAAGCTCAAAAATATCTAAACCAAAAGCCAAAAATCCTAAGGGAAAGTGTTGAATGCTAATGATCAATAAGATCATACAAAACAAAAAACCTCGCAAAAATTAGGCAAGGACATAAAAATACAAGCTTTGCTACAATGGAGATTAGCACAAAGAATGAATTCTTGAGAACTAGTTAATTTTCATTTAACCTTTGGACCTAAGCTTGAATTAAAATTAAACTCATAAATAAAGTATCTATTATTTGAAATCAACAATGTAAACACAATTTTGCATTTCTTCGTTTGCTCCAATGAGTTTTGGACACAACTTAAGAATTAAACAAAGTTTAATTTAGATCATATCTAGTTTTAAATTTGTTTCACCCTAATTGAATCTTAAACCTACCCTCAAATTTAATAAAACAAGAAAAATAAATTCAAGAAAAATCATGTAATGAAGCCAATTTTGATAAAATAATCATTTTTGAATTACTTTTGGTAAAATCATAACTCTAGATTCCAAATGTCAATGAAGTAATAAAGCTCGTTTTCTTAAAATTCTAATATCCAAAGTTCAGTACAACGAGGACTTCAAGTCCACTTCCTAATGTTGTCAAATTTTGCAAGGATAGGTAATCTTAGGTTAATTGGGATTGCAACTTACACAACTATTGAGAAGGTAGAAATAGGACTTAGTAAGCAATACAAGTCAATCTCCTAGGGACTTAGTTACATATGTGTTGGAAGAATGAAGGGGACGACCCAAAGGAAAATGTGGATGCATGGGATTATGGTGTATCAATTTTTTAGTTGTCAAACTAACAAATTTAATACAATGTGCAAATCATTTATCTTAAAAAAAATTGAATGGTTTTAAAGTGTTTTTTTGTATGTCTTTTTCATATGGAGCTAGAGATTGGAGGGATTAACTAATGGCATGTAAACATTGGCCAATGGTGCAATGATGTTTTAGTGTTAGACAAACAATATTATGGAGGTGCAAAAACTAACATGTGGTTGACCTAATGTCACTATCCTTTGGCCTTTATATTATGTGAACAAATGGGCTTGCATGGCATATGTGTCAATATTGGGCAATGGTGCATTAGTAGTGAGTTCTAAGATTGAAAACTTCAATATGATGTGTTGGAAATTGATATTAGAAAAGATTTGAACAATTCCAAAGTTCTCTTATGCATTATCCACCTTCAAACAACAATACTTTGGAAAGCTCAAAAATATCTAAACCAAAAGCCAAAAATCCTAAGGGAAAGTGTTGAATGCTAATGATCAATAAGATCATACAAAACAACAAACCTTGCAAAAATTAGGCAAGGACATAAAAACACAAGCTTTGCTACAATGGAGATTAGCACAAAGAATGAATTCTTGAGAACTAGTTAATTTTTATTTAACCTTTGGACCTAAGCTTGAATTAAAATTAAACTCATAAATAAAGTATCTATTATTTGAAATCAACAATGTAAACACAATTTTACATTTCTTCGTTTGCTCCAATGATTTTTGGACACAACTTAAGAATTGAACAAAGTTTAATTTAGATCATATCTAGTTTTAAATTTGTTTCACCCTAATTGAATCTTAAACCTACCCTCAAATTTAATAAAACAAGAAAAATAAATTCAAGAAAAATCATGTGATGAAGCCAATTTTGATAAAATAATCATTTTTGAATTACTTTTGGTAAAATTGTAACTCTAGATTCCAAATGTCAATGAAGTAATAAAGCTCATTTTCTTAAAATTCTAATATCCAAAGTTCAGTACAACGAGGACTTCAAGTCCACTTCCTAATGTTATCAAATTTTGCAAGGATAGGTAATCTTAGGTTAATTGGGATTGCAACTTACACAACTATTGAGAAGGTAGAAATGGGACTTAGTAAGCAATACAAATCAATCTCCTAGGGAAAATCAGATTTAATAGGTGTTTGAGATGCTTGCAAAACATTTACTTTAGAACACAAATGTCTACTTGCCACTATTAAGACATGTAGACAATCTAATTATGACAATGGCCTAAAAATCCAAAAGAACTAGCATGCCTCAATAAATTGATAAAAACCAATATTCAATTGGTTTTTCCTCATCAATGTTTAGAGAAACCAACATAGACCAAATAAAATTAACTTGATTCTTTGATAGAGAGGTAAAATCAAATTGGATTTTCTTCTCTTCCAAATCTAAATTAAATACATGATATGGGGTTATGTTCAAGCTTCAAACAATTATTTTCTTGGGGTTAGTTGAAAATTAGATCTTTTTTTATCTCTAATACTGTGTATTTATAAGTTTCACCAAAAAGATAGAGTGGAGGAATTTGAAGATGTTATGGGAAATTTTGAATAGTTCTAGTTGATTGTTATGGAGACTTCAACAATGTTTCTTGATGTATTATTAATTATAAACATATTTTATCCCTTGGTGTTATGTATATCTATGGAATTGAGCCTTTTTGTGATTTAGGTTCCTACTATTTCATTTTTGAATGTTTAATTTGCATTTTTCTCACATGATTAAAGTTTCATCTCAAAAATTCTATAACAATTTGAAAGCAAATGACTTTCTTTGTGGATTATTGTTAGTAAACATATGTTATTACTTTACGTTGATAATTAGCTTTGCATGAAATAAACTGCATTATTTTCATAGTCACATGAATGTTGCAGTATTAAGAAATCTCATCTCACATCTTCCTTGTTTCTTATAATCCTTTACTTAAACTATATATATATATAATTGGAGAATAAATGAGTCCATTGATCCAATAGATATAAGAGAGACATGATAAACAATATTTTTTGATCCCTCAAAAGTTGACCAAACAAACCCCACTCAATATATAATTCTTTCAAGCAAATGCTAAAATCCATAATCTTCAACTTAATCTATAAGTTATAGCCCATTACTAGTTTAAACTATATCCTAAAAAAGAGTAATCAAGCATAAGTCGATGGTTATTGATATGCCTAAAAACTACATCAACAAGATGCACAATAATTTATACAAATATATTAGACTTGAATAAAGTATCACATGACATTTTAAATGAATCACCTCAAAGTTTTTTACCACTTCATAGACCATTTATCCTATACATGAAAATGTAATCAATATTATATCTTGAAGTTACTCAAAAATCTTTGTAAAGTTTCTTTAAAACAAAATTTTCATAGTTCTTCCTCGAAAGAAAATGTTCATTTATTCAACATTAGCCTCTTTCACATTTTTATATTTAATAAGAGGTTTCTTGGCAAGCTTAAAGGTTGACTATTAAAGTTTTAATGTAAAATGTTAGTTAATTATTGTATCCATTACCAAATCTCTCCAACTATCTCCCACTTCATGATCTTTTAAATCTTAAATAATCATTTGTTAGGTTATCACGTTTATCTAGAAATCTATTTGATTTCTTGACAAGCTCAAAAGTGGACTATTAAAGTTTTAATGTAAAATATTAGTTGATTATTGTATCCACTACCAAATCTCTCCAACAATCTCCCACTTCATAATCCTTTAGATCTTAAATAAAGTTTGATCAATAATCTAAACATGATAAAGATTAAATGGGTAACCAACTACTCTAACCACCATATCTAGTGTCTTGGGTGGTGCTCTGATCTACCCATGATAAAGGTTAGATAAATAACCAGCCAATCTACCCACCATATCTAGTGTTATAATCATATTATGAACATATATTCTAACTTCAATGCAATGATAACGAAATCTTTTATGCAAACACAATACTTAACTGCACCAAAATGTGGGATATATACCCACTAAATTGCTACTTGATCGCTATAGATGAGTTTTTACCTACAATTTATTTACCTATAATTTACATCTGTTTCAGCCCATTAGTTTTGTTTTAAGGGCCTGTCAAGCAATGAGTTTCTATCATCTCAAGTCAATGCCTATAGCATTCTTTATTAGAAAACACAGTATGATCCGTTTGTGAAGCACCCCCTGACCCACTTGAGCATGTTTGCTTTTATCAAGAAGCTTTTATATTCAATCATGTTCAGGCACCTACACATACATCAACAAGCTGTGTGATCGTCATGTTACAAACATTTAAGACACCCCTTCAGTCACACAAGCTTTATATGACCACAAAAACTACTTCGAGCACTCAATTTAGCATCCCTTCCATGGCAACCTTTAATAAGCATCCATATCTATGACCAAATATTTACAATAATAATTGCTTTCTTCAATGAAAAATTTATGAAATTTTCACTCACTAAATGTGACCAGGCAGGTTATAGCTTAGCTACTTTTTCAAATTATGACGCTTCTTACTTTGAAAATAAAAGTAAATGCAATTTACTGCAATATTGGCATTGATCAGAAGAGTAGAGCCCATTCCTTACATTATTAACAATCTTGAATGATTGAGAGGAGGTTCACCATTACATTGACTGAGAAAGATGTAATATTATTTCTTCTCAAAACTCCATCTCTTATTTCGTAAAACTGCCCCAGTGAGTACATAGTACAAAGCTCTTGGAATTTCATCTCTTGCCCAAATCATAATTCGACTCAACTATGTATAATCTACTGGTGTTTGCAATCTACAAACACCGGCTGTTGTCTATCTTTTCAATGCTACTTCCTCGAGCTTTCCATGATTCAAAACTTCTTTATATGAACAATTTCAAAGGCTCTAGAAAACTTCACCCCACACAATTTACATTGCATTGACAAACATATTCTCCAATATTACCTTAATATCAGACCTGCAAACTGCATTTGACTATCACAACTCGACATTTTTCCATTCATTTTTAAATGTAAATAAAGAACTAGACTATTTTATTCAACCATTTTATGGGTTACAAAGCTTCATTACCATAACAACAGACAAGACAGTTTTATACAATTGTGTTGTACCCCAATGCATATCTACTCCCAATTTCCATTACCTCCTGAGCTAACCCCTCAAGCCCCCTCTACTCCCCTCCAAACCCCACAGAAGTTAACAGGCCAGTGTGCATACAGTTGACACTTAACATTATATTCCTGAGTCCTGCAAAAGCACTAATGGTCACGCACCAGTTTATTATTTTGGGTGCCTTATCATTCTTTAACTTCCATGTAGATGCCTTCATTAATTTTGTCTTACACCTAGCCTACCCATGGCCTCTCCTTTCCTTCATATAGGCCCTTTTTCCCTTTATGAAGTCTTCAGAAAATAAATTTTCATTAGCTTTTGTATCCGATGTTTTTAGAGACGTTTACCATTTCCTTATTAAGGGCTTTAAGACAAAAGTTTGACTTCTAGCAAGTTGTAAGTCGATGCCACAAATAGACAGATAAAGTAGAATTTCTAGGAAAAGCTCAAGAGAGATAGAAAGACCCAAAATAAAACAACAAAATGACAACTATTTGTAGGGAGAGGATATATGTTATGTGCTATATTAGCAAAGCTTGAATTGAGCCTTTGCTGGGGATCTTTAATGTTGACTTGGAACCAACCACAGATCATAGTTTTCAGGAAACTCTGATACAAAAATAAGAACCCTAACTTCATAATTGTACTGAACATCCCTCAGATTGTACATAAATATCCATTTAGGTCCCAACCTAAGTAACATTCCTTCTAGGCATATGAGAACACCCAAGTGGAAACATCAGGTCTTTTCGCTTTACTTTTATATAAATTGCTCAAATTTTACATCCCTTTAGGTTTCAACCTATATAATGTGTGCCTTGATTTAGAAACAACACTCTTGACTACTGTGTCCATACCCATGCCTTCTGTTGACCGTGTTAGATATCTTGTTTGCCTTAGAGGTATGTAAAGGTTCTATGCGCTCCTCCTTATGGCTGTGTAATTTTTAATACAAGAAAATCAATAATATTTAGGTATACGAGAACACCCTTGTGGAAGCATCAAGAATTTTTGCTTTACTTTTATATAAATTGTTCAAATTTTGCATCCCTTTAGGTTTCAACCTAAATAGTGGCACATCCCCACTGTAGGTGTGATAAGGACATCGATCAAGGAATAATCATAAGGTTAGTGGAAGGGAAGGAGAGATGAGGAGATTGAAACAGGTATGGACAACACTCATTTACTTCGATCATGCTGGAGGGAACAAATTTACTGTGAGACATGGGTACCGGGTGAAGGGAGTAACCTACCACACCATTAAAAAAAAGCATGGCATCAATCTACAGGGAGAACACGATCCTTGAATAATTAAGTGGACTAACACAGCTGGGTGGGGGCACAAGAACAGTTATGGATGTCAATCAAAGCATCGAGGATAGAAATCAAAGGGGAATGGGAGAGGCAATAATAGGGGGTGTGAAATTTGTTTCCCTCTTTGTCGATCACAAAAGGATGAGGAGTTGCAAGGTATTATCAATGGATGGAAGCTCATGCTCGGATTCATGTACTTGTGATGTGATGGGTCGTGGAATTAGAAGTTCTAGACATCCTGGTGGAATACCATGATTGCAGGATATACACCAAACATAATTGTTGAAAAGGCTTTAAAAGCCAGACTCCATAACCTTCGCCAACATCCTACCTACCTATGCAAACACAAGGGCTTTGGAATAGGCTATGGACATCCATCAAAGCAATAGGATAGAGGATTTTTTGTCGGATGAAGGAGAGAGGGCAGACAATAATGACAATATATAAGAGGGACGAAGAAGGAGAGTTAAGAGGCATGATACATGCCAATAATAACCACATTATGATAAACCATTCTAGTTAGCAGTGTGGAGGAGGATCTGATCGGTTGAAGTGCCAAGCAATTTTTTGTTGTTGGGTATGGGAGCTACAAAACATTTGTGTAAAGGGATGTGTAGGAGGAACAACGCCTTCATGCCATAAAATGGATCTTCCGACAAGGATAGAACAAGTGTATCTATTTTATTGGCAACAAGCATTACTTTACTGCTCCTCGTCTGCTTCTATCATGCCTAGGATTTGAACGTGATGCCCTTGATTTTCTCCTCCAACTCCAGGTTCTTGTGTTCCTATGTTATTATTGTTGCAATAGTGCACGTCGTCTTGGGAATGCTCTCATTCCCTTCCTTTAGTTTCATGGATGAGTTTGCAATCTTAGCTATAGGGAGGGATATTTGTGCCCTTGTTACTGGAGGTTATTAGTGAGGAAATAGGATACCTTGATTCTAGCAGAATTGTTGTTGGAGGCGTATCTGGTAGGGCCTCGGTTTACATTAAGCTATGGAATTTTGTGCTTTAATCATTTAGTGTTAAGTAGTGTATTTAGAAATATAAAAGTCTCATCGTGCTCTCTTTGGCCTCCTGGAGAGGTCTTGACTTGATTTATAATAATAAGTTAAGATCGTTAATAAATCAATAGATGTTATTAAATTAGATACTAAGTTAATGTTTATGTGTGAGACATATATTGGATACACTTGTCATGATGGGAACATGAGTGAATATCATTGTCATGTGTATGGATATAGGTAAGTCTGTCATCATGATTTGGCAACATACATATTGTTCAAACTCTAGAAGTCAAAATATATCTAATCCCGTTATTATGGAACCTTGATTGTTTCTAACAACACTGAGGTAGTAAGTGGCATTGTGCCATAGCATTGATTGTAAGCCCAACATTGTTCCAACCCTAAATAATATGATGTGCCTACTTTTGAAAAAATAAGATATGTCAAATGAGTGCAAATAGGATAGAATTTGGAATACATTCAAGCTTTATCTTTACCAAGACTATTATAAGATCATCCAAAAAAACTTTGGGAAATTGAACCTTGAGCATTTTGTTCATATGATGAACCAATAAAGTTTAAGTGGAATATAAATTATTTTGATATGTTAGTTCTTCATGGAAAGTTGTAATGCCCCCATTTTTCCTAGGCAATCGACAAGTGTTGTGGTTAGTCTTATCACCTTGGTTCCCATAGACTAACATGGTGGTTAGGGGACCCCTCTAAGGTAGTTTATGGCTTGTCAGTCGGTCATTTGTGCTTAATTGATGTTTCCAAGCTCAGTGTATTACAGTATTTCCATAGTGTGCCTTCTAGAGCATTATTTGGACACTTTGTCCACACTTACTATTTTCCGTAAGTCACAAGGTGGTCAATAGTTTGGTTAATTGGTAGTATTTCTATGTTGGGAATGTTAAAAAATTATTACCACGGTTTAATCTTGGTAGTGATCGTAGTCCTGAGTTTTGAGTATAAATAATGTTAATATTAAAGTTTAACTTTATGCGTTATTTATTTAATTATTTAACTTTATGGTTTTTATAACATAAAGTTGGTCACCCAACTTAAAGGGGGTATAAGGAGGGAAAATGAATTAAATAAAATAAATTTAAAAAGCCAACTTGGGTGTGGGAATTGGAGGGAGTATAAAAGCATTTTGTGAGCTTTTTTGCTTATTTAGGTTTAGAGAAAATTGGAGAAGGGTTTGTTGATTGGACTGAAAAGTCTTGGCTTCTTGAGAAGGAAAACCCTCATGAGGTACTTCAACTGTAGGAGTGAAAGATCTCCCAAGGTTGAATGTTGATAGCTCCATTTAGGGGTTATGCATTGCATGTAAACGATTTTAGAGGAAGATTCATTTTAGGGTTTGAAGGTTTTAGCAAGAATTTGAAGATATATTGATCATTATTTCAGTGTGAAGGTATCTACAAAGGGTTTGATCTATTTTAGAGTTTTGATTAATTTCAGGGATAGCCTGGCATGTTTGTAGAGGGTGACTACATGAGATATTTATAATCATAGCTATCGTTATTCATTTTCTTATACCTAATTTATTACTCCATTCGTACCAATTGGAGTCAAGTTGGCATTGATCCATTGTATCAACAAAGGGGCATCATATTCAATGAGGTTGTGAGGACTCCTCTAAGAAGATAGGGGCATGTGATTAGATTTGCGTAGGATGTCTTTGGTATTAGGCAGTTGCTTATCCCATATTCAAAGCACCATATAATCAAGGGGACGTGTATGTTCATGAGACAAAGATTGGTTGGGTGTTCATTTCCAGCTGCTAGGAATCACCTAGAAGGAGAACATTGGAACTATTGATTTACTAATGCTATGAGATTTCCACAATCCATAATGTTTACAATTTGTTGTTTCTAGATTTTGATTGTGTTTGAATTTTTGTATCATTGTTTCAGATAACACTCTGTGATCCATCATTAGGATGATAGAGTGCATAAGGAGATGATGATGGGTCTCCTTATGCACTTTATCATCCTGATGATGGATCACAGAGTGTGATCCAAAATGTTGATGCGAAAATTCAAACACAACCAAAATCCATAAACAACAAATTGTAAGTATTAATTTACTATTGAGCATATACCTGAAGGTGGTGGGCAGTTGGTTGAAGTGATTGTCACACGGAGAGTTGGGTGAAGTTTATGTTGAGGAAGTCACCTCATCTCCTGAGGCATTTGTATTTCTTATTCATAAGTCATTTTGGAGTACTACATATGTATGTTATTTTTAGATCAACAATAAATTGGTATGTTTATGACTAAATCAATCTTTGGTTAACACTATTGATTGTTGTTTCCTGGTCTGAATATACTCTCTGCTCATTCATGAGATATTCCATTGTTCATCAAGATTGCAATATTTAATGATAAATAGTGAAAAGGTCATTTATTTAACTACTTTACATAAATAACTAGAAAGATTGGAAAAAACTAGCACAGGATAGTAGCAAGCTAATTGTTTGACAAAATGCTTGCATTGTCTAACATTGGGAAATCGTGAAAAAAATGGTCCAACTAGGGTGGGACATTACAAAAGTCAGTAATAGTTCTCTTGATTAGTAAAACTGTTGAAACCATACTATTGCACCCATTATAGTAGATGGTCATAATGGCATCAAGGCTACATTCTCATGTAATGTTGTTAGTTATGATGAATTGAGAGTAGTAATAGTAAATATGATGGAGTGAGACACATTATTGGGCTATTATAGAAATTGTTTAGGATATTGCAATGCATTTGAATGGTAAATGCAAATGGATGAGTATTTCACACATAAATTTGATTACATTGAGCAAGATAATTGAAAAAGACACTACTCCTTAAAAATGTTACAAACACATTTGCCTCTAGTATTAATAATATAGATTATGCAATTAAGTGTTCCTCACATTGGAGCATATGTATACCATTAGAGGCAAATGCATATTTTGGCATTAAATTTCTTAAAAGTAGAATAAGTTCATCACCCTTGTTCTTAGTAACATGCCATCTTAACCTATTGAATTGATTCAAGTAAAATCATATATAGTTGTGTTTTGTATCACCATCTTGATCTTTATTGGTTAAGCTAGTCCTTAGCTTCTTGGGGATACTATCTACCGAGGCTAGGAATCCTTGAGGATTATGCCTTGCAGATGCATGTGACAAAATGATTGCATATAGTATTGATATACTTTAAATGCCTAAATATAGATAGTTGTTTGGATAACTAAATAATCTAATTACCTTTCCTTTAATAAGTTACACGAGAACAATGCATTTAGATAGATTATTTGATTATGTATCTCTCTTCTAGTGGGATTTCTGAGGTCTTCTTGATCTAAGTGCAACTGATAAATATGTATACGATATTATCATTAAAGAGTCGAAGGTAGAATGCTATCCTTGTCTATAGGAGAATGTTATTATTAGTATGGTTCAAGTATGTTGATCA
This sequence comes from Sequoiadendron giganteum, assembly GCA_007115665.2. NCBI lineage: Eukaryota > Viridiplantae > Streptophyta > Pinopsida > Cupressales > Cupressaceae > Sequoiadendron > Sequoiadendron giganteum. The sequence continues at coordinate 714,329,906 of CM021102.1, forward strand.
TGGTGTCTCTACATCCTATGGTTGATAGTTTAGGTTATGGTTGATTATGGATGAAATTACTAAAGGAACACCCATTGACCCTAGTTGTATGAACAACATTTGTAGGAATTCCATTGGAGTTGTGAGTAGAGACTTGTTATGATGGCATTTTCCAAGTATACCATTATCAATCTTGATGATTCAAGATTTTTTGGAAGGATGAATGTAGTATTATATAGCTCTCTAACCTTAGAACGAATATTGGTAATTGGTGGTTTGTTATACCATTAGGTTTTAAACCTTGCTTTGGTTTTCTTTCTATAGTATTTTTTCTATTTCAGTTCTATGAGGAAAGTTTATTGAGCAGTTATAAACCTCAAATATGGGAACCTATGTGTATCTTTTTGAGAGATTATGGTGAGGAGAACCTCGTTTTTGGAAACAAGTATGTAGGTATTCATTGGGCAAAGCATGCCTCTGTGACCCAAGTCTATAGGGGAGAGCTTAGGAGATAACTCCAAGGTTTGGAATTGTTACTGTACTTGATTATCTCTCATCTTTGGTAAGCTTCAACTTGAGCCAAAAATCAGCATTAGATGGTGGTGAAATCACCTTCCAATTAATATGTTTCCACTATATAAGTTTAGCTGAAAAGAAGGTAGGCTATCATCATCAAGCTTATCTACTCAAAGGTTTTGTGGTGTTTGGCTTTCCAAAATCTTCTCCCATCTTGGATGAATTTTTAGTCGCAATCATTGTGATTTGTCTTGACGTGAATGTGGGAGAATGCCTTTAAACTTATCTAAAATACAACAATCGATGTTTGTGTGTTGAACCCAATGGCTTTGTGTCTTAGATCAAATAGGAGTACGAGAAGGTATAGATTAGCCTTAAGACCTAGTGAGGTCTATTCTTCCAAGAATAAAAGCATGACAAACGTAACGATGACTTGGCTATGAATGAGTTATAGAAACCTGTTGACTTTCATTTGATAATGATGTTGACTTAAGCTAATATGATTTGATGGTATAAACAACTCTTACTATGTATGGATGGTTATCTTTCTCTAACTATGCCCATTGCCAATTATGACCAATTAATGGTATTTATTACGAAATTCAGTAGTTTTACCTTTTATCAATTGGGTGGACAAAAAGCTTTATGAGTTGGTACTATATTAGAAAGTTATATACTCATCATAATAGGATATTATACTAAGATGGGTTTAATATATACCTAATATATAATCATTTCTAAATAAACTTTGAATGAAGTGAATGTACTTTGATTGCTTATAAGTTTGTATTGGTTTATGTATATGTGTTTGGATAGAGGCTAGCTTATGTGGATTCAATGTGTTACTTATGCATTGGTAAATTGACCCCAAGACCTAGAAGACAATTGAATAGTTTAATGGATCCCTTTGTGTCATAGCCCAAATTTATTGCATTTTTAATTATAATATGATAAATTGAATTATTGAGGAAATTCAATATGTTGAATGGAAATTTTGATATTTCCGAAAAGATTGAAAGAAGTTGACCCTCATTGACTATATGATATTTTTGAATTATCTTATATATTATTATGATTTTGAATATTACTGATGAATTTTGGCAAGTGCAAGTGTGTGCAGTTGCAGGGTGACAAGTTGAATGATGAGAACATGGTTGAAGTAGGATCATTTAGTTGGATTGAATGGTAAGCTAGATGGAATCTGCGTGCACACACCACAAATGGCATGATGATTTGCATTTGAAATTTTTGCATATAGAAGAACTTAATTACATGATTTGAATTGTTCCAATGATTGAAAATGAATCGCTTGTAGAAAAAGTAGACCCATGATTTCATTGTTTACCTTAATTTTGGTGTTTTGAGAACTGGAAGAAAATGATAGTACGTATTCTAAAGTATGAATTAAAAAGGATAAGAATTTCATTATATGAAATTAAGTAAAAGTCCATTTTTTTATATGTATTGATGCTTGAAATGAGATAAAAGTTATTTTATTTAATTAAATGTTGGTATATGGAACACATAAATCTCTTCAAACAAATATTATATATATACATGTATGTATGTATATGCGAATACATATATATAAACCGTAGAACAAATATAAGTGAATGTGAATGAATGTCAAATATATAAATATACATATATATAGTATACATATATATACACATACATATTTATATTGAGTTTGAAAACCGATATTATCATTATTAGACTGTTAGAATCTAAATGAAAATCATGAGAAAATCCCATGAAGGTCGTGGTCTGCCATCACCATGAAGGCAATATTTGAATTATGAGGATGGGGCAAAAAATAATTAATGCCCATTATCATTCAAAAATAGCCCCTTAGTGGAGGCAGAGAAAAAGAAGGAAAGTTGCTAATTTTGAAGAATAACATCGACACAATCACACGGTGAATGGGTTGTTAAACCAAGCTCTGTGGGAAAAAGCAGAAGGAAATCCTCGATTTCAGAGGTATTTGGTGTTTTCATTTAGAAAAAATGTTTGCTTTTCATTTCATTTTATAGTTTTATCTATTTTCTATGCACAGTCTGAATCGTTTCATTGTCGATTTTATTGATTTGAAAGAAACTTGATCATCAAACTCCTTGTGCAAAATTTACGAGTTGGATTTGTATTTTTTGATTATAAGCATAGCTCTGTTGGTTTTTCTATACCCGGATTTGATTGTGCATGTTTCACCCACAACTTGGAAGGTCAACTGTATTATACCTTGTAATATTTATATGTCATTGACCATGTGCATAGGTTGCATGTATGCTATTTAGATAGCTCTTCACAGGGCTACCAAGGAATTTCCGATAGGCCTGTGAATGGAGTGCTGGGTTTTATAAATCGTTGCCACCCTCTTAAGGGTAGGCTGAATCCTTCCCAAAGATTATGTTTTATATATTTTATTTTTCTTATATTATCCATTCGATGGTTGCCCATTCGGTGCAAAGCCATCACCTTCAATCCTGAATCAAAGGGTATTTCAAATGATCTTGGATGCCTTGTCACCATGGGCGATAGTGGGCATATGTCACCCATATTGAACATGTTTATTTTTTATTTCCTTGCCATTACAAATATCTATTATCTCATAGGGATTGTATGGTTTCATGTCACCTAGTCCTTAAAGGACAAAGGCTGAACGATTAAGTCATTCTCTTAATCTACTTACATGTACAGTATTGCAACCATCATTCATCACGAACGACACCCAAACGTCCTTGGGACAAATACCTTCTAGTCGAGGGTAGACACTTATGGCTACGGCCTTGGCCGCCCTGTATTGAGCAACAGTCAACAATTGTGGGTCATTCTTAAAACAAAAAAAGTATTTATGTTGATATTGAATGATGGTTTTCAACCCGAGCCTGGAAGAGATTTATTCTTTGATTCTAAACATTTTATCATTGTTGATAAATGGTTAGCATGTCGTTTGAGCTCTTTTAAATACCTTTCAACAATAATAACAACTTCATTGGGTTATCTTTTACATGAAAGTTTATATACAACTGTTTAGAATGATAAAGCTTGGATTTAGCGAAGCAATGGAAAACCATAAACTATTGTAAATGACCTCATTTTGTTATAAACTATAACTGATAGTTGTAAACAACATTGTATTAGTGTAAGCAATAATTGTTCTAATGTAACCAAGCTCATTTTGTTATAAATTGTAACTGTTTAGCTGAAAACAACATTGTACTATTGTAAACAATGAATGTCTTGTAGTAAACGACATTGTTTTTTTATAAACTGTGAACGCTTTACTTGAAACAACATTGTTTTGTAATTATTAAGCTGAAACAACATTGTTCTGTAATTGTTTAGTTGAAACAACATTGTTCTGTAAATGTTTAGCTGAAACAGTATTGTTTTGTTATAAACATTGTATGTTTTATATGTAAACAACATTGTTATGTAACTGTTTAGTTGGAAACAACATCGTTCTGTTATAAACAGTATGTGTTCATTTTTAAACAACATTATTTTATTATAAATTGTGATTGTTTAGCAGTAGACAACATTGTTTTGTTAAACGGTAACTGTGTGATTACAATAGAATAGTTTGTTATCATAGCATGGTTGATACAAACGACATAATAGTATGTGGGAAACTGTTCAATCAGATTTATTCTTAAAATTCTTACTTCATGTAAACCGATAGACTATATGATATTCTAAAACATTTTTTGAATGTTAGAAATCTGATTTATTGGTTTTAAATTCAAAATGTATGCAGAAATTTATACCTTAAGTAGGCACATATATGTGTATGCCTGTAAACCTTTGTCTACGTATATACACATACTTGTGACATATCTTCTTTTGTTTCCTATTTTTCTTTATTCTTAAATGAATACTTAGTTACAATGAAAGTAATCCTGTGACATGTGCGTTCAATGGATGGATAATGTTTTAATCAGTTTCCATTAGATTTATTTCTGAATTATAAATTGAATAGAACAACAACATCTAGTAGACTAGAGCGCCTAAGGGTAGATGTTGCTAGAGGGTAGTTAGCTGCTAGGAGATTACTTAATGTTGAAAGTTACCTTCTAGGATGGGTGTTGAGATGGAGTTCAGAGAGTATAGGTTTGCTTTACCAAAACCTATTGCTTGTTGTTGCAACATTATTTTTATGCTTGACCAAGCAATTCAATTCATTATGTATGTATGGACTATGTGATGACACTCTCTACCATTCCTAGCATAGATCTTGCATTATTTTTTCTAACTTGTAGATAGAAAGGCATGTTGATGTATGGGCACACACCATATTCCACCTTGAAGATTGTTCTCTGACTAAAATTTTTGTCCAGGGTCGGGTATTCTTCAAGTTGGAAGAATTTCAGGGAAGCATAAGCTTCGTGGTTGGGCAGTAAAGCGCTTCAACCATGTTCTCGTCCACCAATGGAGGTGAGCGTCAAGAGGAACCTTGGATGTATATAAGAATATCTTAGTCTATGATGTAACCTTGATGAAAAAGTTGTACATTGTATTGACTTTGTGGCCTTATGAGCCAAGTCAAACTTGATATTGTAATTGACTTTCAAATTGAATCAATCTTGACTCATTTTAATTAGACATGTTTTGCTATGATTGACTATAGCTTCTTAATTATGTCTTTTTAATTTGAGTATATTCATATGTCATTTGCAATAACATTATTTTAGTAATAATTTAGAACATGGGTTATTACATGTGATATCAAAGCTTAGGGTTCAACTCTAGGCCTTTTGAGTCTAGCATAGTCTTGACTAGGGATAGTTGACCCTTGAACAAATTTAGTTTTCCTGAGAATTGACCAAACCTGGATTGAATGCAAGTATGGGAAGTCAAAGATAGGACGAAGGAAAGGGAAAACCATTAGGACCTCAAATAAGAAAGTCGTAGAAGGAGAAAGCGCTAAAACTGAGGTTCAACCTGAGATTCCTGACGATGAGACTCTAGATCAAGCCCTCACATGACTTAAGCTAGAGCAAGGCAAGAAGATTGAGGAGAAGCGAACACCTACTATCAAAAATCTCTCCACAATTAGAGACTGGCCTCTAGGGTGTGGACCCAACGCACCCTTGTTAACTAAAGAGGAAAAGGAGAGCTTGTGTGCTCAACCATCCTCTTCTATGAAACTTGATGTAATTTCAGATGAGGACCAGAGGAATGTCCTCTTTCTGATGATGAGAAAACTAAATAATGTTATTATAAGCCTTCTTAAATAAGGTTCTATTGACCCACCCTTATTATAAGGGTCTATTGACCCACCCTTAGTATAAATAAAACAAGATATTTTTGGTGTGTTCAAACAAAGAAATCCAAAATATGTTTTATATGCATGAATGTGTATGGCCTTGATGAATGAGTGATATATGCATGTGTATGTAATGAAATGTAGAATAAGAACGTTTATTCGTAGAACTCAGTGTTAAGATGTGATAGACATGAAATGTGATGTAGGTTAAGTGTTAGTCAACATGGTGACCACTAGGCAAGAGATAGGTGGTAGTGGGCCAGATAATGGACCCAACAAGAGGTTGGAACATATTATAGAGCTCTTGAATAGGCAAGAGGCTCACATGGATCGCATAGAATATGAGGCCCAAGTAGCACGCAAGGATCGAGACCATAAGAATGTAGAAGTTAATCAAGGAGACAGTGGTCCAAGAGCAGGTCCTCAAGGTTGAATTGAGGAAGAGCTAGGAAAAGATCTCAAAAGAGTGGCACCACCTAAGTTTGATGGTAATGCTATGTAAGTAAGAGAAAAGGCATGGATTATTGAGATGGAAAAATACTTCGGGCTTTGTAACCTTTCTAACCAGACTAAAGCGGTGGGCTACATTCATCTCTTAGGTGAAGCAACAACTTGGTGGGATAATGAGAAATCAAAAAGGAATCTTCAGCCTACTGAGATTACTTAGGAACTCTTCCTTCAATATTTTAGGAAGAAATAGTTACTGCAACTTTTCTTTCACAAGAAGGTGACAAAATTCTAGAATTTAACCCAAGGGAACATGACTGTGAGCCAGTTTTAGGAAAATTTCACCAACCTATTGAAGTATGTACCTCAATATCAAGGAGATGAATGTTTTCATATCTGTAAATTCATATTGGGACTGGGACCCCACATTGGAGCTAAAGTGGATATGCATGATCCTCTTACCATGAAAAAAGTCTTCCAAAAATCCATCAAACATGAGTAGAAACTGCAGGAGTTATCCAACCTCCGCAATGATTCAAATCCTAGGTCGCAGTATGGGAAAATGAAATTTCACAAAGGGGACAAGAACCATCAGATCTACAATCTCAAGAGGGGAAGTGAGTCGCAAGAGAAGGGTGAAGATGGTAATGGTGGAAATAATAAGAAGGCAAACAAAAACAAGGGTAAAGATGACCAAAAGCAGAAGGGCTTCAGAGAGGACAAGCCAACAGGTCACAAAGGGCCTCACGATGGATGCTATACTTGTGGAGGTGATCATTATGCCTTGAATTATCCTCAATGGACGAAGTTGCGGAAGGAAGGAAACTACTAGCAGACTCAACATCACCAAATCCACGCTGCAGTAGATAACAAACAGGCAGAGTATCAGACTTCATCAATTCAGCTGACAAGTAAGCTCTATGGTCAAACTGTCTCTATTTTAGATGATACTGAAGCTACTAAATGTTTCATAGATCCTAGAGTAGTTTCTAAGATACCTATTAGACCTAGATAGATGGAAAACTCATGGACTGTCCAATATGGTAATCAAGCAGAGCGAGGGGTAGATGTAATACCCCTTCGTTTTGCTCTTTTGATCGAACAGTGTTCTTCTCCTTTATGTTGCGTTTTCTATTTGTACCTTGACTATGATACTCGGTTACTATTTGATCGCTATCTATAAAGCGATGTGATTGTTATATTTTGATGTGACGGTATTTGATCTTGATGTTATCATTATGACATTCTTTGGATTAGCTTTGTAGTTATTTGAATTAATGATGCTTTATGCTTTTGATTATATTATTGATGTTAGATTCTTCAGTTAGTAATATTATATTGGTGAAGGGGATGGGATTGCACCACTCGCTTGCGAGCGCCCTGCGAGTCTATGATTTCCTCTTCACGATGTGTTTTAATTATGATGTATATACATGTGTCCATATATGCTTTATTCGCAGGTTGATAGGTACAGGACATCGACTCCACCTGGTTTTACAGGTTTGAGCGTGTCTAGTGCCCAACGACATTCGATTGGGAGATAGTAGCTAGGTTTTTCATGCCAAGTCGTCACCCTAGTCATAGTGTGTCGTCGGTTTTAGTTTGTTTCAAATGTTTTAATATTGTTCAATTTGCCTTGATTTTATTTAAATTGCAAGTTAGAAAAGAGGTAAATAAATGGCTCTATGTATTTAAGTTATTTATTAAATTTATCTAGTTTAATATGTTCTATGATGTTATTCAATTAATTAATTAATTTAATTTAATTAGTAAAATAGATTAATCCTCAAATTATATTTATTTTATGGAAATAATTAAATTAATTGGGTTGAAGTGAATTAAGTTATTCATTTTGGGAATTAATTGATATCTTGTTTGAAATTGTAGAATTGAAAAGATTAAGTTAGAAAATTTGAAAAAGGTTTTAAATTTCGTTTTTGAAAATTTTCAATGAAAATTGAAATTGGAGATATCTTCTATTTCTGTTTTAAAAAATTTATTATGGTTGTTGAATAGATATTTTTGGAATTTTCATGGAGTTTTGCTATAAGCATGAAAAATTGAAAGAAAGTAGGGAGAGAAAAGAAAAAGAAAAAGAAGGAAGAACAGGATTTTGGTTTTGTGGGTTTTTGGATTGGATTTGGGAAAAGCTTTGGGGAATTGTTGGAAGGAGTTGGAATCAGAGGAAGAACCAATGCACCATTGGACATCTTCTCAAGCTCTCGAAATATCAGGTTCATGTTATTTAAATTATTTATTGAATTTGAAAAGGTTCATGTTTTTGGAAATGTTGTTTGCAAAATCATTGTTTGGAAACTCAAATGATTTATGTTGAAAAATAAACCCATGTTAAATCTTGTTTTGAAACTCTGAAAACTCTGTTTGAAAATGAACTTCAAAAAAAAATTTGCTATATGATTGTATAAGATCATTGTGGAAAATATTTGCTCGACTGTTCTAATAAGTTGATTAAATTAGTATATATATATATTTTTATATTTGATTTTTTTATTGAGGGATAAAAAAAATAAGACCCTCTCAAAATGATTTTCGGATTTTTTTTTTAAATCCGTAGTCGGTTTTAAAGATTTTTTTTAGGTTAAAAAAAATGAATTTTTGGATTTTCTTGGGGGTCGCTGGGGGCTCACCCCCACTGCGCCCCCCATGGGAGGCATGTGGGGGGAATTCGTGCCCAGTGCGCCCCCCCATGGCCGCCACAGTGGGAGGGTTGTGTATACATAGTCGCCGCCCACAGTGTGGGTTCGGTTGTGTTTACACAGCTGCGCCCACCACTATGGGGTCGATTGTGTAACACAACCGATCGCCCCACTCAAACAAACACATGGCCCGAGGAAAATAGACGGCCTAAAAAAAAATGTGGGTTGACTTTTCTTAAGTCGATTCTTTTTATAATAAAATATATATTTACTAATAATATTTTATAACATAAAAATATTGATATAATATAAATATATATATATATAATATACAAATAATATATGTATATATACACGATATGAGGATATATATAATATGTGTATATATATGCATTATTTTATGTATATATATATAGTGGAGATTTAATTTTTTTTTAAATATATATGTATTGGTATTAAAATATTGATTTAAATGATGCATGATTTAAATTTAATTGTGAAATTTAGATTAATGTGCAATAGTCGAATTGATGAATTTTATTTAAATAATTTTTTTTTTGAAAGGACAATTATTGGATTTAAAAGTAATATGTTTTGATAGCAAGATTAATTGATTTTAAAATGATTTATTTTGCAAAGGAGATATAGCTACTTTAAAATGATATGTTTTAAATCGAAGGAGTGAATGTTTATTTTATTAATATTTACAAGCAATTAAGGATTAAATATTTGATTTAAATTTATTCTTATGCCTGAAAGAGACATTATTAAATTAGTTTTATTGTGACAATAATCTATTGAACTTTATTAAAGGAAGTGGATTTAGTAAATCCAAAGTAGGTTTAATTCCTGTTTAATTTCTCTTTGAAATGTAAGTTTCTTCTGTTTCGTTTTGGGGGAATTGTTTAGAAGCGTTGATAGGTCTTCCAGATGGGGTTTTTAATTATGTGGGTTGTCGTATTATGTTTGTCAACCTGTTGTGAATCCCTTGGGTAGTGCATGGTACATTGTCAATGACTTACCCGATTTCCACGAACGAGGATGTTTTGTGCCTCCTTTGGAAGGAGTGGATTATGTGAATTGTTGCCTCCAATGGTTGGAGTGAGTTTCATTGTATGTTTCCTCCTAGAGTTGGAGTGGTTGCAATATCAATTTTGTATGCTCTTGGGTTCCCTTGGTATTTGGTCTTGAATGTGTGTTGTCAAGTAGAAGAGTGGCTTCCGTTAGGGGCCAGAGCCCATAAGAGATAAGACAGGGTAACCTTCGGAGGTAGGTTAATCAAGTGATAACTAAAACAATGTATTTAGAAGATTAGGTAGTCTTTTACATTAATCAAGATAAGTTCTAGCCTCACTCATAGTCGCAAGTGCTTGTTTAGGCTTGGGGTGAGTGGGAAGGCCTGAAATGGCAAGGTTATCTATCTAGTATTTATGACAAGTATTTGATCCCACATTAGTAAGTATGAGGGTCGGGGGTCGGTTGAGGCCACCAGGATAACCAATAATGGGGGTCGGAGCCTATGAAGATCCGCAGTGGGTAACTCATGACGAGCTATGCGATGACACTTTGTCTAGGACAACAATTGGTATTTTATTTTATGTGTATGGTTTTCTTAGCATACCTGATCTGTTTTATATCTGCAAGCAATGTGACCATGTTAGATTTGTACTTGTGTTGTACATGTGATTGGTTGTGTTAGTTTGATTTAGTTATGTTCTAGCCTGTGTCTAGAGGTAGTTGGTCTTGGCTAGGAATCCTTGTTACTATCTCCTAGCACGGGGGTGGGCCTTTGGGTACCACTTGGTTGGGTGGAACGTGTACCTTACTCCGTTGGGCTTTCTTCTTGTTCATGTGGACGAGATTTTCAGTTGGAGAGCTCGTGGGATCTAGTTTCATTTCATGCTTATATTTTGATTAGTTAATCTTGTGATTTATTACCCCTCATTTGTTATCGAGGTGGAAAGTTGTAATTGTAATCATGCTTATCGGATTTACCTCATTCGGGGAATGAGAGAGATGTAATCTTATTGTTTAATTGTTGTTAAAGGAAATCACATGGTATCTCTTATTCTTTGATGTAATTTATCTTGTATGGAATGTATGTGTTTCTAATTTATTAAGTAAATAAATGTTATGGTTTCAATTCATGTTTTTTGTTTGGGTCTTAAAGTAAACTCTTTCTCGTAACCTTAGGGGTTGTTTGCAATGGTTAGTGAGCTTGCATGTTAATTGTATTAAAAAAAAAAAAAACTTAGTTCGTTTGACAAGTTAAATGCATCTTCCTCTAGGGTTGTGAGGCGGGGCATTACACATGGTATCAAAGCCGAGGTTTAAACACTGGGTACTCTAGGATTATGATAGACACATTAAGCTTCTAGTTGTGTAGGCTTTAAGTTGTGTACCTTGCCTAATACCTGGATGTGTCTGTGTAGCATTATGCCTCCTAGATGCGGAAGAGATAGAGGGCGTGGATGTGGCCGTATAGGCGGTCGTGATGGGAGTCAGCATGACTCTCCTCCTCATGTTTCACTTGTTCCAAATCTGGAAGAACATCAGGCATCGCAGAATGCCCCAGGGATCAGTGATCGTCAACAAAATCCTCCAGGGATTGAGGCTGCATGTAGAGCACTTGAGGAGGCTTTGTCACTCCTTGGTCAGAGGCCGGCCAAGGTTTGGGGTCATCCTGTTGAGAGAGAAGTCCCATCTCAGTTAGAGGCGCATATGAGATATTTTCTCAGGGCACATCCACCCATGTATGATGGAGTAGGCACTGGGTTAGAGGCTGAGACTTGGCTGATAGACCTTTATAGGTGCTTTGTTATGCACTCGTATGATAGTAATACCAAAGCACGGTGCGCTATCATGCATCTACAAGGGTTTGTATCCACATGGTGGAGGTTGGAGGAGCAGAAGCTCCATATTGATATTCATTCAGTATCTTGGGAGATGTTCCTAGAGTGGTACAGAGCTCGTTTCCTATCCGAGCACTGGCATTAGCATAGAGGTGATGAGTTTCACGCTTTGCGTCAGTTAGCCTTGTCAATTGAGCAGTATGAACGACGCTTCTATGAGCTCAAATAGTTTGCAAGGATAGGCGACGATGAGAGTATGTTGGTCCACCACTTTGTCAAGGGCTTAAATGCTCATCTTAGTAGAGGTGTGAGGGTTTTCAAACCCAAGACCATGGAGACAACGGTGGAGAAAGCAAGTCTTGTAGAGGAGAATTTGACCATGGCACTAGGAGGCCACATGGGAGTTGAGATTAGTAGTAGTTCAGCAGTAGGATCTAGTGCTCGAGAAGGTCTGACACAGAGGGATGTACCTCCTAGGTCTCAGCAAGGACCATCTTAGAGTGGGTAGCAGTAGCAGAGTGCGCTTGGAAAGCGTAAGGACTCCCAGTCGTATCAGGATGATGGTCGTTCTTCACCTAGAAGGAACCGAAATTGGTGGTGCAACAAGTGCAATCGACAGGAACAGCCAGCCCAGAGTTCACAGTCTGTGGATGAGTGGGGTAGTATGCAACAGTCTACTACACCTCTAGGAGACATAGGGTTTGGTCGTAATATGGGGTGTTACTCTTGCGGCCAACAGGGCCACCTTGCTAGGAACTAACCGCATCGAAACACTTCTGGATTTGGTCAAGGTCCAGTAGTTTCAGAGCTGACAGTAGGGGATGCAGGTAGATCTCATCAAGCTTATGTTGCGGTTGATAACCATCATCCTGGGTATCAAGGAGTTGTGCTTGAGACTTTTGGAGTTGGTCGCTCAGTGTAGGATACTCATCCTCAGAGGTCAGGGTTTTAATTTGGATGCAGTTTGTATAAGGGAGTTATATCCCTACCTATTTGCAGGCTTCCGTGAGTAAGCATGACCCTAGGGGGGAGGATGTAATACCCCTCCATTTTGGTCTTTTGATCGAATAGTGTTCTTCTCCTTTATGTTGTGTTTTCTATTAGTACCTTGACTATGGTACTCGGTTACTATTTGATGGCTATCTATAAAGCGATGTGATTGTTATATTTTGATGTGACGGTATTTGATCTTGATGTTATCATTATGACATGCTTTGGATTAGCTTTGTAGATATTTGAATTAATGATGCTTTATGCTTTTGATTATATTATTGATGTTAGATTCATTAGTTAGTAATACTGTATTGGTGAAGGGGACGGGATTGCACCACTCGCTTGCGAGCGCCCTGCGAGTCTGCGATTTCCTCTTCACATTGTGTTTTAATTATGATATATATACATGTGTCGATATATGCTTTGTTCGCAGGTTGACAGTTACAGGACATCGACTCCACCTGGTTTTACAGGTTTGAGCATGTCCAGTGTCTAACGACATTCGATTGAGAGATAGTAGCTAGGTTTTTCGTGCCAAGTCATCACCCTAGTCATAGTGTGTCGTCGGTTTTAGTTTGTTTCAGTTGTTTTAATATTGTTCAATTTGCCTTGATTTTATTTAAATTGCAAGTTAGAAAAGAGGTAAATAAATGGCTCTATGTATTTAAGTTATTTATTAAATTTATCTGGTTTAATATGTTCTATGATGTTATTCAATTAATTAATTAATTTAATTTAATTAGTAAAATAGATTAATCCTCAGATTATATTTATTTTATGGAAATAATTAAATTAATTGGGTTGAAGTGAATTAAGTTATTCATTTTGGGAATTAATTGATATCTTGTTTGAAATTGGAGAATTGAAAATATTAAGTTAGAAAATTTGAAAAAGGTTTTAAATTTCATTTTTGAAAATTTTCAATGAAAATTGAAATTGGAGATATTTTCTATTTCTGTTTTCAAAAATTTATTATGGTTGTTGAATAGATATTTTTGGAATTTTCATGGAGTTTTGCTATAAGCATGAAAAATTGAAAGAAAGTAGGGAGAGAAAAGAAAAAGAAAAAGAAGGAAGAATAGTATTTTGGTTTTGTGGGATTTTGGATTGGATTTGGGAAAAGCTTTGGGGAATTGTTGGGAGGAGTTGGAATCAGAGGAAGAACCAATGCACCATTGGACATCTTCTCAAGCTCTTGGAATACCAGGTTCATGTTATTTAAATTATTTATTGAATTTGAAAAGGTTCATGTTTTGGAAATGTTGTTTGCAAAATCATTGTTTGGAAACTCAAATAATTTATGTTGAAAAATAAACCCATGTTAAATCTTGTTTTAAAACTCTGAAAACTGTATTTGAAAATGAACTTCAAAAAAAATAAAATTGCTATATGATTGTATAAGATCATTGTGGAAAATATTTGCTCAACTGTTCTAATAAGTTGATTAAATTAGTATATATATATATTTTTATATTTGATTTTTTTATTGAGGGATAAAAAAAATGAGACCCTCTCGAAATGATTTTCGGATTTTTTTTTAAATCCGCAGTTGGTTTTAAAGGTTTTTTTTTTTAGGTTAAAAAAAAATGAATTTTGGATTTTCTTGGGGGTCGCTGGGGGCTCACCCCCACTGCACCCCCCATGGGAGGCGTGTGGGGGGGAAGTCGCGCCCAGCGCGCCCCCCCATGACCGCCACAGTGGGACGGTTGTGTATACACAGTCGACGCCCACAGTGTCGGTTCGACTATGTTTACACAGTCACGCCCACCACTATGAGGTCGGTTGTGTAACACAGTCGACTGCCCCACTCAAACAAACTCACGACCTGAGGAAAACACGTTGCCCAAAAGAAAACGTGGGTCGACTTTTCTTAAGTCGGTTCTTTTTATAATAAAAAATATATATTTATTAATATAATATAATATTAAAATATTGATATAATATATATATAATATATATAAATAATATATGTATATATACATGATATGAGGATATATATAATATGTGTGTATATATATGTATTATTTTATGTATATATATATAGTGGAGATTTAAATTTTTTAAAATATATATGTATTGGTATTAAAATATTGATTTAAATGATGCATGATTTAAATGTAATTGTGAAATTTAGATTAATGTGCAATAGTCGAATTGATGAATTTTATTTTAAATTTTTTTTTTTTTTGAAAGGACAATTATTGGATTTAAAAGTAATATGTTTTAATAGCAAGATTAATTGATTTTAAAATGATTTATTTTGCAAAGGAGAGATAGCTACTTTAAAATGATATGTTTTCAATCGAAGGAGTGAATGTTTATTTTATTAATATTTACAAGCAATTAAGGATTAAATATTTGATTTAAATTTCTTCTTATGCTTGAAAGAGACATTATTAAATTAGTTTTATTGTGACAATAATCTATTGAACTTTATTAAAGGAAGTGGATTTAGTAAATCCAAAGTAGGTTTAATTCTTGTTTAATTGCTCTTTGAAATGTAAGTTTCTTTTGTTTCGTTTTGGGGGAATTGTTTAGAAGCATTGATAAGTCTTCTAGATGGAGTTTTTAATTATGTGGGTAGGTTGTCATATTATGTTTGTCAACCTGTTGTGAATCCCCTGGTAGTGCATGGTACGTTGTCAGTGACTTACCCGGTTTCCATGAACAAGGATGTTTTGTGCCTCCTTTGGAAGGAGTGGATTATGTGAATTGTTGCCTCCAATTGTTGGAGTGAGTTTCATTATATGTTTCCTCCTAGAGTTGGAATGGTTGTAATATCAATTTTCTATGCTCTTGGGTTCCCTTGGTATTTTGTCTTGAATGTGTGTTGTCAAGTAGAAGAGTGGCTTCCGTTAGGGGCCAGAGCCTGTAAGAGATAAGACTGGGTAACCTTCGGAGGTAGGTTAATCAAGTGATAACTAAAACAATGTATTTAGAAGATCGGGTAGTCTTTCACATTAATCAAGATAAGTTCTAGCCTCTCTCATAGTCGCAAGTGCTTGTTTAGGCTTGGGGTGAGTGGGAAGGCCTGAAATGGCAAGGTTATCTATCTAGTCTTTATGACAGGTATTTGATCTCGTATTAGTAAGTATGAGGTTCGGGGGTCGGTTGAGGCCACCAGAATAACCCATAATGGGGGTCAGAGCCTATGAAGATCCGTAGTGGGTAACTCATGACGAGTTGTGCGATGACACTCTATCTAGAACAACAGTTGGTATTTGATTTTATATGTATGTTTTTCTTAGCATACCTGATCTATTTTATATCTGGAAGCAATGTGGCCATGTTAGAGTTGTACTTGTGTTGTACATGTGATTGGTTGTGTTAGTTTGGTTCAGCTATGTTCTAGCGTATGTCAAGAGGTAGTTGGTCTTGGCTAGGAGTCCTTGTTACTATCTCCTAGCAGGGGGAGTGGGCCTTTGGGTACCACTTGGTTGGGTGGAACGCGCACCTTACTCCGTTGGGCTTTCTTCTTGTTCGTGTGGACGATTTTTTCAGTTGGAGAGCTCGTGGGATGCAGTTTCATTTCATGCTTATATTTTGATTAGTTGATCTTGTGATTTATTACCCCTTATTTGTTATCGAGGAGGAAAGTTGTAATTGTAATCACGCTTATTGGATTTACCTCATTCAGAGAATGAGAGATGTAATCTTATTATTTAATTGTTGTTAAAGGAAATCACATGGTATCTCTTATTCTTTGATGTAATTTATCTTGTATGGAATGTATGTGTTTCTAATTTATTAAGTAAATAAATGTTATGGTTTCAATTCATGTTTTTTGTTTGGGTCTTAAAGTAAACTATTTCTCGTAACCTTAGGGGTTGTTTGCAATGGTTAGTGAACTTGCATGTTAATTGTATTTAAAAAAAAAAAAATAGTTCATTTGACAAGTTAAATGCATCTTCCTCTAGGGTTATGAGGCAGGGCATTACACATGGTATCAAAGCCGAGGTTTAAACACTGGGTACTTTGGGATTATGATGGACCAATTAAGCTTATAGTTGTGTAGGCTTTAAGTTGTGTACCTTTCCTAATACTTGGATGTGTCTGTACAGGATTATGCCTCCTAGATGCGGAAGAGGTAGAGGGCGTGGATGTGGCCGTATAGGCGGTCATGATGGGATTCAACATGACTCTCCTCCTCATGTTTCACTTGTTCAAGATCTGGAAGAACATCAGGCATCGCAGAATGCCCCAGGGGTCAGTGATCGTTAGCAGAATCCTCCAGGGATTGAGCCTGCGCGTAGAGCACTTGAGGAGGCTTTGGCACTCCTTGGTCAGAGGCCAGCCAAGGTTCGGGATCATCCTGTTGAGAGGGAAGTCCCATCTCAATCAGAGGCACATATGAGATATTTTCTCAGGGCACATCCAGCCATGTATGATGGAGTAGGCATTGGGTTAGAGGCTGAGACTTGGCTGATAGACCTTTATAGGTGCTTTGCTATGCACTCGTATGACAGTAATACCAAAGTGCAGTGCGCTATCATGCATCTGTGAGGGTTCGCATCCACATGGTGGAGGTTGGAGGAGCAGAAGCTCCATATTGATATTCATTCAGTATCTTGGGAGATGTTCCTAGAGCGGTATAGAGTTCATTTCCCATTCGAGCACTGGTGTCAACGCAGAGGCGATGAGTTTCACGCTTTGCGTCAGTTAGCCTTATCAGTTGAGCAGTATGAGCAACGCTTCTACGAGCTCAAATAGTTCGCAAGGATAGGCGATGATGGGAGTATGTTGGTCCACCACTTTGTCAGGGGCTTAAATGCTCGTCTTAGCGGAGGTGTGAGGGTTTTTGAACCCAAGACCATGGAAACAACGGTGGAGAAAGCATGTCTTGCAGAGGAGAATTTGACCATGGCACTAGGAGGCCACATGGGAGTTCAGATTGGTAGTAGTTCAGCAGCAGGATCTGGTGCTCGAGGAGGTCTGACACAGAGGGATGTGCCTCCTAGGTCTCAGCAGGGACCATCTCAGAGTGGTCAGCAATAGTAGAGTGCGCTTGGAAAGCGTAAGGACTCCCAGTCGTATCATGATGGTGTTTGTACATGTGATTGGTTGTGTTAGTTTGGTTCAGCTATGTTCTAGCGTATGTCTAGAGGTAGTTGGTCTTGGCTAGGAGTCCTTGTTACTATCTCCTAGCAGGGGGAGTGGGCCTTTGGGTACCACTTGGTTGGGTGGAACGCGCACCTTACTCCGTTGGGCTTTCTTCTTGTTCGTGTGGACGATTTTTTCAGTTGGAGAGCTCGTGGGATGCAGTTTCATTTCATGCTTATATTTTGATTAGTTGATCTTGTGATTTATTACCCCTTATTTGTTATCGAGGAGGAAAGTTGTAATTGTAATCACGCTTATTGGATTTACCTCATTCAGAGAATGAGAGATGTAATCTTATTATTTAATTGTTGTTAAAGGAAATCACATGGTATCTCTTATTCTTTGATGTAATTTATCTTGTATGGAATGTATGTGTTTCTAATTTATTAAGTAAATAAATGTTATGGTTTCAATTCATGTTTTTTGTTTGGGTCTTAAAGTAAACTATTTCTCGTAACCTTAGGGGTTGTTTGCAATGGTTAGTGAACTTGCATGTTAATTGTATTTAAAAAAAAAAATTGTTTGTGTGAGAAGTTAAATGCATCTTCCTCTAGGGTTGTGAGGCTAGGCGTTACACATACCTGTCTCTTTTGCAATGAGTTAGAGCTTCCAACCTTCCAAACCTAGGTCAACCAGTATGTGGCACCTTTAGGCTCTTATGATGCAATTTTTGGAATAAATTGGTTAACCAAGCATAAGGCTATAGTGAACTATGACGATAAGGTAGTCAATTGTCTGGATGATTATGGAAACCCGGTCGAGATTTGTGGAATGCAACGACCCTTAGAGCTTAGATAGATTTTTGCTATGCACGTCAAGAAGGCCCGTCGAAAGGGATGCACAATCTATGTTGTGCATATCAGTAACCCTGACAGCAAGGAAGCATATTTAGATGACTATCCTATTCTCAAGGAGTTCCAAGATGTATTCTCTGATGAACTCACAGAGTTGCCTCCGAAACGAGAGTTTTACTTCTCTATTGACCTCGTACTAGGAGTTGAGCCTCAATCTAAAGCACCTTATCAGATGACCACCATTGAACTCTATGAGTTGAAGGCCCAATTAATTGAATTGTTGAACAAAGGGCTCATTAGACCTAGCGTTTCTCCAAGGGGAGCACCAACTATATTTGTAAAAAAGAAGGATGGAACCTTGTGTCTGTGTATAGACTATTGAATGTTGAACAAGGAAACCATCAAGAACTGATATCCACTCCTGAGGATCGATGAGTTGTTTGACCAAATGAAGGGAGTGACGGTGTTCTCCAAAATCGACCTCAGGTCGCGGTACCATCAGTTGAGAATTAAGGAAGAAGATATTCCAAAGTCTGCTTTTCAATCTCGGTATGGACATTACAAGTTCATTGTGGTACCTTTTGGATTGACTAATGCACTAGTATCTTTTATGAACCTCACGAATAGTGTGTTCAGAGATTGTTTGGATGACTTTGTTCTAATCTTCATTGATGGCATCCTAGTTTACTCAAAGTCCGTTCAAGAGAATGATAGGCACTTGAGGATAGTTCTACAGTGGCAAAGAGAAAAGAAACTCTTTGGGAAGCTATCCAAGTGTTTGTTCTATCAAGACAGGGTGCACTATTTAGGCCATATTATTTTAGTTGAAGGAGTCTCTGTAGACCCTGAAAAGATCAAGGTGATCGTGGAATGGTTGGTGCCTCAGAATGTGTCAAAATTTCATAGTTTCATGGGCCTCACAGGATATTATAGGAAGTTTATGCAAGGGTTCTCCCAGATTGCATCTCCTATTACATCACTCCAAAGAAAGGGAACACAGTTTGAATGGACTGAGAAATTCAAGCAGGCATTCAAACTCCTAAAGGAGAGGCTCATTATAGCACCAGTGTTTACCATCCCTAATCCTAATGGAAGATTCACAGTAATCACAGATGCTTTGGGAGAGGGATTGGGGGTAGTATTAATGCAAGATGGACAAGTGGTAGCATATGAATCAAGGAAGCTTTAGCAACACGAGGTGAATTATGCACCGCATGATTTAGAACTAGCCACAATAGTTCATGCCCTATAGATGTGGAGGGATTATCTCTTGGGGAAGCCATTTGAACTCAAGACAGACCACTTGGGATTGAGATATATTTTTACTCAACCAAACCTTAATGTGCGGCAGAGAAGGTGGTTGGAATTCCTTAGTGAGTATGAATTCGGAATTGAGTATATATAGGGAAAAGACAATAAAGTGGTTGATGCTCTTAGTAGACAAAGACATCTGGAAACTATGGTCTTGACAAGGTCTAACTTGAGACAATAGGTGATATAGCATCTACCATGGATGAGCACTATGAGAGAGTGAAAAGTGCCCTAGCAAAGAGCCCATCAGATCATCGGTTTGATGGGTATGAGATCAAACCGGATGGAATTTTGAGATACCAAAGAAGAATGTATATTCCAAAATTTGGAGAGCTGGGAAGTTGGTCTTAGAGGAGGTTCATAATGCACCTTATTTAGGACACCCCGGAGTATTCAAGATGATCACATAGTTGAAAACTTTGTACTTTTAGCCTAAGCTCAAGAAGGATGTAGTGGAATACATAGTCAGATGCTTAGAGTTCCAATGAGTCAAGGTTGAGCATGCACATCCAACCAGGCTATTCTATCCACATGACATACTTGAGTATAAATGACAGGTGATTAGTATAGATTTCATACAAGGGTTGTCGTTGAGCAGGAATGGACATGATGTTATCTTGGTCATGATCGATAAGTTGACCAAGGTTGCGCACTTCATTCTAGGAAACCTTAAGGATGGATCGTTGTCCCTGGCCAAGAAATTTGTCCAGGAGATCTTTGGATTGCATGGAGTGCCAGAGACTATCATTTCTAATAGAGATACCCGAATGACCTCAAGATTTTGGATGACCCTCAATATCGCATTGGGAACCAAATTGAATTTTAGCTCGACTTTTCATCATCAGACTGACGAACAGACAAATAGGGTGAATCAAGTAGTCGAAGACCTCCTCCGAATGTATTGTATGGACCAACAGTATAAGTGGGAAGAACATTTACTATTGGTAGAGTTTGCTTACAACAACTCTTATCACACATCTCTAGGTATGGCACCGTTTAAAGCTCTTTATAGGTGAAAGTGTCATACACCCATCAATTGGGATAGATTAGAGGACAGGATCATAGTAGGACCTGAAATGCTTAAGGAAATGGAAGAACAAATGAGAGTCATTAAGAGCAGACTGAAGGAGGTAGTAGACCGACAAAAAATTTATGCCGACAAGAAAATAACCCTTAGACAGTTTGTGATAGGGGACAAGGTTTTCTTAAGAGTCAGACCTCATAAAAGTTCTATTGCCTTTGGAAAGTCTTCCAAGTTGGCCCCAAAATATGTGGGACCATTTGAAGTCTTGGAAGTAATTAACCTAGTTGCTTATAGACTAGCTCTACCACATGCTTTGGCTCGACTTCATAATGTGTTTCACATTTCTTTGCTTAAGCCATATCATCTTGATGTAGCTCATGTACTTGATTGGAAATCCTTGCAAGTACAGGATCTGGGAGTGGTGCTAGTGGAGCCCATTAGAATCCTGGATAAACGCAACATTAAGTTGCAAAGTAGAGATGTTGCTAATATTAAGGTCCAATGGGACCAGTACTTTGAAGACAGTGCTATTTGGGAGGATGAGGAAGAAATAGAACGTTCCTTTCCTCATTTTCTTTCTTGAGAAAGAGACTTCGATCATTTTTCTTGAAAATTTTGGATTGAAATATTATGATGTTTTGACTTGGAACAATTTGATGTGATGTTGAAATAGATATATATGCTTTAATTTTTATTAAATAGACATCGGGATGATGTCTCTTCCAAGAGGGGAAGGATTTCATAACCCAAATTTATTGCATTTTAAATTATAATATGATAAATTTAATTATTGAGGAAATTCAATATGTTGAATAGAAATTTTGATATTTCTGAAAAGATTGAAAGAAGTTGACTATATGATCTTTTTGAATTATCTTATATATTATTATGATTTGAACGTTACTGATGAATTTTGGCAAGTGCAAGTGTGTGCAATTGTAGGGTAACAAGTTGAAGGACGAGAACACGGTTGAAGTAGGATCGTTTAGCTGGATCGAACGGTAAGCTAGATGGAATTTGGGTGCACACACCACAAATGGCATGATGATTTGCATTTAAAAATTTTGCATATAGAAGAACTTAATTGCACGATTTGAATTGTTACAATGATTGAAAATGAATGGCTTGTAGAAAAAGTAGACCTGTGATTTCATTGTTTACCTTAATTTTGGTGTTTTGAGAACTGGAAGAAAACGATAGTACGTATTCTAAAGTATGAATTAAAAAGGATAAGAATTTCATTATATGAAATTAAGTAAAATTCCCTTTTTGTTTATATGTATTGATGTTCAAAATGAAATAAAAGTTATTTTATTTAATTAAATGTTGGTATATGGAACACATAAACCTCTTCAAACAAATAATATATATACACATGTATGTATATATATGTGAATATATATATATATATTCAATTAGATTCTAACAATCCGATAATGATAATATCAATTTTCAAATTCAATATAAATATGTCTATGTGTGTGTGTGTATATATATTTGAAATTCATTCACATTCACTTATATTTGTTCTACGGTTTATATATATATATATATATAAACTGTAGAACAAATATAAGTGAATGTGAATGAATTTATATAAACTGTAGAACAAATATAAGTGAATGTGAATGAATTTCAAATATATTTATATTGAATTTGGAAACCAACATTATCATTATCGGGTTGTTAGAATCTAAATGAAAATCATGAGAAAATCCCATGAAGGTCATGGTATGTCATTTTCATGAAGGCACTATTAAAATTATGAGGATGGGGCAGCAAATAATTAATGCCAATTATCATTCGAAAACAACCCCTTAGTGGAGGTAGAGAAAAAGAAGGAAATTTGCTAATTTTGAAGAATAACATCGACATAATCACATAGTGAATGGGTTATTCGACCAAGCTCTGTGAGAAAAAGCCAAAGGAAATCCTCAATTTCAGAGGTATTTGGTGTTTTCATTTAAAAAAATGTTTGCTTTT
The DNA here is from genome assembly GCA_007115665.2 of Sequoiadendron giganteum. Classification (NCBI taxonomy): domain Eukaryota; kingdom Viridiplantae; phylum Streptophyta; class Pinopsida; order Cupressales; family Cupressaceae; genus Sequoiadendron; species Sequoiadendron giganteum. Next base: position 714,352,828 of record CM021102.1, read on the forward strand.
CATTTCATTTTATAGTTTTATCTATTTTCTATGCACAGTTTGAATTGTTTCATTGTCGATTTTATTGATTTGAAAGAAACTTGATCATCGAACTCCTTGTGCAAATTTATGAGTTGGATTTGTATTTTCTGATTATAAGCATAGCTATGTTGGGTTTTCTATACCCGAATTTTCTTGTGCATGTTTCACCCACAACTTGGAAGGTTGACTGTATTATACCTTGTAAGAATTTAATGTCGTCGACCATGTGCATAGGTTGCATGTATGTTATTTAGATAGATCTTCACAAGGCTATCGGGGAATTCTTGATATGCCTGTGAATGGAGCGATGAGTTTTATAAATCGTTGCCACCCTCTTAAGGTAGGTTGAATCCTTCACAGAAAGATTATGCTTTATATATTTTATTGTGCTTATTATTATCCAGTCTATGGCCACTCATTCAGTGTGAAGCCATCACCTTTGATCCTAAATCGAAGGGTATTTCAAATGATCTTGGATGCCTCATCGCCATAGGCAACGGTGGGCTTATGTCGCACATATTGAATATGCTTATTTGTTATTTCCTTACAGTTGCAAATATTTGTTGTCGCAGGGATTGTATGGTTTCATGTCGCCTAGTCATTAAAGGACAAAGGTTGAACGATTAATTCATTCTCTTAATTTGCTTGCATGTACATTATTGTAACCATCGTTCATCATGAACGACACCCAAACGTCCTTGGGATGAATACCTTCTAGCCAAGGGTAGGCTTTTATGGCTACGGCCTTGGCCACCCTATATTGAGCAATAGTCAACGACTGTGGGTTGTTCTTAGAACGACATCAGTATTTATGTTGATATTGAATGAGGGTTTTCAACCCAAACCTAGAAGAGATTTATTCTTTGATTTTGAACATTTTATCATTGTTAAAAAATAGTTAGCATGTCATTTGAGCTCTTTTAAATACCTTTCAAAAGTAATAACAGCTTCATTGGGTTATCTTTTACATGAAAGTTTATATAGAACTGTTTAGAATGATAAAGCTTGGATTTAGCGAAGCAATGGAAACTTGGAGCTATAACCATAAACTATTGTAAAGGACCTCGTTTTGTTATAAACTGTAACTGACAATTTTAAACAGTAATTGTTCTATTGTAATCGACCTTGTTTTGTTATAAACTGTAACTGTTTAGCTGAAACAACATTGTACAATTGTAAACAGTGAATGTCTTGTTGTAAATGACATCATTTTGTTATAAATTGTGAACGTTTTACTTGAAACAACATTGTTTTGTAATTGTTAAGTTGAAATAGCATTGTTCTGTAATTGTTTAGCTGAAACAACATTGTTTTGTAAATGTTTAGCTAAAACAGTATTGTTCTCTTATAAATATTGTATGTTGTATATGTAAACAACATTGTTTTGTAACTATTTAGTTGGAAACATTATTGTTTTGTTATAAACAATATGTGTTGATTTGTAAACAGCATAATTTTATTATAAACTATGATTGTTTAGCAGTAGACAACATTGTTTGGTTAAACGGTAACTATGTGATTACAATAGAACAGTTTGTTATCATAGCATGGTTGATACAAATGACATAACAATATGTGGGAAACTGTTCAATCAGATTTGTTCTTAAAATTTTTACTTCATGTAAATCAATAGACTATATGATATTCTGAAACATTATTTGAATGTTAGAAATATAATCTATTGGTTTTAAATTCAGAATGTATGCATAAATTTATAACTTAAGTAGGCACATATATGTGTATGTACGTAGACTTTCGTCTATGTACATACGCATACTTGTGACATACCTTCTTTTGTTTCCTTTTTCTTATTATTCTTAAATGAATACTGTAATACCCCTCCATTTTGCCTTCTGGTTGGACAGTGTGTCCTTGTGTGGGTATGTTGCTTTGTTGAGTTTCTAGTTATTTTGATGTTATCTTTATTCCATGCTTTGGATTAGCATAGTGGTTATTTGAATTAAAGATGATTATGCTTTGGATTATACTAATATGTTAGATTTGTAAGTTATTTGCAGTGTATTGGTGAAGGGGACGGTATCACATCACTTACTTTTGAGTGCCCTACGATCCCGTGATTTCCTCTTCACGGTGTGTATTTTATGTTGTTCATATTATATGTTGTTGTTTACTTGGTTTACAGGTTGGTAAGTACAGGACATCGACTCCACCTGGTTTCATAGGTTGGAGCGTGTTCAATAACCAACAGTATTTGATTGGGAGATGGTAGCTAGGTTTTCGTGCCAAGTCATCACCCTAGTCCTTGTATGTCGTCAATTGTTTGTCGGGTTGTGTTGTTTTGATTATCGTTCCCTCTCTTCGTTATTTAATTGCAAGTTAAATTTGGTGATTTAAATAGCTTAATGTATTTAAGTTGTTGAGTAATGTAATCTGGAATTATGTTGAAATATAATTTATTTATTATTAATTTAATTTAATTAATAAATAATTTAATCGTTGATTAAATCTATTTATTAATTAATTAAATTTTTGATGTTGAAAGAATTTAATTTATTTATGTTAAAGATATTGTTATCTTTGTTGAAATTGAAAATTATGAAAATGATTTAAAAGTCAATTTGAAAGTTTGAATTCAAAATTTGAAGAAAATGAGATATTTTGCATTTTTTGTTTTCAAAAATTTATGAGGGTGGTTGTTAAAATTTTAGGGTTTTTATCTTTATGGTTGAATTTTGTTTGCAAAATTTTTGGGATTATGAAGTTTTTGGAAAATTGAAAATGGAGGAGAGGAAGAGTTGTTGGATTTTGTGGGTTTTGGATTGAAGTTGTAAAAATGGCTGATCTGAAGAGGGAATCCAAGCAAGGAACGGGGCACCATCTGGATCTTCTCCAAATTCTTGCCTACCAGGTTCATGTCATTTGAATTTTTTTTATTAAAATTGAAAAGGTTCATGCTTTGGAATTGTTGCTTGCAAAATCATTGTTTGGGAATCTTCAAAACTTAGGTTTGGTTTGCAAATAAAACCCATGATGAATCTTGCATTTAAATTAGAAGGAAGATTGTTGGCTAGAAATGGGTTTTTCTTTCAAAATAAAAATGTTCTTGACTGAAAATAAATGATTTGTACAATTTTATCTCTCAATTTGGATGAAGATGTTGTTAAATCCATATGTATATATGTATATAGTTATATCTATATAAATATATACATATATATGTGTTGTTTAATATTTCATTTAAAGGGAGGTTACGTTGTTTTTTTTAAGATGACAACCTTAATGGTGGTGTGCGGATTTCGAGACATCCGCAGGCTTGTGTGTGACTGCATTTTTTATTTTTTTTTAAATAAATAAATTGTTTGGAGGGGCTGGGGGCTCACCCCCAAGGGAAGCGGGTGGAGGGAGTCGCGCCCAGCGCGACCCCCACCTCCTCCCATCCTTCACCCGTTGCCACCGTCCCTTTCTGTGGCCCGCGTGGGCTGTGCAGGCCGCACCACCACGGTGGGTGGCTGGCACTGCCAACGCCACCGCGCCTTGCAAACCCCCGCGCCCGGCTCCGCCGTGCCTTCCCCTACCGGTGGCACCACCTCCTGCAGCCGCCCCATCCTTTAAACCACCGCTGCCTGTGTGTAGTCCGCGGCCACCAAAAGAAAACCGCGGCCAAAGGAGGAACATGCGGCCCCTAACCCTAATATGCGGCACGCGGCCCGAGGTAAATACGCGGCCGCCCAATCCGTTCCCTCATGCGCGCGGCCCGAGGCATTCCTTGGGGTTCTTTTTCAAAGTTAAAATATATATTTTAATATTTAAAATATTTTATTTTTATAACATTTAAATATTATTATATATATATATAAAATAATAATATATATATATATAATAATGTTTAATATTATAATTATACAATATTAAGATATTAACATATATTATTGTTGTATAATTAAATGTTAATATTTATATTTAAATGGTGTTTTATTCAATGGCAAATTGTAAGTTTAATTGAGGAAATTGAATTTTTAGATAAGGCATGATTTAATTATAATTGTGGAAATTATATTAGTGTGCAAACATAGAATTGTCGAGTTTTATTAAATAATATATTTGATGGAGCTTAGGAATGATTATGTCAAAAAGAGGAAACCAATATTTGTTTTTAAATGATGTTTTCTGAATGATGGGAGTAAATGTTTATTTTATAATTATTGAAAACAATTAGGGAATGTTATTTTGAGTTAATTTCATCCTTGTCTAAAAGAGACGTATTCAATCCAGTTAAGTTAATACGACAAATTTCTGAATAAAGTGAGGAAATGGATTTAAAATATCCAAAGGTAGTTTCTTTCAGATGCTTTCAGTGAACCTTTCCTTCATGATTCTGGTTTTTTGGAAAAGGTGTTATAAAGTTTAAATAAGTCTCCCTGATGAGGTTTTTTGTCACATGGGTTGTCGTTTGTGATGTCAACCTGTTGTGAATTCTCTTGGATAGTGCATGAGGATTGTGTCTATGTAGTACCCGGTTTCCACGAACGGGAATGTATGTACCTCCTTGGTTTAGGAGAGGATTATGGGATCTGTGTCTCCTTGTATGGAGTGACCTTGTTATGTGGTTTGTGGCCTCCAGTGTTGGAGTGTGTTTCAGCTTGTGTTGCCTCCTGAGAAAGGTGAGGTTGTGATGTCTTGTTTGTTGCACCTTGGTCCCATTGATGTTTGGTTGGTGTGTGTGTGTTGTCGAGTAGAAGAGTGGCTTGTAACGGGGGTCGGCACACGAATTGGTGTCAGGGTAACTTGTTGTAAGTTAGTTAATCAAGTGATAACTAAAACAATACTTAAAAGTTTGGGTAGTACTTTACACTAAAAAAATAATTATGCCTCACTCATAGACTCAAGTGCTCGATTAGGCTTGGGATGGGTGGGAAGGCCTGGAATGGCAAGGTCATCTATCTTGTCTATACGAGAGGTATTTGATTCCGCATGAGCGAGTATGGGGGCCGGGATTCGGTAGAGGCCACCAAGGTAACCCTTAGTGGGGGTTGGAGCCTAGGAAGAATCGTCGTGGGTAACTCATGACGAGTTGTGTGATGACACTCTGTCTAGGACAACAATTGGGTTTTGACTTCGTATTAGTATGTATGAGGGCTGAGGATTGGTTGAGGCCACCATCTTGACGATCCGCAGTGGGTAACTTATGATGTGTTGTGTGATGGCACTTTGTGTGACCATAGTTGGTCTTTGTTTATTGTGGGTATGGTTTTCGTAACATACCTGGTGTGACCATGGTTGGTGTTTGATTATGTGGTATGGTTCTCGTAACATACTTGATCTGCTTTATTTCTGGAAGCAATGTGACCATGTAGAGTTGAACTTATGTTGTGCTTGCATGGCATCTGAGTGTGCTTATGTTGTACTTGTTTGGTATCAGAGTTGTATTTGAGTTGTACTTGTGTTGTACCTTGGGATGTTCTTGTGAGGTTCATGTGATTGGTTGTTTCAGTTTGATTCAATTTATGTTAGCCTGTGTCTAGAGGTAGATGGTCTTGACTAGGATTCCTGGTTACTATCTCCTAGCACGGGGGATGGGCCCTTGGGTTCCACTTGGTTGGGTGGCGTGCACCTAAATCCGTTGGGTACTTTCTTCATGTTCATGTGGACGAGACTTCCAATTGGAGAGCTCGTTGGTTTCAATATCAGTTCTTGTTGTATTTCATTCCAGTTGATTTGTATTATTTTACCCCTCAGTTGTTATCGAAGTGGAAGTTGTAATTGTAATTGTATTTATTGGACTTACCTCATTCGGGGAATGAGTGTTGTAATCTTATCGTTTAATGAATGGATTAATGAATTTGAAAGTGATCTATTATGCTTGTGGTAAAATCATCTTACTTGGAATGTATGCGTTAATTTAGTAATTGAATGACATGGTTTAAATCATGTTTTTAGTTGAGGTTCTATATAACCTCTCTCTCGTAACCTTAGAAGTTGTTGGCATTAGTTAGCGAACTTGCTTATTAATTATACTTTTAAAAAAAATATATATTATGTTTAAGTAGTTAAATGCAACTTCCTCTAGGGTTGCGTGGCGGGGCGTTACAAATACTGAGTTACAATGAAAGTAATCCTATGACATGTGCTTTCAATGGATGGATAATGTTTTGATCAGTTTCCATTAGATTTATTTTTGAATTTTAAATTGAATAGAACAACAACACCTAGTAGACTAGAGCATCTAAGGGTAGATGCTGCTAGAGGGTAGTTAGCTGCTAGGAGATGACTTGATGTTGAAAGTTACTTTTCGAGATGGATGTCGAGATGGAGTTCAAAGAGTATAGGTTTGTTTTACCAAAACCTATTGTTTGTTGTTGCAACATTATTTTTATGCTTGGCCAAGCAATTCAGTTCATTATGTATGTATGTACTATATGATAACATTCTGTCATTCCTAGCATAGATCTTGCATTCTCTTTTCTAACTTGTAGATAGAAATGTGTGTTGATGTATGGGCATACACCAGAACCCACCTTGCATATTGTTGTCTTGCTAAAATTTATGTGCAAGGTTGAGTATTCTTCAAGTTGGAAGAATTTTGGGGAAGCATAAGCTTCGTGGTTGGATGGTAAAACGCTTCAACCATGTTCTCATCCACCAATGAAGGCAAGCGTCAAGAGGAACCTTGGATGTATACAAGACTATCTTAGTCTATGATGTAACCTTGATGTAAAAGTTGTACATTGTATTGACTTTATGGCCTTTTGAGCCAAGTCAAACTTGATATTGTAATTGACTTTCAAATTGAATATAGAAATCTTGACTCATTTTAATTAGACATGTGTTGGTATGATTGACTATAGCTTCCTAGTTATGTCTTTTTAATTTGAGTATATTCATATGTCATTTGCAATAATATTATTTTAGTAATAATTTAGAATGGATTATTACACTTTAGGGTAATGTAAATGGATTAATTACTCAAAGTGTAAACCCTTTGGATAATATGCTTTAGATCAACATCCTAGTACCTTCTAATGTCAACATGTTGAACTGAGATCGATACATAAGTTGACTTCTTGACATCACAACTAGAGTTGAGCAAGGGACTTTCAAGGGCATAGGTAGAGGATATTTGTTCTCTTAGCATAGCTTGTCCCACTCATCTTGAGGTAATCACCAAAATTGTAAAACCTATGACCCAATTATAGATAAGCTTATTGTTGCTCCAACATGACAAGAGTCAAGGAGTATGCTCTACCAAAAGAAGTATTCAACTATATCATATGGTTCGTCAACTTTCACCTAGCATGCAAGTGATAGTTGCCAAGAGCTATCTGATTTCGTTAGGTTATAGGCTTTCACTAATGACATGCAAGTGATGGATGTCGAGATCTACATGTCACAAGAGTTTAGTATTGGCATTAGTGTATGAAAAGGAATGTGTGCCTCCCATGGTGTGTTTGTCTAAGGTGTGGTTTCATGGTTTGGATTGTTAATTCAATCCAAGTGATTGATAATATAAGCACTAGTCTTGGGTCTATAATAAGACATTAAAACATCTTGATCATGTAACTTACACAATTGTATGATGGTATAAATTATTAATGAGCTATGGAAATCTTATTACTAGCCTTAAGCAATATGTGGTGTTATGCTTGCATCTTATCCAATGATAATTGCAAGTAGTATGGAATGCTTGCCTATCATCACATTTGGTGCAAAAAACCTAAGAAAATGATGGGATCATTAGTGTAGCATGGAAGGCACCAACATTCCTATCTAGTTGGGATGCACTAATAGGATAAGTGTTAGTGAACCAAGTAATGAAAGACGCATCCACATTTTGTTGCTAATTGGTCATTATGTATGTGTGAGTCTATCATGCTGTACTCGTATAAAATGGCCTTGCCAATGATGAAAACAAATAGTAAGTGATGTTTGCTTGTCATTATAGGTGGCAATGAATTGAGAAAAGGATGGGACCCACAATGCAATATGGAATGCACCAACATTCCTTTTCCAAAGGGGATGTACTTACAAGCTAATGTGTTAGTGAGCTAGGATAAGGAAATGATGCTTGCAATAAGGTTGCAACTACTTCCTTTTGTTAGCTAGTCACTACACGTACTTGGGAGGATGTTAAATTATTCAGATTGTGTTTATGTGTTGAATGCATAAGTTGTCTCCGAGTTTACCTGTGAAGTAGTTATGGGCTAGTCACCCTATGTATAGGTGGCATATGCCTAAGCTAACCCCATGTGTACCTATGAGGTGCATAAAAGCTAATCACCTATGTGTGTGGCACAAGTGGGAGCTAGCCTCTTTGTGTATAAATGGTGTACGCTTGGCCAATCACTGTGTATAAATGGGATGTTAAAATGATACGATAGTTATGTAGTTTTGTGTGGTTGTACATCAACGAGTGGCATGGAATCAACACTTGATTAGAATGTGTTTGTTATCATTCTATTGTAATTAGATTAAATTGAAAGCAAAAACTTAATGAATAGTTGTGATTTAAAAGTGCAATCAAAGATCTCATACAAAAGGAGAGGATGAAATCTATCTCTAGAGTACAAACTACGAAGCCTTTGATTCCCAAATGGGATACATAGGCAAGGTCATCACGAATAAACTCTCAAGGATTAGGTATGGATCGAGGGATGACCCTAGCTTTGGGAGGCTTACTAGAGATTCTAGTGTGTATGAGCGGTGGCATTGAGTTGCCAACACAACTATGGTTGAACAGGTTATAAAGTTGAAAATTCTAAATTAGATGGAAGATGCTTGGTCAATTAAGTTAGTACTTGTGAATTGAAACAAGAAAAATAAATAGTAGTAACCAAAGAGTGTTTATTACATATAGCTTGTGCCTTGATTTGGAAACAACACTCTTGACACCTTTGCTCATACCCATGTCTTTTGTTGATCACGCTAAGGATCTCATTCACTTTAGAGGTATGTAAAGGTTCTATGCATTACTTATGGCTGGGTAATTTCTAATACAAGAAAATCAATAGTATTTAGGATCAACCTACACATTGACTGGACAAATTTAAATTTTTAAATTTCAAATTCTGAAGGAGTTTGATAGAAAAAATGGACAAAGGCAAGAATGTGTACAATAGAGAAACAGCGATTTGCAATGTAATGTTCTGGAAGGTAGAGCATGGAGACAATAAATGATACAATACATATCAGAACTATTATACATTAAATATTTTTTTAATATCTTGAATATGGTTTCTGCATATGGGGCATTGAGAAGATGCTTCCTTTATCCTGCAAAGAAGATCAATTTAAATTAGTGAATGATAGAGAAAATTATGTAACAATAATGTCCAAAAACACATACACCCTCTTCAACAAGACACAAGTAGGAAACTCATTTCAACCATACTTTAAAATCAACAAGGAATTTGAGAACAATAATAGATGGGTCAACTGATAGTTAAAGCTTTGTAGATTCTTCACCTCAGACCACAACCATAGCATGTTGCAAAATGGCCGCATGGTTGGAAAATGCTATCCTTCTTATCTTCAAAGCAGATGACACAAGCATTTTCCTCACGTACTTCTTCCACATCCATCTTAACTTTCGAAGAAATCTTTGAATTTGGCCCTTTGTGTTTAACAGAGTTACTGTCAATATTTGCTTCTTGAGAACAAGTATATGCATCTTGTGAATTCAAAGGTGATTCCTCTGGAGAAAAGTTTGACAGATTTTTTGGGTTGGAAGCAAAGCACAAAATAAAGAATACTGCAAACAGTAATGCACCTGAAGAAGCAATTATTAGCTTAAATTAGTGAATAATGCATATTTCTTACAATCTCAGTATACACAGTGTAATCTTGAAACCAAACTTTAATTCTGATAAACTAACCATCAAATATGAGATATGTCTGCCAGCGAGTCCTATACGAGACCTCAACCTGCCAAACATCAAGGCCTTCCTGCAAGATAAATGGAAGTAAATACAAACAAATTATTAAATTATTTGAGGGAAAAATATAAATATGTAAGGGTCCCACAAAAGATGTTCTAAAACAAACAATAGAGAAGAATATGCCATTATTCTATGGATTTAATAATTTTATCACAATTTATTATGAAAAGAAGAATCTAATATTCGAATTACCACCATCAGCTTTCATTAACAGTTCAGGAGAAACCAAAAGCTAAAACTTGATCATCATGCATTGACCAATTTCATAACTTATAAAAGTTGGTGCAGCAAATCTTAAGCAAAAAGTCTAATATGATAAACTCAAAATATACTTTAAAGGGTGACAACTGACAAATCATAAGAATGGCTTTCAGGATTGGCTATCAGGGTGCATACTGTGTTTTATCATTGTTGTGAATCAGTATTTGGAGGGTGTATTACATCATGAACGGAAGATGGAGATGGCAAAGCTGCACCAGGTGTCTCAGTCCCTTTTGAGAAAGCAAAAATTGGCTATGTACTGCCAGATTTTGGCTTCATACATGGATAGCCTGTAAGTCATACTGCACAAATGGTTGTCTGGAGATCTTGGCTGTTGTTTCTAAGGGTGGTGTTTCTCAGGTCATAAGATGTTCCCTTCTTGAGCCAAGGATCCAGGTGGCTCCTAAGAAGGATGCAGCTACTGACCTGAGGCCCCTATAAATGCTAAGTTGACTCTTTTTGATCTACCATTACTGTGGTTGTAGGTATCAATTTACATTGTGGTCAGTTTCGAGTTTTGTATGCTAGGCTCTGCCTGGTGCCTTGCTGGTTAGGCCATTTAGCTTTTTGGGTGTTCAATTTAGCCTTTACAGTATTTGTCTTCACCAATTTCACCAGCCCCTTTTGTACCAGGCCTTTTAATTTTAAAGGTTGAAAACCCCCTATAGAACCCTCAATTTACCTATTAAAACAACAACCACGGCCCATCAACTTTGTAGGGACACTACCCATCAGTCACAGCCCCTAATCCATATATCCTCATTCATTTCTCCTCACCTATCGTATTATTATTAATAACCTAATTTGTATTTCAATATGTAATAATATTACATATTTACTATAGTTGCAAATGCTAATATATATTTATCCACATTATTTGGAAATATTTTCCATGTAGATGCCCTAAAATTGATCAAAAAAATGGAATCTCTTTATAAACAATGTAAGAAAAAGCTTCTACCCTGGTCCTATTTTTGTAAACTGTTTAAAAGAACAAAATATCCAATTTCATTTTCTTTTGCATTAAAAATGAACAAGAGAATTTTTAGTTTATAACAGTGTGATGGATCCATACTAAACCATCCAAAGTGAATAAATCCTCCAGAATTTGTGACATCAGTAAATACCTGTGGCTTATCAGGAGTTGTCAAGAGGCCAACCTTGGAGCCCCTTAGTGATGGTAAAATTTTGCATGATTTCACATCCAGTGGACACCAAGAATTTGCTGTCTCTGTTTCATATGTTTTACTTTTGATCTCCATCCGAAATTTCATCTGTATAATGATCATTAAATAAATTCAGAGAAGTGAAGAATGATAACCACCAAATACAAAAAGACATCCGCTATATGTAACAATGTTCTAGAAATTCACTTACTTCAACACTCTCTTCATGAAGATTCCCTAATCCAAAATAGTAATCATTATCACTGTCAGCTTTAAAACTAATCTCCCCATGACCTGTTCCATAACAGTATAAAAATAATATGTTTTATTCAAAAAGAACAGTTTCATTAAATTATAGCATGAAAATTTCCAAATGTGAGTTCATGAAATAAACTTACATACTTTCAAAGGATTAAGTAATAGTAAATACACAATATTTCACAATGTAATCTGATTAAAATTCTGTAATAATGACCTCAGTTAGTGCCATGAGTTGACCATAGTACATTTCAGGATTCAAAATGCACCTACCCTCAATTTTCCTTTTGAGGGATGCAATTTATACAATGTTTATCATGTGTCAACTGGGCAGTACTGGGCAAGACCAGGATTGACTAAAATTTTCCCTCCCAGCTCTATGATCTGTGTCTCTGGGCATGCCCATGTCTCTGTGTGTGAGCACACATGTATATGCGCATGTGTGTATACATGTAACCCATTGAAGACATCAAAGGTCTTTGGACTTCAACAGTGCCTTGGAGAAATAGGTAAAACTAAGAGAATGAATCAAATAATAGAAGATAAGTTAAGCACCCATATAGCAGTCTAACAGGACATCCATTTTTGGAATTTCTATATGATATCAGAAAACACTCTAACAGGATTATTGACTTTTTTATAAAACAGCCTAATATATAATATGAAGAGGGGCAGTTACATAAAATTCAGATCCTTGCTGTGAGGCTGAAGAATCTGTATTAAAAGTTACTGCTGAAAAAATAAGCATTTGAAATATAAAACAATCCTGCTCGAATTTTCTATCATCACTTTAAACTTGGAAAAGAGCGATACTGCCAAACATATAATGAGAACTCAATTCAGAGTAAATTTTACTGCCAACAAGACAACACAGAGAATTTTACGCAGTTCACCCAATCTGGGCTACATCCACAAAACCACAGCCATCCAATGATTTTATTATCCAGTGCAAAAACATATTACAATCTCGCGAATAATGCCATACTACAAGATATATGAAGAGTGTACAGTATAGCATGATCAATCGCCACATACCAACAATATCCATGTTTGTATATGTCTTCTATAGCCCTTTGACCAAAAAGAGTAAGAACTTCTCTATGGTTCCTATATTTCTGTAGTTTTTACCAAGTACAAACATGTGGATATGGAATTTCTTGCCTTTTGTTGAAGAATTGCAGTTCCTATTGGCCCAAGAATTCAGTAGAAACGCATACATGTTAAAGAACATGAATGATTCTCTCCACTCTGATAGAGCGCCTTACTCTACCTACTTCTCCCTATAACACAAAATCTCAAAATGGTAGGGCCACTGTCTAGGTCTAGACTTTACATCAGTAACATCCTTTGATAAAAGATTTTGGTCTATCTCTTTTTCCTTCATGTTCCTTACAAAGGAATATAGATTATCTTCCATAGGCAATGGCCTAGATTTGTCAAAAGAGAATCCATATTGTTCAAAAAGTACTCAATTGTAATGAGACAAATAGATGCAAACAGCCAGAATCTTCAGTTTGGTGGCTGATGCTTCCCCAACATGCTTTGGCATGAATGAAAGCATACTTGTGCTCCTAGGCACAAATTCTAGTTAGGGTTAAGCAACTTCATCATATCCTTTAAGATCTATTAATGGTGTTTCTGATTAATCACTAATATGATAAAGACTAGAGTATCCATGCCCATTTTGGATTGCCTCTTCCTACAATAACGGAGAACAGTATTTGGTATATCAATCTAATTCATGCTTACTTATTTATTATTTTCCTTATTCGATAAACTCCCATTGAAGTGGAGAACAAGAATACTTGTCAATATTACTCCTACCATAGCTACCATTTGTAGTGAGGTTCCATGAGAAGGAACCCTGTCTACTTTAATTTGTTAATGTTAATTGTTTACTACATGTATACAGAAAAACCAAATTGGAAGTGGCCAAAATAGGAATTTCCCCCTAGCCAATGACCTCCAATAGTATCTTCACCGGCCCCTAGGTCCATGCTGGTCCTTAAGTGACATTAGTTTATCTTGCATTGGGAATTGTTTAGTAGTTGGGCTCTACAAAATACTGTTTCTGCTAGAGACACTGTTGAGGTATTCTTTTATACTGTCCAAAGTTGCTTTTTTAGCTTGGATTGTATTCAAAGGAAGTTTTTGGGTTAATTGGGTTTTTCATTCAGTAAATATTATATACTTATTTTCTCAGCCTCCTTTCTTTTTCAAGAGTTTCAATCTTCCTTGGCAATCCCTTGCCAGTGGCCTCTTAACTTATTACAGTTTGCAGTCCCACTGACCAAGCTTGGTCATCCATCATAATTTCTTTCTTTATCTAATGTTCTTGTCCAACTACCAATGCAAATACAACTCCTGGTTCTCTAGATGCAGGGATCAATCTTTTCAAAGGAGCCCAAATGATAGAAGCAAGGAAGTGGCTTTAACGGATAACAAAACATTACTCCATTGCTTACTCTAATATATCTGCAGTAAAATATCAAGCATCAACAATCTAGTCATATACTCACATGAAACGTAGATCATTTTTACACCTGCAAGCTTGATAGCCAAAAGGCATTTTGATGAACTAAAATGAGGGGTTAACCCAAAGGGAGGAAACCTAGTCTTCTAGAAGGGAAAGAACTAATGAGACCATGAAGATGACTAAAAATAGTCTATAAAAGCTTCAAATATCTGAGAGAAAGGAATCATCACCAAAACAAAAAAGAGCCACAGATGCCAGATTACCTGAATTATTGAATGGGTGAACTGGGACTAATTTGTATCAATAGAAGAACCAAAATGCTCACCAATGACTGTTGAGGCACCAATACAAGATCCAATGATATCCCTTGCAGAATGCCCCAGGTTAAGAGGCCTTGGCTAAATGACCCAAGGGGTCACGAAGACCATCGCGCTGAAACTATGTTTGAAGCTTTCTTAATATTCATGGTTGATGACCCTCCAACATCTAAGATATTGCTTAAGTTGGGAAAGAAACTAGTGACACATGCTTGAATATGAGACCCCAACTAAGAGTAAGATATGACAAAAGCATAGTGCCTCAAGTGATGCCTTGGGTGAGAGAAGTGCCCTTAACCAAGAGAATGCAAGCATTGTGTGGGTGGAAGTATGTCATGTCACTGATCTGTCATCAATTGTATGAAAATCTGAGAAGTCTTAAGGGTGTCTAATGCCTCCAATACCAGCAATAGGCTAAAAGAACAAGGTGATCAATATGGTGGCCCTAGTGGTCCTCTATCAGGCCTTACACCTGAAGGTGACAACCTCCCTCAAGAAAGCACCACTGATCTGAGTAGTGGAAGAAAGCAGATAATCAGCCACTAGAGTCTCTAACCAAGCAATATCTCCCCTTGTATTTCACAGAGAAAGATGAAACACAATGCATCATATAG
This sequence comes from Sequoiadendron giganteum, assembly GCA_007115665.2. Classification (NCBI taxonomy): domain Eukaryota; kingdom Viridiplantae; phylum Streptophyta; class Pinopsida; order Cupressales; family Cupressaceae; genus Sequoiadendron; species Sequoiadendron giganteum. The sequence goes on from CM021102.1 coordinate 714,367,834, forward strand.
TAGGAAAGACTAAAACTAGAAGCATAACAGCTTCTCGTTCTAGAGCATAGCTGCAAAAATGCAAAGCCTTGATAAAAGTGGGAATCAAGCAAATCTCATTACTAATCATGAATTTATTGTATTAAAGGTTCATTTCCAGACTGAAATGTTACTACCCAAAGTTGGGCTGAAAAAAGAAGACTGTTTGGCTTCTTCCAAAGTTAATTTCCTTTGTAATGGTTTGAAGCTTTGAATCAACGTGTCAATTCATTTTGCATGAATAAAGAGGTATATTTTTAAAATATTTGAGTTATAATTCCTTGCAATTATGTGGTACACTCAACATCTTTGTGGTTTTGTTTTGATGGCATACATTAGCAAAGAATTCCCTTTATATTATGTTGAGGTGAGTTGAAAAAAATGTTGCAACTAGTTCAATATCATTAAAAAATAGAAGTACTAATGTATGGAAGCTTTTTACAGGCAATATTTATGAGCAAGGTCATATCATATAACACCAATTACTGAATAGAGAATACTAATGATACTTTGGATTTAGTGTTACATACCACTTACAGGTCTCCATAGACTGCAAGAATCTGAACTGGATGGATCTCTAACCCAATCACTGAACTGAGCTGTTCCTGAAAACAAAAACAGAAAAGAAAGGAAAATCACTCTCGTATGAAAATTACATGAATTAGCACACTATGAAAGTAAAGGCTTTCTGTTAAAAAATTTATGGCAATTTATCGATTGTAGCTGTATGGTTACTCAGCCAATGGTTAAGGCATATGTATGGTAACCCAAACAATGGGTATGGTGTAAGAAAGCCTTGATCAATAGTATAATTACTAGTTAAAAAAATCTTATCCATTCAAGTAAATATGTAACTCAAGATTTCAAGATTTCAAAACAAGTCTTGTTTATGAGTTTGTTGTCCACATTGAAAGCAGCTAGTATTTAAGTGTAACCAGTTGGCTGCAAAAAACAAAGCAAAAGATTTGGTCTATGTTCATTCCAACTTGCACCTCCTATCACATAAGGAAATTGACTACAAGGGGTGGTGAAGAATTGGGATATAGCCCCTGGGTGTGCCAACTTGCATGCATCGGCTTTAGAGCTTGCCCAAAAACCAACCAGCTAATAACAAACTTTGCATGTCAAACTATTCTTCATATAACAAAAGATGGATTTTACATTTCAAAGCAAACTCAAACTTTACAACAGGTTAAAATTTGATTTGAAAAAATCACCTCTTGCGACAATTACGAACAAGCTAAATGTGGAAGGTAACTCGTATACCATATTTACTTCAGATCCTTGGTTTAGCCAAAAGGCCCATTCCTAACCTTGCAAAAAGCCATAAGAAAACAAAATTAACTTTACATTTAGCATCAAAACATGTAAATTCTAGCCATCAGTTTTATCTAAGAATCATCCCCTATTATAATTCATATAGAAGATATGTTCTTATCTTAAAATGACTATATCTGTTCTTATCTTGAAACAACTATGTCCGTCCACATTATTTCTTTTATCTTTGTAATATAAATTAAAAGGGTTTGAAGTTTTGCCTTATGATGATTTCCTGAGACCACAACATTATGTTCCACTGTCCATTCTTTTGTTTTATTCAATAAAGGTTGATTTTCAAAAAGATATAGGCGGACTCCTGGAGCTTGATCGATATTTCTCACCTATATAAATCCAAAATAAAACGTCAGTTTTTATGTTCAAGATACTAAAAGAGAAATGTCACGTTATAAAACTCACCAAGAGACCCTTGTACCAAATTGACTATTTCTGAGAACACAAATGTATTTTAGAATATGTGATATGTTTACCTAAACAAATATGCAAGATTAGTAGACTCATTACTGATATATATCAAATGAACATCACAGAAACTTACTAATATGCTCTCAACAAGCAGCTCGTTTGCTTTTAATAAATGAGAAGAGTTGAGCCCAATTTCCATTTTCTCAGAGCCATATGCACCAAACATCAACCAAAAAGATCCTGAATATCATTCAAAAGAGAGAGATTAACCATGATATAGCACTAGACAGCTAATAATAGATCAAATTTTGTGCTAATATAAACTTAATATAACAAAAATAACTCCTCTTTGTAAATAGCAATTTCCAGTTATTTGTGATAATTAGAGAATATGTATGAGTCAATAAAAATCACGAACATTCCATGCAGCTGTAAATCTAAGTTGCTGGTTCGGGTTCACGTTCGGTTCACGGGCTCAGCTAAATTTTTTTGGGGGGTTTGGATTTGTAAAACATGTAAAAATCATATATATATATATATATGCAGCCTAGAAGCATGAATTAGGATTAGAATATTACATAGCATCATAGAAACAATAAAACCACCATAAACTTGAATGTCATTTAAAATATCCATTGGAAGAAATCTTGAAACCAAGATACAGATAGAATATCTTGAAGCAAAAACAGAGAGCAAAAGAACTACATGTCTTAACAGTAATCACAGAAAAGATGCTTCAGCGATGAGCATCAAAGACATGGAGGATTTTCCCATGGAAGACACTGTTTGAAAAACATATGCATATAGCTCAGAATGAACCCAAATCCATCATAGTATAAACAAGAACTCAACCTCCAAATCCATCACTGTTGCCTCCTCCACTTTCTATATAGGAAAAATTCAAACCTCTCCATTCATGACTAGTCTTAAGCACCATACCTTTCATCATGGAAAGAGGCTTCAAGTTCAAAACGTCGTTAAATATGACCACATCACCTGTGGGTTGAGTGGCGACTGAGGAGTCATACAGTGCTGCCACTGCAATCCATCACTGTTGATTCATTTACTACATTATTACATGCTGTGATCGCTTGTGGTGGTTGGATTGGATCCTCCTCCATCAAAGCCACATTATCATCATCCGTTATCCTGTGGTCCTCATTCTAAGTGACATTATCTAGCCTGACTTCTGATCTAATGTCAACTCCTGCATGCATGTGGGAAAGTGCAAACCCACAGAGGAACCGAACCAGAAGCAGGATCCGGTGCGAACCGAACCTGGATCTGGCCCTGCAGGAGGCGAACCAGTAACATAGCTGTAAATTGAAGGAGTTATTTCCAATTTAAATATGACAAAATTGCTTTTATAACTAAGAGCTAGGAGATGATCTAATGCTTATCAATTGTCTAGAAAATGTCAATTTGATTTACAATGAAGAGAGAGATATGCAAGAAGCGTTTACTTGTGATAGAATTTCATAAGAAAAACAAAATAGAATGCCCTTGTTCTCCAAAAATCCTCTCATTCTCATCAAAACTAGATTGGAAAGTTGGCATACTTGAAATTTCAAACTGATGATGGTGTTTTGTTATAGCAATGTTTCATATTAAGAGATTATTGACAGTGCGATGGCAGACAAAATTCAAATAAAATATCAAATGAACCATGGGCTTTGACTACCTCCAATGTTTGTATGCTTAGAAGCATACCAAGCCTTACCAAATCACCAAACTGGTGAGCAAACCAACCCTTGCCAGATCACCAAACTGAGAGGCATTCATAATTGCTTAAATAGTGAATCATTGTGTAACAAACAAGGTGTGATTGTTATGAAACCTTTTCCCCAAAGAGAAAATAAGGATATTAAAGCATTAAAAAGGAGATAGAAAAATAAAGGATAAATGATCTTTTGATTAAAATGGAGATTGATGAATAATATTTATGAAGACTCTTTTAAAAGGCGAGGAATAATTATATTTATTAAATATTAATTCAAAGCAACTTTTGTGAAAAGGTGTGATGGTTTAGAAGCCAACCCTTAAGGCTTATATAAAGCATTTGTGTGAGGCTTGGAAAGAGCATGGATATCACTCAAGGAAGAAGAAGGTGGTTTGGTGGGGCTATGAGCATTGGAGAAGGGGCACACAGAGTGTGTCCAAATCAGGGTACAGAGTACACCCAGGATTATCCTAGCCAGGGCTTTGTGCAAGCAGGCACAAACTGTGTTTTTACACAGGTCCTCCAAAGTGTGTCATATTTGTGCAAGCAGGCACAAATTGTGTTTTTACACAGGTCCTCCAAAGTGTGTCATAGTCAGAGCCAATACCACTGAAATCTTCCTAGGGTAAGAGTGACTTTTCAAAGAGTTATTGATTCAGATAAATACTAAACTCATTCCAAGATATTTTTAATTATAAATGAGATGGAATTGATTTAATTAAATTCTTTAAAGATGCTATTTATTTCCTTTTTATCATAATCATATTGTTGGATGCCAATTTATGTATTATTGATGCTGTTTTTAATTTGCTGAAGTCTCAAGCTAGATAACATTGATTAATAAGCGTTTTTGTGCATTTGTATCTAAATTATAAATATAATTTAAAATCTTTAAACATAGTTATTTACAGTAATTAATCTACTGCCATATAACAATAAAATTAACTCTGATATATTACATTTATCCAATTTTAACACTTGGAGAAAAGTAGCATTACAGTGATTGTGAAGAGTGACATAGTTTCAAATTCTCACACCACAATAAAGCAACCCATATTGTATCTTTGAATTGAAAAGACTCTTTGTTCAATTAATGGGATTTGATCTCAGTGGAATAGATATCTTAAATACATCTATTTAAAAGACAACAAAAAATATCAATGTAATACATTATTTATATAATTAATAATTAATAATTTATATATAAATTATTTTTCTTCATATATCCTAATGCAGTCTAGACCAGGGAGTCTACTGAAAAACTAGCCAGTTTAGCATTCTCCTATGTGGGTAAGAATGCAAGCCTGCCACTATTTTTGGCAGCCTTTGATGCAGGAGAATCTAGATCCACAATTGATCCTACAACACCAAAAACAACAGTAAATTATGGTTTCAGTGTTCTTTAATTTTGAGTGATTGTTGCATGGTAGTTTCTTGTCAACTTGATTTCATGGAGAGTTGATACAAGAAGGTTGTAGGTTTCCAATAGATTTTAGACCATCTGTAATTGTGCTATAGGCCATCTTCAATTGCTGCAAATCAATTTCTTGTGTAAAAGAGTTGCTTCAAGAACTCTGTTATTTATTACATGTCATGTCCCCTTCTCAAGATTGAAGATATTGACTGGTTGGAGATCCATAGCCTATCTCTTTTCCCATAGGCTAAGGGATTTCGTAAGGGAATTAATTATAATTTGGGGCCTAATTATTGTTTTAAAAAAGGCATATTTAAGTGTTTCTTTTATAAGGCTGTCTAAATGAGACTTTGAGGCCTATGCATTTAATTAATTAAAGTTACCCTTTTAGTTTTCTATTGGAGGGAAAAACAATTAATAAACAGCCCAAAATTGTAGCGCCTATATGTGTAAAGGCAAGAGCCCCCTTTTGAGCATCCATTATATCATTGTTGTGAACTGAATTTTTAAATTTGAACTCTCAAGGATGAAACCTATTAAATGGCAAGTTCCAAAGGACAAAACCCCTCTTGGAATCAATTTGATTTGGGGACAAAAACCCTCTATTCTACTGAAGCAAATTATACCAGCTTAAGTGATTGTCATTTGCAAGCAAATTAGCGAAATTGGCAAAATTCTGAGGTCACATATTGCTGCACTAATCTACAATAGTGACGTCTTCCAGCATATCATCTTTGTACAGTCAGCATATGTTATTGACAAATTTCATAGTTGATATTAATTATTAAGCCCTTACTTTCTGGTTATATATATATATATATATATGAAAGTGTACTAAATTTATTTTCTAAACATATATTGTCATGATGTTACATTTTTTCCAATGCAATTGTGAGACTTCAATATTTAACACAATAATACGATTTATTCCTAAATTACACAAAGAAAATATCATTAACATAAAGAACTATTCATAGACATTATTGTAAGATAATTTTAAAACACACAGATCAAATGTTTATTGATTAGAAGTGATAATATTACATCTTTCCATGTGACTATGTGAATACTTCTTCAATAATTAGTTTTAACTTTTATTTGAAATATCTCATAATTTATAATAAATTATATATTGACCTTTCAAATCCTTTACATCTTATGATACTAAATCATTCTTTTTCCTCCACCAGATAATGGGGTAAGCAAGAACAAAATTAAGCGAGCAATTACTTTGTGGATTTTGCTTAAGTAAGGATTCTCAAAACTCAAGTTTAATGGTTGGTGTGTTGCAACTCACAAGGTAACCTAGGCTAGGCATGTGTTAGAGTGATGGTTCAGTCACCCTTGGGCCAATTTGTCAGAGGGAGATTTTTCTTCTTGGACAATAAAATGAATAATGAAGCAAAGGCCTTAATCTTTTTGGAAGGCCTCAAGATGGCGACTTCACTTTCATGTAACAATTTAGAGGTTGAAGGTGACTTGTTGAGTCATTTGTGGGGTGAATAACAATTTGGTGCTAGAATGGAAGCTATGGAATATCCAAGAGGTAACAATTTAGAGGTTGAAGGTGACTTGTTGAGTCATTTGTGGGATGAATAGCAATTTGGTGCTAGAATGGAAGCTATGGAATATCCTAGAGGAAACTTTGATCACTCCTCCCTTCAATAGCATCTACTTCAAACATTGTTATAGGAAGGGAGCCAAATTGCAAAACTCCTTGCTAACGAGGGCTTAAAGCAGCCCTTGTTTACCGCAAAGGTTAGTGATTCCCCTAACGAATGGGATATATCTAACTTGTTGTCATAGGATTTTACCATCCCACCCCCTCCCCCACTTATTGTGGAACCAACCTTTAGCTCTCCATTTTTTTAGAAATTGGCATGTATTGTAATGAATGGGTGAGGGGGATGGCAGCGACCACCAACATGTCAAGACTTGGCACATAGCACCTCATTGCCAAGTTTATGGCACTCACTTGGCAATTATGGGGGACTCCTTTCAAAACTCATTGATCCCTATTTGGCAATGCATTCTTGGCTATCATTGTTTTGGTTTTTTCTTTCATTGTCTCGCAAGTTGTAGCAAGTGATGGAATCCAAAAGGCTATCACTTCAACATTGCGCCTCCAGTAGGGACTCCACTTATGCAGGGGCTATTTATGATCGCCACTTCCGCAATACCTTTTGCATCCTATTGTTTTGGTAAAGGAAGATCTTTCTAGCACTCGAGCTCTACACCCTTGGGCCTCCATAGTTGTAAACTTCAAGTCGAAATTGAGCTCTGGATTCTAAGTAGGATCGTCCCAAATGATGAGGTGATTACTCTAGGGTCCAATTATGAGTCGAGCTCTCCTGTAAGGCATTTGGCCCCCATTCACCTACAACATTTTAAAGAGATTCTCAAACTCAGCCAAGTTTTCGTTTCTTTGGTGAAGAAGCATCAAATGTGGCCCTATTTTATTAGAATCTAGCTTTATATATTGATAATCTGGGGATTATTTAAAGGGATGGGAGCTAGAAATTTCAAGTGCCTGCACCCTCACATTGTTATCCATCACTAGCGTAGTAAGAGATAAACTCACTCCTTTTTGGAGTCTAGAGCCAAAGTCAACCCCAATTTTGTGTCTAATCGTGGCTCTTGATATGGTTTTTCTCTACAGGTTTACTATCTCTCTTTTTCACTAGTCTCTCTTTCTGGGTGTTGTACTCAGCTCACGACAGCACTGGTATTATGTTTTTTTATTTGGGAGTCAGTATGCTGTTGCTTCCCACTTTTATGCACCCTAAAAGTTTTTGCAGAAGCTTTTCTTTGAAGGAATGGCCCCTGATAAAACCCACACTAAACAAGCAAAACAATAACAAATGTTTGCATCAATACCAGAAAATAAATCTAATTTTTATTTTAATGACATATTCGCTAGCATGATCTATTTTAAAATTTATACACAAATTTTCCCAAAAGATGCATTCTTACTTTAAAGATAGATGCTCTCTTGCTAGAGGCATTATATATATTGCTTTTGTGCAAATATATAATTATAGTTACTTCAATTTTTACATGTAATGTATAACTTTTAATAATGGCATCTGAAAAAGAGGTTTAATAATATAATTTCACGATCGTTTTAAAGAAAGAAAAATCCAAAAATCAATAAACAAACAGCTAACAAATTTTAACACAGTTTACATGTAAGATATTAGCATACATCTTAAAAAACAGAGTGCGTTTTTCCCAGACACTAAAACAGCTTTTAAATAAAGCGTGGCATAAAATTGCAAATATCCCCACTTACCGAATATTGTTAAGAGGATAGCAGCAACGACAACGAAATTCCAGATATCTCTAGGAGTAAAGGGCTCGCACTGCCCAAGAAGCGGCGCCCTATTATACCTCGAGCAATCATCGCGCCACCTCCTTCCTAAATGATTACTTCTTCTAGAGGCAGAAGAATTTATCAAGGTTGAGAAAGCGCCGCCTGAGCCCACTGAACTGAATGCCGAACTTCCGCCAGAGAACGCTCCGCCTGAGCCCACTGAACTGAATGCCGACCCTCCGCCTGAAAACGATCCGCCTGAGCCCCCTGCTCCGTGAGCTCCCATAATTTTCAAGAAACAAAAATAAGAATGGTTTTTGTTTTCTTTGTTATCAAAACAAATAGCAGAAAACACAGGATTACAGAAAATTAAAATGACTCTTTCAATTGTCAGCTGTTCTTTAAACTATCTTCTTTTCATATTATGAGTACCTGCCTTCCTTCCTCAGAAGAATGTAGGAAGCAGACTATGAAGACTAATAGGAAGGAAGTAGGAATGGGCTATGAAGATTAGAAGGAAGGCAATAGGAAGCAGACTAAAAAATGTGGAAGATGAATACTTCTGAAAATAGAGATTTCATGGAAAGTTTCTGAAAACTGAAACGGTCACGTAAGGGTTTCGAGGAAGAGCGGTAAAAGCCGGCTGATCCTAGCGGGCTCCAGGTCACAATTATTGGGTCGTTTTTCTACTTATAAAATAGAAATAGAAATTCGACTGCTTAACTTCTTCTTTTTTAAATATAAAATTAAAAATTAAAAAAGACTAAATTTCTGTACATTATTCTTAGGTTAATTTATTAATTTTTTTTAAGCAGTGTTCAACATTCAAATATTATTGATTAATAATAAAAATAAAAATTATATAGTTATTTTAATTTGAAAATATTTATTTGGATCAATTTATTTATAGGAATGAATAAATGATTGTTAAATTCATTGTTTTCTTATATATTGAAGACGAAAATTCACATTAAAAATTCAAAGTTTAGATGTGTTTTGTTGAATTAAAAGTAAATATTATACTAAGTTTGTAGTCAACAAAATTTAAATAATTCAATAATTTTTTACAAGAAAATTTGTATTTTTCTCTCAAATAATTAAATTTAAAATTCTCACAAAGTGAAAAAATATTTTTCATTCATTAATTAAATCAAAAAGAGTAATTTAGTATCAAGAAGAGCAATTTTTTTAGTATCAAGAAGAGTAATTTTTAGTATCAAGAAGAGTAATTTTTATCATGAATTAAATCAAAAATTATAATAGCTGTCATTTCCTTCTTGAAAGGCTAGCCTAGTTTATTGTTCATAAATTTCCTTATTTTTGAAAGGCCAACATTATCTCAATTATTTTACTTATAAATATTTATAATTTATTGATTAATAATAAAATAAAAAATATATATTTATGTTAGTTTGAAAATATTTATTTGGATCAATTCATCTATAAAAATGAATAAATGATTGTTAAATTTATAATGAGAGATGGGTTTTTTTGAACCACTACTTACGAAAGATGAGTCAATGAGTGACTCATAAAACTACACAGTTGAATCCTCATATCAATATCACAATTTGACACATTGTGGGAAATACCTCCTATTTATCAATTGATGAGCTAAAGGGGCTCTATAATGAATGGTTCATAAGGCACAACACTTGTTGAAGGTTTTACTAACGAGGTTGCAAGCTAAGTGGGCTTAACCTTGGAGAAAACTCCATGATTAAGCACACTTGAATTGGAGTTGTACTGGGATGGGTGACCTCCCAAGAAGGCCTAGTGCTTCACCTCTATGAGCATCACCTAGATGCAATGAGTGCTAAATGGACCATTCATTATCATGAAAAATGAGTTCTTGTGAACCACTACTCATGAAACATGGGTCAATGAGTTTGACTCAAAAACTACACGGTTGAATCATGATAGCAATATCATAATCAAACCATATTTGAATGTATTATTGTTGTGTGTAGTGAAATAACGATTTTAGGTATAACTAAGGTGCTTTAAATTTCACAGTATTCTTTTTCGATTCATTTTCATCTTTGGAACAACTCCTTTTTCCTGCTCATTATATTGAATAAGTACAAATTGGTCTCTTTATTTTTTCACTCTCTTTAAATCCCCCATTTTTCCCTTGTTTGTACAAAATGCTCTGATTTTCGAACTTGGTGAACTGGACTTAAGCGAGGAAGATGTCTCCATCCTCAGCTTCGAACATGGTTGACAAGTTAGATAAAATGAGAATGAATGAGAATAAGATTGGAAGAATTTGATGAGTGGCATTGCAATAATTTGTGTGTGGGTAGTTTGGATGAAGTGCCTCCAAAGTTGCAAATGTCCATGTGTTTATTTTATTTGCAAGAACTTGCTAGGGCTTCATATTTTTTTTCTCTGCCTCACAATATACACTACCACCAAGCTGCCAAATTTTGCAAATCTACCGGTTCTCAACAAATCTAATCTCTATATATTATTGAGTGATGTTTTCTCACCACTTCTATCTTTGTCAAATATGGCAGAGCTTCAGGTGGAGTAAGGACAACTTTGCCTCATTGGGTTGGCAATTGTCTTCCAAAGAATTGCTCATTACATTCAAATGGAACTGTTCATGTCACCTCTTTACGTCATTGTGAGCCTGTAAATATAAATGCATATGCAAGGCACTCAATTGTTTGACAAAAACCTCAATAAAATATATGCAAAATATGGAATCAGAGGCAAGCTACATGAACTCTTTGATAAAAAGCCTCAATTAACTGTAAGGAGACTATGGAAGCATAGGCAAGCTGCATAGAAATATTTGGCAAAATGTCTCAAAAAAAAATTCTCGAAATGTGACACATACATACATATGTATATATGTATAAATACAATATATATATAAATTTTCTAAACATTTGTAAGTAATATAATATTAGTATATATATTTTTAATAGTCTATATATATAAAATATGATGAGAGGTCTTTTTGTTTTAAATCAATTTCTAACATACATAAGTGCAATAAGAACCTCAAGATTTATTCCTTCCATGGATGTTGATTTTCAATGCAACAGAAGAAATTGGTTATTTTAGGTGTGACTCTTTCATTGGGGTTCTATTTATCTATATTTAAATTGGCAAAAATTCATCTTTAATATGGTTTACATATAAGAACATATTTTAAAATTTAAGATTTGTTTGTAGCATATGTTCAATTGTCCAATTTCATATATGAAAAACATGTAAGAACAATGGCAAATATCCATCATAAGAAAGTTGATTCTACAATTCAGATATTGGTGAATCACCTATCAACTACTAGGTCTATGAAAATTAATTATTTAAACAATTACAATCAAACAAAATATTCACATCCTTCATCTTCATTCATAGTTACCTTTTTCAAATTATCTAAGTAGATGATCAAAAGCTTGTTTGATTCCACCCCCTCTAGGATTTGTGAAATTGAATTTTGATAGGGCTACACAAAGAAATCTAAGGTTATCACTTGAGCTAGGTGTGAGATTTATATACCATTGATCCCATCAATCCATCTTCAACACTACTTTAAAAAAATACAATAATCTTATTTACATAAGAATGTAAGAAAAAATGTTCCATAAATTAGATACTTGCTATTCAAAACATGTGTAGCAAATAATTCATGGTGAAGGTACTCAACAACACCAAACAACTAGACATGAATAGCAAAGTCACTACCTCTTCAAACAAGAGAACCTTGAAGTCTTCAAGGACACATGAATAACACTAGGTTTGGTCACAACTAACAAACTCATCAAACTGAAGTAATCTTTATTTGATAAAAATAGAACTAGAAAGTCCCTAAAAATAGAGCCATTTATTAGTACTCAAATTTGTTCACTTCTTAAACCCTGAAAATAATTCAAGATCCAAGTCCAAGGAAGATCAACTTGGGATTAAGGGTTGTATTTATGATCAACTAAAAGACAACTTGAGCCAATCCATGAGAGAGGGGAAGTCTTTTATTCTTCTTTGGGCTCTTTAAAGATAAGGGGTATTCCCTAAGGTTTGATTAAGGCCAATTATAGATAAATTAGGGTTAGTGTGAAGCTAGCATTAGGGTTAGGACAAAGCTTAAGGTTACAATTAGGGTTAGCAATCCAGTTAGAAACAAAGTTGCAATTATAGTTAGGTTTAAGATTAGAATTAGGTTACAATTAGGATTAAGGATAACATTAGAATTAAATGTAATTTTATGGTTAGGATTAGGTTAGGGTTAGAAATAAGTTACAATTACAACTAGGGTTAGGTTTAGGATTAGCATTAGGGTTATAATTAATTCTATGGCAAGGGTTATAGTTAGGAGGAGGTTAGGGTGATGATTACAATTATTGTTAGAATATAAAAAGGTTTAGCGTTAGGTTTAAAATTAGGATTAGTGTTAGGTTTAGAATTAGTGTGAGAATTAGGGATATAATTAGGGTTAGGGTTAAATTTTTTTACAAAAGGTTAGGGTTAAAATAGAATGAGGATTCAATTAGTATTAGAAATAGGTTTAGGGTTCAATTAGGGTTAGGGTTAAGGATAGTGTTACAGATAGGTTTAGGTTTAATTAAAGTTATGAAAAAGAATGGGGTTAGGGTTAGGGTTAGGCTTCAATAAGGGTTAAGATTAGGATTAGGGACAAGGTTTGTTGGAGTAATTAGGATAATCACTTGATAATTAATTAATCATCAATTAATTATTAGGTCTCTTATTACTTTAGTTCGCTTAAGCTAAATTTTGGAGTGTTTTTTTATTAGTTTGAATTAAATATAGGACAAGTTGTCGCACTGTATGATATTAGAACACTTGTCACTATCTAGTCAAATCTTCATCTAGGGTTTACTTTTGCATGCTTTTATAAAGTTTTCACATTCATTGTAATAATTCAATTCAGAACCATTCAAGTTAATAAATTTCCCATATCAGTGCTCCACTGGATTCAATCTTTTCTCTCTTGGATGCATAGCAAATCAGTTGCTTTGATCTTTCTTTTGTGATAGGATAATAGCTTGCAGGTGATTTTAGGGTGTTGTGGAATTCAATCATCAACTTTACAATGGTATCAAAGCTTCAGATTTGTAGCCTCTTGTCCATATTTTGAGAGATCCTATCTTGAGAAAAATCTTCTAGTTTTTTAATCTATTTTTCTAGAAAAATTCAAAAAAATCATCATCATCATCAATTTTACTTTCTTTTTTTTTTAAATTGCAAAAAGAAGCAAAAAGCAAAAAAAGTTTTAAAAAAAGCAAAAAAATCTTTTAAAAAAATTTGCCACCCACTAGCCACCAACCAAGTTTTTTTGCCTTTTTTGACCTATTTTTGTAAATTGGTCATAACTTGGGCATACGGTGTTGAAATCGAGCAAACGAGATATCGTAAAAAAGTTGGTTCTGAGCTCTTTCTAGTGGTGTAGGTCTCATTATCACATTTTTCTGTTGAATCTTGTTATTCTCAGTCAAAATCAGATCTTCATTTTGCACTTCTAAGCTCATAATTTTTTGCCTATATCTCTAATTTTCATGATTCAAGTGACATTGGAAAGGTATTTTAGAGCTTTTAAATCTATTCATGCACTTTTTTCAGAATTTGCCCCGGGTATATTTTATTTAGTATTTTTTATTTACACATTCTACTTAATTACTTGGACGTCTTGGCACTTGGAAAGGATTTGTTTGTGTAAGATGACATCATTTGATATGTTTTATCAGTACTAAGGTTATTAGTCTCTATTTTTTTCATTTGAGTGAGTATAATGGGTTTTTTTGTTCATTCTTATGTGATCAACTTAGACAAGGACAATTATGAGTCTTAGTGAAATCACATCCTGACACATCTTTGGTGGCTTGATATTTTTCCTTATTTGTATGGACTCGTACCTACACCAAACACACCAGGGAGTTTATCAACATGGGGTATTATCAGAGATCATATTGTAGGGGTTATTTGTTCCAGTGTTGATCTTAACACTATGTGTGTTGTATTGGACATTGAATGTCCCCACACACTTTGGTCATGACATTGGGAGACCCGTGGAGACCCTCATATCTCTTCATACCTAGAGGATCCTACTACAGATTGTCTCATCCCTCTTGCAGATGCAAATTCCATACCCTTTGATGATGATACTTTAGAGGAGCTTGAGTATATCATAGGTCTTGCATGTTCCGATAGTTCAAAGATGTGTCTTCATGTTGGCACTCTTTAGATTGAGAATACATCATCATCTCATATTGTTCTTGATCAATTTGACATCGCCACATCTTTAGCCCCTATTGGTTTAGTGCAGTAGGAGATACATCTTCCTAACACAGCTACTTGGGATTTGTATCTTACAAACATATCATCCTTGTTTGTAGAGTCCTATATTGCAGATTTGGAGGATTACTTTGATGAAATTCATCTCCTCTTCATTGACAACCACATCAATATTGTTGGCCAACCATCTTCATCGCCTTTGCATCTTGTTCTCCATCAATCTTTGCAGGATCTTGGATTGGCATCGTCACTTTTTAACATGTGGATACATGAGTAGTTTTCAGAGGCACACATCATTTGGATTTGGATTCCAACATCACCCATCCTTTTAGATTGGCTTCTCCAATCACTAATGGATCCGTTTCTTCCTAAGGGGAGAAATGTTGTTTGCAGGCAATGGATCATATTCTATCTCCAAGCGTTCATCATTGGCATGGGAGCTACTTCTTTATGGGGGTATTCATATCCTCCTTTTCTTTCTCCTATTGGGGGGACATCTATTGTACTTTTGTGATAGAAGCAATCCTTGGTGGGTCACATTGAGTCCTCCTTCTATCCTTCTTTCACTAGTTCAGTCATTTATTTTTCTCTCTTTTGGAGAGGAGTTTTTTCCCATGTGGTTTTCTCCTTTTCTCTAGTTATGAGAGATTCATTTATTTGTACATGGGTACCTCATCAGGACTTGTATCTAAGACCCATCCATGCATCCATCATTGCATTCTACATCAATTTTTTATGGCTTCTCCCTAAGTTGATCTTAAGGGGGGTGTTGGAGTAATTAGAATAATCACTTGATAATTAATTAATCATCAATTAATTATTAAGTCCCTTATTACTTTAGTTCACTTAAGTTATAGTAGGAGTGATTTTTTATTATTAGTTTGAATTAAATATAGGACAAGTTGTCTCATTGCATGAGATTAGAACACTTATCACTATCTAGTCAAATCCTCATCTAGGGTTTGTTTTTGCATGCTTTTATAAAGCTTGCACATTCATTGTAATAATTCAATTTAGAACCATTCAGGTTAATACATTGCACATATCATTGCTCTTATGGATTCAATATTTTCTCTCTTGGTTGTGTAGCAAATCAGTTGCTTTGATCTTTCTTTTGTGATAGGACAATAGCTTGTGGGTGATTTCTCGGTGTTGTGGAGTTCAATCATCAACTTCAGCAAGGTTCACTTAGGATAAGGGTTAGGTTTTAATTAAGGTTCAATTAGTGAGGTTTTGATTAGGGTTAGATTTTATAAAATTGATTAAAGATAGGTATATGTATATACTTTATTTTTTATGTTATATAAATTATATATACTGGGAACTTAATTAAGATTACAATTCTATTAGGGTTAAATTAGGGTTAGGGTTAGAGTTAGAATTAAGATTTAATCAAAGTTATGAGTTCAATTAGGGCTAGATTAGCGTTCAATTAGGTTACCTATAGGTCTCAATTAAGGTTTTTTTGGGTTAGGGTTCTATTAAGTTTAGGTCGGTTAAATAAGGGTTTAATTAGGATTAGGGTTAACGTTAAATAAGGGTGCTATTATGATTAGGTTTGGGGTTCAATTTCAATTGAGGTTAAGTTAGGGTTCAATTAGGGTTAGATATAAAATTTAATTAAGGTTATTGTTAGGGTTAGGGTTAAGGTTCTATTAGGGTTAAGATTAAATTAGGGTTAAAGTGTAATTAAGGTTACCGTTAGGGTTCAATTAGGGTTATATGGTTAGGGTTCATTAAAGGTTAGGGTTCAAATATGACTCAATTAAGGTTTAATTAGGATTTAATTAGGGTTAGGGTTAGAATTAGGGTTTACAATAAAGCTTGGGGATAGGGTTAGGGTTATGGTTAAGGTTAGGTTAGAGTTTAGTATTCTAGGATAAAGCTTGGGGTTAGGGTTATGACTATGATTAATATTAAGGTAAGGTTGGGGCTAGGGTTTAACTATGGTTAGGGTTAGGGTTAAAGTTCAAGTTCAATTAGGGTTAGGGTTATAATTATGATTAGTCTTAGAATTTGTGTTATAGTGAGGGTTAGAATTAGTTATTATAATAGTTTAGGATTATGGTAAGAATGGGGATTAGGGTTAGGATGAAGGTTAGAGTTGGAGTTCAATTAGGGTTTTAGGATAAATCTTAGGGTTAGGGTTAGGGTGAGTGGGTTTAGATTAGAGTAATAGTTAGGGTTAAGGCTAGGGTTTAGACTTAATTGGGGTTAGGGTTATAATCATGGTTAATGTTACAATTAATGTTATGATTAGAGTTAGAATTAGTCCCATGGTAGTAAGGATTATGGTTAATATTAGAATTAGGTCAGGATTAGGTTAGGTTAGGATTAGGGTTGGCATTATAGTATAAAGCTTGGGGTTAGGGTTATGACTATGGTTATGATTAAGGTTAGGTTAGGGCTAGGGTTTAATTATGGTTCAACTATGGTTAGGGTTAGAATTAGGGTTCAATTAGGTTTATGATTCAATTAGGGTTAGGGTTACGATTAGAGTTAGGGTTCAATTATAGTTCAGTTAGGGTTAGGGTTAGGGTTAAGGTTCATTTAGTGTTAGGTTTATAATTACAATTAGAGTTCATTTAAGGTTAGGGTTCAATTAGGGTTAGCATTAGGGTTTAGGATTAGGGTTAGGGTTCAATTAGGGATAGGGTTAGGGTTAGAAATCAATTAGGATTAGGGTTCAACTACCTAGGTAAGGGTTCATTTAGAGCTCAATTAGGGTTTGTGTTCTTGATTAGGGTTTAATTAGGGTTCAATTAGGGTTATGTTAGAGTTAGGGTTATAGGATAAAGCTTGGGGTAAAGGTTAGGGTTAGGGTTAAGGTTAGGTTATTGTAAGGGTTCAATTAGGGTTAGGGTTAGGGTTCAAATAGTATTACAATTAGAATTAGGGTTTCCATTAAAATTAGGGTTAGTGTTAGAATTAGAATTATGAATAGATTTAGAATTATGGCTAGGGTTAGAGTTAGAATTAGGGGAGGGATAACTTTAAGAAACCCCCCCCTCAGCAAAGGTGTAAAATCCTGGCAAATCTTTCCTAATATTTGAAAAAATTATTAATTTTCATTGGTGAATCTTATGCACATTATTCAAAAATTTGTAAAATCCTGGCGAATCTTAATGAATAATTGGTAAAAAAAAAAATTCACACTGGCGAATCCTAGTGAATAATCAGTAAAATGATTAATTACAATGGTGAATCTCTCCTTTGAAAATTTTCATAGTTGGTCGGCGTAGTTCCCCCATATTTTTTTTAATATTGAAGCAGGGGCCCGGGGGCGGTAGCCACCGGCGAGGGTAAAGGGGCAGCGCCCCTTGCGGGGGTCAAGGGGACAGAGCCCCCTTGTGGGGGTCGAGGGGGCAACGCCCCCTCGTGGGGTCTGGGGACAACAGCCTCGGCGTGCTCCTATCGCGATACAGGTGGGGTTGAGGGGCAAAGCCCCTCGCCACCAAGCATAAATTCACTATTGAAAATGCATTGGAGCACACACAGATGAAGTGTTTTTAAAAAATTCACTTAAAAATTAAGACTAAATGAAACTTGAAAATTCTACCATTGATTAGCTTTTAAATCAGATGGTTGCAGTGCAAGTTCATTCCATGAGTGAATATCGGTGTGACTAAACATCATCGGTGAGACACTTAGGGATGTCCTGTCGATATGCCGATTTATATGCACTTAGTGAATTCTGTGACTTTATATGCACGTGCCTTTTAAAAAGGTTGTTGAGTCCCGAAATTTATTCTGGGCCACATGATCAAATCTAATCGTGTGGCCCAAAACAAATTTCAGGCCTCAACAACTTTTTAAAAGGCACGTGCAAATAAAGTCACGAAATTCACTTGCAGCCATTTGATTAAAAACATAATCGATGGCAATAAATAATAAACCTATTCAAGGCTAAAATATCACGAAAATGACAGGGTAAACTATTATTAGTGGCGATATTTCCCAAAAATTAATTGTAAGAATATAAAATTACTGGCGAATATAAGTAATATTTGTATTTACAATATAAAATACTGGCGAATCAATTCCGATGACCCGTCGTTTAAAAATAAATGCATTGGCGAATTAATGGAAACAAATTTATTTTTTTGTAAAAACTTGGCGATTCAGCATCCTTTCTAGCTTGTATTATTCGCCATTTTTGGAGGTCCCGATTTCAAATATTCGCCAATTGGCGAAGATTCGCCATTAAAGTTTTCCCTGAATTAGGGTTATAGTTAATGTCAGGGTTATAATTAGGATAAGGGTTAGGGTTACAATTCAATTACGATTAGGGTTAGATTTAGGGTTATAGTTATAGGATAAATCTTGGGGTTAGCGCTCAACTAGGCTTAGGGTAAGTACAATTATGGTTAGGGTTAGGGTTAGGATATTCAATTAAGGTTAGGGTTCAAATAGGGTTAGAATTAGGGTTCAATTATGATGAGTGTTAAAGTTAGGTTAGGATCAGGGTTCAATTAAGGCTAGGGTTTAATCAAGGTTATGATTAAGGTATAATTAGCATTACAAAACTATAAGTAATTCAAGTTAGTGTTAGAATTAGGATTATGATAAGGTTAGAATTATGGTTAGGGTTATAATTATAATTAGGGTTATAGTTAAGGTTAGGGTTAGAAGTAGGATAAGGGTTAGGATTAAAACTAGGGTTGGGGTTGAGGTCCAAATTAAACCCTGACTCTAACTCTAAAAATAATACTAATTCTAATTGTAGCCCTAACCCTAACACTCATAATAATTTTAGCTCGAACCTAATCTCTAATTTTATCTCTAACCCTAACCCTAATACTTTAATAACAACCACAACTAGTAATTTTTTTGAGAACCTTTTTACTAAATTAAAAGGAACCCTAATTATTCCTCAAAAGCTAGCTATCAATAGAGTGACATCATTGTTCGAGTGCCCGAAAACAAAAAATGTCACATACGATTAACATCAAGAAGATCATGACATCATCAACTTACCTTACAATGCTCTACAGTTACTCAAGGGAAAAAATGCTAACAAACAACTATTATGTTTCCTTTGAAAGATTAATGATTCTTACAAATAGGCAAATTATTGTTTCAGAAATATTACAAATCACATATATCGATAGGAGGCTCAAAATTTATTTTTAATGGTAAACATGACTACCTACCATTCCTCGCAATGTGTTTGATATTATGACCCCTAACAACTTACTAATTAAAATTTACTGATACAACCCCTTCCTTTTTGTGACATCTTGCTAGAGAAATTTATATTAACTCTTGGCTCAATAAATTAAATTAGGTAAAATGTCGAGTCCTAGATATGAATAAATAAAATAAGATTTTTATTAAGTTTTGATCATGGATAAATCGGTATACCTTCTTCCATTTGGAGGTAACATGGTGATACAATGGAGTTTGGTGCTTTCCTTCAACTACCAATAAAAGATCAGATAATCCTCAACATAACAACAATATTATCTAGGGTAGTGGCTTAATATAATTGACAACAATTAACTTAAATTATTATTATTATTATTATTATGTTTAATAGCCCTCCTTACAAATGATAAATCATGCTCATGTTTATTTGCCCACTTCTTAAGAAGGATGTTTGTTAAAACGAATTTAAGGATAACAATGCAAATTTGTTGAGATTTTTATTTAATCACAAAGGATGAGGATAAACAATTGTTTTAATCAAGTAATGTCTTAGTAATATATAGAGTTTAATTCCTCTAGATTTAATTATATTTTGGTGGTGTCCTAACATATTTTGACCACGGTTTACTAAATTTTGACTTGAAGTCCTCAAGTAAGAGATTTCAAACCTTTTTTTTTCTTTTAGTCATTTAACTCATCATTTTTTTGTGTGTGATAGTTTGTCTCATCTATCAAGTTAATTTCCTATATATAGAAAATATTATAAATATATCTAGTTAACTAACTACAATTATCTTCCTTACATACCAAATTTTAAATGAGTATATATTAAAAAAAAAATGAATTTTTGAAGCATCAATAAGTTTAATTACCTACTCACCTCATAAAAGTTGAATTCTCTTTAATATTGAAGGATGATTTCAATCATTTGGATGGAATTCATCTCCACCATTGGATCACAAAAATTGCCCTAACAACCCATTTTTAACACTAAAACCCTATATTCTATTTTCTTGATCATTTCACAAGACTATGGAGGAGCAAAGAGAAAATCTACCATGATACTCAACCTAGAGTTTAAGGCATTGGGGAAAATAGATTTAACACCTTTCAATGCAACATGTATGGCTGTGCCTAAATAGTTTGGACATTTTGAAATGCTCAAGCAGTATTTTTCATATGTGTATTTTTTTATACCTTATTTTTCACTTTGCAGGTTTGGATGCCCAACATACCCTTGCTATTGTGGGTGACTTCATGTATTTTTACTATTTCCTTTTATATTATCCTTCTAGATCAGATGTTGTAGGTGAGATTCATACACTCATGTTGAAGGAGTCCATATCCAAACCATAAGTAGTGCCATGAATTTCACGCTTGGTTCTGGAACATTTTCTTTTTCTTTTTTAGTTTATATCAAGCACAAGGTTTCTATTGAAGATATGCTTGAAACTACAATAATGGTGACCCTAAATTGGGTGGCAGAGTCATTGCACGCAGGAGTGTACTGGCCACTTATAGAGGTAACTTGATTGTTTTATTTTTGAGAATCAATTTACATTAATTTCTTTGCAAAAACTTATGTATATGCAATATACTATTAAACTACAATGTACAAAAATATATGTAACAATATCTTCTATCAAACATTGCTAGTTATTTTGGATTTCTTGTGCAGGATTAATGGAGGAGGCAAGGAACATTTTATTTGATTTTAGATCTACTCATATTGATTCACAAGATAGTGTATATAACCATTATTTTATTTTGTTGACAATAACTTTATATTTTATTTTTTAAATATGGATTTAAATCTGTAGGTTTGAATAACATTACCTTACTGTGGTATTTTTTTGTACAGATTGTGATGTTTACTGTAAATTTAATTTTGCAGAGAGCATATATATAAAAAAAGTTTATAATGGGAGAGGGTGAATGCCTCCCTCATGGGAGTCGTGGCTCCCATAAGGGTCGTCTCCCCATGTTTGGGAAGAGCATAGTAGGGGGGAATCCCATGATTGCTAAATTAAATAAAATATATACAGTATGTGTTAATATAATTTATATTATATATTTTTTATATAAAAATACATGACTTACATTATAATATAATTCATGAATATAACCCCATTAATGGGGTTCAAAGGGATGATCCTTCTGCGAACTCGAGGTTGGGTGTAGTATGGATGGCTTGAGAGGAAGGTTGACTAAAATTCAACTTTGATGGGAAAAAAAGTTAACCCAAGGGAGAGTGGGATTGGGTGTGTGATTAGGGACCACAAGGGTTCAATTTTGATGGAGAAATTAGTTCATTTTGGGAAAGGAACCAATAATGGAGTGAGTTTAGGGCCACACTAATCGACCTTCAAAGTGCCATCCAAGGCAAAATCAGGAAGATTCACTTAGAAGGAAATTCTCTAATAACTATAAACATAATACAATGAGGGTGGGCATCGAATTGGAAGCTCAAAAATGGCTAATTACGTCAAAAGCGTGTCTTATTTGAAGTGAGCAAGCTCACTTTTGCCATCGACGGTTCAAATTATCGTAAAAGGGCTGCAAGAAGATGGAAGTAATGGTGGCCGTTCGTTTTTTTTTTTGAAAATTTGCCTCCGATTTACAGCAGGGTGAACTCCCGTACCGATGGGACGATCGTTCAAATGATCGCACCCCTCCGCAAGCGTTGTCCAGCAACTTCATTTTCCATCTCTGTCCGCAAATCTCAAAACCCTTAACCTATTATAATTGTCTCTGCCCTTTGACAAGGCACGCGAAGTGTTTGACAAGATGCCTCAAAGAGGTGTGGTCTCATCGACTGCAATGCTTGTAGTATATGCACAAAATGGATTTGTTGAAAAGGCTTTAGAAATTTCCAAGCAAATGCAATTATCAGGTTTAAAGCCAAATTCCGAACCTTTGCCAGTATCCTCCCCGACCATGCCAAAATGGGAGCTTTGGAACAGTATGCAATCCATCAAAGCATAAAGGATAGAGGAACTTTGTTAGATATTAGAGTAGCAACTGCCCTAATGGACATGCATGCAAAAAGTGGAAGCATTAGCAAGGCATGTGAACTGTTTGACAGAATACGTCACGTCAAAAAATCTCATCTCATGGACTGCAATGATTGCAGGACATGTATAAAATGGGTTTATTGAGAAGGCTCTAGAAACTTTCAAGCAAATGCAGTTGGCAGGTGTAAAGCCAAATTCCACAACCTTCGCCAGTATCCTCCCTGGCCGTGCCAAAATGGGAGCTTTGCATCAGGGTATGGACATCCATAAAGGGAATATTGCGTCCTGCTGAAGGAGAATATGCATGGAAAAATGGAGTAGGGACATTTGTGCCATTTCTTGCTTTTGGATGCACTCCTCTACTTTCCTTTCTCATTCTCATTCCATTTACAGAGAATTTTTATCTCAAGTTTGGAGGGGTCTGTCTTCTTGCTGCATTAGCTCTTATTCTTCTTGGCCTGGCCAAAGCCAAAATCTCGGGGCCTAAAACCTTCTTGGCCTGGCCTGTCTTCTTGTTGCATTGGCTGTACTCTTGCACTAGCATGCGCAAATATTGGGCACTTCTACTAGGTTTTGCGTTCCTGCACTGTATGTATGCAGACACCTGTGCTGGTCATAGGGAAAAAGTAACTTTGTTTGTACACTTCCTAACTCTGTCCTCTATTTGATCTTGTAAATCATCATTTTCTTTACCAAATATCTTTCTTAAAAGGACCAGGGAACAGGAATTCATGATGGGAATGGCTTATCAACAAAAAGAAGGCTCACATAAGCTATCTCCCCTCTAAAAAAATATAACATTCTTAGTCTCAAAGATTGAGAAAAATGAATCATTGTGGGGATGGAAACGTAGCCTGTTTTCGTAGCAGAATCCTCAACAAAGAACATATAAACGTGGTGTTAGTTTGTCTAAATGTTTGGCTCATTTTTACCTGAGTTGCTTGGCTCAAAAATCACTATCACCTTCCTAGAAATTGAATGATGGATTAAGCCTATTGGCCTATTGACCCCGTCTTGCAATAAGGTAGGGGACATTGCCCCCTAATCTTGCAAAATGTCAAAATGCTACATCTTGACCTCCTCCATCCCAAAAGGCTAGAGTTTAATAGGGTGAGATCCCAAAAGGGTGAAGAAAAGAGGATTAAATATTACTATATCAATGATATTGAAATTAGGAACAATAAGTACCACCTAGCAATTACATATCAGATTGCAAAGTCATATAAGTTACCAGCGAAGATTGATTAAAAAGTGGCAAATGATTCAATACTTAAGAAGTTAGTTAGAAGCATAATATAATTGAGATCAATCAGGTAGGAGATCTCTTATTCATTTGTGTAGAATATTGTTCATTAGATTGCAGTCAAGCAAATTTTGGAAGCACCAAAGAATTATAGCTTAATTTCAAGCTTGTTCAATAAATAAATAAATAAAAATTACCATCCATACTATAATCAAAACTCTAACCTAGCTAAGTGTTGTTAAAATTTTGGAAGAGTTCGTATTCAAAAGAAGAGAGAGTAAAAATGACAACAAAACTTGCATTAGAATCACGTCGTGTTATACAGCAAAATAGATCGACTGGTAATGAATGATCACCCGGTTAACTAAACTTCTTCAAAGTTAACAACTTCAAAATATTATCCGAAATCAATTGGGTCTCGGCCCTTGCTCTTCTCTCATATTTTTGTCAGTCCTTGTTACTGGAAAATATAAACCTACCTAATCCACTTCTATAAGAATAGAGTTGATTATTAGTCTTGAAGACCAAGAATATTTATGAGAGTCCATCCAATCAAATAAACTGCAATTGTAGCAAGTCCTCCATTGAAGAGAGCCATTAACATAGAGGTAACATAGTTATTTAGAAGTAAGATAAGAATGAAAGTGTTAAAAGAATCATATATTCATTTACCTATTCCTACTCATAAACGAAAACCTATTTGTTTAAGTTATCTATGCTTTAAAGAAGCATGGATATATTTCCTTGCATATGTTAGGAGGAGCTTTTCCTACCATTTTTTTCTATTTTGTCTTTAGCAATTTTTTTATTTCTCTGTTCCTAATTTTGGTGCCTCCTTATTTCCCTTCTTCTTTGTTTTTTTCATCTGGGTCTTTAGAAGGTTTTTTTACCCCTTTATCCATTTAGTTTTTTCTTTTTTATAAAATGGTTTGGTTTTTTCCCATTTTATCTCTTGTACCTGGCGCTTTCTCTTTTTGTCCTTATCCTCTCCTTTTGGCTTAGATTTTTTGCCACTCTTTTGGAGCCTTTTATTTACATTGGTAATTCTATCATTTTCCTACCTCCTCCATGGTTGTCTACATGTTTTTCCCTTGTGATGTTGTTTATATGGCTTTGGTTTTCTACTGCATGTTTTCTATCTTCTTTTTATTATCTCAAGCATATGACTTGCTGGTTTTGGCACCATGTCATTATTGCCCTCAAAAAATTTCCAATCCAAATGTGAGGATTGGCTCGACAACTTTAAGGGTTGCATAGATCATATTTATAGGAAATAAAACAATGGCGGTGCTAAGATAGGGATAAGATTGCAGTGATTAGATTGCAGACAACAAAGATAAGGATGTGCAACAATTAGATTTGGAGATCTGATTGCTTTTGATATGAATGCATTTGATTTGATCTTATTTTATGAAGAAATTTTGCGAGTACCTATTTACAGCGATCTTTTTCCAACATGAGACAACTTCCAAACATGAAACAACATACATGGTGAAATTTGGTACAAAATATAGCCTATAGGCTAAACAAGTAAAACCTATCATCATTGTCTTTTATTACCTTTACTATCTTTTAAAATAGTTCATTTCATAAAGTTATGATTTGCTCTTCTAAATATTTATGATATACTACTCAAAAGAATTCCTACTAATTTGTTACTTTACAAAAATACATATTATCCAAATTTCTAAAAAAAATTACATATATCATCTAAGTGTCTAAAAAAATTTAGTTTCCATGTTAATTGTTATTTTTTCTTCAACATACCTTTGCTTTGTAGTTCAAATATATATTATAGAATAAAATATACTGATAAAAATTATATGTTTATTTCACTCTCTTGTGTTTAGATCTTTTTTTTAGAGTGTCCTAAATTTAAGGACTAGCTTATAAGTGTCATATTCTTACACAATTTGATTCATACTAATATAGTTTGCAATCCCCTTTTAGACATCATCCTCATTCTATTTTTCTTCACCCTATGTCAAATCTACAAAAGTTAATCATGGATATGAATCCAAAACTTGGAAAATTCAAATTCAAATTTAATTTTGCCAACCTCCTCCAACTAGTCAATGTGAATTGGCCTAAAAAAATGTATGTGTTAATTTCTATGCTTGATGATTATCATTAAATGTTCAATCACTCACATTAAAATTTATTAAATAGGTTAGATCATGAAATATACACATAAGTAAAAGAGTTTTAAAAATTACCTACTTATATCATTATCTCAAGTCCATGATTGCTTATATATTATCTTCACAACTTTTACTCAATACAATAAATCTATGTCTTCATCTAAAGGGAACTTAACGTTTACAATTATTCTAAAACCTTAACTCTTACAATCTAATAAATTCCTAAAATTATTTGTAAACATCATCTTTATTTATTTAGACAATAAAAATTAAACTAAATTATATATATATATTTAAAATCCTTACTCATAGAAAAGTCCACAATTAATCGTCGGTTAAAAAAATTTAACTTCTTTATTTATAAAAATAATCTAATATTTATCCCATCATAATTCTACCTTCAAAATCCAAACTATTATATTTCTAACTATTTTAATTCTATATTTGTTTCACTCCTTTCAAATACTATTTTTTTTAACTTCAATAATTTAATAATAAAAATAAATAAAATATTTTAATTGATAATCAACTTTAAATATTAATTATTATAATAAAAAAAAACATGAATTGCTTCCCACTTCAAATCCTCTATTTTTTTTCCCTAAGTACATATTAATAAAATACATATCATGCAAGTCTCAATATTTAATTATCAATAGCATTTCACTCTAATTAAAAAAACAAGATTATTGTATAAACATTAGTAATTCAAGGGCTTATTGTTAGTGAGAGTTTTCGCACTTACTTCCTTTCCATGCATAATATTTGCTTCCAATATGTAAGATGAGTAAGTAATATAAGATGAGATGTGTATAATCAATATTCAAATTTTATAAGATATATTTTTTATATTGAAACGATATTCTTATGGGAAGAGGATTGAATTAAATTGTTAAATCAACGGTTTAGTGTATTCAAAATAGAATGCAAGACAATTAAAATCATATTGGCCGTTCATTATTACACTAGTATCTTTTGCCGGCCAAACTAACTTTGCATTTTTTGTTAATGGTTTTATCCCCCCAATATATATCTCTATCTACCTCTATATATCACTTCCTATAATTTGTTTCATGGAGACTAATATGTGATGTTGAACGAATAATTTTTTTTTTAAGAAGGCATATGTAAGAGATTCTATATTCATATATAATGAGTTTCTAAGATACCAATAACTTAGATTGGTGATCAAAACCAATTTCCTAGAGTTTTTTTCCTAAAATTTTGTAATTTGTAGCAAAAGATAGGTGGATTTACAATCTATGGTGGATGTCGCTTGTGCCAGTCAATGTAGTAGTGTTGCAAGCAACAATGAAGATGAGAAATAACTAAGAGCCTGAGATGAAGCCCCAAAGACCACCGAATTCTATTTTTCTATGCTAGAATCTGTCCAAAACATCAACAATCTAGAATTCAATAAATTGCTTCATCAAGGGTTACAAGAGTACTTCTTGTTTGATGTGTGATGCCAAGAAAAGAAGATCCATGCAAAGATCAAGGAAGGATATGATGTAAACTATGACCGTAAGGTATACTAACCACACAAGTGTATATATCTCACTACACGAGCATACAAAGCTCATCTCTAATATTTTCTTCATCAATGAAAGGGAGTGTACATATCAAAATAAAATTATTATTTATAAATATTTTTTTGTAGAATAAATATTTTGTTTTTTGTTGTCACCATATGAACACCAAAGTTTCTCCATTTGAATGCCCAACTCCTCAAAGGGATCAACTATACAATGTGGAAGATAAATATGCATATGATTCTCAAATATATACTAAGCTACTTGTAAGTTGTAATCAAGGGAAATAATGATATTACAAATAGTTTAGAAGTATGATTATATACATTAGTTAAATTATAATAGAAGAGTTAAAGATGGAGATAGAAAAAATAGAGAGATAGAGACAAAGAAATATAGAGGTATAGAGATAAAGAGGAATAGAGATATAGATGGAGACAAAGATTGAAAGAGAAAGGAATAGACAAAAGAGAGATAGAGCAAGAGAGATAGAAATAGAAGAGATAGAAAGGGAAAGAGAGATAGAGAAAGTAAAAAGTAAATTTTGATTACTTGTTTCATGTCAAAAATCCAAGGATGGAATGTGTCCTTGGGGAGTTATGCTCAAGGTAGCATGTCATTTGATATAGAGAGACAAAATTGTAGAGAGAGAAAGACAAAAGAGAGAGGGAGATAGAGATAAGATATAGAGAGGTGGATAGAGAAAAAATAAAATGAACTCCTATTATAACTTTACTATTACAAATATATAATTTTGTCTAATGAATGATTATATTTAAAATATATATATATTTAAATTTTGAATAATAAATATTAATATATCCATCTATCTCAATCTTCCTCTCACTCCTCTCTCTATATATTTCTATCCATATATTTCTCTACTATTATCTTCCTATCTCTCACTCTATCTCTATATCATTATCTCTTCATCTCTCTCTACTCCTATATCTCTCCCTCTCTCTACCTTTGTCTATATATCACTTCTATCTCTATCTTTATATTTATATATCTTAGGTACTCTCATCCTCTCCCTCACTCTCCCTCTATATATATTTATCGCTTTCATCTCAAGCTATCCCTCTCCTCTCTCTCACTCTACCTAGCCCTTTACTTCTCTCCATATCCCTCTCCTTCTCCTTCTCCATCTCCATAACCATTTCTATCTCTATCCCCTATCTCTTTGTCTCTCTTGCTCTTCCCCCCTCTATCTATCCCTCTTTATATCCATATTTGTCCATCTCTCCTCTCTCCCTATTACAAACATAACATGAGCATCTT
Source organism: Sequoiadendron giganteum (assembly GCA_007115665.2). Taxonomy (NCBI): domain Eukaryota; kingdom Viridiplantae; phylum Streptophyta; class Pinopsida; order Cupressales; family Cupressaceae; genus Sequoiadendron; species Sequoiadendron giganteum. The sequence continues at coordinate 714,396,665 of CM021102.1, forward strand.
GGTAATGGAGCCTAATTATATTCCTCATTTAGAGGTTTTTTCCAGTCATGTTTGGATCCCTATAAGTGGATGCATAATTGATTTGAAGTCATCACTTCTCCATTGAGACCTTTTTTATATAAACATTATCATTTCCTAAATGACCTATTAATAGACCTCATATACTACACATATGTTTGCAAAAAATACACCAATTTTTTCTCTAATTAAACTTTCATACCTCTTCGGCGTACCCATTGCACGCCAAAGGTGCAATTGCAAATTTTGAATGGCCCGAGGAGTTCAAAGTTACTCATATATAGGGAGGGGAATGAAGTGGCCGATGAGTTGGCTTAAAAGGCCAGGGTGGTGAGGGGATAATACATTTTCATAGTTCATAATAGATGTTTATTTTGTAGAAAGAGCAAAGTTTCCAAATAAAAAGACTGAATGAGATCACTTATGAGTTTTTAAAAATGAGACAGGAAGGACAGTAATTAATTTATTCTCTAAGTGGAAAGAGTTGTTCAAGAGAGGTAAGAAATGGTGAATAATCTCTTTCTTCTCAATTTTTAAACTACACACGAGAAAAATCATCTACAAAAAGTGGAATTAATAAGAAAAGGACAAGAGGAAGTGGCACCAATATATGTAAGTATTCAATCAATATCAATAGCCCTCATAATTAAATAAGAGAGTAAAGTATGATAAGAGTATGATAAGAAAAGGAAACTTCTCTTGAAAGTGAGGTAAAAGGTTTTTAAAAATTTGTTAGAGCAGTTGCAACAACAAAAACCCTTTATTCATTGCTGACAGTCCATGCCCAGTTCGATGTCCCTCAAATATACCAATAGATCTACAATTCCATCAGGAGTGACTAGTAGATTGAAAGCTCGCACATACACTAAACGCTGAAAGCATGGTTTACCACATGGGAATTGAGATTAGGTGATATTCTTGGGTGTAGTACTAATGACCACCAGGGAAAATGATTATAAATAATGCATTTGATTGTGAAGCAATTGGTGATGTTTCTCTCTTTAAATTTGAGCACTTTAATGTACTGTCCTGATTGCAAGTAGTAATTTTCAGATTTTTTTTCCAATCATAGACACATAAGCTTATTATTTTATAAATTTACAGTTTATTTTATAAGACTATTTTTAATACTACCCTGTATAGTTGCAGATTGGAGGTGGAGAATACACATTCAAATTACCAGGGGTATTTTTGAAGACCATCAAAGCTTTAATTACTATCTAAAACCTATTTGAAAAGAGGTAAATTCTATCTCTTTATCCTTTTACAATAACAATCGGTTAATTGCATCTAATGAGTTGTTTTCCATATATTCTAACATTTTGTTGCATTTATGATCATCCATTTGACTATCTTTTGCTGATTGTGTTTTTTGCCCTTCTCCCCTGTTTCTAGCAAAATATCCTTTCCAATGCATTTCTACCATGAAACAGTCATCGCATTCTTTAAGAATAAGTGTCCTTCAACTTTTCTCTGCCACTTCTTCCACAATGTTGCCCTTGTAGAATTTAAGGTCACTATCCTTCGTATTTAAGTAGACACTATTCTTTAAACTTCACCCTACTCACTGTGATTGTCATTGCTTTGCAACTCATATACAATGCTCTCATTCATAAAGATAAACCATTGTTAATGTCATACTATCACTTCCATGCAAGCAAATTTAAAATGTCATTCTTTTGACCTATGACCATTACTTTGTCCATTGTATTTGTCTTAAATAATTGCATCATTGAATAAAGGTCAACCAATATTAATGTATAGATCTTTGCATCATTGAAAGACCATCTGACTATTTTACTATGTTTTGGAATGATGCGAAGATGCATGCTCATTGTAATAAGATAACAAGCAAAGAATTTGAGATTTGAATTTAATAGATGTGAATTGTTTGTTGTTGTATTAGGATAATTGTATGCCAACAAGGTCTAATATTTTATATGTTGTTGCATATATTAACTAAGTAGGTTATTTCCCTTTGTCTTTGTAAAAATTTTCTCTTCAAACCAAGGTTCTTCAATATAAAAAAAACTTTTTTCTTAGTTGTTTCGTTGTTTATGTAATGTGTAGTACATACTTTTATTGTCTTCAAATGTACAATTGCATCTTAGTTCACTTGATTTTTATGCTTTTACACTTCGACAAGCGTTAAATCGAACATCCTAAATTTCCCGTTTATACAAATAGTTCAAAAACATGAATGTCATTTATGATACCATAATACAAAACAAAATACTGCGACAAACACTTCAAATCTCAACTTATGCCATAAAATGAATATGCTTTTTCAATTTCAATCATACGAAAAGTCGTACTGAACAATTTCCATTTTTTAATTATTACTCTTACGTTTTCTCAATGTCTAAATTCCCAACTCTCATTTTGCTTGCAGGCCAGCCACTACCAATGTCTTCAAACAATGTTATGTCTACCTTAACTGCAAATGCCATTGTCGACATCTGGTGTAGGAGCACCTAGAAAACACCTAGGAAACACTAGGCTTAGGAAGTTTTGTTTTTGAAGTTATAAGGTCATGTTGACCATTGGCTTGTGTTAGAGACTTAATAAAAGTTTTATTCTATAGCTATCAGGAGTGGTAAAGATGTTGAATTTAGACACTCATTTGTGTTAGTGTCTAGGAAATTGGGAAAAGTAGCAAATTGGGACATTGTGCACTTTTTCCCACTTGGTAACTGACTTGTCCAACCCAAGGGAGGCACAACTACTTTGGGAAAACCTATAAAAGGTATGCCTCGACCTATAGTTGGGTTGGAAGTCATTGGAAGTTTTGGCAATTTGTAATTCTCATGAATGACAAGCAAAGACAGTGTGGAAATTGATTAAGTTTCTGTGTTTTTGATCTTGGCAGTGTGTTAATGGCATAACTAGGCATTGACATACGTGTGAGATGTAATGAAATTGTCCTCCAAGTGTTGGTTGGGTCTGTAGGTAGTTGTTTCATCGTTTCAAGCTTTTAATTTATGTTAACTAGTTTCTTGTTTTGGTTATTCTGACTGGCAGATTGCAATAAATGAAGTTCTAGACCACTCTTCCCATGTACCTGGTGTATGGGCTCTTGGAAACAGTGGCTAGGCTCCATGCCTATAATTATAGTAGAGGTAGGAGTCTTTAGGGGTCAGGAATTCATGAAGGAAGACTTCTCCTAGGCGAGCTAAACAGTGCCCGGCTAGGAAAGTCAAGAGGTGTAAAACACCTAACTTGCAGGGGTGACCTCTCCTTGCTAAACCCCATGGTAGAAAGGTGGATGGAGGCCTTATAGAGGTCTGGTATCAATGAGGAGGCTTCAACAATCCGTTTGATGGGAGAACAAAATAACAGTTCACCGAGTGGTCAAGAAATGGCTCTAAAAACCCTACATTTGCTAAATTGATGGATAGGCCTGTGTACGGTCAAGCAAGGATTGAGACCTTGAAAATATTGAGGTGGTAGAAATAAGGACCAAGAAACCATTAAAAATATTTGGGGTTCTTTGGAAGAGTTTGGAGAAATATCCACTTTTCTCGGGTTAGGAGGGCTAATTGGGAGGCTCTAGCCTTATAACCTTTTTAACCCTAGGTGAGGGTTTGGAGCTAGCGGTGGAAAAAGGGAGATAGGTGGAGATATCATCACAAATTTGTGATGGTGGGAAGTTGTTGGAAGCATTCCCACACCCCTGCAAGAACAAACTGAGAACTGAGAGCTATTGAACTTTAGGGAAGATTAAGGGTTAAGAGGATAAAAGAATCAAGGCACCAAGCTTGGCTTGGTAGACTGAGGGATTGATGATAGAGGGGCTGGCTAGTAGAACCAGGGGAGCCTACAACTGAGATAGGACCTAAAGGTTTAAGGTGGGGAGTCACCTAGGTGTTCTTGAGAATAAGGACCCAGAGCATGGAACAGTGAGTGTTCCATCCAACCCTTCCCTATCAGATTGGTATCAGAGCGAGTTAAAGATTTGGGATAGAGACTTGTATGTTAGAGTTTGAATCAAGTGGTTCTAACACCATGGTGACCAATGCAGAATTGGCAAGAGACCTGACAGAGCAACAAGAGAAAAACAAACAGCTTGAAGAGATAGTTGAAGAGATGAAGCAAAGGTTAGAAGAGGTGGTACAGGCTGCAGGTAAGATGAAGGTACAACTAGCAGTAGTTAGAGACAAGGCTGAGGATCAGGTTGAGGAGGACATTGAACCAGACCCCGATCCTCCACTAAAGGAGGAACCCTTCCTCAAGGCATTGAAGGCTTTGAGTGGTAAAGCATTAGAAGGCATTCCCATCTTCACAGGTAGAATGAATGCAGAGTTGGTTATGGAGTGGATAGAAGGAATGGAGAATCACTTTGAATGTGATGGAGTGACTGAGGCACAAAAGGTGAAGATAGAAAAATCAAGGTTAAGGGGACAAGCACTGACTTGGTGGAAGTTCCTACAAGAAGAAAGAGAGAATGAAGGCAAGAAACACATTTCAAGTTGGAAAGCTATGGTGGCTAAAGTGAAGGAGTATTATCTACCTGAGGACTATGAGGTCCAATTACACAAGAAGAGGAAAAACCTTAGGCAAAGAGACCTAGATATAGCTGCTTACACTGAGGAGTTCCAAAAACTAAGCCTTAGGTCTAGGGTGCAAGAAGTGGAAAGCATCAAGGTGGCGAGGTATCTAAATGGCCTCAAATGGAACATTCAAGAAGAGTTGAGTCTCTTTACACTCACCAATCTCCATATTTATTTTCAAATGGGTTTTAAGGTGGAGGAGAAGCTGAAAAAGAAACATGACTCCAATTCTAAAGGCAGAGGCAAAGGCAGAGAACAAAGAGATCAAAGAGGGCAAAGGGGTGGCTACCAAGGTAGAGGAAATGAGCTAAGAAACCAAGGAGAATCCAAACTCACAGAGCATGGAAGTGAAGCACCTTCTAGAGGAGGTTATGGAAGAGGTAGAGGTTCTCAAGGAGGATCCAATAGAGGAAGAGGAGCAGGCAGGAGCAACTCATACTTTGCTACCATGAAATGTTACCATTGTGGTCAAGTAGGCCATCCAGCTTATAGGTGCTCGGAGAAAGCATCATCTTCAAATGCTGAGAAGAGGGTGGCATATGCACAAGAGGACACCATGAGCACTAAATCACCTGAGATCAGCATATTGAATTTGAAATGGGAGAGAATCTGATGTTTAGGAGAGTTTTGATCAGACAACCGGTCAAGGAAGAACCAAAACAAAGGAGAGCTCTATTTAGAGTAAGGTGCAAGATACTTGGTAAAGTATGCAAGGTCATAGTAGATTCAGGTTCAACAGACAATATTATCTCAAAGGAGGCAGTAATGAAGCTAAAATTGGAGAAGGTACCCCACACCAACCCCTACAAGGTGACATGGTTAAACAAAGGGCAGAGTGTTCTTGTAAATGAGCAAGTAACGGTGGAGTTTTCCATTGGAGGGTATAAGGATAAGTTAGTTTGTGATGTTTTACCCATGGATGCATGCCATCTACTATTGGGCAGACCATGGCAGTATGACATAAATGCCATGTATGATGGAAAGGAGAATACAATCTCATTTAAGAAGGATGGAAAGACTTTCAAGTTGCAGTCACTGTCAGAAGAGGATGAAGGACAGTCAAAGACTCCAAGTGTTCTACTAAGTAGTGGAAAAGAGTTCCTCAACACCCTACATGAAGGTGGAGAAGGATATGTAGTATTGTTGCAGTCCAAGGAGGAAGATAAGACTGAAAAACCAGTCATACCCGGAGTAGTCTAGAATTTGCTTGAGAAGTATAAGGACATAATAAGTGATGGTACACATGCAACTTTACCTCCTAAAAGGGCCATCAGTCATCAGATTGACTTCATACCTGGAGCATCATTGCCTAACAAAGCAGCATATAAGCTTACACCGGATCATAATTTGGAAGTGGCTAGACAAGTGCAAGAGTTGTTGGATCAAAAATTGATTCAAAAGGGCATCAGCCCATGTGCAGTACTAGTAGTCTTGGCAACTAAGAAGGGAGGTAAATGGAGATTATGTACTAATTCTAGAGCAATAAATAAAATCACAATCAGGTATAGGTTCCCTATTCCTAGAATTGAAGACTTAATGGATTGTCTTGGAGGAGCTCAGTATTACACCAAGTTGGATCTCAAGAGTGGATACCATCAGATCAGAATTAAGGATGGTGATGAGTGGAAGATAGCATTTAAGACAAATGATGGGTTATATGAATGGAGAGTGATTCCATTTGGTCTCTCCAATGCCCCTAGCACATTCATGAGGCTCATGAATGAAGTGCTCAAATATTTCACAGGGGTATTTGTGGTGGTATACCTTGATGACATCCTCATATTCAACAAGACAGCAGAAGAGCATTTAAAACATGTGGAGTTGGTTCTTAGAAGGTTGCAAGAGGAGAAGTTGGCAATCAATCTAGAGAAGTGTGAGTTCTTTAAGCAAGAGCTTGTATATTTGGGTTTTGTAGTGTCCAAAGGATCATTGAAGATGGATCCAAGCAAGGTGGAAGCTATCCTAAATTGGCCTACACCAACAACAGGGACTGAGGTAAGAAGTTTCCATGGATTGGCTCAATTCTATAGAAAATTCATAAGGAACTTTAGTGGTATATGTGCACCCGTTCTAGAGACAATCAAGGGTGGTTTGAAAACCAAGTTTGTGTGGACTCAAGCAGCTGAGAAAGGGTTTGAGAAATTGAAACAAGAAGTGGCAACTCAACCTATTCTCTTATTACCTCGTTTTGACAAATTGTTCACTGTTGAGTGTGATGCAAGTGGAGTTGCAGTAGGAGGAGTGCTAAGCCAAGAGGGTAGGCCTATAGCCTTCTTTAGTGAAAAGCTCAATGAAGCAAAGAAGGAATATTCAACCTATGACTTAGAACTTTATGCTCTGGTTCAGTCACTTAGGAAGTGGAGGCATTACCTTCTACCCAAGGAATTTGTAGTCTTTACTGACAATCAAGCACTTAGTTATATGAATACCCAAGAGAAGTTGAGCAATAGACACTTGAAGTGGATGGAATACATCCAAGCTTTTACCTTCACCATCAAGCACAAGAAGGGGCAGATGAATAAGGTAGCAGATGCATTGAGCAGGAGGTTGTTGATAGTGCAAGAGATACAAGTGAAAAGCATAGGGATTGAAAGCTTTAAAGATCTCTATGGAGAGGATGAAGATTTCTCAGAGGCCTATAAGGTATGTTCTGACTTTGGGAATTATTTTCATAGTCAATACACTGAGTATACATTGCAAAGTGGATTATTGTTTAAAGGGAATCAATTATGTGTTCCAAGAGGGTCAATGAGGGAAAATCTCATTCAAGAGAAGCATAATGGCAGTCTTAGTGGATATTTTGGCATCAATAAGACTTTAGAACTAGTACAAAGGTTTTACTATTGGCCTAAGTTGGCAAGAGATGTTAGGAGATATGTAGAGCAATGTGTTGTGTGTATGAAAGCCAAGGGAGGAGCTAGTAATGCTGGCCTATATCAACCCCTACCCATTCCTAACAGACCATGGGAGTGTGTGAGTATGGATTTTGTGGTAGGACTCCCTAAGACCAAGACTGGTTTTGATAGTGTGTATGTAGTGGTGGACAGATTCAGCAAAATGAGTCACTTCATTCCTTGCAAAACCACTCATGATGCCAGCTATATAGCTCACCTTTTCTTTAAGGAGGTTGTAAGGATTCATGGCTTACCTTTAAGCATTGTTTCAGACAGGGATGTTAAATTCATGAGTCACTTTTGGAAGACTCTATGGAACAGATTGGGTACCAACCTATCTTTTGGATCAGCTTACCATCCTCAGACCAATGGTCAAACAGAGGTGGTTAACAGGGTGTTGGGTAATCTTCTTAGGTGCCTAACTAAAGAATATGGACAGAAATGGGATATGGTTATCTCATAGGCTGAGTATGCTTATAATGACAGTGTGAACTGGACCACAGGGAAGAGTCCTTTTGAGGTTGTGTATGGGATGCACCCAAGAGGCATATGTGAGCTCAAAGATCTTGGAGCTATGGAACATAGGAGTGGACATGCAGAAGACTCCAGTCAAACCATGAAAGAGATTCAGGAGCAGGTGAAGAAGATAGTCACCGAAGTTACACAAAAGTTGAAAGAGAATGTAGATTTGACAAGGAAGGATGTGCACTTTGCAGTGGGAGATTATGTCATGGTTCACCTTAATAAATCAAGGTTGCAGAAGGAAGTGTCAACCAAGCTATAGATGAAAAGGGTAGGACCATGCAATATATTAGCCAAGTATGGGAAAAATGCATACAAGGTTGAGCTACCTACTGACTTAGGAATCTCACTAGTCTTTAATATAGCTGACTTGATCAAGTACAAAGGATCAGTCAATGATGTGGATCAGAATAGTAAGGAGATCTTCAAGGACATCAAAAATGTACCCTTACCTAACCAAGACAAGCTTCAGGCAGAGCAGATTTTGGAGTCAAGAGTGCAGAAAACTACAAGGAAGAAAGTGTACATGGAACACCTTATCAAGTGGAAGAACAAGCCTGAATCTGAGGCTACATGGGTACAAGAGGATCAGTTCAAGAAGAATGGCATTGATATGTCACTGATCTCTCCTTCCATTCCTTAGTGTTTGGCAGAGAGGGGGAGAATGGTGCAGGAGCACCTAGAAAACACCTAGGAAACACTAGGCTTAGGAAGTTTTGTTTTTGAAGTTATAAGGTCATGTTGACCATTGGCTTGTGTTAGAGACTTAATAAAAGTTTTAGTCGGGAGCTATTAGGAGTGGTAAAGATGTTGAGTTTAGACACTCATTTGTGTTAGTGTCTAGGAAATTGGGAAAAGTGGCAAATTGGGACACTGTGCACTTTTTCCCTATTGGTAACTGACTTGTCCGACCCAAGGGAGGCACAACTACTTTGGGAAAACCTATAAAAGGTATGCCTTGACCTGTAGTTGGGTTGGAAGTCATTGGAAGTCATTGGAAGTTTTGGCAATTTGTAATTCTCATGAATGACAAGCAAAGACAATGTGGAAATTGATTAAGTTTATGTGTTTTTGATCTTGGTAGTGTGTTAATGGCGTAACCAGTCATTGACATATGTGTGAGATGTAATGCAATTTTCCTCCAAGTGTTGGTTGGTTCTGTAGGTAGTTGTTTCATCGTTTCAAGCTTTTAATTTATGTTAACTAGTTTCTTGTTTTGGTTATTTTGACTGGCAGACTGCAATAAATGGAGTTCTAGACCACTCTTCCCCTGTACCTAGTGTATGGGCTCTTGGAAATAGTGGCTAGGCTCCATGCCTGTAATTATAGTAGAGGTAGGAGTCTTTAGGGGTCAGGAATTCATGAAGGAAGACTTCTCCTAGACGAGCTAAACAGTGCCCGGCTAGGAAAGTCAAGAGGTGTAAAACACCTAACTTGTAGGGGTGACCTCTCCTTGCTAAACCCCATGGTAGAAAGGTGGATGGAGGCCCTATAGAGGTCTGGTATCAATGAGGAGGCTTCACCAATCCGTTTGATGGGAGAACAAAATAATAGTTCATCGGGTGGTCAGGAAATGGCTCTAAAAACCCTACATTTGCTAAATTGATGGATAGGCTTGTGTACGGTCAAACAAGGATTGAGACCTTGAAAATATTGAGGTGGTAGATATCAAGACCAAGAAACCATTAAAAATATTTGGGGTTCTTTGGAAGAGTTTGGAGAAATATCCACTTTTCTCGGGTTAGGAGGGCTAATTGGGAGGCTCTAGCCTTGTAACCTTTTTAACCCTAAGTGAGGGTTTGGAGCTAGCGGTGGACAAAGGGAGATAGGTGGAGATATCATCACAAATTTGTGATGGTGGGAAGTTTTTGGAAGCATTCCCACACCCTTGCAAGAACAAACTGAGAACTGAGAGCAATTGACCTTTAGGGAAGATTAAGGGTTAAGAGGAGAAAAGAATCAAGGCACCAAGCTTGGCTTGGTAGACTGAGGGATTGATGATAGAGGGGTTGGCCAGTAGAACCAGGGGAGCCTACAACTGAGATAGGACCTAAAGGTTTAAGGTGGGGAGTCACCTAGGTGTTCTTGAGAATAACGACCCAGAGCATGGAACAGTGAGTGTTCCATCCAACCCTTCCCTATTCAGGCATGCCTGATGTTGACCCCTTTTTGTAAGTTGCATCTATTGACCCCATTCAAAAAACACAAAGTACACTTACCAAGTATCGTATTCAACTCTCAGATGGGACGCACATATATCCTGCATTGCTACCCACACAGTTGAACAAACTTGTCTTGGAGGAGGGTTTAGTCAAAGGTTCTATTATCCACCTCAAAGAATACATTTGCAGAAAATTTCAAAAATTCACGTACGTACATAAACACCTTATTTATTTCATTTCCTCTTGTTTATGCATGTATAATGCATTCACTTTCAAGTTGTCCTTTTTATTGCAGGGCTATCGTAATTCATAGCTTGGAAGTAATTACAAATAATGCATCAATGATTGGAGTTCCAACTGCTATTAATTAAGCTACAACTTCTATGCTCTCTAACAACTCTCAAGAACCATTTGCCAACATTCAAACTCCCAACACCTCCCACGATGCACCTACATCATCAAGGGAAAACCACACTCTCTCCCCAATCAAACCAAATCCCATTGCAACATTAACCCCAAACCATAAAGTTTGGTCCATAAAAGGTCGTGCCTTGAGTAAAAGCCCAATTCATGCGTACAAAAATTAAACTAATGATGGGAAAGTCTTTGAGTTTGATTTTGTAGATAGAGTAGGTTCTGAAATACATGTAACCTATTTTAATGAACTTGTCGATAGGTTCTACCATGTCATTGAGACAAATAATACTTATGTCATCTCAAATGGTCGCATCAGAGTAAGAAACACAAAATATAGTAGCAGCACAAACCCATATGAGATATTCCTTCACAACTCCTCAACCATCACTCCATTAACCTACGTGGACTCCACAATTCCAACACACAACTATCATATCAAAACCATTCAATCATTAATGTCATTATCTCTTAATTCCCTTGTAGATGTCATTGGTGTTCTTTTATCTATCTCTCCAACATCAACCATTCGAAAAAGGGATGGCACTAAAACAATAAAATGTACAGCTACAATCATGGACATGTCAGAACATACCATTGATATCACACTTTGGGGTAACCATTGCCAAATCGTTGGGAAACAACTAGCTGACCTTCCCCTACAACCCAACCCACCAATTATTTTGATCAAAAGTGGTTGGATAACCTCATGGTCTTGAAAATATATTGATACCATTTTTCCTACAACCATTCTAATCAATCCTAAGTTGGTTGAAGCCTCAACATTGCAAACATGGTATGCCACTACAGGGACTGCCCTTCCTTCTCTTTCCCTCTCAAAGAGCCATATATCACCCAAGAAATTTGAAAACCCAATTCCAATTTCAAGTATTGAGAATCCAAGTTCTCTTGACAAACAAAATGTTTGCGTAAAGGCTACTATCACAAAGCTCCACTTAGACAACTTCTACTACTTTTCTTGCCCTTGCATGGTGAAAAACACAAAGTGTAAAAAAAAGGTTGTCCAGATTACCCCAAGTGCTTTTAAGTGCCCAAAATGTTCTACAAAGATTACTACATGTGATTTCAGCTACATGCTCAAGATGGACTTGCAAGACACTACAGGTTAGCTTCTTAATGTCACCGCTTTTGAAGAACCAGCCACAACATTGTTTGGAGTTTGCGCAGAAGATTTTCAACTCCTACTAGCAGAGCCTAATGGTGCTAGCCAAATTTTAGACACAATTGTCAACAATGAATTCCTACTAGCATTGTGTATCCAAACAAATGATTTCGGTGGTTGTGAATCACAAACCATTGTTATTACAGCTATTAAGCAAGCTTAACTTTTCTATACCACTTTTCAAAAGTACGCTTATTATGTCATGTGCAATTATCCACTTTTTGTAATCACAACAAACAATTGCTCAAAACGTTTACACTTATTTGCATTGTTGAATATGAACATATATACATATTTCAATTTGAAGAATTGCACTCTTTTTTGCTCAAACTACTTGGATTTGAATTTATCTTAGATTATATGTCACATGTCTTGTAACAATTTCATTATAAGCTATGCTCAAACATAAATTTCAAATGCATCATGTTGTTTAATGTATTTTTAAAAGCGTTTCAGTTAGTTGTGAATGTTTACCGTTTCTCCTATTAAGTTCTTTTCATTATCAATCTTTTCATTGCATATTCACTTACATAAAATGTCCATCTAAGTTGTATATTTACTCTATTTAAAATGTTCAATATTAGAGCTTCGTATTTACTTACAATTTCTTTAAAGATAAAAAATAATTAATTACTATTTTATCACTTGACCTCTTAGGATTTACACCTCATTTTTCCATTATTCATGCAAGCCATGGTTATTTATTATATATTACATAAAAATCATATGAAATATTTTTCTTCACAGAAACTTCTCAATGGAGTTAGAAAATAGAAGGTTGGAAGAAAAACGAGCTCGACGAAATGAGCTCCAACGATTACGTTACCATGCAAGAAAAGACAAGATCAATAAAAGAAGATGAGAAAATCAACATAACCTCATAGATGGCATCTCCAGAAGTACACGCCCATGTTCTACTAATTCCACCCAACTTCATCCAATTGCAATTGAAATACATAATTCAAATCAAGCAAATCCATTTTCTCATTTCCATCCACAACCAAATTTTACTCAAGAATTTGATACTGCAAGAGATAACTTCCGCTCAAAAATAGATAAACTTGCAAATATTGCAAGTTGTTTAGTCTACATGGAAATATACCTTGGCATTAAAAAAAGGGAAATAAATGGACTACTTACTTGTAATAGATGCGCATCTAAAAAAAATGACCACCATTTTTCCAAATGGAATAACATGGACCCAGGTGACCAACCCCTATGTTTAAAAAAACTAACTCAAGTTGAAGAAATGCTAATAGCAAGGATTAGCCTGATCCTTCAAGTAACCTATGCAAAGGGGGGCCAACTAAAATATAGTGGCCACACTATTTGTTTTCCTCAAGATGTTTCAACTATTTCAACCCACTTGCTAAGGCGTATAAATGAATTGGATATCTTATTGGTTAACAAAAGAAACATTAGGTAAAAAGACTATAGCTTTTATGTAAGTAGAGGACATGTATACAATGCCTTGCAATATAAAATCATAAACGATCCATACTAAAAAAGTATACAATTAGATCAGGATGCACTATCCTACCTACCAAGTGATTCCACTAACATTATAGACCTGCTAAATGAAACAAACACCATTCCCAGTTCCACAACTACAACAATGATGCATACATATGATGCAAACAATGAAGACACAGAGGAAAGCATGCAACCCAATACTTCATTTGTTTGCTAGCCTTCCACCAACACGCAGAGAGGTTGAAGAATTGCGGTATTTATTGCAACTAGGTGAAGGCCGGCCACCCTTGTCTATAGAATGGCCACCCATTTCTCCATCTCCCATTAATGAATATAACATAGAAGGATTATTTGTAATGGCTTCCCCAACTTTTTTCCTAAAGGTGTTGCCGCTTTCAAACAACAACGCATCAAGGAAGTCAAATTACATGAATATGCTCTCCACTTACTCAGGTATTATGATAATAGGTTTGGCCAACACCCTCGCTTTAGATACTTCATACTAAATATCCTAATGCACCATCGCAGCCAAGAAACAACATCTGTTTTTGTTCATAAAATTATCCACCCAAGCCTACCAACAACTATTCTCGATCTTCGTCAAAGATTGAAGGACTTCCCTGATGACAAGCTTGCAGAACAACTCATATGCTTTGGAGCGTCAATTCATGGAACATGCCAATTCTGGAACTATTCTAGAGCAAAGCTTTCCGATATGGTCATACAAATTGGTTGTCCAACACTATTCTTCACACTCAGTGCAACAGATACAAAATGGCCAGACTTGCATAGTATAATACCATCTAATGCACCTACAAATCCACAAGCAGCGTACAAATGGAGGATACAAAATATAGTTCAAAACCCACACCTTATAGCACAATACATACACCATATATTTACTGCATTTCATGAAGAGGTCTTGGAAAAGCTACTTGGTGCAACAGACTACTGGTACAGGTAAAATCTGCATAATTTCATCAATTTACATTGCATACCTTTTACACAATTCCTACTAATAATAAGTTTTCACCAGGTATGAATGACAACACAGGGGCTCTGCACATATCCATGGTTTCCTATGGCTAAAAGATGCACCAGATATCGAAAAAAAACAATGGAATAATCTCCAATCACTGAAAAATGCAGTTGAATACATCAATAGATATGTCTCTGCATGGAATCCCAAACCCCTTCCTTTAAGAAACCAAGTAATCCACCGAAATCTTGTCGATGATCCATGTTTAATGGATACAAGATTGATTATACCTATAGACCCTTTAATCGACTACACATAATTGGTAAATTGTGTACAACGTCATACAAAGTGTACCTTACAAACATGCCTTAGGAGAAAAAGCACAACCATTCAATGTCGCTACTAAGCCCCTTGGAGCATGCAAGATCAATCAAGTCTTGCAATAGATGAGCATGGCCAACCAAAATTCACCCCTTCACTGAATGACGATCGCTTAAACCTACACAACCCTTCTATACTCTCTATCTGGAGGGCCAATGTAGACTTCCAACTTGTTATCTCTATCCATGTTGTCCTCAAATACATTGCAAAATATGCAGCAAAAGCCAAAATAAAATCAGAAACATATCATGAAATGCTTTCTCGGATTTCAACTGATATTGAGTCTCACAACCTAGCACCTACAACTTTCTATAAAATGCTTGCAAAAACACTTGTGGATCGTGATATTGGAGCACAATAAAGTTGCCACATGTTGCTTAAACTTCCCCTTTGCATATCAAGCAGGCTATTTGTTTCTTTAAATGTTAGCCAAAATAAATTCCAACGTGTCTCAATGTCCTCCGAACCAACTACTACATCCACAAACTACATTGATACTTACATGGATCGACCAACATATCTATAGTCCATGCCACTTATTGAAGTAACTAGAAAATGGACTTTCAAACCATCTCAAAAGAATAGCCAATGGAAAAAGCACTCCATAGATGCCATTGTACGCGTATCCCCACGCTTCATAACAATCCCAGCAAAAGAAGACAAAAACTATGAAGCATTTTGTTGGAGTGAACTACTACTCTAAAAGCCATTTCACAACATTGACAATGATATTGGTTCATCATCAGCTCAAATAATATAACAATGGGAGAATTTTGCATGTAATTATCATCCCTGGCATGTGCTACGCACACAAATAGAAGCTCCAGAAAATACAAATTCAAGTGCCTCTTCCGATGAAGAAGATATAATACAAAATAACAACCCATCAGAATGGAAAATATTGTCTCACTTATACCCAAGCCTTCCCCTCCACTTTGATGAACTAGACATGCTTGGTCACCGTGACATTGACTTGCACCATGATTGGGGATCTTCCCAATTCAATCCACAACATCAACTCTTTGCAACTAAATTCATAGAATCCAACCGTCCAACATTTCAAATCCGCCAACTTACCAATTGCCCTATCCAACATGACCTATTCGTCCAACAACAAAAAGCATTTGATATCATTTTGTCACACTTACATGTTGATACTTTCCAACCTCCTCTAAAATTAATTGTTCAAGGAACTGTTGGAATAGGTAAATCACACCTTATAAAATCCATCAAAACTGCTCTAATGAGCTCAGCCCAAAATGGCCAATCACCATTACTACTTCTTGCACCAACAAGCGTAGCAACATTCAACATAGAAGCGTCAACAATCACTCTGCTCTACAAATACCTATCAAAGTTATGGAACCACTGCAAGGACAAACACTAGCAAACTTCCAAGAAAAAATGTACTTCATTCGGTACATACTAATAGATGAAATGAGCTTCATTGGACTAAAGTTACTACAATCCATTGACATAAGGTTACGTGAAGCATTCCCTAGCAATAACCAAATACCATTTGGAGGACGCTCAATCATGCTCTTTGGTGATCTTGGACAGCTTCCACCAGTCAAGGACATCCCCATGTATGCGTCAACATCTTATGGAGGCACTCTATGGCACAACTTCACAAAAGTTATCACTCTTACCAAAAATTTCCGTCAAATTAGTGAAGATCTAGCACAAATCTCATTTCATACTCTCCTCTCCAATCTACGATATGCAGAACCTACAATTGAAGATTGGAAAGTTCTAATGTCACGCTCTAGCTCAACATTGACATCTACAGAGCAAAATGGTTTCTTATCCTCAATACATCTCTTTGCAACAAATGAAATGGTCTCGCTACACAACCAACAAATGTTATTGTCTTTGAAAAAACTCGTTGCATTATCAATTGCAGAGCAACTTAAGGGACCACCAAGTTCAAATCCAGACGAAGAACAACTTCAATCTAAGCTTCTATTATGTGTTCAACAAAAAATTATGTTATGTTCAAATTTATGGGTGGAAACAGGCCTTGCAAATGGTGCACTTGGTGAATTCAAAGCAATAGTCTACAAGGATGCAGAGAATCCACCTTCGCTTCCATTGTTTGTTGTTGTTGAATTCAACAATTATATTGGCCCTGCTTGGGATCACAATAATCCAAAAAATGTCCCTATTTCCCCTTTGACTCATGGTCGACGTCGACAAATACCACTCAAAATGGCATGGGCCTTAACAATACACAAATCACAAGGCCTAACACTTGAAAAGGCAACAATCGACATCGACAATGTCGAACGACAAGGCCTAACATTCACAATAATTTCAAGAGTGCGTTAACTTGCAAGCCTGCACATCAAACCGGCCTTCACATTTGAACGATATGCACGTATGCAACAAAAACCATATGTAGCACACCGAAAGCAAGAGGAAGCACACTTATTAGCATTATCAAATTCAACCTGCACAACAAACACTAATACTTAAATCAACTACAGGTTAGTTATATTTTATCAGTTACATTTATTCACCTTCCAAATTCATTTACAATCATTTCATACTAAGCTGCAAACTGCAATATCAGCTATTATCTCTATTAAAAAATATGTTTTCTATATATGAACAAATATAATAATGTGCCTTGCACATTTCAATTGCGCTGTATAGTAAAATCTCTAAGTAGGAATCTCAAATTATCTACTGTCTACCTATAAGCTTTCAGGAATATGCGCCAAAGAATATACAACCACTCTCCTAACCACGTAATTTTTTAACTATGCCTTCTACAATGCTCTCAGTTACCCCAAGAAATGCAAAATCATCTATTGCTCAATCACTATGCCTCAGGTAAAAAATGATTTTGCAATAACTCTATGCTTTTCAGTTGACCATATTGTGCATTGTATTCGAGCTCATCATGTTCTTCATTAGGGTGTCTCAAGAACAAGATTATGTTTTCAAGTTCAGGGGAATGTTGGTAGGTTTGTCATCTCAATGGTTTGGACCTTATAGATACTGCTGAGCCAAACAGGCATGGGCATGATAAATAGTTGTGTCTTAAAGTACAAAAATGTGACTTGCTAGCATACATGTCATTAAATTGAAATATGAGACAACTGACCTATAGATGAGATGAGATAGAAAAGATTATGCATTGTAGAGTAGAGATAGATAAGACATAAGGCTGAATAAATGATTTCAATAAAGAAAGAAACAGAGTTAAGGAAATCTATGTGTTCATATGCATAAATGTATATAAATCAAATAATATGGTAGGCATACTTCTTTTTGAGTGGCGTTTTCTATAAATTCTGTATGCACATGGTTCACATATTACTAGGATAATCTCAACACTCGTTATTTCATTTATATTAGGACTCTCAGAATTAGAATATGCCCCTACCTAATAAATTAGTACTCAACAACCACCTAATGCACTAGACAGTCTAGCTCCAAGAAATGCAAAATGAGGTATAAGTTTCATATATTTTGTGTTTAAACATGAATGGGTGATTTCTAACTGCAAGTAAATTTTCAAATGCCTAATTTTTTTTTCAGTCTGCCATGCTTTTTACTGTATTTACTAGTTGCAGGTTTATCAGCCCTTGCATTTCAGAGATATTGTAAAGTCTAATTTACCAATTTGCCTACAATCTAGCTACGATAGCTGATTCATGCCAGTATATAGACTTGCTGATTTGGGAAGACATTATTTAGCATCAGACTTGCTTAGGCCCTCATTACACCAAGGGTATAAATACCCTCACCTGACTCAAGTCTAACCCTTCAACGCCCTTCTTTCAATCCACATATAAATGTCCTAAGGACCCTTTAATTCCTTGATTTATCAATGTGCTGCTCAAAAGTGAGGATATGAGAACCTCTTCATACCAGTTTAGGAGAGCAAAAATTTAGTACGTAATAACACCTGATTTTCTATGTCATCTATGCTCAAGAAACAATTGAATTATCAATACATTGGAATAAATTAACTTCTTGCAAGTTTTTATTTTCTCTTTTTTCTTGCTATTAATATTGTATCCTTGTAGAATATGTTGAGTGCAGGGACTAATTCATCTTCAATTTCCTGGAGTGGGTATTGTATCCAATGGGTCCTATAGTGGGGCCACACGAATCTATTGAGGCTTGCATGGTGGGAGGCTATCATATTCTTGCAGGAACTATCCGATGGTAAATGCATGGGCAATTCATAGGAATCCAAGAGCGTCGAACAAGCCATTGGAATTTATACCACAATATTACATAGAGAAGGAGAGATACATATGTCTATGAGAGGGAGTGGCTTTGAGATGATTCCATTTGGGCTAGGGAGAAGAGGATGCCCTGGTGCTTCTTTGCCAATTACTGTGCTGCAAACAACACTCGCAAGGTTGCTACAAAGCATTGGTTGGTTTCTTCCACATGGAAGAATCACTAACATGACTGAAGGGGCTGGTATGATAATGGCAAAGGCAGTGCCTTTGGAGGTTTCCATCAAGCCCCATCTTTCCCATCATCTCTATTAGTAGGAGGTTTACATTTAAACTTTTCAACTCCTTTGCTTTTGCTTATTTTCTCAGTGCAGAATAAACACCCTGTTGGTATGATTGAGAGCACAAGTAATCTAACTTAGATTAAGAAGATTTCCAAAGGAAACATATTGTAAAAGTATTTTTGGATAAATTTTGTAGAGGTTATTGAACCTTCTTTGGATAAACTTTGTACAGCTTATTGAAGCTTTTGTAAAATTATTTTTGGATAAATTTTGCAGAGGTTATTGAACCTTCTTTGGATAAACTTTGTAGAGCTTATTGAAGCTTATTATTCTTGCCATATTTGTTGGATTTTTTATTTACTTTATAAAAAATTATTGAAATGATCGATAATTGAGATAAATATATTCTACTGTTTATTTCTACGAAACCATAACATTTAGTTAAAAAATGGGGACACGTTTATGCAATCAAAAAATGTATTTGCAATTCTATGTATAACAAACCTTTCATTAACAAATAATCTCTTCTAAATGTTGTCGCTTGCTAGAAACTAGGCTAAAACAAAATTGTGTCACTAGGATCCCAAATGTGTTCATGTCAAGGATGAAGTCCCCCATTTGTGGTTTCATCTACTTCAAACTACGCTAAAAAGAAATTGTGTCCCCAAGATCCCAAAACAGTTTATGGGACAACAAGAATTCAAATGACCAGTGTAATAATCAAAAGGCAAGGTTAAATGTGTTGTTGCTGCTTTTCTCTCCCTATTTTCAACCTTTTTTTTTCCATGAATCAAGCATAAGTCTAACTGTGAAGTACAAAATAGTTATAGTCTATTCACACTCTTTATTGGTAAAAGTTGCTGGAATATAAGGTGAAAATGAGTCATATGGGTTTAAAAGAGATGACAGTTAGAGATTGGAGACAACACTCAAAATATGACAGTGTTGCCCATAGAAGGACAATGCAAGCAAGGATGTTAGAACCTTATACACCTATTCACCTGTTATTGGAGCTACATATGCAATGAAAACCTTATTAAGAGTTGTTTCTTAATGATAGTGGTGTTGACAGTGACAACAGATTAATGACAGTTATCATCAACCAAAGCAAATGGCAGTAAACAATGATAAAATATAATAGAGATAAAATTGTGCTATGCAAAGTCATTGAAACTAACATGAGGATTCATGAATAATATTCATGACAAAGGTTGAAGAGCAATAATACATGACAACCCTTAAGTGGGTAGGTTTAAACGTAGTAGTAGGACACTCATAATGATAGGTATGTGATAACAAGGTAAGGACTTAAGATAATAATGGCAATGTATAAATCATGTTACCATGGCTAAGGACACTGAACTGTGTCTTTGAGTATCAAAAACATGAAATTATCACATCAAGATAATAATTGCTTTTGATGGCTTTTTAGTGTTCGTTTTTCTAGTGGGGAAAGTTGTTTTCTTGAGCTTCGATCTTTGTAGCTTGTGGCTGAGTGGTGCTTTCTTTGGTTCCTTGTTGTTTTGGTGTTCTATTTGAAGATTTATTTTTAAAACCAACGACAATGATGGGTATGATTCTTTTTTCTCGCCCCTTTCAAGCTCTCTCTGTTGTTTCCTCACTCTGTTTTGATGCATCTACTGTTTTCAAGTGGGTGTCAGTTGTTTGATTCGATTGATAAACTCAGGGATGACAACAAGGAGATAATTATTAATAGAAATAGAAATATCTTGTATTCTACATACAAAGGAATAAATGTGATGGTTTCTTTGATGTTGAAGGTTTGGTAATCATTGTGATTTTTGGTGGAAAAGTTATGATTGAAGAGTTATAAATTTATTGTTTCTCAAGATTTTTTAATGATCAAGTTATAATTAAAAAATATTGGCTTCTGATTTATTGGTAAAGTTGAATGGATCACAAATAGCTCAATACAAAAACAAGAGGTTCATAATTTATATACTTAATATTTACATTTCACTACAAATTTCTATATTTCTTTTAAACACATCTAAGATAATCAAAGATTACCTTCACAACATATCTTAAACATCAGTCTCACCAGTCACATTTCATCATGATAATTTTTATTTTATATAACAAAAGTATACTGATAACATGATTGGTTGCTATTTAGATCAAAGGAATACATTTTGTTTAATTATGGGTAGTCAATTCACAACTATTGTCCATAGACCTTTCTTACACACTACACATTTATGCAGCCAAAATATTTTCTTTATTAAAATTAACTATACATTAAATGTCTTCAAATATCATGCATTCAAATATATATAAATAAACTCATTCTATTTACTAGAAAGGGTGAAAATAAACACATTCCACTAAATTTGACACATTTAAATTGGATACCTTAAGATTTAGAGTTTAAATTGATGACTAATACTATAATTACTATTAAACAAAATTAACCAAAAAACCTCTATATTCTCTTTGGCGTACCCATTGCACACCAAAGATGCAATTGCAAATTTTGATAGGCCCGAGGAGTTCAAAGTTACTCATATATAGGGAGGGGAATGAAGTGGCCGATGAGTTGGCTAAAAAGGCCAGGGTGGTGAGGGGATAATACAACAATGGTTGGTGGGAGCTTGGGTAGAGTTCCATGATGGCCACTAGGGAAGTACTTACAAGGCAATACCTGGGCAAAGACAATCATTGGACATAGAAGTGAAGATTGACATTGATGTCATAAGGAGATTTTTTCCCACAGAAGCATGTGAACATTTATGAATAAGAGAGGCCCTCCTCAAGAGTCATGCTCAGGGTGATGAAGGGGTAGCATAATTATAGACAGTGGGTTACAAAAGGCGTTTGGGAAAGCACAAACAAATATCATTTGTGGATGACATTACAGAGACACGCCTGGGCTGCACCTTTAAGTCGAGACATGGGCTGATTTTGCATGCAATCAAAATGGTTCTTGGGCCAAAATTCTTGAAGGTTGACCATAGATACTGGGTTAACATATACATCTAGCCCATAAGTAGGGATGTGCAATTAAACAAATCATGAATAAACTTTTATTTGAAACTACTCCAACTATAATATTTGTAATAAAATTTATTGCATTGAACTTTCTCTTTTTACAATCCTACAATAAGTGCATTCCCTTCATGCATACAAAGAAGGTACTCAACTATTTTTTTAATCTTATAATTTTATTTATTTATTCTTTACAAAACCCACATCCACATTTTCAATATTCAAATATTTTTTTTAAGGAGAACTTATGATATCCATTGTTCCAATACATCTTTAAAATGAAGGTGATAATAATTGAACTTCAACAATACCCTCCAAATATCCATAAAAGATGAATACCAAAAGGAGAAGTAAAGCTTTCCACCCTACCAAACATGGCATCGTTAGGTCATTTCAAGACCCTAGCCATCCCTCGAGCTGAGAGAACCATTTCAAACCCATTTCACTCTAACTTTTCCACTCACATATAACAATAATAATACCACAATACTCATAAAAACTCACCAACATCACTAACTCACAAATAATCCAAACTTTTTTACCATTACACACATACCTCGACAAGAAGGAAAGAAAACCACATTCTTACATACAAATTTCAAGGAGAACTTTTCTACACATCTATGCAATAAATAATAATAAAAAGGAGAGTGGGAAGGACTTATCTCTTTACACCATTGTAAGGATGAAGCCTTCCCAAGAGGTTGAACTCCATAATCCAACCATGCCAAAACCTCTCTTTTTTTTTTCTCCCAAAACACAAGTATGAATAAGAAACAAAAGAATGAACTTCTCAAAAAATAAACTCTCTCCTAAAAATAATAAATCCAAAAAGGAAAAGAACCCCTTCCCATTCTTCCAATGGGATATTAATAGGGATCCCGAGTTCGGTTCCCTTGAATGAGAAGGTGACAAGTGTCACTCTCTCATTCATTCCTCAAGCTCAAATCCCCAGATGTGTTCACACTTGAGTGTGATATTTTTGAGAAGATGAGAGGGTTTGTAGTGTGTTTCACTCCAACAAGAAAGTCCTCTCACCATTAAGAGGAGGTGGGTGAAATTTGAACACTCCACCCCTTGAGTCCTTTCTCATAAATGATATTGGAAGACTCTAGACTCTACCCTTTCCCCAAGACTAAAAAATTATCCACTCTCTCTTTTAAGGGAAATTATGAATATATGGCCTTAAATGAGCCCCCAACCCTTAGATACTTACCCTAGGGTCTTAAGAACATGATTACACCCTAAAATAAGTTTTTAATCCCTCTTAAAATCCCTATAAAGAGAGTCCAAATTTTTAAACTTAATTGAGACTCTCATCCACTTGACGCCACTTACACCACATAATCACATGACTTTAAACAATTAATTAAAATATAAAACATAAATCACACATAATTCAATGGTATTATTTCATAACCACAATTACACATGACACATAATCCTTAGCCCTCGAAATATTTCTTAAGTTTTAAGATTACCTTTAGAAATTCAAAATAATTAAACTGCAACACAAGATTCACTAGATTCTTAATATTAACCCACATATTAACAAGGGTTTGAATGGTTCTCTCTTCTACCTATTAGCATTCATCTCATATGCAATTTTATCAATACATGACCGATCAAGAAATCATGGTAATCACCTACTCATAATTTTGATAAGATTCAATTTAATAGTTAGTCAATATATATATATATAAATTTTACCCTCCTCAATGTAAGACATGAATTCAAATCTATCTTTAATAGTAACAAAATTGTAACCTTAATTATTTAACTAACTATTTAATGGATCCTTGAGCAATCATTTATTACTAGCTATCATTATGCAACTTGATAACCGATACATATAACTTACTTTGTTAACTCACCTTAGGTATACATGTCATCGATTAGAATTATCTTGGTTTACCATCAATGGTGTTCGACCAATAATCCTTTCAAACTTTTTTGTGATTTGCAAAGATCCTAGTTAATTACTAATTATTATTCTTTCTCAAGTAATATAAAACACATTAGAAAATCACTTATACTATAGTTAGACAGACTTCATTATTTTTCTCATATCAATCTAAATTTTCTCCTCTCATGATTCTTGCATACATTCCTAATGGGTTTTCCAATTCATATTTAGTAAGACACATTTACTACAATAATCATTTAAACTAAGTCATTGAATAATTATAATATTAAGCATGTAGTTAAGTACAATCATTGATAGTCTCCTATACCTTCAAATTTTGAATATATGTAACTCTCTCAATTACACACATTGATTTTAACATAATGTTCTCAGAGAATGAAAATTAGAGATGATGGGATCCATAATTAGCTAGTTTCCTTTCAGTATTTTATACTTTTCATTATCTCTTTCTACTAAGTTTCAAGATATTACTAAGAGCTTTTATACTTTTATAATTTATATACTTTTAAGTAGCCTTAAGTATGTGGAAATGGAAATATGTTATGTTGATATATGTATGTATGAATGCATGAATGTCTATGAAATTTAGTATGATTCTATGTTTAATTTATGATTGTTAATAATGTGGATGCCTTAGAAATAAGACTAACACCTTGCAGCAAGAATGACTATCAACCCGCAACAACAGGTTTCTCAACCCACAACATAAGGACTGTGGATTGTTGTAGAGAAGAAGTCAAATGGTCAAGGCATGACACTTTTAGAAGGAAATGAAGGTGATCATTTATCGATTAGTCATGATTCATCACATAACACTCTTGCTCACCAAAAAAGACAACCAAGAGAAGAATGAGTCTATCTCAACATGACTAATTTATGATGAAACTATTATAAGGAACACGTTATGTTAAAAGCAGTTAAACTATTGGGCATAGAACTCAAAATTGGTTTCTCTACTCCTACTTTATATAGTTATTATTTTATGTTTCAAACTAATTCCTCTTCCTATCTTTGAGAGAGTTGACGATTGTTTCGTGAGTTTGTTTTCAATCTGTGAATAATGAAACTCCTCACAGACCCTATATAGTGGGATCTTCTATCAAGGATGAGATCTAGTTTCTAGTTAGCTAGTTATTTGTTCACCATTATTACTCAGTAGTTGTAGCAATGGAATGTGTGTTACATTACAAATATCTTTAATACATTTCTATTAGATTTCATGTAAGATTTGAGTAGTAGAATACAATAAAGAGAATTGGTTTGACATCATGATTTGTTGAGTAAGTGAGTGTTTGACAACTTCTGTGGAAGCAACAACTCAAGAAAGGGCCACTTGAGGTACCTGCTAACCCACTTCAGTTTCTATTGTTAGACTAGATAATTTATTGTTGAATTCAATTAGTAGTTTCCAATTACATGTTTATGAATGCATGTGATGTAATTCATGAATTGAATTATGTAGCTTCATGTTTGGTTTCATACTCTGGAGGAATTAGCTAGGTTAGGACAGTGTAGTTTTAACAGTTATAGTCTTAAGTATTAGGTACCCATAACATAAGGTAATAATTTATATTTATTTCCCCAATTTTGAGAATTTGTAATTTATTCCTATTTCCAGCTTTTATTGTATTTTCTACATGTTTATTTTCCTATACTCCATTGATGTAGGATGTGTCTAGAATTTGTAAATGTATATATTTTTCCAACACTATCTAAATTTTTACAACTCCTTAGTTGATAATTAAATGCAAACCTCTTATGAAAGATGAATTGTTTAGTTAGGGATTCTAAGGTCCTATGAGTTGTGTGTCTACCTAGTAGAACCATATTAATTATATATTAGAGAGGTTCTACATTTTGGAACCTTGTCGAGAATGGTGCTAAGTTCAAGATTCTCTGTATATTTTCAATTGTTTTTAAGCTTTCACAATTTATCAATTTCATTTTTAATATTATGGTGAATGGTATTTTAGCCATCAACAACAATACAAATCACTAAAAATGTGTAGGAATTGTTGATCTAAAAGAGTCACAACCATTTTATGTGTAGATAGTGAGATGATTTGGGAAGATTCTCCCTTCGACACAAGAAGCATTAGAAGATACTAGTGGACAAAGTGAGCAGAGCGAGGAATCCTTGAAGAAGAATCATCCCTTACACTAGTAGCTACACCAAACACAGAGGAGACTTCCTAAATATTTTTATGCATCATGGGTGATGCAACAGTAGAAGATCCACTAGACCATGTAACATTTGAATTCCCTATAAACAAGTAGGAAGGGGTAGTTGTTCTAAAGAACATACCTCCTTCAAAACTCCCTATCTTCTATAGATTGGTCATAGAGGATCTAGACACCTTTATTTTTTAGTTTAATGTGCTATGCCAAAGCTATGAATACACCACAGATGCTCACCAACTCAAATTTTTTCCAGCTACACTAAAAGATGCTGCTCTATGATGGTTCATGGGGTTGGGAAGAGATGTTGTTCCCAACTGGAATATAATGAAAAAATTCCTAGAGAAATAATATGATTATTACAGTGGCACAGATAGAAAGAGGGATTCCATCTATAGGATTCCATATAAATAAGATGAGCCATTGGAAGATTATGTTAAGAGGTTTCAATTTTTCCTCAAGAAATCCCATCAAAACATAATTTTTGATGAATCCTTAAAACTTATATTTTTAAGGGGAGTTCATGAAGATTGTATGGCTGCCCTTAATCTGATTGGAGTAGGGAACATCTCATAATTACCCTTTGATAAGATTTGCAAAGTATGTATAAATTACTCCAAGTCATTCATTAGGAATATTAGAGGAGACAAGACCTCTTCTCTCAACAAATCATCTACTAGAGTCTCAAGGGTAGAGCTGAGCGATATTCTATCAAACATGAAGGAGGACATCATTAGCCACTTTGCTACCCAATTGGATACCCTCCATATCAAGAAGAAGAAATAAGAAGAAAAGGTAACCCTCACAAAATTTTGTCCACACTGTCACTAGAAGAAGATTAATTACGAGTGCAAAAAGTTGGCCAGTATCTTTGAAGACAAGCAATGGAAGCCAAGATTTCATGCCCTAAAATATGAAGAAGGTCAAGTGTTTTACATTGCTCAACACAAACCATGGAAACCAAGATAATGTACGCCCCAAGATCCCTTGACCTATAATATGTTATTTCTAGGTAATAATGCACACTTTCCAAATTAGAACCCTCAATCCTAGACCAATGTACAAAATTCATAATGGCCAATGCCCCAAGCATCTAATTGGACTCAATAACAATAGGGCATATGGCCACCATAGAATTTACTAGGGACCAAATTATAACTCCTAGTGGCCACCACAGTGGAAAAGAGGTGAATAGTGGTAAAATCAAATCTAAATTACCAACAGACACAACAACTAGTCATAATGCCAAATCCAGAAATGGCTACACCAACACCACCAAGAGAACCTCAATTGTCAACACAACCTACACATAACCCAAATAATAATCTTGTCCAATAGGCTTATGCTAATGGAACAATTTAGTACCCTACTTATGGGGTTGAGATGAGTGATGTCCACCTCACATTAGGAAAAATTCTAGTTAGGCCTTCATCTCCTCACATCACAGAGTTGACTAATGAGGAACTCCGAGAAAAAACTATGGAAAAAAGCCCAGGGAAATTGAATTAAACCATGATAAACCAAAAAACATAAGTCTAGAACCTCCACTACCTGAGATATTAACAATACAAAAACATCATTCACAAGCTGAATCTGATCTATTAGGATAGCTCAAAGATATTTGCATCAAGATACCCCACATTTAGAAAATTAAGGAAGTGCCAATTTATACCAAAATAATGAGAGAGTTATGTTTCAAAAATCCAGGCAGGAAATGTAAGGACCCTCAAACTATGCATGTTTTAGGACAACTTGCAGCTATTATGTTAGGAAACATAGTTGTCCCTAAGTATACAAACCCTAGAAGCCCATTTATGGATGTAAAAATCAATGGAACTCTCATCAAGAATACCTTAATTGACCTAGGAACAATCATTAATATAATGATGAAGGAAACCATGAAGCTATTACAGCTAATGAAGCTTAGACCTACACTTACTATGTTACAATTAGTAGATAGGTCTATAGTAAAACTTGAGGGAGTTATAGAAGACTTGGTTATAACATTAGACTTATGGGAATACCCTATAGACTTTATGGTGTTATAGCCTAATGAAAATCTTGGAGGATACCCCCTCATCTTAGGGAGACCTTGGTTTGCTATTGTAGATGCCTTCATAGGTTGTAGGTCTGGTAACACGATCATTTCCAATGGAAATGTAACCAAGAAACTAGTCCTTTATCCACCTACCCAGCCACATGTAGACTTGAAGCAAATTGTATGGCCTACCCTAGATGAGGATGATCAATACTCATTACAAACATTAATGATTATTGAATGTAGTCTTATGTTAGAAATCCAAGATGAAGATAAACTATTTGTAAACATCATACAAAATAATTATGGTAGGGACCTGCAACAATATGATTATTTAACATGCTTGCAATATCCTTTGCAAAACATAATCCCTACCAATATATCCGAGTCCATCTCTCAAATTTTCCATACCTTATTGCCACATAACTACAATCACAATATAACAGGCCTTGACATTGCATCTGTTAAGACATCAACTTTGACTTTAGAGATTACATTGGGAAAGACATTAAATGTAAACAATCAATTGATTGTTGCACAATAGTCTTCACTATTGAATGTGTTGCAAGTACACACAACTAAATTTGTATAGGATTACCATGATATGAAAGGAATAGAACCAAACCTATGCATGCACCAAATTTACATCAATGATGGATACAAACTGGTTAGGCAACCCCAAAGAAGAATGAACCCAACTGTTTGTGACATAGTTAAGATAGATTTACAAAAGTTACTTGATGCAGGATTCATTTATCCAATCTATGACAGTTGGTGGGTGTCTCCATTAGTAATTGTACCTAATAAGGGATGGAAATGGAGAGTGTGTGTTGATTACTGCAAGTTGAATGCAACAACTAGAAGAGACCACTTTCCCCTTCCATTCATTGATCAAGTTTTAGATTCATTAGTAGGAAAGTAATACTTTTCCTTTTTGGATGGGTTCAGTGGATAAAACCAGATCAAGATAGCTCTATAATACCAAGACAAAACAAACTTTACATGCCCTTGGGGCACATATGCTTACTCTATCTTGCCATTTGGGTTATGCAATATACTTACAATATTTCAAAGAGTAGTATGGAGCATATTCTCATATTTTTCTCATGATTCCATGGGAGTTTACATGGATGAATTTATAACTTATGGGAATACCTATGAAGAAGAACTTTTCAACTTGGAGAAGGGTGATCCCACAATACCGGTTTACAATTTTTGGGCAAACTAGACACTGAATTGATTTTTTTTAACTAAATCTTCACATTCAGGCTCCTATAGCGGCTAAACCGTGAGGAATTTAAAGATCACGCAAACTAGTGATTTGTGAAGTTTTGTCTATAGATTCTAAATATATTTTTTTCAAATTTTTTGGAATCAGATTGCACTTTTTGTTTTGTCTCTTTCGAAAACTAGTTTTTATTAATAAACAACATTTTTAAGGAGTGATGCTCACCGTATACAACATAACTTTTTTTGTATGAACGATAAAATTCTATTTTTTTCGAATTTAGATTTGTAACTACGATATCTAACTGGTTCATTTGGTTTCATAGTGTTTTATTAAATATTTTTTCCTTAATCAAGTTTTGAAGTCAAACCAATTACAATTCAAACATAGGCGGATTGCATACAACATAAAAAAAATTGTATGTATCGAAATTCAATTTTTTGTTTTAATGGATTAAGGACATCAATACCCAACCTGAACATATTTTTCAAAATTTTATTTTGATAATCTACTATTTTTCGACATGTGCAGAACAAAGAGCTTGATTTTCGGTGAAAAACCTACATTCACAAGAAATAAAAAATAAATATAATAATCAAATTTAATTTAATTAAAATTATACATTTTTGGAAGCTTATAATAAGGAGTACATACCTACAAAAAATAAATTTTAAATGAACTCATTTGATCCCCCAAAAGGTAAATCAAAAGTGGTTTTTTATTAGCATTTTGATAGGTGTAAAGAAGACTTTGTTATAGGTATGGTTTAAAACTAGCGAGGTTCTATCCAAGGGGGATTGGTCTAAGGTGGTTTGATCAAACCCTCTTCAATTGGAATCCTTTAAATGGAACTTTTCAAGGCTTAAATCATTACATTTTCTAAAAATATGTGATTTCAGCAAAAATCAGGATCTCCCAGAAAGTGTAAACCACTATTGTGGCAACACCCAGAAGGTACTACAAAGATTTCAAGATGACCACCTATCCCTAAGTCATGAGAAATTCTTCATGATGATGACTAAGGGAGTATTCTTGGGGCACTTTGTGTCCAATAAAGGAATCCAAATAGAACCAAATAAAATAGAGGTAACATCAGCACTGCTTGTACCTCAGAAACAAAAGGATGTTAGAAGCTTCCTTTTTCATGATGGATACTACAAGAGATTTATACAATATTTTAGTAAGATTGCAACACCATTGTTTATCTAAAGATGTATAGTTTAACTAGACAAGTGTGCTTGTCAACATTCCTTTGAAGCTCTTAAGGCAACACTTACAAATACCCTAGTATTAAGAGGACCAAACTAGACATTACCTTTTTCATATCCACACGAATGCTTTTGATTATTTAATTGGAATTGTTTTAGGATAGAAATAAGGGAATCTAGAGTATGCCATATATTATATCAGTGAAATGTGGGGAAAGGGATCCTCAAAGGTTCTAATGTGTATATAGAACTTAAGGGTATCAATAGATGTCTTTCCCTATGGATTTCATTAGGAAAGAGATCACAAGGTGTAAAGATTGACTTTCAACCTCAATGGTGAGCCAATCAAACCTGGATCTCAATCCATAGGACAATAGGAAAGATCTTAAAACAAACTAAAATGATTTGAAGTGATCAAACCAAATGAACAAAAATACCTAATACATGAAATGTAGATTTTAGAATGTATAGAAACGAAAATCATAGTTTGCAGGTAGATATGAGAAGGGTCTGATGGCATGTACCTATCACCAAAATCTTTTTTTGAGACCTGCTAAGGTACTAGTTCGCCCATGGGTGAATGGGTCTTTGTAGCCCTTTCCAAAACTACAAAAACTAAAGTTTTAGCCCTATATCCGCACTTTGTTCTTGTACTTGCAAATCTTCATCTTCGAATCTAGACCTACAATAAATCTACAACATGAAATGTTTGTTTGTTTGTATGGGGATTTGCTTTGGTCAAACCCTAATTTTGGTAATTAAACCTTCATAAAAGATAAATATCCGATTAATGACAGTGTGTGATACCTAACCTTAAGTGCATCTAAGGTTATTATGATCTAAAATGCAAAGAACCATACTCAAGTGCATTAAAGTATGATTATTATATGATAATGACAAGATTCACTTAGGGAGAAGTGAAAACATCCTAAATAAATTTGAAACACAATGATACCTTGTTGTAGGTTGCTAGTACAATGAATTTTGAAGATGAGAATACTAGGAAACAAGTCATTAGGTTAGAGGAAATGACAAAATGCATATCCCACACCTAGAATCCATCATATTCTTCTATTGGCATCAACCTTTAATCATGTGACAAAAGCTTGATCAAAATCTGCAAATGGGCTTGAAGATTTGCAATTACAAACAATGCTGCTCCAAGACTCTAAATTTTGCTTGCTTGAATGTTATTTCTTTTTCATCTCTAGTTTGGAATGGTGAAAATATTAGGCTTTTATAGGCATTTCTCTAATTTCTCGAATATTAGATCCTGATAGCCGACATTTACCATTTGAATTTGAGACCTTAAAATGTCGCCAAAAACATATTCTAAAATGGGTCTTACCACTTGAAGGGGACCCATTCACCCATGGGCCCTAGCCTATAAGTCTAGGACACACATGATCCAAGGTAGATTAATGTTTGAATATATTTATTCAATGCATGTTTCAATGTTGGAAAATGATAAAAATAGGCCCTGGGATGCATAATAAAGGGAATTAGGGCCTATTTAGGAAGGGTGAAAATACATAAATGTAAGGTTATTAAAATAGGTCCAAACTAAGTGTAAAATTATACTATCACCTACAAGGGACTATAATTTTATATGCTACATTTAGCCCCCACTTTAGCAGCCATATGACACTATGTGCATATGCAAGCTAAATTACTTGAAAGTAAATCATGCTTCACAAAAGGATACTCATATGGATATTATAATTTATTTGTGAATGGGGAGAATGAAGCCCATAATTTAGTTAACTACAAAACCTACAATGTTAGGAAATGCATCCTCCAAAATCGATTTGTTAGTTGTTGAAAATCATCTTAAAACATGTAAAATTTCTACAGAGAACTAAATTCGAGGGTAGATGTATGCCCCCCTGATTTTGCTTACTCTATAGAGGTGGAATCAGGGTAGCAATCCAACCACATCAAATTGTTGAGTTTTATGATGGAAATGAGTACAATAGGGTTATGAGATCACAACACCATAAATTAGTAAACATTAAATGAGATCAAAGATAGAACTATGAATCCAACATAATAAACAACATTGAAAACAAAGTTCACTAGCCCCCATTATGATGATTTTAGTGAAATGTGCTAGTAAGAAACTTTACTAGATATATTTATGAAAACTCATATTTTTTACTATCATTTTGATATTTACCATTTAGAGATTACCTTGTTACAAAGGGGTGAAGATGCCAAGTTGATGACCCTACGAGCCCCTAAGATTACAGGTCCTATGATCCAGGATTGTAAATGGTCTCATACCACTAGAGGTGAGTTCATTGTACCTTCTCCCTATGATCTTCCTTTACATTTTGCACTATTTTTTCCTTTTTCCAAACATCATGGGGACCTCGTCCCAAAATGGTGACCCTGTCAAAGTGACCTTGGCTGCCATGTACTAACTTTTTTTATTTGTCTTCATGGGTAGAAATTTTATCAACATTAGGATTAGCCATCTCACTTGTGGATGCAATACAAACTTCAACCATGAATGATTGGACAAAGTTGTGCTCAAGCAAATGCACATCATTTGAATCCTTGTCAATGTTTATCTCCAAGCTAACATACTTTTTTGTAGAAGCCTCATGTGATTCTTCTTGTAAGGATGTTGATGTCACATTAGAATCATTACAAAATCCTTTCCTCTTAGGATATACAACATCGGCATGTTTCTCAAACTCCTTAGGAAGATTTTTGCAAATCTCCCTATATTGTCCTTGTGCAAATAGATTATGATCTCCTTTACTTGTAGGTGTGGATGAGTCATTAGTGCTAATATTTTCTTGAAAGTGAATCTACAAGATGCTGTAAATCACAATTTAGCTTTTGATGTGTTTGCTGCAAATCAAGATTCATCTTGTGTTGTGATTAAACCATGTCTTTTAATAGTTTCTCCACACTAGGCTTATTTTCCTTTGTTGGCGAGGTAGGAAGGAAAGTAGGTAACAACCTTCCATTCTGAATTCTAGCCATTAATATAAGTTGTAGCGGAAGCAAACTGATTTATACCCTCAAGCTGGCAGGACAATGGCTCTGGTACCACTGTAATATCCCCTCACCCACGATGACCAAATTTCTATGATTTTCATGATTACACTCGATTTGACAGATGCAAGCATATTGTCAAACAATCCATTTTTCAACTTATTTATGGTGTTTCCAATTGATGTTCAAACAAGTTTTGTTTGCAATCAACTTGTCATTGAAGTACATTTCAATCATAGCAAAATACATCCGAACATATAATATCTATATCCAGAAATTACAAATGTTTGATAATGCAATATGAGTATTGAATGCAGAAGGTTGAATTAATATTGCTATCTGGTTCCCAAACAACAGATATACATGTATGCCAAAACTTAAAACATTTAAATGAGAAACCTTTACCATATAACTGTTATTCAAATAAGAGCATTAAATTTAAGAATTTTGGAAATGTGGATTGGCACCTTATGCAACACTATAGCAATTGGTTGACAGTTCCAACTATTGAATAGGAAATACTGACAAATAAGACATCCAATTTATATGATCGCCCAGCATATGGTTGACACCAGCAACAATTCACTATGAAGAGTATCATTCAAGCTTGAATAGACTCCAATATTTAGGCCAGCATCACAATCTTCCATAAAGGCTTCCAATTCAAGGGAAGATCATCGACTAAGCTCTGGCGGCACTTTTCTCAACTCGATTAAACTTTACCTTCAATTATTATCCTTAAACTGGCAATTGACTAGACTCTAGGAGCTGAGATAAATAATTCTTAACTTCTCAAATATTGTCACTCTCCTTCACGATACAAGCAGCAGCATACACTCATGCCCACGTTATTGGGAATAGACAATGATATAACCTATTTCAATGAATACCGTAGGCATAGAGATTAATAACGACACCAGCAGTAATCACATAGGATCGACAATTGTCCACAATATGAAAATACCTTCGATTGTCGTGTTTGTAAGTGTTCACCCAGGATAGCGATCACGATGGCAGCAATGATAACCAATGTCTTTGGAATGCTTATGAACTCATTAGGTATATGTTCAATGCTAATACCAATCCTGTTATCAGGATGTCATAGATAATCCCCTCCAATCGTTCCTAATGGTTAATGAGCCCCACCAGCAAATACACGATGCCAACATTGACACAGAACGCTACGATTTCTAGCGCTGAACTTCATCAACAAAGAGATGTATCATTGCTCAACAATAATGAAATTAAATAGATAATTCATGTCTGGGTTTCTGTCCAGGAATGTTCTCCCCAACTTTGAGAGTTTGCGTTCTCAGACTCAATACCAAAATCCAAACGGTAATCAATTTTCGTGATGCTCATTCTATCTGCCAAAGCCCCTTATACCTCTGCCATCTTTCAGTTGCTTCAACTAAATTTTTATTCTATTAAAAACTTTCTAAAAAAATATAATATTTATTAATAATTTAATAGTCATTAAATAATTAAATAATTAAAAGGTCTTTTAAGGCAAATAAAGACTTTAATATTTAAATAATTACCCAGGCTTATGAAAAGTTGGGGATATCACATTACCTTTCCTTATAATAAGTTACACGAGAACAATGCGTTGAGCTAGGTTTTTTTTTTTTTAACTTTCCAGGGGGTATCCCCGCGGCCCAGCCCAACGCCCAGCAACCTGTATCTTGGGTACCTGAGGCGAGCTAAGGGGAGACTAATCCCCCTCGAGATGCACCCACCCTCCCGCTAGACTAGTGCATCGGTTGAATCCGGCCCTCAGAGTCGAACCCAAGACCTCGGGGAGCAAACCCGAGACTTAAGCCTCCTCCGCTGACCGTGCGGGCACAGGCCCAAGCCTAAGAGCTAGGTTATTTGATTATGTAGCTATCGTCTAGTGGGATTCACGAGGTTTTCTTGATCTAAGTGCAAGTGATAAATATGTGTAACGTGTTATCATTAAAGAGTCGAAGGTAGCATGATATCCTTATATATAGGAGAATGTTGTTATTAGTATGGGTCAAGTATGTTGATCATGGTGTCTTTCATCTTATGGTTGATAGTTTAGGTTATGGTTGATTATGTTGTATCTCAAAATAAAAAATTTGCTGCATTTAGGCATTTTTAAGAAATGAGTCAAAATCTTGTTAAATTTGTTAAAAAAGTCAAAATTGGGGTTTGCATGTCTTCCATGAGAGTAAAAAACTTAGAATTTTCAAAATATGACAATCTAGGTCAGCTCAAAGCGACCAAATCTACAATACTTAGATTTTAGTTTTTCAACCCTAAATTTTAAGAAAATTTCTATTTTTAGCAGTTTTCTAAATATAGAAACTTTTAATGGGTTTTTCTGGGTTTCTTTTGAAATGGATACTAGCAAAATTTTCTAAAAATAGAAAGTTTGGCTTCTAGGGCTAAGACTGATTTGATTGGCTCAAAATACTTCCTCATCAGGCTGGTGCAATCAGAATCACGAAAATATCAGTTTTTCCCTAGTGGGTCTATTCTTCTTTTTCTGAAGTTTTTTTCAAGAGCACCAAGGTCATCAATGGAGATCAGTCAGCTGCCAGTTGCCAGAATCAAACATTCAAGCATTGAACAGAAGCTGCTAATGCCGAACATGCACGAAGAACGAAGAACAGAGAAGGGAAGCTGTCAAAGTTGAAAAATGAGAAATTTTGGTTGTTTGGAGACTTCAGGCGCCCCTGTCAAGAATAGGCACCCAAACACCCATGCCTTAGAAAAATTTCATCACCAGGCAGTCAAGGTCGAGGCTAGCACGTTAAACAAAGGAAGACATTGAAAAGTTCAAAAAATATTCTCACTGCCAGCCATGGGCACCCCTGAAAGAAATAGGCACCCATCTTTTCAGGGCATCAGATGATGGAGTTAGGATTTATGCTCCCAGGCAATGTTGTTCAGATTCTTCTCAGCTCTGCAGTGAGTCTATTAGCTCAGTCATCTGACGAATCAATCATCCAGAATTCGAGATTGATCGAAGAGGTCTCAACCAAGAAGCAAAATGCAAATCACGGAAAATGCAAAAATATTCTAAGTCTGGTGAAGTTGGGTGCCCTAGGTGGAGAAAGGCGCCCAAGCTTTTGGAGGTCTAAATTAGTGAATTTGCAGACAAAGCCTCCAGCATGACCTCTTCAATTTTGATCAAGCTTGCCAACACAACCCTTAGCTTGAATCGTCAGAGTTGACAGTCATCAGATATTGAAAGCGGAATAGAGAGGTAAAACCATTAAAAGTCACAAAAGTCAAAAGCGAGATGAAAAATACAAAAAATATTCTCTTTGGTGAAGTTGGGTGCCCCAGCTAGCCAGGATCGCCCAAGCTTTTGATGCCTCAAATCAACTTTTCTACAAATGTAACTCCCAGAAGACCCCTCTCAAAATCCTTCAAGCTATCCGACAAGTCCAACCGTCAGTCTATTGAAGCTCCGGATCATCCGAAATGGCAAGATCATCTGAAAGAGAGGAGATAAGCTTGAAAATTTGAAAATATTGAAAACTGGTTAAGTCTGGTGAACATGGGCACCCCTGGAGAAGATAGGCGCCTAGGGTTTTGAGGCCTCAGATGGTAGTTGCAGGCTCTAGGATCATCTCGTCAGATTCTGCCAAGCTATCCAACGGAGTAGTCAACCAGCCGATTTGATCAGTTTAGCTCCCAGAATCAAGAATTCTTCAGAAGACCAAAAAACAAGCAAGAACTTGATAACCACAAAAATGGCTAACACTGAGGAAGATGAGTGCCCCTGGAGGAAATAGGCGCCCATCATTTTGAAGGTCAAAATGAAGTTTCTACCAAAAGTTGTCTCTAGACAAACTTCAACAGATTTACTCCAGCTCTGTGGTGAGATCATCTGCCGGTTCATAGGATTCACCAAGCTCCCGGGATCGAGGATCAAACAGAGGTTAAAAATCAAGAAAAGGTTGAAATTCCAAGAAAATGGCTAATTATGGAAAGGAAAAGCGCCCCAGGAGGAGATAGGCGCCCCAGGCTCAAGGCCTTAGGAAAATTTTCAAAGTTTCTATCATTCAACATTCAAACAATGCCTACATTCGATGAACCTGCTCGGGATAGACCCCAGAAGTTTTAAAACAAAAAGAAAGTAGATTTTTCTCAACCTCGACTTATTTAAGAGAGTTGTTGCCTTCCATTATTCATTTTTACAGGTTGGAATCCAGAGCAAGAAGATTTTCTCTTTTTCCTCAACGAAGATTTGAAGACCCAAACAACATGCTTTTTCGGTGTTCTTCATGTTTTCGAAATCAATGAGCAAGGAGGAACGCTTTTTCATGCTCCAAACTTCTAGGGCATTGCTTTTTCAAAGTAGCCACTCAACTTTTTTCATTTCTGATCACATGGGTCTCTCTAATTTTTCATCCTCTTGAACATTGAATTTTTTTTCCCTCTTTTAGAAACTGCTTTTTGGTCGCTTTTCAAGATGTATTCAACTTTTTCAATTTCTAAGCAGCTAGGTTTCTCCAGAGCGTGATTTTCTGCCAAACCCAGGTCCCAGCTTTTTTTGAAGAAATTGCTTTTTCAAGGCAGATCATCATTCTATTTTCAGCAGCACTCTCCACTCGAAATCGAGAAGCAAATCAGCTTTTTTGGCGGATGTGATCGAGATATAAAACAACTTTCATCTAGAAGCTTTCTTCCAACGTTCTTTCTATTATCGTCTCAATTCTTATCCATTCTTTGAACAAGAAGGATATCAAGTTCTAATAGTTGGCACTTTCCTTGTTTTTAGGTTTTCATAGGTTTTTAGATGTTTATCTTGTTTAGTTTTAGAAATAAAGCTTGCATGTTGGCAAGTCTTAGTTGTAAAAGCAAGGAGATTTTAAGGTTTCCTACTCCTCTGCTTGTGTATAAATAAGGGCAGCCTTGCCCATTTATTTTTAACTATGCTTGTGATAACAAATTGTTGAGCCTATGCCTTCAAGTTTGTTATTGTTTAGTTTCAATTCACTTTGTGTTAAAAGCAAGTTTGCATGCCTCTTTTAGCTGCAAATCCTTGTTCAGTGCATGCATCTTGTGTCAAGTGTCGATCTGGTGTGATCGCATGTTGCATGTATTTTGCTACAACTTGCTGTCCCAGAATTGTAATTTCTTGTGCCCGAAGTTTGAGGAAATAAAGTCTTGTGATTGCTTCGATGCCCTGATATAAAGTCTCAAATTTTCGTTTATTGTGTTATGCTTATATGATCTCCTTTTCACATTGCATTGAAATTCAGTAGATGTATGTTGGAATAAGGTTTATTTAAGTATCTATGTCGGAGAATCAATCTTATTCATTTCTAACTCTCTTGCTCTACAGTTACCTAAGAGGCTAGAAACGTCATTAGCGTAAGTTAGTTGTAGTTGATAGTTTTATTAAAGAGAAAACCTCAGCGGCAACATTAAGAGTTCTATAACTTTGTGTTCTCGTAGCTGAAACAAAAAGATAGGCAAATTAGCTTTAGTTTACTTTCTTTTAGCAAACTCAACAAAAGAGGGAGCTTCCCCTCCAAATTTGAAGAGCAGATTACTACACATAGCTGTTTGTTTCCAAACCACAATCCAGAGGTGCGATTTGAAACACCAACAGATTATGGATGGCATTGCTAAACTAACACCTATTGACCCTAGTTGTATGAACAACATTTGTAGGAATTCCATTAGAATTGTCAATAGAGACTTTTTATGATGGCATTTGCCAAGTATACCATTATCAATCTTGATGATTCAAGATTTATTAGAAGGATGAATGTAGTATTACATAGCTCTCTAGCCTTAGAATGAATATTGGTAAATGGTGCTTTGTTAAACTATTAGGTTTTAAACCTTGCTTTGATTTTCTTTCTAAAGTATTTTTTCTATTTCACTTCTATGAGTAAATTTTATTGAGTGGTTATAAAACCTCGGATATGGGAACCTATGTGTATCTTTCTTGAGAGATTATGGTGAGGACCTCGGATTTGAAAGCAAGTATATAGGTAGTCCTTGGGAAAAGGATGCCCCTATGACCCAAGTCTATAAGGGAGAATTTAGGAGATAACTCCAAGGTTTGGGATTGTTCCTATACTTGATTATCTCTCCCTCTTTGGTAAGCTTCAACTTGAGGCTAAATCAACATTAGATGGTGGGAACTCACCTTCCAATTAGTATGTCCCCATGGTGGTGAATTCACCTTCCAATTAGTATGTCCTTGCCATATAGGTTTGAGCTAACAAGAAGGTAGGCTAGCATCATCCAGCTTATCTACTCAGATTTTGTGGTGTTTGGATTTCCAAAATCTACTCCCATCTTGGATGAATTTTTAGAGTCACCATCATTGTGATTTGTCTTGATGTGGATGTGGGAGAATGCCTCTAAACTTATCCTAACTAAAAAATCGACGTTTGTGTGTTGAACCCTATGGCTTTGCGTCTTGGGTCAAAGAGGAGTACGAGAAGGTATAAATTAACCTCAAGACCTAGTGAGGTCTATTTTTCCAAGAATAAAGGCATGATATACTTAGCCATGGCTTAGCTATGAATGAGTTACATAAACCTATTGACTTTGATTTGATGATGATGTTGACTTAAGCCATTATGATTTGACAGTGTGAACAACTCTTACTATGTATGGATGGTTTTCTTGCTCTAATTATGCCCACTGCCAACTATGGCCAATTAATAGTATTTATTACCATATTCGGTGGAGTGTTTTACCATTATATCAACTAGGTGGATAATGTTATGCTAAGCTTTATGAGCTAGTACTATATAAGGTTATATACTCATAATAAGATATTGTTCTAATATGGGTTTTAATATATGTCTAATATATAATGAATTTCTAAATAAACCTTGAATGAAGTGAATGCACTTTAATTCCTTATAAGTTTGTATTGGTTTATGTATGTGTTTGGATAGAGGCCAACTCATGTGGATTCAATGTATTACTTATGTGTTGGAAAATTGACCCCAAGACCTATAAGACAACTGAATAGTTTAATGGATCCCTTTGGGGCAATGTAAATTACCTAGGGTGTAAATCCTTCGAATAATATGTCTTAGATCAACATCCTAGTACCTTCTAATGTCACCATGTTGAGTTGAGATCAATACAAGAGCTAACTTCTTGGCATAATAGCTAGAGTTGAGCAAAGGGACTCTCAAGGGCATAGGTAGGGGATAATTGTTCTCTTAGCATAACTTGTCCCACTCACCTTGAGGTTATCACCAAAATCGTAAAACCTATGATCCAATTATAGATAAGCTTATTGTTGCTCCAACATGACAGGAGTGCTCTGCCAAAAGAAGTATTCAACCATTTCATAGGGTTAGTTAGCTTTCGCTAGTAGCATGCAAATGATAGATGCCAAGAGCTACTTGATTTCATAGGGTTATAAGCTTTCACTAGTGACATGCAAGTGATGCATGTTGAGATCTACCTGTCACAGGAGTTTAGTATTGGCATTGGTGTATGAAAAGGAATATGTGCCTCCTATGTTGTGTTTGTCTAAGGCATTGTGTAATGGTTTTAATTGTTAATTCAATCCAGGTGATTGAAAATATAGGCACTAGTCCTGGGTCTACAGACATTATAACATCTCGATTATGTAACTTACACAATTGTATGATAACATAGATGATTAATGAGCTATGAAAATTTTATTACTAGCCTTACGCAATGTGTTGTTATGCTTACACCTTATCCAATGATAATTGCACGTACTATAGAATGCTTGCCCATCATCACATTTGGTGCCAAAAACCTAAGAAAATGATGGGATCCTTGGTGTAGTATGGAAGGTACCAACATTACTTTTTGGTTGGGATGCACTAATAGGATAAGTGATAGTGAACCAGGTATTGGAAGACACATCCACTTTTTGTTGCTAATTGGTCGCTATGTATGTGTGAGTCAATCATGGTGTACTCATATAAAATGACCTTAGATATTGAGAAATTTATTATATTTATGCCCTTGCTAGTGATGAAAATACATAGTAAGTGATGCTTTCTTGTCATCGTAGGTGACGATGGATTGAGAAATGGATGTGAACCACAATGCAATATAGAATGCACCAACACTCATTTTCTAGAGGAGATGTACTTACAAGCTAATGTGTTAGTGAACTAGGAGAAGAATATGATGCTTGCAATAAGGTTGCAACTACTTCCTTTTGCTAGTTGGTCACTATGTGTACTTGTGAGGATGTTAAATTATTCACATTGTGTTTATGTGTTGAATGCCTAAGTTAGTCATCGAGTTCACCTGTGATATAGTTATAGGCTAGTCACCCTATGTATAGGTGGCATATGCCTAAGCTAACCCACATGTGTACCTATGAGGTGTATAAAAGCTAATCACCTAGGTGTGTGAGACACAAGTGGTAGCTAGCTTCTTTGTGTATAAATGGTGTATGCTTGGGCCAATCACTATGTAAAAATGGGATGTTGGAATGATACGATATTTATGTAGATTTTGTATGATTGTACATTAATGAGTGGCATGGAACCAACACTTGATTTGAATGTTCTTGTAATCATTCTATTATAATTAGATTAAATTGAAAGAAAAAAAATAACGAGTAGTTGTGATTTCAAAGTGAAATCAAAGATCTCATACAAGAGGGGAGGATGAAATCTCTCTATCTTTGGAGTACAAACTACGAAGCCTCTGATTCCCAAATGGGATACATAGGCAAGGTCATCATGAATGAACTATTAAGGATAAGGTTTGGGTC
The DNA here is from genome assembly GCA_007115665.2 of Sequoiadendron giganteum. Classification (NCBI taxonomy): domain Eukaryota; kingdom Viridiplantae; phylum Streptophyta; class Pinopsida; order Cupressales; family Cupressaceae; genus Sequoiadendron; species Sequoiadendron giganteum. The sequence goes on from CM021102.1 coordinate 714,439,040, forward strand.
TATGGATGACCCTAACTTTGGGAGCTTACTAGATTCTAGTGTGTATTCGAGTGGTGGCATATAGTTTGTCAACACAACTGTGGTTGAATAGGTTATGAAGTTGACAATTCTAAATTAGATGGAAGATGCTTGGTCAATTAAGTTAGCACTTGTGAATTGAAAAAAGGAAGAAAAAAAATAGTAGTAACCGAAGGGTATTTATTACATATAGCTCGTGCCTTGATTTGGAAACAACACTCTTGACACCTGTGCCCATACCCATGTCTTTTGTTGACCACGTTAAAGATCTCATTCACTTTAGAGGTATGTAAAGGTTCTATGCACTACTTCTTATGGCTGGGTAACTTCTAATACAAGAAAATCAATAATTTGCCAATAGGCTTTTCATTGTGGACTTGCTAGTCCGCAGCCCATCGGCAATCCTATCTCACATTGCCTGCAAACAACTTCTGGACTGGTAAACCATTGCCGTCATTATTTTAGCTGATAGTTGCCGTCTCAGCCAGGTGTGTGGGCTATGCACAAAAGCTAGGGTTACTGGCTATGCACAGAACAAGGAGTTACTCTCGTCATTAATGTAGTTGCCATCTCAACCAGGGTTGCGGGCTATGCACAGAAGCTAGGGTTGCTGGCTATGCATAGAACAAGGAGATAATGATTATCTTTAATGGTTTGAGGTTACTTGTGAAGACGAAGAAGGAGGACGTGGAGCCAAGGAAGTGCCCTCATTGAATGCAAATGCAGTTCAGACATTCGAACACTCCATCGTGCATATCATTTCTTCAGTCTAATCTCATTAAGACTAAATCCAGCAGATATCTTCTTTGTCAGAAGATCACTCGCCCTCCACCTATAAATAGATTGTTTTGTCCATCAGTTCACATGGTAAAATTTGGTTTCAGCCTCATTTCTGTTGTCCACCGCCGCCGCCGCCTAGGAAGATTTGGTGTCCAATTTACGCTTGAGGTAAGTTACTTGCCATGGTTTGAGATAGTTTTATTTTTCCTATAAAGCTCTCCTTCATGCTCTGTTCCAGTCATGGCTATGCTTCAGATCCCATGTTTCATAGTTTCTCTGAGTTTCACATTTTCTCTTTAATCCCTACGGCCATGGTCTGTTTTTGATAACCCGCATTTCCATATAATAGGTCTTAGTTTCTAATATTGTATTCCATGCATCTATGGCTTTGAGTTTCCATTAAGCTACTGTTTTAGAATTTGTCCTCTTCATTCAACAACATAATTAGTTGCATCTGGCCTTCTTTGCTCTCTCAATTTGACTATCGCCATATCCAACCCCGTTGGGCAAATTCAGAATTTGAGCCCTCTTATCATCACGAGGACTTAATTCCATCTTATTCACCCCTTTATTCCTCCAATTGAACTCAAAAATCACACAATAATAGTAGATTTGTATTGCAATGGCGGGCTGTAAAGGTATTTTCACAATTTATGACCCAAATTGTTTTTTTATTCTACTGTTGTAATGTTTGTGCTAGCTTTAATAAAAATTTCAATTACGAAACACAATTTGTGCAGAATCTTGAGTTAACGAAACCCTAAAGGTAACTCACCTCTTCACTTTCTTTATAGTTTTGTGTAGAGGCAAGAGCAGTGTCAGCCCAAGGAAGAAAACTAGGTTGAATGCTAATTGCCAATATCATGGTTTACCGATTACTTTGTATTTGACTGATTTTAATTCCCTAAAAATATCAAATACCATATGTTAGTAATTTGTAATGTCAAAAGGAGTTTTTCTATTGAGTGATCAGATAATTACCTAAATTTGTATGTCTGGGCATGTACCATGTATTATTTTTAACTTGGCAAAGACGACTCAGTAACTAAGTTACACTATGATATGTCTGATGTGGTAGGCTACATGACTTTAAAATGCTTGAAATTGCTGAACTGTGCCAGATCTTTTTAATAATTCAATAAGTCCTTGATATATAATTGCCAGTATCATGGTTTACCGATTACTTTGTATTTGACTGATTTTAATTCCCTAAAAATATCAAATACCATATGTTAGTAATTTGTAATGTCAAAAGGAGTTTTTCTATTGAGTGATCAGCTAATTACCTAGATTTGTATGTCTGGGCATGTACCATGTATTATTTTTAACTTGGTAGAGGCGACTCAGTAACTAAGTTGCACTATGATATGTCTGATGCGATAGGCTACATGACTTTAAAATGCTTGAAATTGTTGAACTGTGCCAGATCTTTTTAATAATTCAATAAGTCCTTGATATATAAGCAAATTGCTATGAGTCTGTTGCAATTCCTTTTTACTTATGTATTATTGTTTGTTCTCTCATGTATACACATTCTTACTTTTGACTTGATGTTTTCTTCTTTGGCTTATATGGGGAAGGGGTTCAAAACCTTGGCATTTGGTGTAAGAAACATAAATAGAAAAATGTTAGTTATAAAACCTCTCAATAGTAATTTCAAATCACCTTCCATAAATCTCTCCGGCATAAATTATAAGGGCACCTTCCAGATTGCAAGGTCCCGTCCAATAGCCCACACATTCACTATAACTTGGGTGTCTGGGAATAAAAAAATCCCCTAACTTCACAAGAGCTCTCAGCTTTGTGCAGGGGTACTGCCATTTCCCATTCTACTGTAGTTGTATTCATTTCAGCTTTTTCCCACTTTGCAGCTACTTATAAGTTGTGTTATGTTTGTAGGAATATGCAATCCCAAGATCAACCCAGGCCATCTGTTGTCAGGAACCACAAGTATCAGGTCAGGTCTCTTTAGATACAGAGTACCAGAAAAAGACATTTTGTAGGGAGGAGGATATCGTTGCTCACCACATTGACAAAGGAATGAGAGAATCAGCCCATGGGTATTTCACCTTTCTTGCTTCTTTCTGGCTTTCCATGGATTTTTCTGGTAATAGTTTAGGTTTTCTTTAAGGTCCTTTACTCCCATTAAAATCATGGGTTTATGCTTTAATTAGGCTAGCGGTCCAATTACAGTGGGCAGGGGGATATAAACATCTAATCTTATATTCATTCATTTGGATATTTTTCCTTCCATTGAAGTGACGGGCTTATGCCTTAAGTTTCATCAAGGTTAGGGTTAATAGTATTGGTGTGAGGATTCTTTGATCTTTCTTAGGAAGATTTACTGACAGGATTTAAGAGGAAAATAGCAATTAAGCCTCATTTAGTATTTTACAGATTCCTCATGTAGACCAACTCCATGTTATGTATCAATCTGGGATGTTCAAGTGAAGAATTATTTGGGTTTTCCCAACTTTTAACTGTTCTGTAGTAGCTATACAGACCTTAGAACTACCATCGATTTCTTAAGGGCATTGGGCATTGAAGGTTGCAAACACTGGGTTTGTTTTGAAATGTAGAGCGAACTAGGCTAGGGCATTCTTGTATGGTACACTCGATGCAACAAGTTGTCTTTCCGAAAGGAGTCTTTCAATAAGCACGTGCATTGTATGGTCTATTTGATGTGGCAAATCATCTACCTGAGATAATTTTAATAGGTATGGGAATGGGTATTTCTTGAATGGTATGTTTGAAGTAGCAAATTGTCCATTTGTAGGGAATTATTTAACAAATATGGCAATGAACATTCTTATATGGTATATTTAATTCAATTACCATTTACAAAGGTTTCATTCAAGAAACAAGAGGTGTTGTTGCTCTTTCTAGCATGATATTGACGCTTTTTAACATGAGATATTGCTGCTCTTATTATCAATGATTTTCTACACCTTGTTGCTATGATGTTCTGCACTTTTTGGTCCACAATTGTTGCACCTTTTTGCAATAAGCACGTGCATTGTATGGTCTATTTGATGTGGCAAATCATCTACCTGAGATAATTTTAACAGGTATGGGAATGGGTATTTCTTGTATGGTATGTTTGAAGTAGCAAATTATCCATTTGTAGGGAATTATTTAACAAATATGGCAATGAACATTCTTATATGGTATATTTAATCCAGTTACCATTTACAAAGGTTTCATTCAAGAAACAAGAGGTGTTGTTGCTCTTTCTAGCATGATATTGACGCTCTTTAACATGAGATATTGCTGCTCTTATTATCAATGATTTTTTGCACCTTGTTGCTATGATGTTCTGCACTTTTTGGTCCACAATTGCTGCTCATTTTCTGATTACTTGCTACTTCTAACACTCTCATATTTCATTCTTTAATCAAGCTCCTTTTGTCAACCTTTTTTCTGCTCTTTTAACAATCAATTTTTTGCTCTGTTCACAATCAATTTTCTGCTCTTTTCACGCCATTTTTACCGCAACTTTAAAGGTCGTATGGCTGCAACTTTCTTGACTGTATCTTCTGTCTTTTATTCATAAAGGGAGCTGGACTTTTATTCATAAAAGGGGCTGCATTTTTTTTTATACAACTTGCTGCTCTTTGTCATTATTTGATGCTCTTAACTCCCATCATTTTTCTACTCATAGACTGTGAAATTTGATTCCCTTTAACTGTGAAGATTTGTTGCTCATTGATTGTGAAGATTTGCAACCAAAGAGATGTATTTGAAATCTCTCAACTGCCTGCCTTTTCATAAGACTCCATGATAGCACTAAAACTCAGAAATAAAACTCTGTGACTACATTTCATTGATCAAAAATCTACAAGAGAAACATTCTAGGGTTTTAAATGCATTATTTGCAACCTTGTTTAGTATTGTTTCTATGACTCTACGTTTTGGATGCTATTATTGTACGTTTTGCTTTGCTTGCTACTATTGTAGCTTTTGAAAGTTTGCTCTACGATGTATCTGTTTGAAAGTGTGTTGTAAAGCAACGAAGGGGTTAGTTCTTCAAATTTTAAGACTGAACAAATTCCATGTAGGTGTTCTCCTCTATTGATTAAAAAGTGATGTCTATTTAAAATTTGTTAGGATTTTAATGTACAAAGTTTAGCAATTATTTGGGTTAAGTGTTAAATAAATTTGAAAATTCAATAAATAAAATAATGATATTTAATTAGAATTGTGATACATGTAAGTTTTGATAAATAGTTATACATGATTTGGATTTTTCTATATATGTCTTCTAAAAAATAATGAAAATTGTAAAAAAATTCGAAGATTATTTGTTTTCGATTGGATAGACATAAAATCTTTGTTTTTTAAATATAGTTAATTATAATATTGTGGAGTGTATGTCTAAATTTTAGGTAAGTCATTCTCAATGAGAGGCATGTTTGTCTCTATATAGTAGATGATAACATTATAAAGGAACATACATCTAAAATTATAATTTGATTTTTGACTAGACCACCAACAATAAGAAAATAATCTTTAAGCTATTTAAAGTTCATGGAAGTATGTTACATCTAGGATAGAGCTTTATCATGGGAAATTCCCATTCCTTTGCTTTTGTGAGGTTAACTATTATATAAAGGATTATTTATTTTTACTCATTGTTAAATGTTGGTGGAATTAATTAAATGTAATATATGCTTTATTGTATGTTTTTGGGAATGTTTTTTTACATATTGTCATTAGTTAACACTAGGTACACTCTCAATTTTATTTAACTCAGGAATGGAAAACTTTGGTCAACCTGATGACATCATTGAGATACCCAGTAGTGACGGGTCATCCTACACTCCACTTGGATCACCTCCCTCTACCAGTTGGGGTGGACCTCCTCCAAGTGTCATTCAGGAGCTTGCATGTGATGTCACCATCAATTGCTTTGATATTGTGCAAAAAATAAGACAACTTGTTCCATACATACATAATGTGCAGGAGAATGAAATATTATCAATTCAAACCACACTCGAAGAATTCCACAGAACTTGTGACATGTTGGCTTCATTCCACACTTTTCTACGTGAGATGCACGCTGATGCTCACTACAGACAGGGCGCTACTTTGTACATCCAACTTGCATTCCTGAATTATATGAACAATGTTTGGAAATAATTTTGTTTGACATATGTGCATATGCCATCCACTTTTGTACTGTGTATACGAGTACTACCAACTATCTATGTTTTGTACTTTTCTTGGTGGAAGTTCCTACGATAAATGCACTTTTCCTTGTCTTGCAAACAAAGCAGTTTGCCTTCCACTGGAGCTGCACTTCAAAAGTCCTTCGATACTATGTATTTTATATCTAATCCATATCTATGTAAATTGTATGTGATACTCTAATATCATTATGTCCTCTATGAACTATGTGTATGTTTGGTTTGCACTTGTAGATTTTTGGGTGGAAATTATTGATTCTTTCCTTTCATTCTTCATTTTCTACACTTTATGCCATCAAGTGCCAACAATGTTTCAATCGTAAACTAAATCTCCAAAAAAAAAAAACTATTACTTTTGTTTACACATTCTCATTCTTTCTAATACAAATAGAAAAAAGAAAACTTTGTTTTATTGTAGTTATGAATGTGTTTTTCTTTCCCAACTCAATACATACACACAAATAAAACATGTTGGAGTTCTCTATTAGAATATATACATCTAATTTTTCAATCACTATTTCACACCCTTACACGTATACGTTTTCAATGGTTTGTCGAATTTGCTAACCATTATTTCTATTACAATCAATTTTAGATAAACTCATTATTCATCTCAAATTTCAAATTTTTTTACTAACAAAATGTAAATTGCTTTGCATTGAAACTTGTCTTTTCTTAAAAGACATATTTGACCAGTCTACCTTATATCAAAACAATAATTAACTAAACCATTTGTTTGCTTTGCTAGTGACTTGTGCGCAAAACCTTTTGGGTGCTTGCTTTCATCCACGGGATCAAATTTCTTACAGCTAGATAAATCCTTGTACAAACCGCAATACAGTCATTACGTACAGGTATGTTTACCCTTTTCTCAATTATGTTCAATCACCTTCATTCTATAGACTATATTTGTTGCTCCTATGTGTATTCAATCATTCTTGTTGACAAGGATAATAAAACCAAAGAACCTTTATGGTGCACACATCTCCTTTTGTTCATATTTAATCCATTTCTTGTATAGGGAAAATTGCAAGCTCGATTTTGCTTCGTGCTTTTACAAAGGACCCCACTAGCTTACAATTTGTATATTTTTACTTATAAGCCATACCCTGCTTATCAGCTCATTGGGTTTTATAGGGCTACTTCTCCTCCCTCTAGCTATGTCTATCTCTTTGACACAAGATGCAATTACACTGATGAACAGTAACACCAAAGACATATATCCACATCTCCAAGTCTTCAATATTGCAACATTTGGCCATGGCGACGAATCAACTATTAGATACAAATTAGATTTGTCTGATGGCTTGCATCTTTAAAAAGCAATCTTGCCAAGAAAGTATAACCATTTTGTAACTTCAAATCAAATTAAAAAAGGCTCTATTGTTCAATTAACTGGATACACTTGCCCTACTATTTGCAACTCAAGGTGAGCCAACCATTCCAATGTTTTTCTCAAATTGAACATTTCCATCTCTGTTTGTTACTATGCATCACTAAAAGTGTATTTTTCTTTAATTACATATAGGTTTATTGTAATCTCTAAGTTGGAGATTGCATGCACACAACATGATGTCATTGGGAATCCCACCTTCCTCTTTAAAGAACCAGAGTAGCCTATACATGAAACAGTAGGGAATTCATCTGATTCATGCACAATTGTTGGTGAGAGTAGCACAACCATGCAACCAACCCCCAAAAAAATGATCGGAATACATGCATCTCTACGCAGGAAAAGTGATACCCCAACTATCACTCCTATTAAAAGTTTGAATCCATTTCAGACAAGGTGGACAATAAAAGGTCGTGTAACTATGAAAAAAGAGATCCACCAATTTGACACAAAGAAAGGAACTAGACAAGTTTTTAGCTTTGATATCGTGGATAGTGAGAACACTGAAGTGCGTGTCACTTGCTTTAATGAAGTCGCAGATCACCATTTCAGATATATTCACATTGGATCTGTATATACAATCTCTGGTGGGACCATCAAAGCTGCTAATAAGTTTTACAATAAATTGAATAGTCAAATGGAAATCACTTTGATGGATGATTCAAAGATCACTCTCTCTGATGATGACCACTTAATTCCAACAAATCCATTTTCTTTCACACCCATAAATGAGATCCTAAATTAAAATAACAATTCTTTAATTGATGTAGTGGGAATTGTTATATATGTGGACCCTACTTCTACAATAAGAAGAAGAGATGACACAAAGGTTCTTAGGAGGAGCCTCAAGTTGCTAGACATGTCTACTTTCACTATAAATGTGACCTTGTGGGGACGAACAACTCAAAAGGAAGGTGCATAGCTCCAGGAACTATACCATGCACAAAAGTCGCCTGTGCTTGCCATTAAAAATGGTCGTGTTACAGAATACAATGGTAAGGTTGTGAGCACTTTAGTTACCACCCAATTGTTTATTAACCCTGAAATTGAAGAAACAACACAACTACAATCTTGGTTTGCACAGGATGGAAATAGTGTTCTCACATCCACAACAGACCTTCTAGATGTGCCTCTACTTCTTACATGAAAGACAATTACCAACCTCGAAGAAGAGTCTTTGAATACAACAAAACCCCTCCAATACATTGTAAAAGCAACAATAGTCTTTATCAAATCGAATTCATTTTGCTATCTAGCTTGCCCCATCAAGATCGAGGAGAAACAATGTAAGAAAAGAGCTCTGCAGAGTGATGACGGAAAATGGTATTGTTCGAAGTGTGAAGCTACCTTTGAAGATTGTGCTTATAGATATGTTCTCCAAATTAAACTTCAAGATCACACATGCACTCTATGGGCAATTGTTTTTGAAGAAGTAGCAACCAAACTCATTGGCATGCCTGCGAAAGAGCTCTACATGTTGCAGTTCAAGCAAGATGTTGCAGAAAATAGTGAAGAGGTTATTCACAATGTGCTATTCAAACAGTTTCTCTTCACCCTGACAAGTAGAAATGAAACCTACAATAATGAATCACGATTGAAATCAACAGTCTTGGAAGTTGCCACAATTGATTTCACATATGAAAGCAATATTTTGTTAGATCGAATTGCTGACATCTGCAATGTTTACGATAAGTAAACTAGCAGAATATTATAATTGTCCACAGTTATTTGTTTTCCCTTGCCTCTTTGTGTTCTTCTTTCCTCCAATCGCTATACGACTGCGAATTTTCCTTGTACAAGGTTCCAGGATCCCTTCAAAACTTGTTTTATATGTTTACTGTAAATAAAAAACACAATGCACATGTAGTTTTCACAATTGGAACATTCACACTTCAACCTATTTCTTCCATACATGTAAATGTTTTCATTTTTATAGTATTGATCTAACATATATGTCAAGAAAAATGGATTTTGTAATTTTCACATTTTAGTTGTGTTGCAATATCCACATTTCCTTCGGATAAATTTATTTTATCTCTTGTTTCTATTCTAGATGATGGACTCCACTATGGAAGAATTAGAAAGCCAAACAACCAAGAGTAAAACCAAAGCCTTGGAATCTCGTAAGAGAAGTCGCTTGTATTATGCTCGTCATAGAGATGAAATAAGTATTCGTCGTAGCATGCAACGAAGACAACGCTTACTAGAAACAACATATCAAGCAATGCCTGACCCCCCACAAGCTTCTACAAGCACAAATATTCCCACTGAATCAATTAGTTCAAATTCAACACATGGAAACAAAAGACAAAATAACACACAACTCCCACCACAAATGCCTCAAAACACAACCTCAAATAACAAGAAGGAAATGAGTTGGCCCGCCAACTTTATGGAGGCATCTAGAAAATTCTGCGAAAGAATAGATGTACTGTCAAACATAGAAACATGTTCCATATGTAAGGAGCGGTATCTTGGTATGCATCTTTGTTCATCAAACAACAATCATACATGCAGAAGATGCAAAGCAAATAAAGGCATACATCGATTCTCTTTGAGTAACAATATGGATCCAGGTGAACAATCGCATGTTTCGCGCATCCTCACTCAAGTTGAAGAGATGTTAATTGCACGCGTCAATCCAATATTGCAAGTTACCCATGCCAACAGTGGACAATACAAATATAGTGGCCACACAATTAGCTTCCCGCAAGATATCACAATAATAACTAAATCCTTGCCACATAAAATCAAAGACTTGGACATAATAATTGTTCGAAGAACTTATATGCATGGGAAGCATTACGATTGCTATGTTAGTAGAAGTCGTGTTCACAATGCTCTGCCCTAAAAAATACAATGTGACCCATACTACCAGGATGTTGAGATCAATGTTGATGCATTATCCCTACTCCCTGATTGTACTATTGACATTTCAGAAATGCTCCATACAATTCGAAGCGAAAATGAAGGACCCATAACAAAAAATAATGAAGCTAATAATGGTGAGGATGATTTAGAAAGTGGAACTGAATATTCAACATCATTTATGGTAAGCCTACCAAAAAAATGTGAGTTACAAATCATTAAGGAATCTTTACTGATAGAAAATGAGAATGATGCCATCATTAATTGGCCCGACATAAGTTCAAATCCCATAAATGAGTACACTACTAAGGGGCTTTTTGACATGGCCTTTCCCACACTTTTTCCAAATGGAATAGCACTACCTATGCAACCTCGAGCGAGGGAAGTGCAAGTGCATGAGTATGCGTTGCATCTTATGCGATATCATGATAATAGATTTGGCCAACATCCTTATGATGAGGCATCGTAGCCAAGCAACTGCATCGATATTCATCAAAAAATAAGTCAAAGACAATATTCCTACAACTATTGAACACCTTCGTGCCCACCTCCAGAACCTACCAGATAAACAATTGGCTGAAGAACTAATGCATTTTGGATTTGCGTTGCGTGGGACACGTGCTTATTGGAACAAGTGTCGTGGTGATCTAACAAACATGATCAACCAAATAGGCTCCCCGACTTTGTTCTTCACACTGAGTGCAACAGATACTAAGTGGCCTAAATTGCATAAGCTTTTCCCAACTGGCAATACATCTACAATTGTCTCCAACAAGCATTGAATAGACAATGTGATTAAAAACCCCCACACCACATCCCTTTTTCTACATAACCGCTTCACAATCTTTCGTGAAGAGGTCATCGAGAAACTCTTTCATGCAACAAATTATTGGTATAGGTATGAATGGTAGCATCGAGGGTCTGCACATATACATGGGTTCCTATGGCTAGAAAATGCTTCGAACATGGATACCCTCGACTGGGGAGACAATTTGCAAGTGGCCCAAGCAAAAGAATTCTTTGATAATTATGTCATTGCTTGGAACCCCTGCTCTAAATCTGAAATGAGCAATATCATACATAGAACCCCAATGGATGATCCATGCCTACTAAACACATCTGAAATATTCTCCGCCGATCCATCCATCGATTATGAAGAGTTAGTTAACCGTGTACAAAGGCACACTAAATGCACAGAGCGCACATGCCTACGCAAAAAAGGCCATCACGTAGAATGTAGATACAAAGCTCCTTGGAAAGAATGTAAGGACTCCACTTTAACATGTGATGAATCTGGAAACAAATCTTATGAACCAACAAGAAATGATGACAGGTTAAACATTCATAACCTGCAAATGCTCTCCATATGGAGAGCTAATATAGATTGCCAGCTCGTCATCTCATGTCTTCATGTGCTCAAATACATTGCCAAGTATGCATCTAAAGCTGAAAGAAAGTTAGAAAGTTGTGTTGCTTTGTTGGAAAGAATATCTTCAAATGAAAGATTGGAAGACCCGGCATTGAAAGCATATCAAAAGTTCATGGTCGAGATTGTTGTTGAACGAGATATAGGAGCCCAAGAAACATGCTATATGCTCCAAAAATTATCCCTTGTTGTTTGCAATCACAATTTTGTGTCCTTGAATGTAGGCTAAAAAGTTTTCCATTGCCTAAGAAAAACGAGCGATGGTAGTGCGATACAGTCTAACTACTATATACAATCCTACATGACCCGACCATCTCATATAGATTATGTATCACTAATTGAATCAGCCAGATCCTTCACATATGTTGCTTCTCGAAAAGGATGCAAATGGTTGAAAAGAAAAGAACAAGCAATTGTGCAAGTGTTTCCGCGATTCCATACCATTCCAAAAGAAGACTCGGAAGACTTTGAAACCTTTTGTTGGAGTGAGTTGCTTTTGTATAAACCATTTCGAAAAATAAATGAAGATATAGGCCTTGCCAAATAAGAAATCATCAACCATTGGAAGCAAATGAATACACAAAAATACAATCCATGGCATGTTAATCGCACCGAGAATATTGAAGATGTTCTTGACGATGAAAATTGTTCCGATGATAATATGGATCAACAAGAAACCGTAGAAATGAACGAATGGTAGTTATTATCTCAATTGGGCCTCACTAATAATCTAAATCTGAACAAACTTGATATGTTGGGTCGACGTGATTTTGATAACAATCACACATGGGAAAATCATAATGTCCCTACAAATCTACATGATGCTACAATTCAATTTCTACACACAAACAAGATGTCCCAACAAGATTTGCATTCCCCTACAAATATGAACCGCCAAAACTATACATTATCACTCCAGCAACAACTAGCACTGACTATAATAACAAACCACTCAATGGATAAATGCTCTAACCAACCGTTACATATGGTCATACAGAGAACTGCTGGCACAGGCAAATCCTATCTAATTCATTGCATAAGAAATGCACTGCAAACTTGCATACCAACAAGAGTGAACCCCCTCCTTGTTCTTGCTCCAACAGGGATTGCAGCATTTAATATACATGCCTCAACTATACATGCAGCCCTCAAGATTCCAATTAGAGAAATGAAACCATTGCAAGGACAAGCATTGACAACATTTCAGGAAGACATGAAAAATATACAATACATTCTCATAGATGAGATGAGTTTCCTTGGGCCAAAACTTCTATTGAAAATTGATAGTAGGTTCCGCGAAACATTCCCCCATCAACAACATACTTGCTTTGGTGGCATGTCTATAATTCTTGTAGGAGACCTTGCACAACTCCCACCTGTTATGGATAAACCTATCTATGCATCACACACAACTGCAAGGAACCTATGGCACAAATTTAATACAGTTGTTACATTACAAACAATGTTTAGACAAGAAGGTGATGCTCCAATTCAAATACAATTTCGACAAACCTTGCAAAACATTCGCAATGCAGAACCGGCAAAACATGATTGGGACTTGATAATGACTCGCACCAACAAGCATCTTACAAAGACTGAACAAGAAGAATTTGACCAATCAATACACTTATTTGCTACAAATGAGCTGGTGACATTGCACAACAAAAAAATGTTGAAACTACTTAATGTTCCTGTAGCAATTAGTTGTGCGGAAAATACACAAATTAAAATGGGTGTCGATCATAGTGAAGAGCAACTTCCCCAAGAGGTTCTGCTAAGCAAATGTCAACGTGTCATGCTTACAACAAACCTATGGACCCAAGTTGGACTAGTAAATGGATCGCTAGGTGAGGTGAAAGATATTGTATATCCTATTGGATTAAAACCACCTGCATTGCCTGCATATGTTACAGTCACATTCGATAGCTACAACAGTCCACCATGGGATGAAATGGACCCAAAAACTATACCGATACTTCCAATAACACGCGGTAATCATAGACAGATACCGCTAGCCATGGCATGGGTTATCACTATACACAAATCACAAGGCCTTACACTAAATAAAGCCACAATCAACATTGGTACAACTGAAAGACAAGGGCTTACATTTACGGCGATTTCTAGAGTCAAATCCATAAATGGCCTCCGCGTAGAGCCCGCATTCTCTTTTGATTGCTACTCCAAAATGGAAAAAAATCCATACACCATTATCAAGAAGAAAGAAGAAGCCCGCCTGCACTTGCTCTCGCACGAACATGCTTAGGTATGTACAATTAATTGCACACTCTCACAAAGATATACATTTTTTATTATCCCCTTTTTAAATAGAGTTTCCGTACTAAAACTAATCAATTACACATTTTTTCTTCTGCAGGTGGTACATTGCTACTAGAGAATCTTCTACATATTGTCCCAACAAACTTGTCAGTCCTTGCTCAACGAAATCTATTCAACATTGTCTTCCACTTCTTAGACATTGCATGTCTTCAAAAAAGACAAATAGATTGCAAGCTTGCTACATACTGTTCAAAGGGATTTTGTTGTTTATAGAGAACAAACACAACAAAAGATTGTACTTACTTGTACTATACAATGCATATCTCTATACAAATATATTTGACTGCCACCACTTGCGTATTGAACCAATTCATTGATGCTTCTTCTTTATTTTCCTATCGGCGTCTCCCTTGCACCCCCATTGGGTGCAAGTGCTAGTATTTAGGATCAACCTACACATTGACTGGACAAATTTAAATTATTCAAATTTCAAGTTCTGAAGGAGGTTGATAAAAAAATGGACAAAGGCAAGAATGTGTACAATAGAGAATCAGTGATTTGCAGTTGAGCTAATTCAACAATTCAGCTTTCAATAGAATGTTCTGCATGGTAGAGCATGGAGATAATAAATGATATAATACATATCTGAACTATTACACATTAAATATTTTTTTAATATCTTGAATATGATTTCTGCATATGGGGCAGCAGGAAGATGCTTTCTTTATCCTGCAAAGAAGGTCAATTTAAATTAGTGAATGATAGAGAAAATTATGTAACAATAATGTCCAAAAAAACATACACCCTCTTCAAAAGAACACAAGTAAGAAACTCATTTCAACCATACTTTCAAATCAAGAAGAAATTTGAGAACAATAATAGATGGGTCAAGTTTCAAAAGGTCAACTGATAGTTAAAGCTTTGTAGATTCTTCACCTCAGACCACAACCATAGCATGTTGCAAAATGGCCGCATGGTTGGAAAATGCTATCCTTCTTATCTTCAAAGCAGATGACACAAACATTTTCCTCACGTACTTCTTCCACAACCATCTTAACTTTCGAAGAAATCTTTGAATTTGGTCCTTTGTGTTGAACAGAGTTACTATCAATATTTGCTTCTTGAGAACAAGTATATGCATCTTGTTGTGAATTCAAAGGTGCTTCCTCTGGAGACAAGTTTGACAGAAAAATTGGCTTCCAAACAAAGTACAAAATGAAGAATCCTGCAAACAGTAATGCACCTGAAGAAGCAATTATTAGCTTAAATTAGTGAATAATGCATATTTCTTACAATCTCAGTATACACAGTGTAATCTTGAAACCAAACTTTAATTCTGATAAACTAACCATCAAATATGAGATATGTCTGCCAGCGAGTCCTATATGAGACCTCAACCTGCCAAACATCAAGGCCTTCCTGCATGATAAATGGAAGTAAAGACAAACAAATTATTAAATTATGGCAAGCAATAATTTAAAAGGTCGTTCACTGTCTAAAATATGGCTGAAAAGTTTACATGAGAATATTATCAAAAACTATTAGCGATCATCAACATCTAAAATAACCTAAATCTGAGGGAAAAATATAAATATTTAAAGGTCCCATGAAAGATGTTCTAAACTTAAAGAAAACAATTGAGAAGAATATGCCATCATTCTATGAATTTAATGATTTTATCGTATAATTTATTATGAAAAGAAGAATCTAAAATTTGAATCGCCACAATCAGCTTTCATTAACAGTTCAGAAGAAACCAAAAGCTAAAATTTGATCATCATTCATTGACCAATTCACAACCTATAAAAGCTGGTGTAGCACATCTTAAATAAAAAGTCTAGATATGATAAACTCAATATATACTTTGAAGGGTGACAAATCATAAGAATGGTTTTCAGGATTGGCATGCACCTGATTAACTTAGACTGTACAATTTGCATAGAAGTAAATCATTTAAGAGATTTATTGGTAAGTTCCTTGGATACTCCAGCGGAAACAACTTTGATTGCTCTACTTCAACTACTTTGTTAAAATGTTACAGAAATAGAAAGATCTGCTAGTGCTAACAGCCTAACACAATTATTAAAAACAGCATAGAAATTATTGACTGCAGAACATGGAAAAGAATGAAGCTACATCAAATATACACATTATTTCCTAGAGAAACCCAAAACATGAAAACTCAAGCAAGGAAATACGTTGTGCCTCCATTCTTCCGTTATATTCTGTCAGTCAGTAAATGCAAATTGTAAAGAGTGGCTCTAAATAGAGTAAATGAAGTACTATGGATTCAAATCATCTCTCCTTCACCATATTAGTACTCTCTGCCCTGTAAAATCAGACTATAAATTTCTGTGCTGCTCAAATTCTCAAACAACTGCTGCAAGCTCTCTAGATGCTCAACATGGAACTCATCGGATATTTGTATAAATGTCCGGGCATCATGTCAATTGCATTTCACGCCTTACATCCCAAGGGAAGAGCAATTGAACCTGTTTAGATAAAATGTCACCCCTGCTTCCATGCTCCTAGAGGCCCAAGGATGTCAAAGAGGGGTTTAGCACTTCCTCGAATGCATTAGGGCAAGTTCAACAAGTACTGAAGACATTGAAGTGTACCCAATGGAATTTGAACCCCCTCAATATGCATACTTCCCAAGATGGTTCGGTACTCTCAATTGGTAATGGACAATAATGGGAGGAAAATCCTAAAACAAAATTAGGAATCAAAGTCAAATATCTAAGTTACCGGGTTCTTCTATTTTACCCCCGGTTCTGGTCCTGGTTTGCTCCTGGTTCGGGTCCTGGTTCGGTTCACCTGTGGGTTCGACCAGGGTCCTTCATTTTTGGGTCTGGTTCGCCCAGGCAGAACCCAAGAGAACCCGGGCAGAACCCAATCAAAACCCAGGCGAACCAAGACAGAACCCACATGCCTAGGCATCCAAAAAGTGGTTTTTTGAGCATTTTTTTTAATATTTGGTATCCAAAAAGTGGTTTTTTGAGCATTTTTTTCCAGTTTGATAGATATTCTATTTAATCAAACTTAACACAAGACGGAGGTAGATTGATTGACACAGCTAAGAACATGCATATATATCATTGGCAAGCAAAACTAGATTATTTCTGGCCTCATATAAGACTGGTTTTTGCAATATACTATGCTCAGAAATTAATATCAGATTACAACCAACTCAGGAATTGTTTTAGAACTTAATGACAATATGTTTTCAATAGAATGAACTATAGCAACAGGGCCTATGCTTATACACTGGCTATTCAATCTGTTACAAAGTATTTCCTGATGCTCCTTTACAAGCTTACATTAAACTCAGACTCAGAAAATAGAAGCAACTCAGATTATTTCTCCAGCCATCAGAAATCAGACATCTGAGAGAACGACCAGACCTGGTATCATCATGCCATGCTGGAAAAGGTGAACAGCAGCAACATAATTCAAGTTTATATGAATGTTTTAAATGACATTCAAGTTTATGGTGGTTTTGTTGTTTATATGATGTTATGTGATATTCTAATCCTAATTCATGCTTCTAGGCTGCATATATATATATATTTTTTTTACATGTTTTTTGTACTAACGAACCCAAAACGAACCGAACCCACCCCCCAAAAAATTTAGCCGAACCGGCGAACCGAACCCCCGAACCCGAACCCAAACCAGCTACTTAGTCAAATATCTATTCAACAAATACACAGATACTTTTCCAGATAGCTTACCAACTATGCTTTCTGACCATAATAGATATCTGTGGATTAGCTTATTCATCAAACAAAGCTTTTTATTAAAATATAGTGAAATTAGAGATTGTCTGGAATAGAAAGCTGCTTCCTACTTTTTTGTGAGCAGGAAAACAAATATATTTTTTAAATAATTAGCATGCATACACACACGCACACATAGGATGAGATTTGCCTAAAGAAAAATGGGTTATCCAAAACAAGAAGAAAAGCATTAGATATTAGCTAGCAGAGTGTTTTTTTGTTTTCTTAAGTTATTATAGCGGGGACCTATAAAAGGGGCCCCAACCCAACTATATAGTAAACCATACAAACTTAATTAATGTATAGCCACCATAAAGCATAATAGTAAAACTAAAAACACATATAGCCTGATAGGAACACCACCAGTGAAACGCTCAAAAACCATGATACAAAAAATTGCCCTCTAGGACATAGCAAACCATAACCAGGCCTAAACAGACCACACAACTAACAAAATATATCCAGAAATCAAAAAGACCAAAGCTACAGAAAACACCAGAAATGACTACAACTAAAAAGGATCTTTAGCACAACCACTACAAGGAGGGGCCGTTTTCCAATGCTCAAACAAATGACAATATACCTCATTCCCTGGGACAGGAACCACCTCCAATAAAGGCATAAATGCACCAAAAGCCACCATCACACCATGCACCTTGATGCCTCTGATAATCTCCGTACACTGCATAGCCCTCTTGCTTGAAGTTTATCAGCTTTAAGAATACTATTACATATTGAAATACAAATTTAGATTATTTAATAATAATATGATAGGTGAGGAGAAATGAACATTGATACAAGTTAGAGATATGGATTAGGGGCTGTGACTGATGGGCAGTGTCCCTTTTGCTTACAGTTTATCAGCTTTAAGAATCTTCTCATGGATGAGTGGCCATAGAAAGGCCTTTCCTTTTGCCTAAGTGTTGTAATTCCAGACATCAGTCCATTGCCATGAGGGAACTAATTGTCCATTGCTTTTCATATATATCATTCTCATAGTAGCTATTCCATTATTTGTATGTGGCCAAGTCATCTTGTTTGGTTTTGAAGTGAGGATTGTTCTGTAGGAGAGCTCCCCCATAAAATCCAGTGTAAATGCTAAATTGTCCCCAAAGTTGTCCATAAGATTGTAATTCCACTCAATGGTTCTTTTCCAATTTCTAGGCTGCTGAACATTCTCTAATCAGGTGGCCACAGTCATTATAACCTTCCCCTCCGAATGGAAGACTTTCATAATCCAATTGTTAGTTCCAGGCTTCCAGCTGATTTTCCCCACTTGCAAAATATTATTTTTTGGAAGATGCTTAGTCAAACCAAATTCTACACAATTTTTTACATGGTTAATGAGATCCTTACCATGGTAAGGATTCGAAATTCAATCACCTTTCCAATGGAATTTTCTATAAAATCGTAGACATACCTTGACCGAATAATTGGGCACCTAAAATCTACAGATCAAGCTTCATCCATATAAGGATGACTCATTTTTCTTCTCTCATTTTTATCCCGACAGACGATAGGATTTCCTTCATAGCCAACAGGTACTTTTGGACCTTCAACTTTTTTTCTGATTTTGTTTGCAGGCAACATTGATTACCGCCTCTACCTCTTGCATGGATACAAATGCTTTAGCTCCCACTGCCATTTTCCTTAAAGAAGAAACATAAGTGGAGAGAGACACCTCTTGCTATAAATATATCTGATCTCAGGATAGAAACCAGCAACTCACCAGAGATTAGGAACAAAAATCAAATGTATACAAAATCCTCATAGATTTGGTTGATGATGAATTTACTACCAAAAGGTTTTTTAAGAGATAAGGAAACTCAAACCAATATTAAATTTTCCATGGCAAAAGAATTTCAAATTGACAAAATCTAGCTTGCAATAGTCTATTAAATCCAACAACCATTGCCAACAGTGATCAAACATTTCCAAAGAAACCTACAGTCAAACCATACCAACATCTGTGCTATCAAGAAAGCACTCACAGTCAACGTTAAATTTCTTTGAATTTAAAATACAATTCTAAGAAATAGGTTTGGAAATAAAACCAAAAGAAAAATTAGGGAATTCATATTATGGCTCAAGCTGTCACAATTCAAACATTGGTTTGTGATGATATTTGATTTCCAGCAAGATTGATCTTGTACAGATTGAATCCAGTTCCATGTGTAGCTAATATCAAAATTTATCAAGCATGTATTGCTTATTGTATAATATCTATGCTTCGAGGTTGAAGCTTTTCCTATAGGGGAAAGCATGCTATAAACCTAATTAATTATTTAATTAGTTATTAAAGGTCACCACTAACAAATATGTCCCATTTTCCCCCATTAATAGGATCACTGGCAAACTCCCGAAAAAAAACTGCTTATTGGAACCCACCTCCTGAAGGTTTTTTAGAATACGAACTTTGGTGGCACTACTAGAAGTGACCCAGACTCAACTGGATCTAGGGTGGTGGTGCACTCTTCTTCAGCCCCTTTTTTATGGGGTGGATCCTATCTTCTAGGCTCCAAATCAAATGAGTTGGAAGTGCTAACAATGCTGGAGGGTCCTAAGATGGCCACTGCTTTGCATTGTAAGAGGTTGGTAATTGAAGGTGATTAACAAATTGTTATTGGAGGTTTGGCTAATAACTCTTTGAAAGATTGGTAACTTAGAAATATCATTGAGGAGCTCACCTTGTGGATCAGAACTTCAAAGTTATCTCTTTTTCATTGTTTCAAGGAACGGAATGTAGTGGTTGAATGCCTGGGAAATGTTAGTATTGACCAATATTCATTCTTTGCTAAAATTAGCAATCTTCCAAAGGATTGGAAAAACCTTTCACCTTTGCTTTAGGCAGACTTTCCTCCTTGCACTAAAGTGATTGCTCCTAATTTTCATTCCCCACCTCACCATTGATCATTGTTGGATCTTAGGGCATTTATGGTTTTAATGGTGCTGTAAAATTTTCAAATGAGAAACTCCCATGAGTAAACATCACTGCTCCAGGCAGGATTGGCATGCCTAGAAGCACGGCATTTGCCCTTATGGCGGCCTCCTTGCTCTCAGTCCCTTTGTGTTTGGCATCTATTTTCCTGCAGGCTGGATTTGAGCGTTGGCTTTTTCTGTATAATTAATATGCAGCATAGCCATTCCTCAAGGGATTCACCCTATGACACTGTTATTTCTGATTGCTGATTGTGTAGTAGCTTTTACATCCCAGATGTTGCCATGTTAAGTTTTGACAAGGAGATCTCAGGGATGGATGAGCTGAGTACTACTGGGGTTCTTCGAACTAAGGCCTCTATCTTAGAGAAATTTAATATTTATCAATAAACTGAGAGCCAAGACCCCTGCTTCAGAGACTAAGGAATTGATCTTCAAATGTATTCTGGTTGGTGAAAACAATGTTCTGCTCTCTGAAAACTTTGAAGGGATGTTCAAGGTGGAGGACACCTGTGATCATGCACTGAAGATGGAGATGGCAAAGCTGCATCAGGTGTCTCGGTCCCTTTTGAGAAAGCAAAAATTGGCTATGTACTGCCAGATTTTGACTTCATACATGGATAACCTGCAAGTCATACTACATGAATGGTTGTCTGGAGATCCTGGCTGCTGTTTCTAAGAGTGGTGTTTCTCAGGTCATGAGATGTTCCCTTCTTGAGCCAAGGATCCAGGTGGCTTCTAAGGAGGATGCAGCCACTGACCTGAGACCCCTATAAATACTAAGTTGACTCTTTTTTATCTGTTATTATTGTGGTTGTAGGTATCAGTTCAGGTTGTGGTCAGTTTCGAGTTTTGTATGCTAGGCTCTGCCTGGTGCCTTGCTGGTTAGGCCATTTAGTTTTTTGGGTGTTCAATTTGGCATTTACAGTATTTGTCTTCACCAATTTCACCAGCCCCTTTTGTACTAGTCCTTTTCATTTTAAAGGTTGAAAACCCCTATAGAACCCTCAATTTACCTATTAAAACAACAAACACGGCCCATCAACTTTGCAGGGACACTACCCATCAGTCATAGCCCCTAATCCATATATCTTACTTATATCCTTATTCATTTCTCTTCACCTATCATATTATTATTAAATAATCTAATTTATATTTCAATATGTAATAATATTACATATTTACTATAGTTGCACATGCTAATATATATTTGTCCACATTATTTGTAAATATTTTCCATGTAGATGCCCTAAAATTCAAAAGAATGAAATCTCTTTATAAACAATGTAAGAAAAAGCTTCTACCCTGGTGCTATTTTTGTAAATTGTTAAAAGAACAAAATATCCAATTTCATTTTCTTTAGCATTAAAAATGAACAAGAGATTTTTTAGTTTATAACAGTGTGATGGATCCATACAAAACCATCCAAAGTGAATAAATCCTCCAGAAATTGTAACATCAGTAAATACCTGTGGCTTATCAGGAGTTGTCAAGAGCCCAACATTGGAGCCCCTTAGTGATAGTAAAACTTTGCATGATTTCACATCCACTGGATGCCAAGAATTTGCTGTCTCTGTTTCATATGTTTTACTTTTGATCTCCATTCGAAATTTCATCTGTATAATGATCATTAAATAAATTCAGAGAAGTGAAGAATGATAACCACCAAATACAAAAAAACCCTACAATATATGTAACGATGTTATAGAAATTCACTTACTTCAACACTCTCTTCGTTAAGATTCCCTAATCCAAAATAGTAATCATTATCACTGTCAGCTTTAAAACTAATCTCCCCATGACCTGTTCCATAAAAGTATACAAATAATATGTTTTATTCAAAAAGAACAGTTTCCATTAAATTATAGCATGAAAATTTCAAAATGTGAGTACATGAAATAAACCTATATATATTCAAAGAATTAAGTAATAGTAAATACACAATATTTTCACAATGTAATCTGATTGAAATTATGTAATAATGGCCTCAGTTACTTAGAATTAAGAGTCCCATGAGTTGCCCATAGTATATTTCAGGATTCAAAATGCACCTAACCTCAATTTTCCTTTTGAGGGATGCAATTCAAACAATGTTTATCATATGTCAACTGGACAGTACTGGGCAAGACCAGGATTGACTAAAATTTTCTCTCCCAGATCTAGGATCTGTGTTTCTGGGCATGCCCATGTCTGCATGTGTGAGCACATATGCATATGTGCATGTGTGTATACATGTAACACATTGAGAACATCATAGGTCTTTGGACTTCAACAGTGACAACAAACCTTGGAGAAATGGGTAAAACAAAGAGAATGAATCAAATAATGAAGATAAGTTAAGCACCCATATAGCAGTCTGACAGGACATCCATTTATGGAATCTCTATATGATAACAGAAAACACAATAACAGGCATATATCCTTTCAGAGAAATGCATGGTATTGATCTTCCCACTTATTGACTTCTTTATAAAACAACCCAATATATAATATGAAGAGGGGCAGTTGCATAAAATTCAGATCCTTGCTGTGAGGCTGAAGAATCTGTATCAAAAGTTACTGCTGAAAACATAAGCATTTAAAATACAAGACAATCCTGCTCAATTAAAGATATCAAGTTTCCACAATCCATCTTGCTGTTTGAATATGATTTCTGGATTTGATTGTGTCTTTGTTTTTTGTCATCAACATTTTGAATCACACTACGTGATCCATCATCAGGATGAAAGAGAGCTGAAAAAGATAATGATGGATCACGTAGTGTGATTCGAGACGTTGATGACAAAAAACAAAGACACGATCAAATCCAGAAATAATATTCAAACAATTCTGCTCAAATTTTCTATTATCACTTTAAACTTTGAAAACAGAGCTACTGATAAACATATAATAAGGACTCAATTCAGGGTAAAGATGTAAGTACTTCCATAAGATATAAGCTATTATAATACATATTTTGAAAGATCAAATATCAGTCCAGTCATTGTGATCCCTGGTTTCCTGGCATGATATCTCCAAACTGGGCACATGCTGGGAGAACAATGTGATGATATATCCATGTGTGTATATGTCTTCTATAGACCTTTGACCAAAATGAGTAAGAACTTCTCTATGGTTCCTATATTTCTGTAGTTTGTACCAAATACAAACACGTGGATATGCAATTTCTTTCCTTTTGCTGAAGAACTTCAGTTCCTATTGGCCCAAGAATTCAGTAGAAAAGCATACATGTTAAAGAACATGAGTAATCCTCTCCACTCTGCTAGAGCACCTTGCTCTACCTACTCCTCTCTATAACACAAAATATCAAAATGGTAGGGCCACTGTCTAGACTTTACATCAGTGACATCCTTTGTTAAAAGATTTTGGTCTATCTCTTTTTCCTTCATGTTCCTTACAAAGGAATATAGATTATCTTCCACAGGCAATGGCCTAGATTTGACAATTGAGAATTCATATTGTTCAAAAGGTACTCAATTGTAATGAGGCAAATAAATGCAAACAGCCAAAATCTTCAGTTTGGTGGCTGATGCTTCACCAACATGCTTTGGCATGAATGACCAGCAATAAGTCTGAAATTGATGCTCTTTAGCAGCCGCCTCAGGAAACTCAAGAATGAATGATTCGCAGCAATGAATGTTCCCAAATCTGAGTATCCAGCACTGATATTCTCCTCAATTTTGGCCTCCAAACCTGATTAGCCCAAATAAACAATGTGCTAGGGTTTCACAAACCAAAGTTCTTCCACCGAAACACACTCTTCTGACTAGGGAGAGCCCGTATGTCTCACCGAAATCAAGGATACTTAAAGATTTCAATCCTCAAGCCAAGTTGCAGCAGCAATAAACAGAAAACTTCATCACATATTGCCTCAAAATGAGCCTTTAGGGTGTTATATAACAACTCATAACAATACGATTTAATCTCCACCCTCCATCTTAACCTCTTTAATCCAAGGGCTCACAATGAAACCCTAAAATCTGTTCTTATCAGCTCCTAGAAGCTGAACACCCCCCTTAGGCAATTTATCACATGTTTTTAAGATGTCACTTAAGTACATAAAAAGGGGCCAATTTAAGTCCCATGGCTAGGCATCACTTTAAGTTGCCTAAAAAGACGTGCCCAACTTAAAATAACTTAAGTTCCCTTAAAATAACTTAAGTTCACTTAAGTCGCATCAAAAGACATGCACTCAACTTAAAATTAGAATTTAGAACAAGCCACAGGCTTCATTTCTTACCCAATGATGCTCTACGTCCTCTTCCTCTTGGGTAAACCAAGGAAAGGACAGCTAATCTGCTGCTAATCATCTTGATTTGAGTTGGGGACATTACATGTTGAGGCACCAATACAAGATCCAATGATATCCCCTGTAGAATGCCCCGGGTTAAGAGCCTTGGCTAAATGACATGAAGACCATCACGCTGAAACTATGTTTGAAGTTTTCCTAACATTCATGATTGATGACCCTCCACCATCTAAGATATTGCTTAAGTTGGGAATGAAACTAGTGATACATGCTTGAATATGAGACCCCAACTAAGAGTAAGATATGACAAGAGCGTAGTGCCTCAAGTAATGCCTTGGGTGAGAGAAGTGCCCTTAACCAAGTGCATGCAAGCATTGTGAGTGGAAGTACGTCATGACACTGATCTGTCATCAATTGCATGAAAATCTAAGTCTTAAGGGTGTCTAATGCCTCCAATACAAGCGATAGGCTAAAAGAACAAGGTGATCAATGTGGTGGCTATAGTGGTCCTCAATAAGGCCTTACACCTTAGGGTGACAACCTCCCTTTACACTTGAAGGTGACAACCTTCCTCAAGAAAGAGCCACTGATCTGAGTAGTGGAAGAAAGCAAATAATCAGCCACCAAAGTCTCTATACAAGCAATATCCCCCCTTATATTTCATAGAGAAAGATGAAACACAATGCACCATCTAATAGGTAAGACTAGAACTAGATGCATAATAGCTTCTAGAGCATAGCTGCAAAAACGCAAAGCCTAGATAAAAGTGGGAATCAAGCAAATCTGTAATGTCCCCAATTTCCGACCCGCCACCATGGAATTTAATTTAATTAATTAATTCAATTATTTGATATTGCTTGGCAAAAAGAACATTTAAAAAGGTAATATTAAATATTTAGATTAAAGTGATGTTATAAAGTGACACTAAGGAAATATTAAAGGCATTTTATAAAGTCACTTTATTAAAAGGAGTTTAATGTTTTGGGCGGGAAATTTCGAAAGGGATTTTGAAGTTTCTCCGGATGGAAATAAAAAGGGATGCGAGAGCTCATTTGAGACATGCTTGATTATTATTCTTCTTGGTGTTTTTGAGGAGCTCTCAGAGTTCGATACCCTAGGACGAAAACCCTAAGGGTATCCGATTTCAATAGTGAAACTATCTGCTCTAGCTGGATTCAAGCAGAATCACTCAGGTTTTGCGATTGCACAATAACAGTGGTATGGAAATTTATAAAGTCTTCTCAAGAGACAAATTTGAGTGGAAGATTTTGAGATTGTTTACTGGAGAATTTTCAGGCGATAATCATTCATTTCATTTTTAATGCCATTTTCATAGTTTTTGAAGGTTTGGTCGGCTTCACCTGCCGTATCCCATTTTGGTGGAGAGTGGATATATTTGAATGAATAGTAAGTTTCAATTCCTATCGCATTGCTCAGTTTTCATGCACGAGTTATATTAAGAGGTCTGCAGGTATATTTGGGGTAACTACTATTTGCTGATTAACCTTTGTGAAGCCCTTGCCAATCAAACCTTGATGTAGCCATATGTGGGAAGGAAGTGCTGAATATAGAGAGGCTGCCGTGCATTGTGGGGAGTCTATGAGGCTGATGTGGAGGAGCATTTAGGGTCAGCACAAGTCAAACAAGGGAAGCTGCACCCAGCACAGGAGTACATGGGAATTATTACCTACTGCGACCATTATTGAGCTGCATCATTTGTATAAGCCCGGGCAGAGACAATTTTGGATTTATGTGATTGGTTCCATAGCCGCTGCCATACCCCAACATATGTATGCTATGGGAAATCGTTCCTTATGGGACGTATATTTTTAAGTGGCCGCCACTCATTGTGAAGGAGTCGCTCAGCTTCAAGGGAGCTCTGGAGTTGAGTTTGATGTACCTCAGAGAAGACAAATAAAATATTATTATTTCTGCAGCTGGAGGTTCAGGTCAGATTTATATTTCTGTTATTAGTTGATGTAAAAGTGGCTGGCAAAAACTATGTAATATGCTGGAAACAGTACAGATTTGATTTATGAATGATGGATGGAATGAGCACACTTTGCCTCTGGAAATAAACTGGAACTAGCACCAAACAGCATGCACAACAACTGTTTGACAAAACGCTTGCATTGTCAAACTGGAAGAAATTATAAAAATTTCAATTTTTCTCGGGCGGGGGATCTTACAAAATCTCATTACTAATCATGAATTTATTGCATTAAAGGTTCCTTTCCAGATTGAAAAGTTACTACCCAAAGTTGGGCTGAAAAAAGAAGATTGTTTGGCTTCTTCCATAGTTGGATTTCCTTTGTAATGGTTTGAAACTTTGAGTCAATGTGTCAATTCATTTTGCACGATTAAAGAGATATTTTTTAAAAATATTAGTGTTCTATTTCCTTGCAATTATTTGGTACACTCAACATCTTTGTGGTTCTGTTTTGATGGCATACATTAGCAAGGGATGCCCTTTATATTATGTTGAGGTGAGTTGAAAAAAATGTTGCAACTAGTTCAATATCATTAAAAAATAGAAGTACTAATGTATGGAAGCTTCATACAGGCAATATTTATGAGCAAGGTCATATCATATAACACCAATTACTGAATAGAGAATACTAATGGTACTTTGGATTTAGTGTTACATACCACTTACGGGTCTCCATAGACTGCAAGAATCTGAACTGGATGGATCTCTAACGCAATCACTGAACTGAGCTCTTCCTGAAAACAAAAACAAAAAAATAAAGGAAAATCACTCTTGTATGAAAATTACAAAAATTAGCACACTATGAAAGTAAAGGCTTGGTGTTAAAAAGTTTATGGAAATTTATCGATTGTAGCTGTATGATTACTCAGCCAATGGTTAAGGCATATGTATGGTAACTCAAACAATGGGTATGGTGTAAGAAAGCCTTAATCAATAAAGTATGATTGCTAGTTAAAAATATCTTATACGTTCAAGTAATAAGTAACTCAAGATTTCAAAACAAGTCTTGTTTATGAGTTTGTTGTCCGCATTGAAAGAAGCTAGTATTTAAACGCAACCAGTTGGCTGCAAAAAAAGCAAAAGATTTGGTCTATGTTCATTCCAATTTGCACCTCCTATCACATAAGGAAATTGACTACAAGGGGTGGTGAAGAATTGGGATATAGCCCCTGGGTGTGCCAACTTGCATGCATTGCTTTTAGAGCTTGCCCAGAAATCAACCAACTAATAACAAACTTTGCATGCCAAAATATTCTTCATATAACACAAGATGGATTGAAATTTCAAAGCAAACTCAAACTTTACAACAGGTTAAAATTTTATTTGAAAAAATCACCTCTTGCAACAATTATGAACAAGCTGGATGTGGGAGGCAACTCGTATACCATATTTACTTCAGATCCTTGGTTTAGCCAAAAGGCCCATTCCTAACCTTGCAAAAATCCATAAGAAAACAAAATTAACTTTACATTTAGCATCAAAACATGTCAATTCTAGCCATCAGTTTTATCTAAGAATCATCCCCTATTACAATTCATGTTCTTATCTTAAAACAGCTATATCTCTTCTTATCTTGAAACAACCATATACGTCCACATTATTTTTTGTATCTATGTAATATAAATTAAAAGGGTTTGAAGTTTTGCCTTATGATGATTTCCTGAGACCACAACATTATGTTCCACAGTCCATTCTTTTGTTTTATTCAATAAAGGTTGATTTTCAAAAAGATACCGGCGGACTCCTGGAACTTGATCGATATTTCTCACCTATATAAATCCAAAATAAAAAGTCAATTTTTATGTTCAAGATACTAAAAGAGAAATGACACGTTATAAAACTCACCAAGAGACCGTTGTACCAAATTGACTATTTCTGAGAGCACAAATGCATTCTAGAAATATGTAAATATGTTTACCTAAACAAATATGCAAGATTAGTAGAATTATTACTGATATATATCAAATGAACATCACAGAGACTTACTAATATGCTCTCAACAAGAAGCTCGTTTGCTTTTAATAAATGAGAAGAGTTGAGTCCAATTTCCATTTCCTCAGAGTCATATGCACCAAACATCAACCAAAAAGATCCTGAATATCATTCAAAAGAGAGAGATTAACCATGATATAGCACTAGACAGCTAATAAAAGATCAAATTTTGTGCTAATACAAACTTCATATAACAAAAATAACTGCTCTTTGTAAAGTGTAATTTCCAGTTATTTGTGATAATTAGAGAATATGTATTAAGTAGATAAAAATCACGAACATTCCATGCAGCTGTAAATTGAAGGAGTTATTTCCAATTTAAATACGACAAAGTGGCATTTGTAACTAAGAGCTAGGAGATGATCTAATGCTTGTCAATTGTCTAGACAATATGTCAATTTGATTTACAATGAAGAGAGAGATATGCAAGAAGCATTTACTTGTGATAGAATTTCATAAGAAAAACAAAACAGAATGTCCTTGTTCTCCAAAATCCCCTCATTCACATCAAAACTAGATTGGAAAGTTGGCATACTTGAAATTTCCAACAGAATGATGGTGTTTTGTTATAGCAATGTTTCATATTAAGAGATAATTGACAGTGCATTGGCAGACAAAATTCAAATAAAATATCAATGAACCATGGACATTGACTACCTCCAACGTTTGTATGCTCAAAGCATACCAAGCCTTACCAAATCACCAAACTGGTGAGCAAACCAAGCCTTGCCAATCCACCAAACTGAGAGGCATTCATAATTGGTTAAAAAGTGAGTCAGTTGTGTAACAAACAAGGTGTGACTGTTATGAAACTTTTTCCCCAAAAGAAAATAAGATATTAAAGCATTTAAAAAGAGATAGAAAAATAAAGGATAAATGATCCTTTGGTTAAAATGGAGATTAATGAATAATATTTGTGAAAACTCTTTTAAAAGGGGAGAAATAATTATGTTTATTAAATATTAATTAAAAACAACTTTTGTGAAAGGGTGTGATGATTTAGAAACCAACCCTTTAGGCTTATATAAAGCAATTATGTGAGACTTGGAAAGAGCATGGATATCACTCATGGTGGTTTGGTGGGGCTCTGAGCAATGGATAAGGTGCACACAAAGTGTGTGCAACTCAGTGTACAGAGTACACCCGGGATTGTCTTGGCCAAGACTTTGTGCGAGTAGGCACACCTTTTTTTGCAAGTAGGCACAAACTGTGTTTTTACACAAGTCCTCCAAAGTGTGTCATAGTGGGAGCCAATACCACTGAAATCTTCCTAGGGTGAGAGTGACTTTTCAAAGAGCTATGATTCAAATAAGTACTAAATTCATTTCAAGATATTTTTAATTATAAATGAGATGGAATTGGTTTAATAAGATTATTTAAAGATGTTTATTTCCTTTCTATCATACTCATATTGTTGGATGCCAATTTATGTATTATTGATGATGTTTTTAATGTGCTTAAGTCTTAAGCTAGTTAACATTGATTAATAAGCATCTTCTGTGTGTTTGTATCTAAATTATAGATATAATTTAAAATCTTTAAACTTAGTTATTAACAGTAATAAATCCACTGCCATATAAAATTGACTCTGATATAGTAAATTTATCCAATTTTAACACTCGGAGAAAAGTAGCATTACAGTGATTGTGAAGAGTGACATAGTTTCAAATTCTCACACCACAATAAAGCAACCCAAGACTACAACCATGGTCCAACTCCTCTTAAAAGAAATGCACAATATTATCCTTGTATTTTAGCTATAATTCTTGTATCTTTGAATTGAAGAGACTCTTTATTTGATTAATACGATTTGATCTCATTGGCATAGATATTTTAAATACATCTATTTAAAAGACACGAAAGATATCAATGTAATATATTATTTATATAGTTATAAATTAATTAATAATTTATATATAAATTAGTTAATAATTTATATATAAATAGTGGCATGGTGTGATGGTTGAATTGTTGTGTTGTTATTCTTGCCATCAAGATTCAAACACCGTAGGGTTGAAGTGTTGAGAATTAATATTGGGGATGAGGTCCCCCGTTTGTGACCTCACCGGTTCATTGCTCCAGGTCAAAAGCATTTACCCCTCTTACAGTATGGTCCCATGGGAGGGCTTGGGCATCTATTTTCATGGAGCTGGAGGTCTCATGGGGAAAAAGTAATTGTGCTACAGGATTAATTGAAATCTTTTCTGAAAAATAGCAGCCCCTACCTTTTAGGACTGCATATTTCAGCTGGTGAAATTGAGGTGGGGCTAGAAATTGCCCCTACAGCTTAGGAATTTTTTCTGCCACTTGTCTATCATCTAAAATTTTTAATTCCTATCAAAAAATGAACACGAGAGAATTTTTATTTATTTATTAATTTTTATCAAAGCACATTCCTTAAATTTTGGAGCTTAAAATTTTAAGCTTAATTGCACTACTAAAATCATGAGACCACCAGCTTTAAAATATTCCTAAAAAATCTCCGCAGCACCCACTGAAATTTTTTAGGAAGCCCCCCTCCATGGGACCTTACCCTTAATAAAAAAAATCTTCATATATCCTAATGCAGTTCAGACCAGGGAGACTACTGAAAAGCTACCCAGTCTAGCAGCCTACACAAGCTCAACACACATCCCTGTGCACAACGGAAGCCTTTATGTAAAAACAGTCTGAAAACTTCATTAATTTTAATTTTTAGGAGCTGCCTGTATCAGCATTCAACTTGCATTACAAAAATACATCATTATGGGAAAATACAGTAGTTACTACTGCCTATCTCTTCCATCACAATGAGGATTCTCATAGCCTTCCTCTCTTTACAATCCCCTATTCATGTTCAGGAGCCTTCATACCCTTTAACTCTGCTAAAACAGAGTTTTCTTCCCTCAACTTTGCCCTCTTTCTCATACAGGTCTATTTCCTCTCTTAGCACACCAAAGGACCTTCTACCACAGAAAAAATAAACAAAAATAATATTGCTGCCTGCCCAAGAACTCTTCAACTCCTATCGCCAGCCAAGAAACAAAGGAATTCAAGGCCAAGAAAAACACCTAAACTGTCATCAGCCTGCCCAAGAGAAAATTCACAGCCTCCAATTGTAACTACCACCCAACTTGATGAAATTAACCCAGGAAAAGATAAATATGTTGTCATGCTGTCAAGGTTGAAACTGCATGATCAAGAATGGATGAATTGAACTCAAAATAATGTAGCAAACAAAAGCCACGTGGTCATGAATATCCAAAGGAAACTGCTACACAGCCTTCTCGCTCCCAATCCTATCACCAGAAATGTATCAACCACGAAAGGAATAGAATATTGCCATGCTATCACAAAATAATCTCAATCCTCCAAAAGCAAGTAAAAGGCCAAAGAACAGCAGAAAAAATTCCATGCTGTCAAAAAATAATAGCTCATTTTGTTGCAGCAAAGAGAAATGCTGTTCCACTCACTCCAAGAAAACATGAAGTGGAAGGCGCTAAGAATGATTTTGGTATTTCTCCAAAAGATAAGATATCGTCTCACGAAAGGAATAGAATATTGCCACGCTATCACAAAATAATCTCAATCCTCCAAAAGCAAGTAAACAGATAAAGAAAAGCGGAAAAATTCCACGCAGTCAAAGAATAATATCTCATTTTGCTGCAGCAAAGAGAAATGTTGCTCCACTCAGTCCAAGCAATCTGGATGTGGAAAGTCCTAACAATGGTTTGGGTATTTCTCAAAAAGAGAAGATATCATCTATGGAAAGATCCTATGCAGTTGCCATTGCAGGTAAGCACTCTATGTCAAGAACTACAAGAAGAATGAAACTTTCCAAAGGGATGGCAAGAAAAGGGGGACATGATGGGTTAAAATTGCAGGGATGTCATTATTGGAGATGAGGGAAGAAGCGATGGAAGAATTGGAGCATTATATGGAGATTGTTTTGATTTGCAGATTTAGCTCTCTGGCCAAGTCTTCCAAAGTTAAATGAATGGATAAAAACTTCTTGGCAGCCTTTTCTAGAATCCTTTGTTATTTATCCATATGCACAAGGTTTTTTGTGATTGTGTGTGATTCACTAGAAGATAGAGGTAAGATTTTAGACAAGGGTACTTAGTCTGGGATAAGGTGAACCTCTATTTGAAACCCTGATATCTAAGATTTAACCCATTTATGGAAAATTTAAGGATTTCTCCTATGTGGGTGACAATGCCAAGCCTGCCACTATTTTTGACAGCCTTCGATGCAGGAGCATCTAGGTCCACAAGTGATCCTACAATACCAAAAACAACAGTAGATTACATTTTCAGTGTTCTTTAATTTTGAGTGATTGTTGTCTGGTAGTTTCTTGTCAAATTGATTTCTCGGAGAGTTGATACAAGAAGGATGTAGGTTTCCAATAGATTTTAGACCATCTGTAGTTGTGCTATAGGCCATCTTCAGTTGCTACACATCAATCTCTTGTGTAAAAGAGTTACTTCAAGAACTCTGTTATTTACTACATGTCATATCCCCTTCTCAAGATTGAAGATATTGACTGGTTGGAGATCCATAGCCTATCTCTTTTCCCATAGGCTAAGGGATTTCATAAGGGAATTAATTATAATTTGTGGGCTAATTATTGCTTTAATAAGGGTATATTAAGTGTTTTTTTTAAGGTTGTCTAAATGAGACTTTGAGGCCTATGCATTTAATCAATTAAAAGTACGCTTTTAGTATTCTTTTGGAGGGAAAAACAATTGATAAACAGCTCAAAATTGTAGCACCTATATATGTAAAGGCAAGTGCTCCATTTTGAGCATCCATTATGTCATTGTTGTGAACTGAATTTTTAAATTTGTATTCTCAAGGATGAAACCCCTTAAATGGTAAGTTCCAAAGGACAAAACCCCTCTTGGAATCAATTTGATTTGGGGACAAAAACCCTCTATTCTACTGAAGCAAAGTATACCAGCTGAAGTGATTGTCATTTGCAAGCAAACTAGTGAAATTGGCAAAATTCCGAGGTCACATATTGCTGCACCAATCTACAATAGTGACGTCTTCCAGCATATCATCTTTGTATAGTCAGCATGTGTTATTGACAAATTTCATAGTTGATATTAATATATATATATATAAATATGTATATATTTGTATATATATGTATATATGTATATACGTATGTAGATTGATATATATACATATATATACACAAATATACATGTATATATATGTGTATATATAAAATATTAATTA
Source organism: Sequoiadendron giganteum (assembly GCA_007115665.2). Classification (NCBI taxonomy): domain Eukaryota; kingdom Viridiplantae; phylum Streptophyta; class Pinopsida; order Cupressales; family Cupressaceae; genus Sequoiadendron; species Sequoiadendron giganteum. The sequence goes on from CM021102.1 coordinate 714,473,161, forward strand.
GAAAGTGTATTAAATTTATTTTCTTAACATATATTGTCATGATGTTACATTTTTTTCCAATGTATTTGTAAAACTTCAATATTTAACACTATAATACGATTAGGTTATATTTGGATTAATCTCATATTGGTTAGAATTATGAGAGAAGGGTGACTTGTAAGATTAGAAGTGCTTAGAAGTATTTGTTTGTTAGCAAGATTCCCTTACTTTGTAATTATTACTAAATTATACAAAGAAAATATTATTAGCATAAAGAACTATTCATAGACACTATTGTAAGATAATTTAAAAACACACAGATCAAATGTTTATTGATTAGAAGTGATAATATTACATCTCTCCATGTGATTATGTGAACACTTCTTCAATAATTAATTTTAACTTTTATTTAAAATATCTCATAATTTATAATAAATTATACATTGACCTTTCAAATCCTTTACATCTTATGATATTAAAACATTTTTTTCCTCCTCCAGATAATGGTGTAAGCAACAACAAAATTAGGCGAGCAGTTGCTTTGTGGATTTTGCTTAAGGAAGAGTTCTCAAAACTCAATTTTGATGGTTGATGTGTTGCAACTCACAAGGTAACCTAGGCTAGGCAGGTGTTAGACTGATGGTTTGGTCACCCTTGGGCCAATTTGTCAGAGGGAGATTTTTCTTCTTGGACAATAAAATGAATAATGAAGCAAAGGCCTTAAACTTTTTGGAAGGCCTCAAGATGTCGACTTCAACTTTTTGGAAGGCCTCGAGATGGCGACTTCACTTTCATGTAACAATTTAGGGGTTGAAGGTGACTTGCTTGTTAGAAGTATTGTCATTGATGTCAAAATATCACACTGTCATATAGATACGTCAAAGCAAATTATGAAAGTTTATAAACAGACTTTAGGGAGAATTGTGGGACATATTTTGTGAAATATTGTATATATTATTTGTTGAAAGTGTTAGTGTTTCTTAGATCAGATTATTTAATCAATTGAATAAAAGAAATGCAACACATAAGACAATGAACACAACAAGATACCCTGGGAAAACCCTCCTCTTGAGGGAGAAAAACCCAGCAAATATATCTCTTATATATTGAAGGAATAAGAGCAGAAATCTGCTTGAACTCAGGCCCAACACAATGCCGAATTTGATACAATGAATAATAGCATCTCTCTTAGATGCAAAGATACAAATGAATATGTTTCTCCTTGAAATCGGTCTGCTGCTACAAAATGATGATCTGCTGTTCAAGTATGAACTTCTTCTAGGTATGCGAATCCAAGTATGAGCTTCTTCTATGACTGCGAATTCTGCTCTGCCAAAATAGCGAACTTCTTTTTGTGTATTCGAATATATGTTAACATCAAAAGGTGACTTTGTATATATACCTTCTTGGCGCCTCTTCATATAGGTCGGCCTTTTGATAAATATTTAATAACAAATTAAGTCGGCCAAAATAAGTACATTGTATAACTTAAATATAAGGTCGGCCCATGTACTAGTGAAGACCGACGCTGCATTAACATCAACACTCCCTCTCAGCTAGGGATGAACTTCCATCTGCACAAGACACATTATGTTAGAATGAAAACAAAATAAAATATCACCTCAACGTGATATTAACCATTATGGCTACTCCCATAGATGGTAAAAACTCATCACGGATTCTCTCACGTGATGTTGTCATGGAGTCACACACATGACATCCACCATAGCTTCTCCCAGAGGGTGGAAACAAGGGCTTTCACCTCAACTCTCTCTCATCAGAGAATTGCATTATCAAGGACTTACACCTCAACTCTCTCTCAGCAGAGAATTGTATTAACAAGGGCTTGCACCTCAACTCTCACTCAGCAGAGAGTTGCATTCTCAACAAGGATCACTGATTACTGAGACTCTTTCTCAGTCAAGGCTGCATTCTCCACCATACCAAGTTTCTCTCGGAAGTATACAAACTTCATCCTGGCGAGAGGCTTGGTGAGAATGTCTGCCGTTTGCTCTTCAGTGCTGATATACCTCAACTGTATAGCTTTCCTTTGCACCATATCTCTAATATAGTGGTACTTGATCTCAACATGTTTTGTTCTGTCATGAAACACAGGATTGACAGAAAGCTTCACACAGCTTTGATTATCACAGTGTATGATAGTAGGCTCCATTGATTGACCAAACAATCCTGCAAGGAGCTTACGAAGCCACACTGCCTCACGAGCTGCCACACAAGCTGCAATATACTCTGCTTCAGTTGTACTCAAGGCCACTGAAGACTGTTTCCTGCTACACCAGGAGATCATAGCAGTCCCCAAACTGAAGCAACAACCAGAAGTACTCTTCCGATCTGAGACACATCCTGCCCAATCAGAATCAGTAAAACCATGCAGCTCCAAATCCACATTTGAAGAATATCTCAACCCATATCCAATTGTGCCACATAAATATCTCAGGATATGTTTAGCTGCTACAAGATGTATTTGCTTTGGTTCACACATAAACTGGCTAAGTGCACTCACTGCATAGAGATATCAGGTCTAGTGTTAACTAGATACATCAATGAACCAATCAACTGTCTATACATCGTAGAATCCACTGGTTCTGAACTAGCTGCAGCTTCTTTCAACTTATCTAAATTAGACTCCATGGGTGTAGACATAGGTTTGCAGTCAAGCATACCAAACCTTTTGAGAATGTCAACAGTATACTTGCCTTGACTTAGAATCATCTCATTTGGCTTTTGCCAAACTTCTAAGCCAAGAAAGTAATGCATAAGACCTAGATTCTTCATCTCGAACTCTGAAGCTAATTCCTTCTTGCATTTTAGTATTAGATGTTCTTCACCAGTAATGATCAAGTCATCAACATATAAAACTAAAATCAATGCTTCACCATTTACTACCTTGAAGTAGAGGTTAGAATCTGCATCATTCTTTGAGAAACCCAAACTTGAAAGGTACTGATCAATTCTTTCATACCAAGCACGAGGAGCTTGTTTAAGACCATACAAGGCCTTCTTCAACTTGCAGACATGAGATTCTTTCTCATGTACCTCAAATCCTTCTGGTTGCTCAATGTAACCCTCTTCTTCTATTATGCCATTCAAAAAGCTGTCTTTACATCCATTTGGTGAATCTTCCATCCTCTAGATGCAGCAATAGCAATGATGGTTCTAACAGACGTGTAACGAGCCACAGGAGCAAAAGTTTCTTCATAGTCAACTCCCTCTTTTTGTGAGAACCCTCTAGCCACAAATCTAGCCTTGTGTTTCTCAATGCTCCCATCAGCTGCATGCTTGATCTTGAAGAGCCACTTAGAAGACACCACAGATTTGTCTTTGGGTCTAGGAACTATATCCCAAACATCGTTCTTAAGTATAGACTGATACTCCTCAATCATGGCATCTTTCCATACTTGTTGACTAGAAGCTTCTTCAACATTTGAAGGCTCTGACTCAATAATCTGACTCATCAAGGCAACATAGCTAGAGAACTTGTGAGGTCTCTTGCTTTCTCTGAAGGTTCCTCTTGGAGCTACAAACCTTTCTGCTTCCTGCATTGTCCTGCGAGCCCAAAGGGGTCTTTTCTTTCCAATCACAATGTCTAGAGGCCCATCAGTAGGATCCAAAGGCTCAGCTGGATCAATATCTTCTTTAGGTTCTGTATCCTCCTCCAGATTCTCTGGGATATGGTCAACTTCCATATCTTGAGGAGGTTCTTCTTCATCGACCTCCATCGGAGTGCCTTTGGACTTTCTATAAGCAACATCTTCCTCAAATGTGACGCCTCTACTAATCTCAATAGACTTCTGTCCTGGAATGTAGATCCTGTAAGCTTTTGATGTCTCACTGTAGCCTACAAGAATTCCTTTCTTCCCAGAAGGTTCTAGCTTTGTTCTCTTTTCCTTTGGAATATGAACATAGACTGGACAGCCAAAGATCCTCAAATGACTAACTTCAGGCTTCACGCCTGAGAATGCTTCTTCAGGAGTTTTATTCTCTAAGATCCTGTGGGGACTCCTGTTTTGAACATAGACGGCTGTTCTTGATGCTTCAGCCCAAAAAGAGATTTGTAAGTCTTGATCATGGATCATAGCTTTCACTGCTTCCACAATAGACCTATTCTTCCTTTCAGCAATACCATTTTGTTGTGGATTATAGGGAACACTGAACTCCCTCTTAATCCCTGCTTCAATACAAAAGTCTCGAAAGGTGCCAGAAGTGTATTCTCCACCATTATCAGATCTTAATACTTTGATCTTCTTCCCAGACAGATTTTCAATCTGCGCTTTGAATTCTCTGAATCTTACTAATACTTCTTCTGATTCTTTCGATCTCAAGAAATAAATCCAAGTCTTTCTAGAGTAATCATCAATGAAAATAATATAATACAAGAAACCACTAGATGATGCAATAGACATTGGACCACATAAATCAGAATGAATGAGATCAAGAATACATTTAGATCTACTTTCACTGGAATGGAACATACCTTTTGTGTTCTTGCCTAGGGCACATCCCTTGCATGTACCTTCATGTTCTTGATCGAATTTCGGAAGACCGGTGACCATCTTGTCCATGATAGGTAGAGCACGAAAGTGAATGTGAGCCAATCTTCGATGCCAAAGTTCACACATGCCGGTACTGTTATGCACAAGTGCTTGAAGAGGACGAGTGCACAGCATGTAGAGACATTCATGTCTAACTCCAATCACTTGAGCATATTTGAAGCTGGAGTTCTTTGCCCATATAAGAACTTTCCCTTTAGAGAAGGCAACTTGATAACCTTTGTCTTCTAATGCTGAAATTGAAACAAGGTTCCTCTTTATCCCTGGTACGAACAGTACATCATTCAATTCCAAAGAAATTCCAGAATCCAAGTGAAGAGTGGAATTTCCAAACCCTTTTACAGAATATCTAGCATCATCTCCAATAACAACTTGATCACTAGAGTTGCTTTCCATTAAGTTTGAAAGGTGACTTCTGAATCCGGTGATGTGTCTAGAAGCACCACTGTCAATCAACCAAGTGTAAGAGTCCGTAGAAACATTGCTAGACAAGGCTGAATAAAATAGATAATTACTGGAGTCCTTTTGTGGAGTGACTTCTTCAACATCTGCAGAGGCAACTTGAAGCTTAGGTCGTTGAGGGCACACCCTCGCAAAGTGACCATACTTATCACAACGAAAACATTGAATCTTGGACATGTCTCATTTTCTTTTGAAGGTAGGAGCATCATCATTTCCATCTTCTCGATTCCTTTTGAAGAATCCTTTCTTAAGTCCTTTTCCTTTGTTTGATGAATGAGAGGTAAGAACTTGTAATTCTTCATTCTTTGAGCTTTGACCAATCCCCCTTGCTGTTAGTCTTGACTCTTCTTGAATGCAATCAATCCTCAATCGATCAAACTTAGGGAGTTCGATCTTGCACTGATTCCTTGGATGAATGCCTCCCATGAAAGCGGAAGACCATTGAGAGCAAGCATAGTCAGTTCTTTATCATCAATCATGTGTCCAATAGTGGAGAGCTGATCTTTTATCTCTGAAATCCTCATGAAGTATGTAATAACAGATTCTCCTTTCTCCATTTTCACATGATGAAGTTGTTGCTTCAGAGCAAGCGCACGACTGGTGTTGTTGATTTCATACATCTCTTCCAAGGTTGTAAACATCTCTCTTGCTGTATCCAACTTGAAGATAATTGGTACAATATGATCTTTGACGGAATCAACCAATGCTTTCTTTGCCCTAGTGTCTTTCTTCCTCCACTGCAGCTTCTCTTCTTCCCCCTCAGGTTCGGGAACTTTTGTTTTCACAAACTCAGCTCATTCTCTTCCAAGGTTAGCATGAACCTGAATCTCCATGATATGTAGTTCGAGATCCCTTCGAGTCTATCCTCGATTTTCAGACCGTTCACCATCTTGAGAAATTTGGAAGATAGACTGAAAAAGAATAAGTGTTGCGAACTAAATCTGATCACGATCTTTTTCACACCCGCTCTGATACCATGTTAGTGTTTCTTAGATCAGATTATTTAATCAATTGAATAAAAGAAATGCAAACATAAGACAATGAACACAACAAGATACCCTGGGAAAACCCTCCTCTTGAGGGAGAAAAACCCAGCAAATATATCTCTTATATATTGAAGGAATAAGAGCAGAAATCTGCTTGAACTCAGGCCCAACACAATGCCGAATTTGATACAATGAATAATAGCATCTCTCTTAGATGCAAAGATACAAAATGAATATGTTTCTCCTTGAAATCGGTCTGCTGCTACAAAATGATGATCTGCTGTTCAAGTATGAACTTCTTCTAGGTATGCGAATCCAAGTATGAGCTTCTTCTATGACTGCGAATTCTGCTCTGCCAAAATAGCGAACTTCTTTTTGTGTATTCGAATATATGTTAACATCAAAAGGTGACTTTGTATATATACCTTCTTGGCGCCTCTTCATATAGGTCGGCCTTTTGATAAATATTTAATAACAAATTAAGTCGGCCAAAATAAGTACATTGTATAACTTAAATATAAGGTCGGCCCATGTACTAGTGAAGACCGACGCTGCATTAACATCAACGTAAAAGAGAGGGTGACTATATGAATAGAAGTACAAAAGTATAATTTGTGTGTGAGGCGACATAATTCAGACTAAGGAAGCAGATCAATCGAGAAGATCTCAAACAGATTTCAGATTTCAGTTTCATCATAGAGAAGATATCGACTATAAATTCATGTCATTGGGAAAGCATAAACGACGAATAAAAGATCACATTGGAAAGCATTAATATTATACCACCCCTGCCAAATGCAAGATCACTATACACTCTCATGATATACTCTTGTGGGACGTTCAAGTGCATAGCCGCCAGTATGGTTGCTTTCAGATTTAGGGGTGTTCATAGTGGCGGATTACTATTAACAAAGCAACGATGATCATTAAGGAATTACGAGGGTCTTAAAGAAAAATATTGTTTCTGAAGAATTCAACCAAGAAATGATAATTAACCAAACGAATCAATAAAGACAAGGCAAAGGCACGACTTTATGAAGGAATACGATTTCATCAAATGATGTGATATGTTAAGACTAAATCCAATTATGAGTCAAAAAAGGAAACACGTCTTCATGAAGAGCCACGGTTCTCTAAATGGAATGGTGTGAATGAACTTTTGAAGAGACATGTCTGAAGTTATAGATGTATCTTAAGAGATGTAAATGAGGCTATTGAAAAGACGTGTATAAAAAAAACAGGTGTATTCTTTAAAGGATACGTTGTGTTCTTTTATCACAAATTTATCAAAAATTAAAAATGAGATAATACGATTTCATGAAGCGCCTCATTCTAAGTGGTATAAACCCCTAAATGCTAAACCCTAAACAAAAATAAGAGAGATCCGAAGTGGTGTGTTCCAGCCTTGGAAAGATATGTTTAATATTAAACAAAACACTTGAAGTGATACGTTGGAAAACTAAATCATATTTTCAAAGATTAAATTTGATAAGATGTGATTAAGACATGAAGAGGCAGATTTTAAATAATGTGTTCTTTCGTCAAGGGTTGCAACTCATAAGCAACATATAAAATCCATATTCAAAACAGATTTGTAAGGGTGGTTGGGTGAGTAAGAGAGCAGTTCAGTCAGATTTCCATCTCCTTGTGTGGGCTGAAGGTGATATTATTTATCACATAGAGCAGATAGGAGAGTTGGGTTTGTGCAGATCAGATTGAAGGCAGTCTCACTTCCATCAAGTCAAGGATCGGTGCCTTGTATTAGGGGTTGGTGCTCCTTGTAGGCAGGTGTCTACTAAATTTGTGAAGGTCTAGGTGTTCCTTGTAGGCTACATTCTACTAAATCATCTTGGTGTAAATCTGTAGGTTGGTGCCTACTTTAAAAATAGTATTTCAAATTTCAATAAAGTTGTATCAATTTGGGGAAATTGGTTCATATCAAAAATTGATTGTAAAAAGTTTGAAATGATTAAGAAATAAAAGTTTGTGATTGATTTACTGATTCACCCCCCCCCTCTCAGTAAATCTTTTGTGCTCTTCATTGCTGAGTCATTTGTGGGGTGAATTGCAATTTGGTGATAGAATGGAAGCTATGGAATATCCTAGAGGAAACTTTGATCACTCCTCCCTTTAGTAGCATTTACTTCAAACATTGTTATAGGAAGGGAACCTCCTCACTAAGGAGAACTTAAAGCAGCCCTTGTTTGCAGTAAAGGTTAGTGATCCCCCTAATGAATGGGAGATATCTAACTTGTTGACATAGGATTTTACCATCTCCCCCCAATTATTATGGAACCAACCTTTAGATCTCCATTCCTTTAGAAATTGGCATGTATTGTAACGAATGGGTGAGGGGGATGGCAGCCACCACCAACATGTCAAGACTTGGCACAAATCACTTCATTGCCAATTTTATGGCACTCACTTGGAAATTATGAAGGACTCGTTGATTCCTATTGGCAATGCATTATTGGCTATCATTGTTTTGGTTTTAACTTTCATTGTGTCTCGCAAGTTGTAGCAAGTGATGGAATCCAAAAGACTCACACTTTAACACTGCACCTCTAGTAGGGACTCCAATTAGACAAGGGCTATATATGATCACCACTTCCACAATACCCTTGGCATCCTAGACGACATGATCCTAAATTTCATAAAGATTGTTTTGGGAGACTATTTTTCTAACACTAGAGCTCTACACCCTTCGGCCTCCATAGTTGCAAACTTCAAGTCAAAATTGAGCTCTGGATTCTAAGTAGGATTGTCCCCAATGATGAGGTGATTACTGTAGGGCCCAATTGTGATTCAAGCTCTCCTATAAGACATTTGGACCCCATTCACCTACAACACATTAAAGAGATTCTCAAACTCAGCCAAGTTTTTGTGTCTTTGGTTAAAAGCATTCAAATGTGGCCCTATATTATTAGAATCTAGCTTTATATATTGATAATCTAGGGATTATTTTAAGGGATGGGAGCTAGAAATTTCAAGTGCCTTCAATCTCCCATTGTTATCTATCACTAGCATAGTAAGAGATAAACATCACTCTCTTTTGCAGTCTAGGGCCAAAGTCAACCCAATTTTGTCTAATCATGGCTCTTGATATGGTTTTTCTCTAAAGGTTTACTAGTCTCTCTTTCTGGGTGTTGTACTCAGCTAACGACGGCACTGATATTATGTTGTTTTATTTGGAAGTCTGTATACTGTTGCTTCCCACTTTTATGCACCCTAAAAGTTTTTGCAGAAGCTTTTCTTTAAAGAAATGGCCCCCGATAAAACCCACACTAAACAAGCAAAACAATATTGAGAAAAATATATATAATTTTTCAAATAAATGTTCATATCAATATTAGAAAATAAATCTAATTTTTATTTTAATGGCATATCAGCTAACATGATCTATTTTGAAATTCATACACAAATTTTCCCAAAAGATGCATTCTTACTTTAAAGATAGATGCTCTCTTGCTAGAGGCATTATATGTATTGCTTTTGTGCAAATATATAATTATAGTTACTTCAATTTTTACATGTAACATGTAACTTTTAGTAATGGCATCTGAATAAGAGGTTTAATAATATAATTTCACAAGCGTTTAAAAGAAAGAAAGATCCAGAAACCAAAAACAAACAGCTAACAAATTTTAACACAATTTACATGTAAAGATATCAGCATACATCTTAATAAACAGAGTGCGTTTTTCCCAGACATTTAAAAAGCTTTTAAATAAAGCGTGGTATAACCGTATAAACTTGCTAATATCCCCACTTACCAAATATTGCTAAGAGGATAGCAGCAACGACAATGCAATTCCAGGCATCTCTAGAAGTCATGGGCTCGTACGGCTCAAGAAGTGGCGCCCTATTCTCTCTGGACCAATCATCGCGCCTCCTCCTTCATATATGATTACTTCTTCCAGAGGCAGAAGAATATATCAAGATTGAGAAAGCTCCGCCTGAGCCCGCTGAACTGAATGCCGAACTTCCGCCAGAGAACGCTCCGCCTGAGCCCGCTGAACTGAATGCCGACCCTCCTCCAGAGAACGATCCGCCTGAACCCCCTGCTCCGTGAGCTCCCATAATTGTCAAGAAACAAAAATAAGAATGGTTTTTGTTTTCTTTGTTATCAAAACAAATAACAGAAAACACAGGATTACAGAAAATCAAAATGATTGTGTCAACTGTCAGCTGTTCTTTAAACTATCTTCTTTTCATATTATGAGTACCTACCTTCCTTCCTCAGAAGACAGTAGGAAGCAGACTATGAAGACTACTATGAAGACTAATAGGAAGGAAGTAGGAACGGGCTATGAAGATTAGTAGGAAGGAAGTAGGAACGGGCTATGAAGAATAGTAGGAAGGCAATAGGAAGCAGACTAAAAAATTTGGAAGATGAATATTTCTGAAAATAGACATTTCATTGAAAGTTTCTACCAATTTAAAATTGACTGTTGAAACGGTCACGTAAGGGTTTCGAGGAATGCAGAAAATGCCGGCTGATCCCCGCTGGCTCCAGGTTACAATAATCGGGTCGTTTTTTTAATTATAAAATAGAAATAGAAATTCAATTGCATAACTTCTTTTTAAATATAAATTAGATTAATATTTGTAGTAAATTATTTTATGTTAATTTTTAAGTATTGTTCAAGATACAAACATTTATAATTTATTTATTAGTAATAAAAAATAAATATATATAATTATTTTAGTTTAAAAATATTTATTTGGATCAATTTATTTACAAGAATGGATAAATGATTGTTAAGTTTTTTGTTTTTTTATATTTTAAAGAGGAAAATTCACATTAAAAACACTTAAAGTTTAAACATGTTTTATTGAATTAAAAGTAAATATTATACTAAGTTTGTAGTCAACAATATTTAAATAATTCAACATTATTTTATAAGAAAAATTGTATTTTATCTTTTAAATAATTAATTTAAAATTTTCACATAGTAAAAAATGCTTCTCATTCATTTATTAAATCAAAATACACATCATGTATTATTTTTTCAGTGATTTTGTCATTAATTAAATAATAATTTATACTACCTATCATTTTTAAGCATTAAACTTGATGAAGAATGTACATCCTGAACTCATCATTTCCTCTTTGAAACACTGACCTAGTTTATTGTCCATAAATCTCCTTATTTTTATATTTGGAAAGGCCAACGTGATCTCAATTATTTTACTTATAAATTTTTATAATTTATTGATTAATAATAAAAATAAAAATATATAATTATATTAGTTTGAAAATATTTATTTGAATCAATTTATTTATAAGAATGAATAAATGATTAAGTGATATGAGATTTCCACAATCCATTTAAATGTAATTATATTGCTTCTGAATTTGAGTATGTATAAATTTTTTCATCAATCTAAAAAAAACATTTATGATCCATCATTAGAATAGAAAGTTGAGGAGAAAAAATGATTAGTTGCAGACCAAACCGAGGCGAAGGAACACAAAACCCAAAGAGAGTCAAAAGAGATAAAGATTAAATAAAATGGAATAGTAAAAAACAACTTAAGTTTAAACAACAAAACAAGAAATTAAAAATTAAAAAGAGGAAAAAACAATAATAAAAAAGGGAAAAAATAGACTGAGAGAACAAAAATAAAAAGAAGAAAAAAAGAACTAAAAGAATATATATATAATTATAATGTCAATGGATCCTTGGTTTACTAGTGAAGTTGAAAGGTTCTAAATGAACCCATACAAATCAAGTTTTGTTGAGTGGAAAGGCTCCGACACAGAAAAAGGATCCTACAATGTAAGCAAACAATCTTTATACATAAAAATTGCACTTGATTCAAATTGACGATCAAATGTTGATCTTCGCTACTGCCTAAAATGTGATCTTGGTTATAAAGAATGGTAGTGGAATGAGCATAAACTCGCTGCTCTCAAGCTCTTTAAAATAAATTTAGAGGTATCGGAAGGGACTGTTGTGTTTGGGGGACTTGTAGGCGGACCAGAAGCGTTGCGACCTGCTTAAGAGTTTTTTGATTTGTTCCTTTGTGAGTGGTATCACAACATTCTATTAAACATTTCATGGAGGCATTTTGTCAAACAATTCAATTGCCTTGTCTATGCTTCGACATTTTCCATACATGTCTGGCAGGGTAGTTGCAGCAACATCTAATAAAATTTCTCTATTTTTTATCCTCTGATGGATGTATATACCTTATTCCAAAGCTCCCATTTTGGCACTAGCAAGGAGGATCTTGGCAAAGGATTGCGAGATTGGATTTACACTCCTGCAATCATAGCATTCTGTGAGACCACATTTTGTTGAGGCATCTGGTGAAACAGTTCACATGCCTTGCCTCATTTTTGCATGGTAGCATGATTTGAATTTGAACGTATTATTGTTGTGTGTGCAGAGAAATAACAATTTTAGGTTCTAAGCTGCTTTAAATTTCACAGTATTCTTTTTCGATTCATTTTCATCTTTGAAAGAGCTCCTTTTTCCTGCTCATTATATTGAATAAGTACAAATTGGTCTCTTTAATTTTTCACTTTATTTAAATCCTCCATTCTGATTTTCTAACTTGGTGCGTTGGACTTAAGTGAGGAAGATGTCTCCATTTTTAGCTTAGAATATGGCTGATAATTAGTAACATTTTGTTTTCACAATCTATAATAATTAGTGCTTAAGATTTTTGGATTTGATGATGGATTATGAAATATGATCTGAAATTTTGATATAAAAAATTTATACACAGTTGATCCAGAAATCTTGAGCACTAACAGCTGACAAATAGATAAAATGAGAATGAATGAGAATAAAATTGAAAGAATTTGATGAACAGCATTGCAATAATTTGAGTGTGGGTAGTTTGGATGGAATGGCTCCAAAGTTGCTAATATCCATGTGTTTATTTTTTGCAGGAACTTGCTAGGGCTTCATATTTTTTTTCTCTGCCTCACAATATACATTGCCACCAAGCTGCCAAATTTTGCAAATCTACCGGTTCCCAACAAATCTAATCTCCATATATTATAGAGTGATGTTTTCTCACCACTTCTATCTTTGTCAAATATGGCGCAAAGCTTTAGGTGGAGTTAAGGACAACTTTGCCTCATTGGGTTGGCAATTGTCTTCCAAAAAATAGCTCATTACATTCAAATGGAACTGTTCATGTCACCTCTTTACATCATTGTGAGCCTGTAAATATAAATACATAGGCAATGCACTCAATTGTTTGACAAAAAACTCAATAAAATGTATGCAAAATATGGAATCATAGGCAAGCCACATGAACTCTTTGATAAAAAAACCTTAATTAAATGTAAGGAGAATGTGGAAGCATAGGCAAGCCACATAGAACTATTTGGTAAAATGTTTCAAAAAAAATCCTCATGAAATGTGACACACAGACATATGTATATATGTTGTAGCACCCTTCAGTTTTGCTCTTTTGATCAGACAATGTGTTTCTTTGTTATGTTATGTTTTCTGTTAGTACCTTGACTATGATAGACTATGATACTTGGCTATTATTTGATCGCTAACTTTGGAGTGATGTGGGTTTCTATGTTATGATGTGATGGTACCTTATTTTGATGTTATTATTATGACATGCTTTTGATTAGCATAATGGTTATTTGAATTAATATTGTTATATGCTCATGAGTAGTTTATTGATGATAGATTCATCAGTTTGTAGTGACATTGTATTGGTGAAGGGAACAAAATTGCATCACTCACTTGTGAGCGCCCTGCGATTCCGTGATTCTCTCTCCATGGTGTGTTTGATTATGATATATATGCATGTTCGATATATGTTTTGTTTGCAGTTTTGTAGGTATAGGACATCGATTCCACCTGGTTTCACAGGTTTGAGTGTGTCCATTGTCCAACGATATTGTTGATTGGGAGATAGTAGTTAGGTTTCCCGGGTCAAGCCACCACCCTGGTCATAGTGTGTCATTGGTTTTGTTGGTTATGTTTTGTTATAATGTTGTTCAATTTTGCATTGATATTATTTATGTTGCAAAGTGTGTTAAAGTAAATAAATGATTTAAATGTTTTAGTTGATTTAATAAATCTTGTTTATTATGTTAGAATATTGTAATTTAATTTAATTATTTAATTTAATCTATTTGATAAAATAATTTAATCTTAGGCTTACATTTATTTTATTAATTAATTAAATTAATTGGATTAAATTTTAATTAGAAATACTACGTATTTTTGAAATTATTAAAATGTTTTAATTTGTAGAAATATCTAGAGGGATTGGTATTAATTGATTTTAGAAGATATTTGTTTCTCGACATGTGTTTGGTAAAATTAATGATAGTTGTTGGGAAAAATATTTTCATGGAGAGAATAATGGTTGTAACAATGAGAGGTGAGAAGCTTCTTGACAAAAGAGAGGAGAAGATATTTGGTGGGGAGAGGTTGTTTAAAAAATTAAGTTGTGTTATTGTATTATGGTTATTGAAATTTTGGGGGAAAAGACAGTCTTGGGAAATTCTTTGTGCTCTAGAATTTGTTTTGTTTTTGGAGGAAGCTCTGGTTGTTCTAGAAGAAGCTTGGTTTTGTGGAAGAGGCTCTACACCAATCCACATCCCCTCAAGCATTTGGAATTTAGGTTCCTTTGTTATTTAAATTAATTTCATTTTGGAAAGATTCTTAGATTAAATTTGTTGTCTGGGAAAAGATTGCATGTACAAATTATGAAGCTCTTGAGTTTTTATTAAATTGAAAAATGTCGTGTCTGAAACTTTTCGTGAAATCTTTTTTGAAATTATTGTAAGTTTTATTTGGGATTTTTGTTAAACAATGAAGAACCCAAAAGAAAACATTAGGGATCTGGAAAAAAATCTTGGTTGGGAGGAAATTAAAATTCTTTGTAGAAAACCTCTCGGGTAATTTTGGTGAATATTGTCTGTAGAAATTTAGTGTTCTTCCTCTTTTAGATTTGTTATTTGGAGAAATCTAGTAACCCTTGTGTTGAAAATTGCTTCTCTCTGTAAAATTTGTGAATCTTCCTGTAGAGAAACTTTCAGTGAAAATAATTTGCCCAATTGAATATTTTGTTTGAAGAATATATATATATATATATATATTTATATACATATACATATATATTCTTTATATATATATATATTGTAAAGAGACCTGTAGGAATTACCTTTTGGGAATTCATTTGTTTTTTTGTAAATGAAACCTGTCAGGATAGCGTTGTACGACGAATTTTATCTATTCATATGTAAATCACTCAAATCTCGTATTTTTATATAATGCATTTTATGCTTGTTTGGGGGAGGTCGGGAGCTGCGCCACAACCACTCCCAAAGGGAGGCGACTGGGAGGCAACGCCCAACGTTGCCCTCCCAGCCACAACCCCCTTTGTAGTGGGGTTTGGTTGTGGTAAACACAGCGCCCCCAAAATGTATATTGTCATGTCATTTCCTTATATCATCGCGCTGTAATATTTGTTTCAATTTTTATTTTTATGAATTAATATTTATTAAAATAAATATATATATATATATATATGTTTATTTTGTATATTATATATATATATATAAGTAAGTATATATGTAATAATATATATATTTATATGTATATATTTAAATATATGCATTAGTACATAGTTATTTATGGAAGATGTAATTGTTTTAAGATAATTAGATAATTTTAATATATATATAATGTATATACATTGGTATATATATATGGTTATGTATATATTCAATGTGTATATATTTAAATATATATTTAATGATTTTATTAAATTAGTTATTTGGGGCAATATTTTACTGAAGGAAATTGGATTTAGGAAATATGAAAGATGGATTTATTTTCTAATTAAATTACCCTTTAAAATATAATTTTGTTTTGTTTTCGTTTTGGGGGAAAATTGTTTAGAAGCGTTAGTAAGACTTCCAGTTGTGGTATTTTAGATTTGGGGGTTGTTGTATTTTATTGTTGGCCCTTTGATTTCCCTTGGGTAGTGCATATAGTCGTATTCAGTGAATCACCCGATTACCACGAACAAGGATTTGTTGCTTCCTATGTTTGGAGTGGAATTTGTTATGTGTTGCCTCCTATGTTTGGAGTGAGATTTGTTTTGTGTTGCCTCCTATGTTGGGAGTGGGATTCGTTATTCGGTTTTATGCACTATGTTACCTTGGGTGTTGGTTTTGATCTCTGTGTTGTCAGTAGGAGAGTGGTTTTTGTTAGGGGCTAGAGCCCTAAAGAGGTAAACTAGGTAACCTATCAAAAGTAGTTAATCAAGTGAAAACATTAATTTAAAGTAATCAGGGGATTGGGTAGTAACTCATATTAATTCAGATAAGATAGCCTCACTCATGGACTCAAGTGCTCGTTTGGGCTTGGGATGAGTGGGAAGGCTTGGAATGGTGAAGTTCATATGCCTTGTCTCTTCGAAAGGTATGTTGATCCCGCATGAATGAGAATGGGAGCCGAGGATCGGTTGAGGTTGCCAAGGTTTAACCAAATAGGGGGCCAGTAACCTATGAATATATTCATTGGGTAACCCATGTCAAGCTGGTGTGATGACACTCTTCCTATGACAACGGTTTGTGTGTATGGTTCAATTGACATACTTGATTAATTTAATCTGGAAGCATTGTAACCAATGTATTAGTGTTGTTCTTGTATTTGATTAAGTTCAGCTATGTGTTAGACTGTGTCTAGAGGTAGTTGGTCTTGTCTAGGAATCCTTGTTACTAGCTCCTAGCACGGGGGGTGGGCCTTCAGGTACCACTTGCTTGGGTGGAACGTGCACCTTACTCTGTTGGGTTCCCTTCTTTATTCATGATGGCAGGATCTTCCAGTGGAGAGCTTGTGTGTACCAATTGATATGTTCCATTCATTTGATTTATTATATTTGTTGGACATTTTGTATTTATATCACTCCTCAATTGTATTCGAGGAGGACTCGTAAATTGTAATACTATTGTACGATCTTCCTCATTCTGGGAATGAATTTTGTAAACATTATTTAGAATTAATGTAATCCATGGAACTTTATGTACTTCTATCTTATGTGATGTTTAATGCTTGGAATGTATGCTCTTTTATTCATGAGTAATTAATTATATGCTATGATTGAGTTAATGTTTATGTTATGGGATTCAGTTGTAACCTTAGTCGCATGCCTTAGAGGATGTTTGTGATAGTGTAGTGCACCTTTCATGTTATTATTGCACTTTAAAAGAAAAAAAATTGTACTCTTTTGTAGTTGTTGCAACTTCTTCTAGGGTTACGTGGCGAGGCATTACATATGTATATACATATAATGTGTATATATATATATATATATTATTTTTCTAGACATTTGTAAGTAATATAATATTAGTATATATATTTTTAATAGTCAATATATATAAAATATGATGAGAGGTCTTTTTGTTAATCAATTTCTAACATGCATAAGTTCAATAAGAACCTCAAGATTTATTCCTTTCATGGATATTGATTTTCAATGCAATACAAGAAATTGGTTGTTTTAGGTGTGACACTTTCATTGGGGTTCTATTTATCTGTATTTAAATTAGTAAAAATTAATCTTTAATATGGTTTACATATAAGAAAATATTTTAAAATTTAAGATTTGTTTGTAGCATATGTTCAATTGTCCAATTTCATATATGAAAAGCATGTCAGAACAATGAAAAATGTCAATCATAAGAAAGTTGATTCTACAATTCAAATGTTGGTGAATCACCTATCAACTACTAGGTCTATGAAAAACAATTATTTAAACAATTACAATCAAACAAAATATTCACATCCTTCATCTTCATTCATAGTTATCTTTTTCAAATTATCTAAGTAGATGATCAAAAGCTAATTTGATTCCACCCCCTCTAGGATTTATGAAATTGAATTTTGATAGGGCTACATAGAGAAATCTAAGGTTATCACTTGAGCTAGGTGTGAGATTTATATACCATTGATCCCATCAATCCGTCTTCAACATTACTTAAAAAAATAAAATAATCTTATTTACATAAGAATGTAAGAAAAAATGTTCCATAAATTAGATACTTGTTATTCAAAACATGTGTAGCAAATAATTCATGATGAAGGTACTCAACAACACCAAACAACTAGACATGAATAGCAAAGTCACCACCTCTTCAAACAAGAGAACCTTGAAGCACATCTAAGTCTTAAAGGACATGAATAGCACTAGGTTTGGTCACAACCAACAAACTCATCAAACTAAAGTAATCTAAGATAAAATAGAACTAGAAAGTCCCTAATGATGGAGCCATTTATTAGTACTCAAATTTGTTCACTTCTTCAAACCTAAAAATAATTCAAGATCCAAGTCCAAGGAAGATCAACTTGGGATTAAAAGGATTGTGTTTATGATCAACTAAAAGATGACTTGAGCCAATCCATGAGAGAGGGAAAGTCTCTTCTTCTTCTTTGGGCTCTTTAAAGATAAGGGGTATTCCCTAAGGTTTTATTAAGGCCAATTATAGATAAATTAGGGTTAGTGTGAAGCTAGCATTAGGGTTAGGACAAATCTTAGGGTTACAATTAGGGTTAGTAGTCCAGTTAGAAACAAAGTTGCAATTATAGTTAGGTTTAAGATTAGAATTAGGTTACAATTAGGATTAAGGATAACATTAGAATTAAATATAATTTTATGGTTAGGGTTAGAAATAAGTTACAATTACAACTAGGGTTAGGTTTAGGATTAGCATTAGGGTTATAATTAATTCTAAGGCTAGGGTTATAGTTAGGAGGAAGTTAGGGTGATCTTTACAATTATTGTTAGAATATAAAAACGTTTAGCGTTAGGTTTAAAATTAGGATTAGTGTTAGGTTTAGAATTAGTGTGAGAATTAGGGATATAATTAGGGTTAGGGTTAAAAAAAGTTTACAAAATGTTAGGGTTAAAATAGAATGAGGATTCAACTAGTATTAGACTTAGGTTTAGGGTTCAATTAGGATTAGGGTTAAGGATAGTGTTATAGTTAGGTTTAGGTTTATTGGGGTTAGGGTTAGGGTTAGGCTTCAATAAGGGTTAAGATTAGGGTTAGGGACAAGGTTTGTTGGAGTAACTAGGATAATCACTTGATAATTAATTAATCATCAATTAATTATTAAGCCTCTTATTACTTCAGTTCACTTAAGCTAAACTTAGGAGTGTTTTTTTTATTATTAGTTTGAATTAAATATAGGACAAGTTGCCTCATTGCATGAGACTAGAACACTTGTCACTATCTAGTCAAATCTTCATCTAGGGTTTACTTTTGCATGCTTTTATAAATTTTTCACATTCATTGTAATAATTCAATCCAGAACCATTCAGGTTAATAAATTGTCCAAATCAGTTGCTTTGATCTTTCTTTTGTGATAGGATAATAGCTTGCAGGTGATTTCAGGGTGTTGTGGAATTCAATCATCAACTTCACAATGGTATCAAAGCTCCAGATCTGTAGCCTCCTATCCAGATTTTAAGAGATCCTATCTTTAGAAAAATCTTCTAGTTTTTTAATTTGTTTTTCTAGAAAATTTCAAAAAAATCATCATCATCATCATTAATTTTATTTTAAATTTTTTTGCCACCCACTAGCCACTAGCCAAGGTTTTTTTGCCTTTTTGACCTATTTTTGTAAATTGGTCATAACTTGGGCATACGGTGTTGAAATCGGGTAAATGAGATATCATCAAAAATTTGGTTTTGAGCTCTTTCTAGTGGTGTAGGTCTCATTATCATATTTTTCTGTCGAATCCTGTTATTCTCAGTCAAAATCAGATCTTCATTTTACACTTTTGAGCTCATAATTTTTTGCCTGTATCTCTAATTTTCGTGATTCCAGCGATGTTGGAAAGGTATTTTAGAGCTTTTAAGATCTATTCATGCACTTTTTTCAAAATCCGCCCTAGGTATATTTTATTCAGTATTTTGTGTTTACACATTCTACTTAATTACTTGGACGTCTTGGCACTTGGAAAGGATCTGTTTGCGTAGGATGACATCATTTGATCTGTTTTATGAGTACTGAGGTTATTAGTCTCTATTTCTTTCATTTGAGTGAGTATCATGGGTTTTTTGTTCATCCTTTTATGATCAACTTAGACAAGGACAATTATGAGTCTTAGTGAATGGCATCCTGACACATCTTTGGTGGCATGATGTTTTGCCTTATTTGTATGGACTTGTACCTACACCAAACACACCAGGGATTTTATCAGCATGGGGCATCATCAGAGATCATATTGTAGGGGTTATTTGTTCTAGTTTTGATCTTAACACTATGTGTGTTGTATCGGACATGAAATGTCCCCACAAACTTTGGACATGACATTGGGAGACCCATGGAGACCCTCATATCTCTTCATACCTAGAGGATCCTGCTACATATTGTCTCATCCCTCTTGCAAATGCATATTCCATACCCTTTGATGATGATACTTTAAAGGAGCTTGAGTATATCATAGGTCTTGCATGTTCTGGTAGTTCAAAGACTTGTCTTCATGTTGGCACTCTTTAGATTGAGACTACATCATCATCTCATATTATTCTTGATCAGTTTGACATCGCCACATCTTTAGCCCCTATTGATTCAGTGTAGTAGGAGATACATCTTCCTGACACGACTACTTGGGATTTGTATCTTACAGACATATCATCCTTGTTTGTAGAGTCCTATATTACAGATCTAGAGGATTAATTTGATGAAATTCATCTCCTCTTTGTTGACAACTACATCAACGTTGTTAGCCTGCCATCTTCAGCGCCTTTGCATCTTGTTCTCCATCAGTCTTCATAGGATCTTGGATTGGCATTGTTGCTTTCTGACATGTGGATACGTGAGCAATTTTCAGAGGCACGCATCATTTGGATTTGGATTCCAACATCACCCATCCTTTTGGATTGGCTTCTCCAATCACCAATGGATATGTTTCTTCCTAAGGGGAGAAATTTTGTTTGTAGGCAATGGATCATATTTTATCTCCAAGCGTTCATCATTGGCACAGTAGCTACTTCTTTATGGGGGGATTCATATCCTCATTTTTTTTCTCCTATTGGGGGGACATCTATTATAATTTTGTGACATAATCCATCCTTGGTGGGTCACATTGAGTCCTCCTTCTATCCTTCTTTCACTAGTTCAATCATTTATTTTTCTCTCTTTTGGAGAGGAGTTTTTTCCCATGTGGTTTTCTCTTTTTCTCTAGTTATGAGAGATTAATTTATTTGTACATGAGTACCTCATTGGGACTTGTATCTGAGACCCATCCATGCATCCATCATTGCATTCTACATCAAGTTTTTATAGCTTCTCCCTAAGTTGATCTTAAGGGGGGTGTTGGAGTAATTACAATAATCACTTGATAATTAATTAATCATCAATTAATTATTAAGTCCCTTATTACTTTAGTTCACTTAAGCTAAAATTAGGAGTTCTTTTTTATTATTAGTTTGAATTAAATATAGGAAAAGTTGTCTCATTGCATGAGATTAGAACACTTGTCACTATCTAGTCAAATCCTCGTCTAGGGTTTGTTTTTGCATTCTTTTATAAAGCTTACACATTCATTGTAATAATTCAATTTAGAACCATTTAGATTAATACATTGCACATATCATTGCTCTTCTTGATTCAATCTTTTCTCTCTTGGTTGCATAGCAAATCATTTGCTTTGATCTTTCCTTTGTGATAGGCTAATAGCTCGTGGGTGATTTTTCAGTGTTGTGGAGTTCAATCATCAACGTAAGCAAGGTTCACTTAGGATAAGGGTTAGATTTTAATTAAGGTTTAGCTAGTGTTAGGTTTTGATTAGGGTTAGATTTTATAAAATTGATTAAAGATAGGTATATGTATATACTTTATTTTTCATGTTAAATAAATTATATATGCTGGGAAATTAATTAAGATTACAATTCTATTAGGGTTAAATTAGGGTTAGGGTTATCTAGTTAGGATTAGGATTTAATCACAGTTATGAGTTCAATTAGGGTTAGATTAGCGTTCAATTAGGTTACCTATAGGTGTCAATTAAGGTTATTATTGGGTTACAGTTCTATTAAGTTTAGGGTTAAATAAGGGTTTAATTGGGATTAGGGTTATGGTGAAATAAGGGTGCTATTATGATTAGGGTTAGGTTTCAATTTCAATTGAGGTTAAGTTAGGGTTCAATTAGGGTCAGATGTAAAATTTAATTAAGGTTATTGTTAGGGTTACTTGGTTAAGGTTCTATTAGGGTCAAGATTAAATTAGGGCTCAATTAGGGTTAAGGTGTAATTAAGTTTAGGGTTAGGGTTCAATTAGGGAACTATATGGTTATGGTTCATTAAAGGTTAGGGTTCAAATATGACTCAATTAAGGTTTAATTAGGATTTAATTAGGGTTAGGGTTCAACTAGGGTTAGGGTTAGAATTAGGGTTTACAATAAAGCTTGGGGATAAGGTTAGGATAATGGTTAAGGTTAGGTTAGAGTTTAGTATTCTAGGATAAAGCTTGGGGTTATGGTTATGACTACGATTAATATTAAGGTAAGGTTGGGGCTAGGGCTTAAATATGGTTAGGGTTAGGGTTAGGGTTCAAGTTCAAGTTCAATTAGGGTTAGGGTTATGATTATGATTAGTCTTAGAATTGGTGTTATAGTTAGGGTTAGAATTAGTGATTATAATAGTTTAGGATTATGGTAAGAATGGGGATTAGGGTTATAGTTAGGGTTAAGGTTACGGTTTAGACTTAATTGGGGTTAGGGTTATAATTATAGTTAATGTTAGAATTAGTGTTATGATTAGAGTTAGAATTAGTCCCATGGTAGTAAGGGTTAGGGTTAACATTAGAATTAGGTTAGGTTAGGGTTAGGGTTGGCATTATAGGATAAAAATTGGGGTTAGGGTTATGATTATGGCTAGGTTAGGGCTAAGGTTTAATTATGGTTCAACTATGGTTAGGGTTAGAATTAGGGTTCAATTACCTGTTTATGATTCAATTATGGTTAGGGTTACGATTAGAGTTAGGGTTTAATTATAGTTCAATTAGGGTTAGGGTTAGGGTTAAGGTTCATTTAGTGTTAGGTTTACAATTACAATTAGGGTTCATTTAAGGTTAAGGTTCAATTAGGGTTAACATTAGGGTTTAGGATTAGGGTTAGGGTTCAATCAGGGATAGGTTTAGGGTTAGAAATCAATTAGGATTAGAATCCATTACCTAGGTAAGGGTTTAATTAGGGTTAGGGTTAGGGTATGGTTCAATTAGGGTTATGTTAGAGTTAGGGTTATAGGATAAAGCTTGGGGTAAAGGTTAGGGTTAGGGTTTAATTAGGGTTAGGGTTAAGGTTAGGTTAGTGTAAGGGTTCAATTAGGGTTAGATTTTAATTAGGGTTAGGGTTCAAACAATGTTACAATTAGAATTAGGGTTAGTGTTAGAATTAGAATTATGAATAGATTTAAAATTATGGCTAGGGTTAGAGTTAGAATTAGGGTTATAGTTAATGTTAGGGTTATAATTAGGATATGGGTTAGGGTTAGAATTCAATTATGATTAGGGTTAAATTTAGGGTTACAGTTATAGGATAAAGCTTGGGGTTAGAACTCAACTAGGCTTAGGGTAAGTACAATTATGGTTAGGGTTAGGGTTAGGATATTCAATTAAGGTCAGGGTTTAACTAGGGTTAGGATTAGGGTTCAATTATGATCAGGGTTAAAGTTAGGTTAGGATTAGGGTTTGATTAGGGCTAGGTTTTATCAAGGTTATGATTAAGGTATAATTAGCATTACAGTTATAAGTAATATTTCCATTAGAATTCAAGTTAGTGTTAGAATTAGGATTATGATAGGGTTAGAATTATGGTTAGGGTTATAATTATAATTAAGGTTATAGTTAAGGTAAGGGTTAAAAGTAGGATAGGGGTCAGGATTAAAACTAGGGTTAGGGTTAGGGTTGGGGTTGAGGTTTGAGTTAAACCCAAAATATAACTCTAAAAACAACACTAATTCTAATTGTAGCCCTAACCCTAACACTCACAATAATTTTGACTCGAACCTAATCTCTAATTCTATCTCTAACCCTAACCCTAATATTTTAATAACAACCAAAACTAATAATTTTTTTGAGAACCTTTTTACTAAATTAAAAGGAACCCTAATGATTCCTCAAAAGCTAGCTATCAATAGAGTGACAACATTGTTCGAGCACCCAAAAATAACAAATGTCACATACAATTAACATCAAGAAGATCATGACATCATCAACTTACCTTACAATGCTCTACAATTACTCAAGGGAAAAAATGCTAGCAAACAACTATTATATTTCTTTTGAAAGATTAATGATTCTTACAAATAGGCAAAGTATTGTTTCAGATTAAGTCCTCTTCCTATTCAGATTAAGTCCTCTTCATTTATAACGTGACCAGATTGATGACTAAACCATTTTTAGTCATTTATTGGTTGTTTTGATTGATCAATTTGGTAGTATATTTAGTCGTTGATTTAGGCATTGATTGTTGTAATCTGGTCACTTATTTAGTCATTTTTTATTCACTAATACATTTAGTCGTTGATTTAGTCATTGATTGTTGTAATCTGGTCACTTATTTAGTCAATTTTATTCATTGATTTATGTCCATTGGTAGTGTATTTAGTCATTAATTTTAATCATCATTTCAATCAATTTAGTAGTATATTTAGTCATTTTTATTTTACTGGTCATATATTTAGTCATATTTATTCATTATTCATTGATTTTTGTCAATTGGTATTATATTTAGTCATTTTAATTGACTGATAGTTGAGGATTTAAATATAAAACATAGAAATACACATCAATCATCGATTTCGCACAATAATACAACCATTGAGAAGGAAAAATCACTAAACTTTATTAAAAGAAAGGTGTTCTTATAGCTTGTGCAAGTCTGAAATATCTATCTTGCTTGAAAAATGCTTAAAAATAGAGTATTACAATTTTTATTTTCAATCACAAGACTAAAAATCTGAGTTATAATGCACATAAATGACAAGAAAGAAACTTCTCCAAAAAAAATTTGCAATGATGGAAACACATGCTTGGAGCCCTTCAATGCGAGCACATGCCCCATTCATCTCTTAAAACTTCTACAATGTGGGAAATATTCCTGGAGCAAGTTGTAACGTGTAGAATCCAAGAAGGAGAGTGTTGATCGTGTCCCATATATGAAGCTCTCTCCTTCAATGTAGTCAACAATAACCCTATAATATTTCCTCCTTTATATGCAACGTGCCATCTGATATGGGCAACAGGGTGTTGCCTTTTCCACCATGAAGGAAGTTGTGCCTCAATACAACCAACAAAATTATATTAGTCTCAATTTAGAAAGAATAAAAGTTTATAAAAGTAAGTCCAAACATAGCAGAAAGATAAATCAATTAAAAATTTTAGGATACAAATCACATCCACAAACATGGGAGAGTTATGCAAAATTAGAGAAATTGGCTTGGCAAATGAAGGAAGCAGGGTATTTCCAGATTCAAGACTTTTACTTAACCCTATGGAATAGAAGAAAAAAGAATCATTTATCTGCCACCATAGTGAAAAGTTAGCAATTGCATTTGGTTTGTTAAACATGGCCCCTGGTACATTTATTAGAGTTGTTAAGAACCTTCGAGTATGTTATGATTTTCACACTTAATCTAAATTCATCTCCAAGATTGTTGCAAGAGAAATTGTTCTAAGAGATGTGAAACATTTACATCATTTTAAACAGGGATAATGTTCTTGTGGAGAATATTGGTGATGCTAAATGAAACTATCTAAAAATAGGCTTGCACTATAATAATGTGCACTACATCAAATATCCAGTAATAACGAAGGGACATCCATGAAAGAATAACAACAAGGATTTTTTTGCCATATGTTGTAGTTACAAGTGCCCTACTAGACATACATGAAAATGTGGAAGCATAGACAAGGCAAGAGAATTGTTTCAAAAAATGCTTCAAAGAAATATGATATCATGGAATGTCATGATTGAAGGATATGTTCAAAATGGGTTTTTCTAAAAAATATTTAGAAATTTTTAAGAAATGCAACTAGTGGGAGTAAAGCCCAACTCCTCAACCTTTGAAAGCATCCTTCCTGCCTGTGTGTGAATTGGAGCTTTGGATGAGGATATGAACATCCATCAAAAGCATATTTGGAAGTGGTTTTTTATTAGATATTATAGTTGCAAGTTCCACTTTGGATCACCAAAGCCTTCAAAAAAACCTTTTGCACAACCACCACAACATTAAACGACTATTGTTGGACCTTCATGGTGATGCGGGGAGCTTTTCGAAGTGGAAATTTCAACTACAATATCTGATAAAAATCCACTTCCAAATATACTTATGCCTTAATGTGAAATAATCACTCATATAACCGGTTAATTGGAAGAAAACTAGGAGATAGCATGAGTGCTCAGTTAGCAATAACAATATTGAAAGCACCTTCCTTGAATGCGAGTGCAATTCAAGAAGTTGGTTCAGACACAAAATTGTCTCAACAAACGATACTTAAGCTTCCTCAAAAATGTGGTGAGTGTGCAAGATTTTCCTCCAAGAGAGTATCAAGGATGATGGGCTATCATGGAGCCATGTATCGTCCATTTGTTTTCTCCTTGCTTTCTACCGCAACTGTTTGTGTTTGTCTATGTTTTCTATTCAAGGGACCCCCAAAAGTTAGTTCAATTCCACCATTCATGTGGGAAAAAATTTGTTATGGTGCATATTAAAGCTAATTTTCTTTGGTTGGGATGTCGGTTCTACATTTTTTGTTGCTAGAAGTTGGATTCCATGGATATCAAGTCTCAAAATTCTGCTCTCAAACTGTTCCTTGTGACATTGAACGTGCTACATCACATTACACATTCAAGTAGAGTAGATGAAAATATATTCCATTAGCAAATGAGGGGAGCCTTTTCATCAGTGGATAAGTTATTCTAAAGATCCACAAATACTAATATGGGCTCTTGAGGAGTGACCTAGGAAGAATGAGAGCAAGGTTTTTGGTCTTTCAAGGTTCTTGTTGTATGAATATTATCATAAATGTGTATTTTGAAATTGTGGAAAAAAATATGATATAATCATAAAGCTGCCAATGTGTATTTTGAAGCAGCTTATGATATTCTGCATAGGTGCAAACATTCTTTGTAAGGATTAGTTTTGGGTGGGCACAAACATTTCATGACATACCTTCTTTCTAATTGTGAAAAACCATTAGAAAGACAGATTTGGGTTGCAAAATATAGGGCACAAATACTCTCAACCATTTCTTCTCTAGGTGGTATGGAGTTAGGTAGATACCATGGAATAAAGTACATTATACGCTATCTTATGTACCGGGGAAACTTATGTCAAGATCTGAGTAGATAAATGATTCTTTTACTATCAAAACATTATACCTTCCATTCTCAGTGAATCTATTGCCATACCTCTCACTAACAATTTTATTGTATTGACACCATTGTCCTATTGCCTCTACAAAAGAGCTCCATTTGAAGGCATATTGACTACATATTATGCACAAAAAAACTCTACAAGTGCAACAAGACATTTGCAAGAAAACATATGAATTCACTGAAACATTACTATCTAAGAAATATAATATATTTAAATGAAGGAGCATTGTAAGTGTGAGTGAGAAAACACTGTGTAGGCATTGTTAGCATTGAGAAATGAAGAAGATAACACATTGAATTAGGTGATTGAGATCACTGAAAGGAATATCATTGTTAGAGAGTTGAAAATTGTGAATTGTCCTCTGTCCTATAAGATTGAGAAAGGGAGAACACTATCAAACATTGATTGAATCATAACAAACAGTCTAAAAACAATGAAAGTTACTATCAAATGGTGACAAAGATCTATCCTCTAAGTCATTTGCACATGGTGATTGAGAACATAGTGAGTAAGAAGTAAAAGAGCATTGGATCATAAAACTAAAAAATGGTCATGAGTTATGCAATGAACTTCACTTCTTTTTATCACAAAGGAGATCAAGATAATAACCAACATACTGATGTGCATAGAGAATTTTCATGGAGTGAAAACTTCCTTACAAAGCAATTACCAAAATAGAGTTTGAGGTGAATTGCACTTGCTATTTTATGCTGATACGGATATGTTCTAACCTGTAGTTAATTTTTGTAGCATAAAAGATAGGCTAAATAGTTGTTCATATACCATTTTTTCAAATTCAAAATTGTTATACCTTATTCTAGGAGAAAATCATAGGGGGGTCTATACATAAGACACCATTATTTCAAATTCAAAATTGTTGGCTCTTTCACAATTGTTTGCTTCATTTATTTGATCTAAGACAACCTACTATATAGAAGATGCTCTCAAAATCACAATAAAATCCTTTATTCTGGGAAGACTGTTCAAAATCTTCTCAGCATAACAATGAACAAAAGCATCAGTTATTAACCTAAACTTTGCAAGGGTTTCATCAAATTCTACTTTTCCACTCTCTTTTCCATTTTGAATTTTAGTCCCAATTTCATCCATGAAGAACTTCCTCGGCCTGTAGATCCTGTTGTTAGCCATAAATTTACCAGGTGTCAAGGATAGCTTTGAGTTTTTACCCAAGCAGAATTTGAAAAAAATTGGCCTTACCAAATACAATGTGTTGAAAATCTCTTTGAAGTTATTCTGGAAAAGAGTTCTTGGGAGTATAGTGCACAATTTTGAGTTAACCTTTTTGCATGAATTCCATATCTTTGATCGGCTATTTAGAGCTTGATGACCTTCATCAAGAATGAGTAGACCCGTTCTCTCTAAAGAAATTTTCCAATATGCATAGCCTCTTCATCAAGGCTCACATTTGTCTCACAAGTGAGTGGCATAGAAGAAAAAGTGTGCTTGTTATTGGCTACAATCTTTTTATATACCTAACTTGTGAGACAAATGTGAGCCTTCCTGAAGAGGCTAAGCATATTGGGAAACTTCTTTTAGAGAGCCCAGGTTTTCTCAATCTTGATGAAGGTCATCAAGCTCAAAATAGCCGATCAAAGATATGGAATTCATGCAAAAAGGTTAATTCAAAGTTGCACATTATACTCTCAAGAACTCTTTTCCAAAATAACTTCAAAGAGATTTTCAACACATTGTATCTAGTAAGGAAAAAATTTATCAATTATTTCTTGGATAAAAACTTGAAGCTATCCTCGACACTTGGTAAAGTTATGGCTAACAGTAGGATCTACAGGGTGAGGAAGTTCTTCATGGATGAAACTGGAAATAAAATTTAGAATGGAAAAGAGAGTGAAAAAGTAGAATTTGATGAAACTCTTGCAAAGTTCAGGTGAATGATTGATGCTTTTGTTCATTGTTATGATGGGAAGATTCTGAATAGTCATCTTGGAATAAAGGATTTTACTGTGATTTTGAGAGCATCTTCTATATAGCAGGCTATCTTAGATCAAATAAATGAAGCAAATAATTGTGAAAGAACCAACATTTTTGAATTTAAAACAATGGTGTCTTATGTATAGACTCCCCATGTGATTTGATCCTAGAATAAGGTATAACAATTTTGAATTAGAAACAATGGTGTATGAACAACTATTTAGCCTATCTATTATGCTACAAGAATTAACTACAGATTAGAACATATCCATATTATTATAAAATAGCAGGTGCAATTCACCTCAAACTCTGTTGTGGTAATTACTTTGTAAGGAAGTTTACACTCCTCCATGAACATTCTCTATGCACATAGCCAAATATTTAAAGTTCTTAACCAAAGCTCCAAAAATGAGTATCTTGTCATTATATGAATCCTACTTTTGCTCTAAGTATGACAATGTTGAGCTTCTGGCATTTCTAGACGAAACCTATAGTGAAAAAGTGTAGTCTCCATTTGAAGGAACCATCTTCAGAGCTCTTCCCTAAAATGAGGGTTGAAAATATTAGAAGAAAAGCAATACCATAATTCTAGAGTAACAATTTGTATCAAGCCAAATGTCAAAAAGAATGATTAAAAAGACAAATCCTTACAATTGGACCTCAAATTGGACCAAGCAGATTTATGATTTTATCTTTAGAATGTAGGAAATTTATTTATTAGAGCTTCACAACCTCAAATTGGATCTCAAATTAGACTAGTAGATTTATGATTTTATCTTTAGAATGTAGGAACTTTCTTTGTCCGATATTCACGACCTCAAATTGGATTTGAAATTGGACCAACAAATTTATAGTTTTATCTTTAAAAAATAGGAACTTTCTCTGTTGAATATTCAAAGCGATCAATTGGGAATCTGGAGTAATTTACTAACTCCTAAGATGTAATTAGGTGGAAACTAATGTTTCAATCCACCAACATTTGTATTCCTATACTTAGGTTTTTCTTTCAAGTGAAAACACCCAAAAGTGTTTTAGATCAGCTCAAGGTACTCTCCAACCTAGTTATGTCACTAATAGCAATCCAAGTTTTCCAAAACTCTCCATACCCAAACATTGCATCAAAAATATATTCTTCCTGCACATAAAAATGCCACATATCAACCCCTTCTAAATAAAACTCAAAATCATCATAAAACCATAATTAATAAATCATTCAGTTTCAGAAAGAATCTAGTGTCATTTACTATCAAAACAAAAGCTATATAAATCACAAAAAATCCATGAAGCCTCCTAAATGTAGCTTAAAGAAATTTTACAGGATGAATTTCAACATACGAAGCTTTCTACTACAAATCTCAATGAATGTATTATAAGTAGAAAACAAAATTCTTCACACTCGAAGTAATGCAATCAAATATTTATTCCAAAAGTATGCTAGCAAGAGTTAACTAAAAACAAAATTATTTTTTGTTTGGTTTCTTTTATCAATATGCCATGTGGAAATGGAATAATCACTAAGAAACCCTAACAAGAAAAAATGAAGTAAAGGTTCAAGAAAGGAAATTCCAATGTACTATTGTGTAATGGTGACGAAGGCACTTATATGAGCATGACCTGCATACAAATCCCTACCATTGAATTACCATCCATCCAAAGAGAAAATAAGCAATATAAGGAATTGAAAAATATAATTCCAAAGGGTTATTCGGTAATGGTAATGGAATCACCATAAGAGAACAACTGAGGAACAAATTCTTGTGACTGCAATTATGTGATCCATAACTCTATTGGTCATGTGGCACAGTTGTGCTATAAAAAATACAAGTTGCATTCACATGTGACCCAACTTTAATGTGGCTATGTTGTGATAGAAATGGAGGCACTCATATGAGCACAATTCATGTACAAATCAGTCTCATCACAATTAGGTGTCAATCATAATTGGGTGCATTCAGGTTGACTGAAGTTTAACAGATTACAATATAATGATAGCATGATCCAAGAGCGATTACCTCTTGTTGCAATAAAGAGCATATAACTTTGGTTGATATGAAAAGTGGTTGTGTTATATCAATTATGTAGTGCATTCAAGCACAACCCTTGTTTAATGGGCTATTCTAGAGAGTGATCAATATTTTCTAAACCTTATGAATGTTAGTTAAAAGTGTACAACTTAAACTACAAACCGAGTTTGTTACATACTTGAATGCAATCTTGGGTTACCATAAACTATAATAATGTGATCTGCTAATAACCATTATGGGAAGTATTAAAGCAAGACCCATGCTATATAGGATACATTTCCCTGATCAAGTTTACATGCCTTAATGATCAAACACAAGCTTCCCAAACACTCTAGGATACAATCCAAGATCATACCACACCCTGTCAAGATAGCTAATTTTCTGACCCAAGATTTAAGGTTGTTTTTATTACCAACATAAGCATTGGTAAGAGCATGACTAGGGTACAAACCCTAGGCCTCCGTAGAAACATAAACCATAACTCTAGCATATTAGTGAGGTTGCAATACCAGAAATATTGAGACATTGTAGCCAATAAAAAAATCTTGCATTCTAAATATTGTATCCAATAACAAGCACACTATGTAGCTCAGTGACATTTGTAAATGCAATCTATGGTAATAATAATGATAGTCACCTGAGGTGTGATAGTCAAAAAGAGGTTGAGCAGTGACAAGATAATAAAGCACAAACCTTGCATAGTAAAGTGGAGATTTTAACAATGAGTTTCCTTAACCCCTTGTTGACCTTAAGGGTTTTTCAAATGCTATTGATAGTGTTAGACAAGGAAAATGCAATCAGGGAATGACTGTCCAAATGAAGTAATAGTGGTAATCACAAGTTAAATGTTTCTTCTTAGCCATTGTATAATGGAGGTAGTGGATTGCATGTTTGATTAGTGTTTTGAGACTCATCAAAGATGGGTAGTGAATAATACCTTGTGGATTGTGAAATAGTGACAATGAGGTTGAAGGATCTTAAGACCCACAATACCATGAAATAATGAGTCCCCTATAGTAAGTAAGTAGGTAGTCTATAGGGCATAGTTCAATTTTATAGAAGGATGCTCATGAAAGGAATCTTCTAGTGACAATGAGTGAGCTATTTGAGATTGCAGTTGAGGGTGCAATATCTAGTCTTAAAGGCAGTTATCAAAGTAGTAAATGTGCAAGAAAATCAAACCCTACATAGTAAACAATTCAAAATGTTATCTTGCATAATGTCTTGAGTTTGAAGACAAAAATCTCATTGTATCTTGATGAAAGTAGTGACCTTAATGGTCAATCACTGGCAACCATGATTTTAAAACATGCTATTGTACTTATGGAGGCAAAATTTTAAGCAAGGCAAACAGTGGTGGTTTGGAACAATGGGAAGTATGAAGGACTTTCTTTATATGCATACTATGTAGTCTAGCTTAAGACAATGTTCTTAGAAGAGATTGAAGGTGGATTATGGAACTCAAGGGTTACCATGATAAATATTAAAGAAAGTACTGAGATCCATTTAAAATCCACTGTCATGAAGATATTAAAGATGTCACATGTAAAATCCTAGCAGCTGGAGTAATGAATACAGTGCCAAAGAGGACAGTGAGCTAGGGAAAATTTAGGAGATCTCCACATTATCTAATCACATACAAATACATCATTTATTTATTTTTTCAAATTAAAATAAATCATTCTAAAAATTATATAGGATAGATTGATACTTCAAAAGCATCTAAAGGAATTTGAAATTATGGAAATATATGTCAATTAAATACCTGAATTATAAATAGTAGCACGAATAATGTAACCCTTGTTGAGAAAAGTAGGAATGAGATAAGCAATAATGAATCCTATGCCTCTTGTCATGCACATCTCCTTACCATTATTTGTCATTCTTTACCGAAACATTTCTCCATTTTGGTGGACTACGCTTGAAAAATAAGGTTTCGACGAAGGTTTTAGAGTATGTTTATTAAAATGAAAACTCCATTTTGGCGGGCTATGCCTGAAAATAAGATTTCAACAAAAGTTGTAGAGTACGTTTATTAAATTTTTAGAGTATTTTGGTGGGCTATTGTTTCTTGATTCCTTAAATTATTTATTCAAATGGATTGTGACTAAATAAATGACTAACTATTTAGTCATTTTTATTTGTGTGACTAAATAATTTTTTAGTTAATGACCAAATTAGTCATTTATTTACTCATTCATAGTTGAGTTTCAAAAAATTAGAAGAATTTAGTCATTTTTAGTTGTGACTAAAAGTTTTAGTCATGTAGTCATTTATTTGCCAAATTCTACTAGTGATCTTTGAGAGAGATTTGATGGTTGTTTCATGAGTTGATTTATGTAGCTTCATGTTTGGTTTCATACTTTGTAGGAATTAGCTAGGTTACGACAGTGTATTTTTAACAGTTACAGTCTTAATTATTAGGTACTCGTAGCATAAGGTAACAATTTATATTCATTTCCCCTATTTTGTGAATTATAAATTTATTCCTATTTCTAGATTTTATTGTATTTTACACATGTGTAATTTCCTACACTCCATTGATATAAGATGTGTCTAGAATATGTGACTATATATATTTTGCCAACACTATCTAAAGTTTTACGACTCCCTGGTTGATAATTAAATGTATCCCTATTATGAAATATGGATTGTTTAGTTAGGGATTCTAAGGTCCTTTGAGTTGTGTGTCTACCTAGTAGCACCATATTAGTTAGATATTAGAGAGGTTCTACATTTTGGCACTGTTATCGATAATGGTGCTAAGTTCAAGATTCTCCTTTGTATTTTCAATTCCTTTCAAGCTTTCACAATTTATCAATTTCATTTTCAAAATTAGGGTATATAGGTATTTTAGCCATCGACAACAATACAAATCACTAACAATGTGCAGTAACCATTAATCTAAAAGAGTCACAACCATTGTATGCAGAGATAGCGAGATGCTTTGGGAAGATTCTCCTTTCGACACAAGAAGCTTTAAAAGATACTAGTGGACAAAGTGAGTAGATCAAGGGAATCCCTGAAGAAGAATCATCCCTTACACCAGTAGCTACACCAAACACAGAGGAGACTTCCCAAATATATTTAGGCATCATGGGTGATGCAATAGTAGAAGATCCACCATAGCATGTAACGTTTGAATTCCCTATAACCAAGCAAGAAATGGTAGTTCTTATTAATACATACCTCCTTCAACACTCCCTATCTTCTATGGACTAGTCACAGAGGATATAAACACCTTTATTTTTTAGTTTGATGTGCTATGCCAAAGCTATGAATACACCAAAGATGCTCACCAAATCAAAAAAAAATCAACTACACTAAAAGATGTTTCTCTATGATGGTTCATGGGGTTGGGAAGAGATGTTGTTCCAAATTAGAATATAATGAAGAAAAAATCCCTAGAGAGATAACAAGATTATTGCAGTGGCATGGATAGAAAGAGGGATGCCATATTTAGGATTTCATATAAAGAATATGATCCATTGGAAGATTATGTTAAGAGGTTTTAGTTCTGCCTCAAGAAATCCCATCAAACCAAAATTTCTATTGAATCCTTAAAATTGATATTTTTAAGGGGAGTTCATGAAGACTGTATGGATGCCCTTAATCTCATTGGAGCAAGGGACATATCACAATTACCCTTTGATGAGATTTTTAAAGTATGTAGAAATTACTATGTCATTCATTAGGAAGATTAGGAGAGACAAGACCTCTTCTTTCAACAAATCATCTACTAGAGTCTTAAGGGTAGAGCTGAGCAATCTTCTATCAAACATGAAGAAGGAAATCATTAGCCACTTTGCTACCCAATTGGATACTCTCCATATCAAGAAGAATAAATAAGAATAAAAGGAAACCCTCACAAAAAAATTTGCACACTGTCGTTAGAAGAATATTAATTACGAGTGCAAAAAGTTGGCTAGTATCTTTGAAAACAAGCAAGGGAAGACAAAATTTCATGCCCTAAAAGATGAAGAAGGTCAAGTGTTTTACATCGCTCAACACAAACCATGGAAACCAAGATAAGGTATGCCCCAAGATCCCTTGACCTATAATATGTCATTTCTAGGTAATAATGCACACTTTCCAAATTAGAACCCTCAATCCTGGACCAATGTACAAAATTCATAATGGCCAATGCCCCAAGCCTCTAATTAGACTCAATAACAATAGGGCATATGGAAACCATAGAATTTACCAGGGACCAAATTATAATTCCCATGGCACCATAGTGGCAAAGAGGTCAATAGTGACAAAATCAAATCTAAATTACCAACAACCACAACAACCACAATAGCTAGTCATAATTCCAAATCCATAAATGGCTACATCAATACCACCAAGAGAACCTCAATTGTCAGCACAACCTACACCTAACCCAAATAATAATATTGTCCAATAGGCTTATGCTAACGAAACCATCCAATAACCTACTCATGGGGTTGAGGTGAGTGATGTCCACCTCACATTAGGGAAAATAGTAGTTGGGCCTTCATCTCCTCACATCACAGAGTTGACTAATGAGGAACTCCCAACAAAAACTATGGACAAAAAACCTAGGGAACCTGAATTAAACCATGATAAACCAACAAACATAAGTCCAAAACCTCCATTACCTAATATATTAACAATACCAAAACATCATTCACAAGTTGAATCTGATCTATTAGGATAGCTCAAATATATTTGCATCAAGATACCTCTCATTTAGGCAATTAAGGAAGTTCCAATTTATACCAAAATAATGAGAGTTATGCCTCAAAAAGTCAGGAAGGAAATGTAAGGACCCTAAAATTGTGCATGTTTTAGGACAACTTGCAGATATTATGTTAGGAAACATAGTTGTCACTAAGTATACAAACCCTAGAAGCCCTTTTGTGGATGTCAAAATCAATGGAACTCTCATCAAGAATATCTTAATTAACCTAGGAGCAACCATTAATATAATGACGAAGGCAACCATGAAGCTATTACAACTAATGGAGCTCAAACCTACACTTATTGTATTACAATTAGTAGATAGGTCTATAGTAAAACCTAAGGCAGTTATAAAAGACTTGGTTATAACATTAGACTAATGGGAATACCCTATAGAATTTATGGTATTATAGCCTAATAAAAATCTTGCAAGATACCCCCTCATCTTAGGGAGACCTTGGTTGGCTACTAAAAATGCCTTCATAGGTTGCAGGTTTGGTAACATGACCATTTCTGATGGAAATATAACCAAGAAACTAGTCCTTTATCCACCTACCCAGCCACATTCAAACTTGGAGCAAACTTTATGGCCTACCCTAGATGAGGATGATCAATACTCATTACAAACATTAATGACTATTTAATGCAGTCCTATGTTAGAAATTTAAGATGAAGATAAACTATTTGTAAACATCATACAAAACAATTATGGCGGGGAACTACAACAATATGATTGTTTAACATGCTTGCAATACCCTTTACAAAACATAATCCCTACCAATATATCTAAGTCCATCTCTCAAATTTTGCATACCTTATTGCCACATAACTACAATCACAATATAATAGTCCTTGATATTGCATCTATTAATATGTCAACTTCAACTTTAGAGATTACATTGGAAAAGACGTTAAATGTAAGCAGTCAATTGATTATTGCACAATAGTCTTCACTATTGAATGTGTTGCAAGCACATGAAACTAAATTTGCATAGGATTACCATGATATGAAAGGAATAGACCCAAACCTATGCATGCACTTAATTTACATCAATGATGGCTACAAACTAGTTAAGAAACCCCAAAGAAGAATGAACCCAATTGTTTGTGACATAGTTGCAACAGATTTACAATAGTTACTTGATGCAGAATTCATTTATCCAATATCTAACAGTCAATGTGTGTATCCATTAGTAATTATACCTAATAAGGGATGGAAATGGAGTATGTGTGTTGATTACTATGAGTTGAATGCAAAAAATAGAAGAGACCACTTTCCCCTTCCATTCATTGATCAAGTGCTAGATTCATTAGCAGGAAAGCAATACTTTTCCTTTTTGGATGGGTTCAGTGGATACAACCAGATCAAGATAGCTCTATAATACCAAGAAAAAACAACCTTTACATTCCCTTGGGGAACATATGATTACTCTATCTTGCCATTTGGGTTATGCACTACAACTACAATATTTCAAAGGGTAGTATTGATTATATTCTCATATTTTGCTCATGATTCCATGGAAGTTTACATGGATGAATTCATAACTTATTGGAATACCTATGAAGAAGAAATTGACAACTTGGATAAGGTTCTATAGAGATGTTAAGATGACCACCTATCCCTAAGCCATGAGAAATGCTTCATGATGATGACTGAGGGAGTAGTCTTGGGGCAGTTTGTGTCCAATAAGGGAATCCAAGTAGACCCAAATAAAATAGAGGTAACATCAACACTGCATGTACCTAAAAAAAAAAGGATGTCAAAAGCTTCCTTGGCCATGCTAGGTACTATAAGAGATTTATACAATATTTTAGTAAGATTGCAGCAACACTATTTGTCTTATTGTCTATCTAAAGATGTAGAGTTTGACTAGACACCTGCTCGTCAACATGCCTCTAAAGCTCTTAAGGCAACACTTACAAATACCCTAGTATTAAGAGGACCAAATTGGACATTACCTTTTTCATATCCACATTGGTTCTTTTGATTTTGTAATTGGAGTTGTGTTAGGACAAAAATAAAGGAATCTAGAGTGCCATATATTATATCAGTGAAATGTGGGGAAAGGGATCCCCAAAGGTTCTAATCTATATATAGAACTTAAGGATATCAATATATGTCTTTCCCTAGGGATTTTATTTGGAAAGAGATCACAAGGTGTAAAGATTGAATTTCAACCTCAATGGTGAGCCAATTAGACCTGGATCTTAGTCCATAAGACAATAGGAAAGATCTTAAAACAAATTGAAATGAAATGATTTGAAGTGCTCAAAATAAATGAACAAAAAGACCTAATATATGAAATATAGATTTCTGAATGTATAGAAACATAAATGATAGTTTGCAGGTAGATCTAAGAAGGCTCTGATGGCATGTACCTATCACCAAAATCTATTTTTGAGACATGCTAAGGGACTAGTTCACCCATGGGAAAATGGGTCTTTGTAGCCCTTTCTAAAACTATAAAAAATAAAGTTGTAGCCCTCTATCTACACTATGTTCCTATATCTACAAATCTTCGTCTTCATATCTAGACCTACGATAAATTTACAACATAAAATTTTTGTTTTTTGTATGGGGGTTTGCCTCATTCAAACCCTAAATTTGGTAATTAAACCTTGATAAAAGATAAAGATCTAATAAATGATAGTGTGTGATCCCTAACCTTAAGTGAATTTAAGGTTGTTATGAGCTAAAATGCAAAGAACCTTGCTCGAGTGTATTAAAGCATGATTGCTATATGATAATGACAAGATTCACTTAGGGAGAAGTAAAAACACCCTAAATAAATCTGAAACACAATGATACCTTGATGTAGGTTGCTAGTAGAATGAAGCTTGAGGATGAGAACACTAGGAAAAAAGTCATTAGGTTAGAGGAAATGGCCAAATGCATCTCCCACACCTAGAATCCATCATGTTATTCTATTGACATCAACTTTCAATCATGTGACAAAAGCTTGATCAAAATCTGTAAATGGACTTGAAGATTTGCAATTACAAACAATTCCGCTCCAAGGCTTTGAATTTTGCTTGCTTGAATGTTATCTCTTTTTCATCTCTAGTTTGAAATGGTGAAAAGATTAGGCTTTTATAGGAATTTCTCTAATTTCCCAAATATTAGATCCCGATAGCTGACATTTACCATTTGAATTTGAGACCTTAAAATGCCACCAAAAACATATTTTAAAATTGGTCTTAACACTTAAAGGGGACCCATTCACCCATGGGTGAATGGGCCTTGGCCTTTTAAGTCTAGGACACACATAATCCAAGGCAAATTAATGTTTGAATACATTTATTCAATGCATGTTTCAATGTTGGAAAATGAGAAAAATAGGCCTTGGAATGTATAATAAAGGGAATTAGGGCCTATTTAGGAAGGGTGAAAATGCATAAATGTAAGGTCACTAAAATAGGTCCAAACTAAGTGTAAAATTATACTATCACCTACAAGGGAGTATAATTTTCTATGCTACATTTAGCCCCCACTTTAGTATCCATATGACACTCCATGCATATGCAAGCTAAAGTACTTGAAAGTAAATCATGCTTCATAAAAAGGATACTCATACGGATATTATAATTTATTTGTGAATGGGGAGAATGAAGCCCCTAATGTAGTTATCTGCAAAACCAAATTGTTAGGAACTACATCCTACAAAACTAATTTGTTAGCTATTTCAAATCATCTTAAAACATGTCAAATTTCTACAGAGAGCTGAATTTGAGGATAGATGTATGCCCCTTGATTGTGCTTGCTTTATGGAGGTGGAATTAGGATAACAATCCAACCACATCAAATTGTTGATTTTTGTGATGGAAATAATTATAATAGGGTTATGAGATCACAACACCATCTATCAATAAACATTAAATGAGATCAGGGACAAAACTATGAATCCAACATAATAGACAACATTGAAAATAAAGTTCACTAGCCCACATTATGATGATTTTAGTGAAATGTGCCAGTAAGAATCTTTACTATATATTAATGAAAAATTATTTTTTTGACTATCATTTTGAGATTTTCCATTTAGAGATTACCTTGTAAAGAGGACTGAAGATGCCAAGTTGATGACCCTACGAGCCCTCAAGATTATAGGTCCTATGATCCAAGATTGCAAACAACATCATCCCACTATAGGTGAGTTCATTGTACCTTATCTCTATGATTTTCCTTTATATTTTCTATTGTTTTTACCTTTTTCCAAACATCATGGGGACCTCATCCCAAAATGGTGACCTTGTCCCATTTTGGGCAGAATGTCCAAGGGAAGTTTTTCTTTGTTGTTAACTATTTGGTTGACTATTTTTGTTATGTTGTTGATGATTTCCTTTGCATCTTTCAGATTCCACCATGTGTCCAACAAAATTTGGGAGGACAACTATTTTATTTCCTCCACAAGCAAGTTACCTGGCTGACTAAGGAGGGGGTGGAGACACTTTGTGCTACTAGATTATTTTGGATATACGTCATGGCACCCATGAGGTATCATGATACGATGTTGATGGTACTAGTAGAGAGATGAGACTCAAATAATTGCACATTTTATCTCTCAACAAGGGAGATAGTGATGACATTGGAGGATGTACATCGTATTCTTAGGATACCCATCCTAGGTAAGATTGTCCACTTAGAGGAGGATCACACATGTGTACAGATGAGGTATGAAATTCAGTATTGTATCAGCCATTGTGTTTCTCTTGAGGATATCGGGGCTTACATCAAGCTCCAATGGATTACATATTCTCACTCCCCATTGATTCGATAGATTATGTGTGTGAATGTTGTGCTAGCACCTGTGCTTGATGGATGAGGCACACACCTTGAGGGAGGCCTCATTCACACCATTCACAATATGGAGTAGCATCAGATTGTTTTTGCATGGGGTCGCAGTATGCTCACTCACCTCTATTATGATCTAGGTTGATTTATTTATCGAGAGCTTCACATTATAGTGCATTATACACTTCTTTAGGTGTGGTCCTTCAAGAATGTCATGTGCATTGGATCGACTAGTTTTCCTACCATAACATCCCTCAACTATCCAAGCCTATAGTTATACTTTGAGATGAGCCTAGTAGTGTGGTGATATACTACACTAGAGATTTTGGTTTGATCACTTATATGAGGATGATACAGTATGGAGACTATATAGGGTTATACCACAATGGTCAGATCATACATGACAACTAACTAGGACGTAGTAGGATAGATTGTTGATAGGATGACATGACTATATTGTTGTGCCATTTTATATGATCATGTCATACATCACTTTGGACATGTTCAAATAGCACCCAGGCCACAACCTACATAGTTGAGAGTTGCATAGAGTGGTGTTGGGCTAGGAGACATTCGTTGTCCTACCATCAATGACGTTTTTAGTGACTCAAACGATGAGGACCAAGATGCACCCCCAAAATCTAATTTGGATGATATAGGCACCACTATAGGCTATGAGAGATGGTGGGTGAGAGCATAAACCTCACACATATTCCCTAGTGATCATCCTACAAGTGACACTAGACCTCTTCCAAGTCACAAAGATGAGAGAGAGGATGCAGGCATGGATGGAGATACTATAGGCGATGATGACATGGTAGACAATACGAAGGAGGATCATTAATTGATGGGAAAGGAGCTTGATGATCTAGCCAAGGTTGTAGATGCCCTTGAGGAGAGACCGACATATCATCCTTGCATTAACCAAGCACATATAGTGGCTGCAACAAGAACCTCATCCCATGAGCACAAAAAGTTCAACCATGTTGCACCTACCACCCTTCCTATTCATGTGATGGGTCTCGATAGGACACCTATTGTATCCTACCAAGATCTTGACTGGCAGACTTGCGATCCAGGTGATGATATGTG
This sequence comes from Sequoiadendron giganteum, assembly GCA_007115665.2. NCBI lineage: Eukaryota > Viridiplantae > Streptophyta > Pinopsida > Cupressales > Cupressaceae > Sequoiadendron > Sequoiadendron giganteum. Next base: position 714,515,114 of record CM021102.1, read on the forward strand.
ATTAATCTTTTAAGTTTTAGTTATACATTAATTATGATACGTTGTTTTGACTTATGTTATGCTTTCTTTCTTACAGTTGGGACATGAGAGTGGCTAGACTTCTTCTATCGAGTCACTGTAGATATGGAACCACCTATGCCCCCACACTAGGTAATACAGGTAGAGCATAGGCCACCACCTAGTATGGGGTACCATGTTGACTTATTTGAGCCCTTAGCAAGGTGGAGGATAGATTATGAGGATGTTATGAAGATGATTGAGAATTCAGAGCTAGGGAGGAAGAGTCAAGAGCTATACATGAGGATTCTCATGAGGATCTCAAGACTACATACAAGGAGCTTTGGGCCACCCAAGTTCCTTTCGATACTGAGGCACAAGCTTTCATGTGGTCAAAAATTGAAAGGTTATAGATGGAGCTTACTATAGTGTGAGTGGAAAGGGATCAAATAGATTAGGAGCATGTTATCACTCTTGTTTGTGAGGGTATAGCTTTGGGATAGGTTCATAGCCTATAGGTGAGATCCATGAGCCACTCATGATCCATCGTCTCCTGACGAGCACCATCACCAGGCTTTGAGGAGTCTAGTAGCCATATTCCTCCCTAGATGTACTATGGTGTATTACAACACATTTTGTTACTATGGTGACCATGTATATAAACCTTATGATTGTTATATATATATAAATAAATATATATATATATATATATGAACATGTTTTTATATTGTTTTGAATTAGATGTCAATGTGATCTTTTAAACAATCTATGTGATATTTTTTAATAGATGTCTCCATGATCTAATTTTATGTGATCTAACTTAAAAAATTATGTTTACTTAGATACTAAATTTTGATAAAGTGTAATCATGTTAAATTAAATGCCCTTATGATCGAATTTTGGAAATTAAATGCATGTAATGATCTAATTTAACACTGTAACACGTATGATTGAATGAATAACATGTAAAATAAATTCAAAATTCAAAATTCAAAATTATGAACAATAAATCAAAATAATTCAAGACACACCAAGAATGTTTGCAAGAATGAAGCAATGCGAGATAAAATAGAAAACTATCTACCTAATCTAATAACATGCTTTAATATACATACTATTCAAAAGGAATGTTAAGTTTAATATTTGCACAAATGTGCAACATTGATAGGTTCTTTGAGAGGTGTATCATCCATTTCCATTAATGTATACGCTCCAGAACCATAACTTTTGTCAATTACATAAGGGCCTAATTAGTTTAGACTAAACTTTCCTTTTTCACCCAGAGTGCCATTAACATTGTGTTGATTTTCATATAACACCAAATCCCCTTTGTTACATGAGTGAGGAATATAATTATCATTATAAATACACTAAATTATTTTGGAATAAGCTTGGAGATGCTCGAGAGCATTTACATGTTGTTCATCGAGCATTTCAAGCTATTGTAATTATTTTTTATAGGTATTATTACCAATAAGGCCCCTAAGAGAAATTCACAATGAAGGAATTTCTAAATCCAATGACATTATTGCACCAAAACCATAAAAAAGGTTATAAGGTGTATTTACTCTAGATGTTCTAATAATTGTGTGATAATCCCATAACGTATAAGATAATTGAGTGTGCCAATCCTTTTTATGTTAACTTACTATTTTTCGTAAGATTTATTTGATTGTTTTGTTTGTTGCTTTCACTTGACGATTAGATTGTGGGTAGTAAGGTGTTGAAAAATGATGTTGAATGTGAAATTTTTCCAAAAATTTATTTACTTCATTGTTCTTAAATAGTGTCCCATTGTTTGAAACTAATGTTGAAGGAAGACTAAATCGAGCAATAATTTTCCAAGATGAATTGACATATTACATCAGTAGTCGTGGATCAAAGAGGAATTGTTTCTACCCATTTTGTGAAGTAATATGTTGCAATAATTATAAATTTATGTCCAAAAGAGGAAGGAGGGGAAATTTTTCCAATGAGATCCAAACTCCAAACCGAAAATTGCCAAATAGGAACTTGGGCACGAAGTTCAAAATTAGGAGCATGAATCAAATTGTTATGCTCTTGACATTTAAGACACTTCTTGACATGATCAAAATAATCTTGTTCCATGTTTTTCTAATAGTATCCTATGCAAATTAACTTTTGAACTAATGATCTTTCACGAAAATTCCCCTATAAGCACCTGCATGAGCTTCTTCAAGGGCTATATGAATTTTAAATTGTTTAAGCCATCTAAGCACCATCAAAGGATCATCTATATAAGACATACACTAGGGTTATATATCTAGTTATGAGTTTTTGAATACGAGATCTAGTGTTTTTAGTAGTTGGTTTTAGGAAAGGTACCTTGTTTTAAATAATTGAATATCGGTGTATACCATTCACTAGAGGCTTCAATATTGGCAAGTAATTCTTCTTTCATTTTTTCATCTATTGATGATTTTATGACCATGTGGACTATGAATGAAAAATCCATGGAAGTATCTTCAAGAGAAACAAGGGAAGCAACACTTTCCATTGCATCTACATGTCGATTATCCTTTCATGGAACATTATCGATGGTGTAAGATTCAAAACATTTTAGCAATGCCATTGTAAGGTTTTTGTATTGGGATAACTTATCATATTTCATTTGATAGGATCCATTGATTTGTTTAGTAAATAATTGAGAATCACCAAATATAGTGATGTGTTGAACACCTAAGGATAAGGCCACACGTATTCCAATAATTAGGGCCTCATATTTCACAATTTTGTTTGTACATAGAAATTTTAAATGGTAGGATAAGGGAATTGACTTTCTTGAAGGTGGTATTAATATAACCCCTACTCCAGAGTCGGTTTGACACTTAAAACCATCAAAATATAGTTCCCATGTTTCATTTTCTATGGTCAACACATTCTCATCAGAGAATGATTCATGAGTGGGTAATGAAAATGGTTGGTCAAATCTTATCCTTTGATCACCTTTTGGGGAACAAACTTAAGATCAAACTTAGTTGAAAACATAACCGACTTATCTAAACATCATGATAAATTTGTTTTAGCAAAAAGGTGTTTTAAAGGATCATATCTAGTGACAACATGCACTTCTACATTTAATAAATAATGTCTCAATTTATTAGTAGCAAACACAAGAGCCAAACATTATTTTTCTATTATTGTATATTGAGTTTCATGATCAATAAAAGTTTGGCTAATGTAATAAATAGGATTTTCTTTGTCATTTTCATCTTTTTGAGCCAATAACATAGCTAGAGCATGGGTTAATGTTGATATGTAGAGGATGAATGGTTTTCCTTGAATAGAGGGTTGCAAGATGGGAGTATTAGCTAGATATTCTTTCAAATTTTCTAAATCCTTTTGATAATCCTCACTCCATTTAAATTTTGATTCTTTCTTAAGGAGTTGGGTAAAGGAAGAGTCCGATCCACTAATGACGCAACAAAGTGACAAATAGCTTGAATCTTTCCTTGTAAACTACACAGTTGAGAAATGTTCTTAGGAGGTGGCATGTTTATTATAGCATAAATATTCTTTGTCTCCACTTTAATGTCTCTATGTGACACTATGAAACCCAACAATTTTCCAGTATCCACGCCAAAAATGCATTTCTTCATGTTCAACCTCATGTTGTACTTATGATTTTTTTCAAAGATTTTATGAAGAATTTTGACATGATCTTGACGAGTTACAGATTTAGCCAAAATATCATCAACATAATCTTCTAAAATGTTATCTATAAAATCATGGAATATTAGCATCATAGCTCTTTGATACGTTGCTCCAACTTTTCAATCCAAAAGGCATGACAACCCAACAATGATTTTGTGACCATGTGGACTATGAATATAAAATCCATGGAAGGATGTTCAAGAGAAACAAGGGAAGCAACACTTGACATTGCATCTACATGTCTATTATCCTTTCATGGAACATTGTCAATGGTGTAAGATTAAAAACATTCTAGCAATGCCACTGTAAGGTTTTTGTATTGGGATAACTTATCATGTTTCGTTTGATAGGATCCATTTATTTTTTTAATAAATAATTGAGAATAACCAAATATATGGATGTTTTGAACACCTAAGGATAAAACCACACATATTCCAGCAATTAGGGCCTCATATTTCACTTTTTTTTGTACATAGGAAGTTCAAATAGTAGGATAAGGGAATCAACTTTCTTGAAGGTGGTATTAATATAACCCCCACTCCAAAGTTTGTTCAACACTTAGAACCATCAAAATATAATTCCCATGTTTCATTTTCTATGGTCAACACATTCTTATCAGGGAATGAGTTAAACGCCACGATAAATTTGTCTTAGCAAAAAGGTGTTTTGAAGGATCAAATCTCGTGACAACATGCACTTCTATGTTTAATAAATAATATCTCAATTTATTTGTAGCAAACACAAGAGCCAAATATTATTTTTTTATTATTATATATTGAGTTTCATAATCAATCAAAGTTTGGCTAATGTACTAAATAATATTTTCTTTTTCATTTTCATCTCATTGAGTTAATAACGCAGCCAACGCATGGGCTAATGTTGATATGTAGAGGATGATTTTTTTCCTTGAATAGCATGTTGCAAGACGAGAGGATTAGCTAGATATTCTTTCAAACTTTCAAAATCCTTTTGACAATCCTCACTTCATTTAAATTTTTATTCTTTCTTAAGGAGTTGGGTAAAGGGAAGAGTCTAATTTTCTAATGATGTAACAAAGTGAAATATAGCTTGAATCTTGCCTTGTAAACTACAAAGTTGAGAAATTTTCTTAGGAGGTGGGATGTTTATTATAGCATTGATATTCTTTGTCTCCACCTCAATGCCTCTATGTGACACTATGAAACCCAACAATTTTCTAATATCCACACCAAAAATGCATTTCTTCGGGTTCAACCTCATGATCTTGACGAGTTATAGATTTAGCCAAAATATCATCAACATAATCTTCCAAAATTTTATGTATAAAATCATGGAATATTAGCGTCATAGCTCTTTGATACGTTGCTCCAACATTTTTCAATCCAAAAGGCATGACAACCCAACAAAATGTTCCCCAAGGTGTAGTAAAAGTTGTCTTGTATTGATCTTGGGGATTAATAAAGATTTGATTATATCCTAAAAACCATCCATGAATGATAATAAGGCATGTCCTATGATGGATTCTACTATCATGTTGATATTAGGAAGGGGCAAATCATCTTTTAAAGATGCTTTATTTAAATCATTAAAATTCATACACATCCTAATATAATTATTAGGTTTTTCTACTACTACAATGTTGGATATCCAAGGGGAATAATCAATAGGATAGATAAAACCAACATCTGAGAGCTTCTCAATTTTAGCTTTAATCAAAAAATTTATCTTAGGATTCATATTACGTATCTTTTGTCTCACGGGTTTAACATCTTTCACAAGGACAATGTTGTGCATAATTATCTTATCAACAATACCCAGTATATCTGAATAAGTCCAAGCAAATAATTTAGGAAAGTCATGTAACAACGTTGCATGATATTCTTGTTCATCATCATCAAAACACTTTCCTATTTGAATCAATTTCTCATCATTAGATTTATCTATTGGTATGTTTATTGTATCTCCCACAAGTAATGCACTTTCATTTGGAGTCTTAGGGATTTGTTGATATTCATCTTGTTCAATATCACTTGTTTTAGCTTCGTATGCAAAGTATCCCTTAGCATTTAAGAAAAGTGAATCTTCAATTGTCATGGCGAGTTGGTAAATAATCATAGACTCCCAAAAAATTTACTAGAGCTTCATCACTGTTAAAGTAATCCATTGGCATATCATCATTGGTGGTATTTGTTGTCACATAAAACTGTACCCTACTAAACAATAGTTTAGTGTTCTAATAAAACAATAGAAATGACCTCAATGTGTGGGACCTTGGAAATTGAGGTCAAGTCTCTGGAGAAGGCCGAATTCATCTTCTAAACTAAGTGCAGATGTGTTGGTCTAACCCAACACATGAAAGGCCTAATTATAACCTACTCTAACAAATCATAGGAGAAAAGGGGAGAAAGAGACATGAAGTGTGAAAGAAGGTGATGTACCGAATTTAGAGTTTTTTCCTTCCTACTTAAGAACACCATACTATGTAAAAGAAACAACTAAAAAACCCACTTAGATATGAAGGTAAATTAATTTTACTCAAACATGCAAGAGGTAATGGTGATAATAGTTGAATTTAATTAATATAAAAGCTTGAAGTAACCTTTACAATGGCAGAATGCGAGAGTTGTGAGTCTACAAAAGAAAAATACCAGAGGGTCTAGAGGAAGAATCCATAATAATGATACAATATTTTCCTTTTGGTTCAAGCATAACCAAGAGTTGAATTCAAAACCCTAACCCTAAGCTAACTAGCATTACAAAAAATGAAGTCGATCAGGAAAAATGACCCAAATTTCTCCCATTACAAAGCAACATAACTAGCCCTAAAGGTTTTGACAACTTGAACAAGCCCCAACAGAAGGATCTCATTAATGCAAGTATGGAGACCCATGAAATCCACAACAAACTATCAGACCAAATTACCTTGATAGAAGAATATGGCATCTGCAACACCTCAAGGAGTAATGGCACTAACCAACAATCAATATAGCCTTGAAAAAGGTGTGAAAATTCAATCCATAGCTAGTTAGATTTGATCTAGCAGCTGGGAAAGTCATTGAGCAATAACTTATTCAAATCTACCATGAATAGGAGCAGTTGACCGTTGTAGTTTGAAAACTGACCGTTGGATTAGAGATGGATGACCGAGATCAAAACACCAATGGAAGTTTAAAACATGACTATTGATCATAGGAGAATCAAGATTGACGACCATCACGTAGCCTCAATACATCTCTCATTCCTTTAAGAGAACAAGACATCAATCCACGATGCATTAGAGGCCAATGATGCAATGAAAAATTATCACATGTTGTTTGGGACATGTGTCACACATCACTTCATCATGCAATGAACCTGGACCCACCATATCACCACCATTGCACATCTCACAAATGTCTTCAACTCTTATGTTTATAACTACGATGAATTGGAAGCTAGTGATGACCATCAGATCTTTGTTGTCAAATCACAACCCTTCTTTGCTCATCATGGAAAGGATTTATGCTTCATGTTTCCAAACCATGAGGCGAAGAATCCCCACGATGAACATTTGATCACCATATTTAGATTTGGGCCCCTTGTCATGCATCACACATTTGATTTGAACCTTTGAGAGTGAAAATGTGATGCATTAAGCCATCTTGATAGTCATTAGAACTTAATCTTTAAATCTAAGTCATTGGATGTCTTATCACAACCTCATCATCATGCCCCACTATGACACATGTCACCTACCCACTATCCCTCGACAATCCTAGATCTAACAGTGGGTCCCCCAAGGGCTAGCAAGGAACGATCGAGATTCATTTGTCAGAACACATCTTAAGCATTGATCTATTTGAGCTTGATGCTTGCTAGCCTCACATGATAATGGGCCTCACTTGAAAAGGGGATGTGTGTCACCTACCCTCCAGCCTGCTGAAATATTTTAATGAACATTACAACACAACGGGGATGTAGGGAATGGTCAAGATCAAATCAAACGATCCAATCACTCGTACTGAAAGTTCAAAGTTGCACATGCACAATGTTAACAACTTGAAAAGGGGCTCGCCTAGGTAACACAAGGTTAAGAAAATATTAAAACTAGACCTAAGAATCAAGACAAATATTTGAATTGGGGGTGACTAGTAAGGCAAGGATGAAGGGGCTAGTCAAAACATGACTTTGACAGACATAAGTTATAACTAAACGGTCGAGAACCGGTTACAGAGAGTCAATAGAGGAATATAACAAAAGTGTCTGCCAAGGCCAAGGGGTTTAGGGTTTAAGCATATGAAGGTTTTGAAAGCCCTATCCTGCAAGTTCATAACCCTAATTGAATGCAATTGAGGAGTTTCAAAATATCAAAGTCCTAAATTCATCAAATAAACATGGATTCAATAGGATGCATACATAGGATCTCTTTGATTGGATATAAATGTTATGCATCCAAAGGTGGCATAAAATATGTCAACATTTTGACTATTTTTGTGGGATGATTTCTCGCTAATCATGGAATCCAGAGGCCTTATCAATCCATTGGGCATAGAGTCATGAAAGGGTTCAAAAAGATTGGGCCCCCCAAGGGAAAAAACAAAAAACATGTGTAGGCCTGCACTTGGAGGAAAGCATGAAAACTAGGAACATACATTCCCTTAAGGAGAATGCAGGGTGTGCAAAGCACTTATGGAAAACAAAACTTACAATATGTACATAAAAACTCAAAACTTATCATAAATAAGATTTGAGATGAATCCATTGACTGAGATGTACTTGCTTCACCTCCAAAGGTGTAAAGAATGAAATCCTTGTCATAGTTGGGATTGGCAAAGGTAAGAGCTTGAGCAATTTCATGTTTGATAGCCTCAAAACTATATTTACCTTATTTGTTCCACTTGAAGACCATATTTTTCTTAATCATAGAAGTAAGAAACTTTACTAAAGCAAAAAGGTTTGGAATAAACCTCCTCACAAAGTTTATTGTGCCTAAGAAACTCTATAATCCTTTCTTATGACTAGGAAGTGGGATGGATAAGATATTTTTTACTCTTGCAGGATCAATGACCAAGCCATCCTTTGAAACAATGTGCCCAAGAAATTTTCCTTGATTAGTTGCAAAGACACATTTATTTGGATTTAGGGAAAACCATACTCCCTATATTTTTGAAATACTTTCTCAAGGTGACTGAAATGGTATTTTGCATGTTTTGAAAATACTATAATATCATCCAAATCTGACTAATGTTTTTTGTCTAAACACACCTTGAAATGCCATATCCATGGCTCTCTGAAAAGTGACACCTGCATTCCTCAAACCAAAAGGCATGTTGCAATAAGCATAGGTTACCTACTTGGTAGTAAATGTTGTCTTATGCTGATCAGATTCTTGGACCAAAATTTGGTTGTAGCTTGAATAACCATCCAAGAAAGAAAACCTTTATGAGTTGTTGACTCTTTGTAAAATATGCTCCATCGAAGGGAGGGGATCATGATCCTTTAGGGAGGCTTTATTAAGATCTCTAAAATCTACACAAAGTCTTATTTCCCCATTATTTTTCTTGATAGGCACTAAGTTTTCCACCCATGAAGAATGCTTGATGGGAAAAATTATTCTAGCCTCAATCAATTTGGTCAACTCTTTTCTCATGAAATGCTCAATCTTAGGATTTATAGGCCTTTGTTTTTGCCTTACAGGTTTGGCATCAGGGTATAATTCAATGGTATGTTGGGAAAGGCTTGGTTCAAAACCCTTTAGGTCTCCATAAGTCCAAGCAACTACATCATTGTATCTATTGCAAAGGTCTATGAAAACATCATGATTAGTGGTAGAGCATACCTTTCCCAAGTTTAGAGACTTTCCCTCTAAAATTTCTATTGGCCCGAAATCACCCTTCTTTGTAGCTAAGTTCATCCTTTTTTTATTTAACTTATCATAAGTGTTAAAAATACCTTCAAGAGTGATAAGACAATTTGGTAGCTTGTTGCTACTCAGCTGCACAATCTGATCACCATACTGATTTTGCAACTTGGACTGATTTCTTTTAGAAAATTTTGCCTCATCTTGCAGAAAATTTACTATTTTCTGGTCACTGTCAAAGACTTGCAAGTGATCTTGATTATCTGGAATAGTAGGTCTCACCACAAGTTTGATATGCTACTCATTTTTTCTTGCAATATGTGCTGGTATGTCAAACTGAGCACCAACTGTTGCAAGTCTATCAACATGTTTATTATGATTTCTTGGAGTTGTTTAGATGTTAAAACCCTCAATTAAATCCCAAACCCCATGCTTGTAGGATTTGAGAATATTGTTCTTGGTTGAGCTTTGAGTTATGACTTGATGGACAACCAATTCACTTTCACCAAAAACTTGTAACAGTTTGATGTTACTTTTTGTGCAAGATGGAGACCTTGGATGAGTGCTTCATACTTAGCCACATTATTAGTGCAAATAAATTGAAGCCTGAAAGAAAATTAGTATTTCTCGTTGCTTGGAGATACCAACATTACACCAGCTCCAACACCATTCCTATTTTTAGCACCATGAAAAAACAACTTCTACAATCCCCCTAAGTCTTCTTGAGTTTTTATGAGGTTGGGGATAGTAGCATTCTCTTCATGAATGCAATAGGTACCAAGAACAGTCTCCTTTATTTCAACTACAATAAGTGGATCAAATTGTAAAGCATTACTCTATTCATCCAAAAAATAATCAGGGGCATCCTCAATTGGATTTGTAAGCTCATGAATATAACACTCCTCCTTTTGATCATGCACTGTGCCGTTTATGTTTGTTAGACTAGGAGTGTAAGGTTCTATATGATCCTTTTCTATGGGCTCAAATTTTATGGTTACTTTAGTGCCATATCTAGTTCTAAATAGCATGTGATACTAATCAGTAGATAAGTACTCACCTATCTTAGTAGTGAAATCTCTAGATAAGCAAATGATAAAGTGATTAGGGAGGTCTATGACTGAAATTTCTTGCAACACATCACAACTAGGACATCAAGAACAACTTTAAATTTTTAATTACCCCCATTGTATTGAAAGTAGTACCATCCAATTGTAAAAAATTTATAACCACTAATTCATACTTGATACCAAGCATGTCAACAATCCCCTTAGGCATGATTGAACTACTTGCCCCAGAATCTATCATACAATTATGCACTATATGATTTCCAATAATTAGAGAAAGGTAGAAGGGAGGTGGCTTACTAATTTTGTGTGAATTCCCTTCCTCTTTGGGCTGCACCAATTTGATTGATGGAGTAGTCTACTCCTTTTCTTATACATCACCCATTTGTTTATGTTCCTTTAAAGCCTACTATAGCAAATCCTTTTATGATGGGATATATAGAGCCTCCCATATAGTAACATTAAAATTGGCTTTCTTCATTTGCTCTACTATGTTAAAAGGAAGCTGACTAGATTTAGAAGGAACGTTTGAAGCAAGGTCTATTCCCGTTGCTTGTGTGATCTTAGATTACTATACCACTTGTTTAGGCCTATTAACAGGCTGATTTGATTGTGATCCTCTATTGTTCTACCTATTGGTCTAGCATTTGCATTTGGTTGAGTTTGCTGAGAGACTGACACTTTCCCAACCATGGAAGATGCACCACCCTCCATTGCTCTTTTCTTTGATCTTGTATTATGGGCTATTGCATCGATATCTGCTTGATTTACACCATAGAAATCCTCCTAGCCCCAAATGACAAATGAGGAATCCTCACATGTATGAATTTGAATATTAGAAGTTGTTTGGCCTATGCCAATCTACTACTTTGAGGTAGAGTCTTCACTTTGAGCTACTAAAGTTTGGAAAAACTCTCCATTTTGGCAAGCATTTTGATCATGAGCTTGCTCACAAGGGTAACACCAATCTTTCTCTTGTGCTAGATTATTTTTTAGTGGGACCAAATCCTTAGGATTACTAGCAATAGGTGTATGCATGTTATTCATGGGCTAACTATGATTCCACTGATTTTGTCCTTGATAAGGTGGCCTACTTTGTTGATAGCCCTGATTTTGAGGCTGATAGGGCTTGTTATTTTGAGCTTGTTGCCTCCTCAGTGATACTAATTCATTATTCATACTTCAGGGCAAGGTTTTCAGATCCTCTGGAGGTGTAGCAGAAGTAGAAGGTTGGATTGTAGAAACCATTGGAAAAGGAGCCATCGGAATAAGGGCCATCATTGGTTGTGAAGGAAGCTCAATAGAGGCATTAGTGGCCTAGGAGCTCCCAATTGAATCAAATAATTTTTTTCCCTTATGGTAATATCATATGCATCAGGTAAGGTGTGACCTCTCATTCACTAAATCATAATAGCTATATCACTGTTAAGATCCCTTAAGAAGTATAAGAAAGCATGCTCAGGAGAAGGTTTGACCAAGGTAGGGATTCTATCCCAAGTCCTCTAAAATTTGTAGTTGAAATCACTCATGAATTCATGAGGTTCTCTTTTGATTACGGTTATTTGTTCCACCAGGGACAAATGGTCACTTTTATCTTCAAAATGCTTGCATAATTTCTCTCCTAACTCATCCTAATTATGAATGGTTTTAGGAGGTAGACCTCTATATCACTGTAATGCTTTTCCCTTAAGAGAAGTGGCAAGTAGTCTAACAGCCACATTGTATTTTGTAACATCATGTGCTAAGCATCTATTGGCCACATATATGATATGTTCCTTTGGGGTTGTATATGTTTCACCAATAAAATGAGGGATACTCTTCAAAGCATTGACTGGTATATCATTCTTTTGAGCCAAAATTAGGGGGCTACCATCGGTAGAAGATACAAAGGGCTGATTTTTAGGTAAAGCAATGTGGAATAATGTCTTATTTGTATGGGTGGCAGGTGTTTTAGTTTGAAATAATCTACCCATGGGTGGTGTAGATTGAGCTCAATGAGAAGGACTTGCACTCCTATTTCTTCTTATGGGTGACAAGGATTGTGTATTTCTTCTTCTATAAGTGGAAAAGGAGAGCTAAATCTATTAAAATTAACTCTTGAATCCTTGGCATGAACTTGTAGGTCTAATCTTGAACCAGGAGTTCTAAGTAATAGAAGAGTCACCAACTAATATGTAGAGTCCTCCCTTGACAACATAGTCGAGGTACTTGTTTGAGAGCCTCTTCAAGGCTGGAATATTGAGAGCAACACCATTTTCTCAACAAAATGAAATAAAACTTCTTCTTGTCCCACTGGGCATGCCATAAACTATTTTCACATAAAATTGTACCCTATTGAATAAGATTTCAATGTTCTAATGACACAATGAAAATTACCTCAAGGTGTGGGACCTTGCAAATTAAGGTCAAGTCTTTGGAGAAGGTCGACTTCCTCTTCTATACTAAGTGCAAATGTGTTGGTCTAACCCAACACATGAAAGGCCTAATGCTAACCTACTCTAATAGATCACAGGATAAAAGGGGAGAAAGAGAGATGAAATGTGAAAGAAGGTGATGCACCGAATTTAGAGTTTGTTCCTTCCTACAAACTAACATAATATGTAAAAATAATAATTAAAACACCCACTCAAATATGAAGGTAAATGAATTTTACTCAAACATGCAATAGGTAATGGTGATAATAGTTGAATTTCATTAATATAAAAGATTGAACTAACCTTTACAATGGTAGAATGTGAGAGTTGTAGGTCTGCAAAATAAAAATCCTAGAGGGGCCGAAGGAAGAATCCATAATAATGATACAATATTTTCCTTTATGGATCAATCATAACCAAGAGTTGAATTCAAAACCCGAACCCTAAGCTAACTAAGGTTACAAAAAATGAGCTCGATTAGGAAAAATTATCTAAATTTCTCCCATTACAAAGCAACATAACTAGCCTTAAAGGCTCTAAAATTTTGAAGAAGCCCCAACAAGATGACTCTCATTAATGCAAGGATGGAAACCCATGAAATCCATAGTAAAATATCAGACTGACATACCCTAATAGAAGAATATGGCATCTGTAAAACCTCAAGGAGTAATTGTTAGGGTTAGAAAGGTAGATATCTAACAAGTTAAATGCATATTTGATCAATAAAATAGAGAAATAAAACACACATATAAGACAACACAAAGAATTTAATGTGGTTCACCCAATCTGGGCTACATCCACAAAACCACAACCATCCAATGATGTTATTATCCAGTGCAAAACATATTACAATATCATGAATAATGCCATACTACAACTCTCCATCCCAGCTGCTTATAACAAGATTTAAGAAGTTTCCAGAAATTAGGGTTTACAAAGTCGGCCTTTTTCTTTTTCAGTACAATACTAAAAAAGTGTACAGTATAGCATGATCAGTCGCCACATACCAAAAATCTCCCACTTGGACACTGATCAGGCTCCACACCAACACAATCTCCCACTTGGATATTGATCCTGGACAACACCATTGCACTTACAGCTCCCACTGGAAATAAGCACCTTGGACCTTGCTGCTCTATTATACTTTTAACCATGAAGACCAACCAAAGCTGAAGAGGAGCTCAACTTCTCCCTTGTCATTGCCTTTGTAAACATATCCACTGGATTGTCATCTGTATGTATCTTTTCCAACTTTACCTATCCATCCTCCAATACTGACCGAATGAAATGATATCTCAGTTGTATGTGTTTGGTTTTAGAGTGCAAGGAAGAATTATTTGCAAGATGTAGAACACTCTGGCTGTCTATAAACAAGTGATTTTCAGCTTGTGTTTTTCCCAACTCTTCTATGAAGACTTGTAGCCATATCATCTCCTTTTTTGCCTCTGTTGCAGCCACATACTCTGCCTCTGTGGTTGATAAAGCAACCACCTTTTGCAACCGATAAATCCAACTCATTGTTGTCCCACCAACTATAAATACATAACATGTGGTACTCCTCCTGGTATCTATATCCCCTACCAAATTTGAGTCAACATAGCCTTGTAAATCTGTATTAGAGCCCCCAAAACATAAACATATATTGGATGTACCTCTCAAGTACCCGAGAATCCATTTTATCTCATTCCAATGCTCAACTCTAGGATGACACATATACCTACTAACAACTCCTACAACATGTACAATATTTGGTCTCGTGCATAGCATGGCGTATATTAAACTGCCTACAACTGAAGCATATGGAACCTTGGAAATTTTTTCTTCCTCCTCTTGTGTCTTTGGACACATATCTTTAGTCAATTTTACATGACTGGGCAAAGGTGTGCTAGCAGATTTTGCATTCTCCATATGAAATCTCTAGAACACCTTTTCAACATAATCCGCTTGAGATAGAAACAATTTTTTGTTTTTCCTACCTCTTGTAATCGTCATACCAAGGATTTGTTTTGCTGCCCCCAAATCCTTCATAGAAAATGAATTTGCTAACTGTTGTTTTAACTCCTTTATGTGATCCATGTTAGACCCCACTACAAGTATATTATCAACATATAAACATAAAATAATGTAGCTATCTTCACCTAACATTTTAAAATAAACACAATGGTCTGAATTATACCTGTTGTAGCCTTGCTCAGCCATAAAACTATCAAATTTAAGATACCATTGGTGAGGTGCTTGCTTCAAGCCATATAAATTTTTTTTCAATCTGCACACTAGTTTCTCCTTACCTTTGACCTCAGATCCTTGTGGTTGTTCCATATATATTTCCTCTTCCAAATCACCATGGAGAAAGGCTTTTTAACATCAAGCTATTCTAAATGCAAATCTTCAACAACCACAATACTTAAAACACTACGAATAGAAGTCATTTTTAAAAACTGGAGAAAAGATTTCTTCAAAGTCAATACCCTTTTTCTGTGCAAATCCCTTTACAACCAATCTGGTTTTAAATATTTTTTTACCTCCATCCTCCTCTTTCAACCTGTAAACCCATTTGTTTAGTAAAGCCTTTTTACTTGCAGGCAACTTGCATAATTCCCAGTCTGATTTTTTAGCAAGGAGTCCATTTCTTCTTCCATTCCATGCTCCCACTGAACCTTGGTATCCACCTGCATAGCTTTATGATAACATTTTGGTTCACCAACATCAATTAATAAAATAGAATACAAAGAGGGAGAAAATCTTTCTGAAGGTCTACTTATCCTTGAAGATCGCCTAGAATTCACTGGAGTTTGTGGTATTTCTTGTTGATGTTGTTGCAGAGCATGAGGAACCACTGGAACATTATTGTTTGTAATATCATCCAACACTGCATAATCCCTTTTTGTCTTCTCATGATGCTGCAATAGATCTTTGTACAACACTTTCTCATTGAATATGACATCCCTGCTTCTCACAATTTTCTTATTTTAAAATCCCAAAGCCTATAACCAAATTCATCAATGCCATATCCAAAAAATATACATTTCTTTGGTTTTACATCAAGCTTGGTTCTATTTTCAAAATCTACATGTGCAAATGCTTCACAACCGAAGGCTGTGAGAAAGGAATAACTCACCTTCTTACCTATCCATGCTTCCTTTGGAATACCACAACCCAAAGGATTAGATGGACCTATATTAATTAAATAAACAATAGTGTTTATAGCCTTTTCCCACATGTTTAAAGGCATCCCAACATGCAATCTCATAGTTCGTGCACGCTCCATTATTGTTCTATTCATGCACTCAGCCACTCTATTTTCCCGTGGAGTCCTTGGAACCATTTTTTGCCTACGAATACCATTAGAGGAACAATAATCTTAAAACTCTTTACTGCAATACTCACCACCATTATTAGATCTAAGACATTTTAGCTTTTTACTTGTCTCATTCTCAACCAAGCTTCTCCTTATTTTAAAAGTTTCAAATAAATCAGATTTCTACCTAAGGAAATAAATCCATACCTTCCTAGTTGCATCATCAATGAATGTAACATAATATTGAGAGCCACCGAGAGAAGATACCTGAGCTAGTCCCCATACATCCGTATGCACAAGCTCCAATTTATCATCTTTCTTTTGTTTCCCATCCTTGAGAAAACTATCTCTCTTTTGTTTTCCATACACACAAATTTCACAAAAATCCATATTAACACATTTTAGACCCGGTAAAACATTCTTTGAATTAAGCACTTTCATACCTTTTGCACTCATATGCCCAAGTCTATTATGCCATAGTGCTGATTCAGAATCCATAACAACTATCCGATTTTTTGCATGTTGAACTGCAACAATTGTTCCTGAACATTGATTTTTATCTGCAATAGATAAAGTAGAAGGAACAATATGACCTGTACAAAGATATAAGGTGCCTACTTTCACACCTTTTTCTACCACTGAGGCACCTTTTGTAACCTTCCAATTTTTATCACTAAATGTAACAACACAACCTTCATCATCTAGTTGCCCTGTAGAAATTAAATTTCTTTTTAACTTTGGAATGTGCCTTACCTTATGTAGTGTCCAATGATTCCCATTCTGCAACTTAATCTTGATTCTTCCCTTTCCAACAATCTAACAGGGTTCATTATCTCCCAAATAAACCAGCCCTTGGACATAATCAAGAAAATAATTTCTATGGGGTGTAGCATGAAATGAAGCCCCTGAACCTAACACCCAAGAATCATCAAAATTGTCAAGGGAAAGAATCAAAGCATCCTCATCAGATTTATTACTTACCACATTTGCCTCATTATTTCCTTCCTTTTTGTCTCCTTCTTTATTTTTCCGAGACCATCAATCTTTCTTTAAATGACCTGGCTTACCACAGTACCAAAAATCCTTCTTATCTCTAGATTGGGACCTTTTGTCCATTGATTTTCCTTGTGACCTCCCACGACTTCCATAATTGTTTCCTCTCTCCTTTGTTCTGCCCTTGATTTCTTCATTCAAAAAACTGCCTGATGTGGATGTTCCATATGAGCTTTTCCTACGAATTTCCTCAGTCAAAATAACACGAACAACGTCATCAAACTTCAATGTATTTGAACTAGAAACATAATTGCTAACAACCATTACCAAGCTATTCCAACTTTCAGGTAAAGAACACATAATTAAAAGAGCCCTAACTTCTTCATCAAAGTTTACTTTTACATAAGTTAATTGACGGGTACCATATTAAACTCATTTAAATGATCAGCAACTGACCCACCTTCTACCATTTTCATATTAAATAAATGCTTCATAAGAAATACCTTATTCGAAGCGGAAGGATTTTCATATAACTTTGCTAGGGTTTCCATCAACTCTTGAGTTGTCTTTGTTGTTTTAATATTGAACACCACTGATTGTGCCAGGCATAAACGAATACTGCCAAGTGCCTTTCTATCCAAAATATCCCAGTCCTCATCTGAAATGGCTGTGGGTTTCTTGGTTTTCCCTTCCAATGGCTGCCATAAATCCTTCTAATAGAGGTAGTCCTCCATCTGCATCTTCCATAACTAATATTTCTACCCATTGAACTTATCAACCTTCAAATTACCCTCGTCTTCCATTGCTCCCACTTAACCGTGAAACTCCCACTCAACCGTGAGACTTTCCTGTAGATTATAATTAAAAAAGAACCCACTCTAAGACCACTTGTTAGGGTTAGAAAGGAAGATATCTAACAAGTTAAATTCATATTTGATCAATAAAATAGATAAATAAAACACACATAGAAGACAACACGGAGAATTTAACGTGGTTCACCCAATCTGGGCTACATCCAAAAAACTGCAACCATCCAATGATTTTATTATCCAGTGAAAAACATATTACAATATCACGAATAATGCCATACTACAACTCTCCATCCTAGCCGCTTATAACAAGCTTTTAGAAGCTTCCAAAAATTAGGGTTTACAAAGTCTACCTTTTTCTTTTCCAGTAATGATACATGAAGAGTGTACAGTACTAAAAAAGTGTACAGTATAGCATGATCAGTCGCCACATACCAATAGTAATGGCACTGGCCAAAAATCAATACAGTCTTGAGAAAGGCGTGAAAATTTGATCCATAGTTGGTCAGATTTGATCTAGCAGCTAGGGAAGTCGCTGAGCAATAACTTCTTCAAATATGTCATGAACAAGAACAGTTGACCATTGAAGTTTGGAAACTGGCCATTGGATTAGAGATGGATGATCGAGATCAGAATCCCAATGGAATTTCAAAACATGATCATTGATCGTAGGAGAATGAAGATCGACGACCATCACATAACCTCAATACATTGCTCATTCCTTTAAGAGAACAAGACATCAATCCGTGATGCATTGGAGGCCAACAATACAATGAAAATCTGCCACCTATTGTCTAGGACACATGTCACATAATCGCTCCATCGTGCATTGAACTTGGACCCACCATATCACCACCATTGCACATCGTGCAAAGGTCTTCAACTCTTATGTTTATAACTATGATGTATTAGAAGCTAGCGATGACTATTAGATCTTTTCTATCATATCACAACCCTTCATCGCTGATCGTGGAAAGGATTTATGCTTCATGTTTCCAAACTACAAGGCAAAGAACCCCCGTGATGACCATCTGATCACCATCTTTAGATCTGGGCCCCTTGTCACACATCGCACATTTGATTTGAACCTTTGAGAGTGAAAATGCGATGCACTAAGCCATCATGATAGTTGTTAGATCTTGATCTTTAAATCTAAGCCATTGGATGTCTCATCACAATCTCAACATCGGGCCCCACTATGAAACATGTCACATGCCTACTATCCCTCCACAAGCCCATATCTTATAGTGGGTCCCCCACGAGCTAGCAGGGAACAATCGAGATTCATTTTTCAGAATACATCTTAAGCATTGATCTATTTGAGCTCGATGATTGCTCACCTCACATGATAATGGGCCCTGCTTAAAAAGGGGATGCGTGTCACCCACCCTCTAGCCTTTTGGAGTATTTTAATGAATGTTACAACACAACAAGGACATGGGGAATGGTCAAGATCAAATCAAACGATTCAACTGACCATATTAAAATTTCAAAGCTTCACGCCACAATGTTAACAACTTGAAAAGGGGCTCACCTAGGTAACATAAGGTTAAGCAAATATTAAACCCAGACCTAGGAATCAAGACAAATATTTGTATGGGGGGGTGACTAGTAAGATAAGGATGAAGGGGTCAGTCAAAAAATTACTTCGATAGACATAAGTTATAACTAAATGATTAAGAACCGGCTATAGAGAGTCAAAAAAGGAATATAACAAAAGTGTCTGTCAAGGCTAGGGGGTTTAGGATTTAAGCATATGAAGGTTTTGAAAGTGCTATCTTGCAAGTTCAAAACCCTAATTGGATACAACTGAGGAATTTAAAAACTTCAAAGACCAAAATTCATCAAATAAACATGGATTCCATAGGATACATACATAGGATCTCTCTGATCTAATATAAATGTTATGCATCCAAAGGTGGCATAAAATATTTCAACAATAACTATTAAGCTAGGACACATCAATGTGAGATTTGTCTTAGGAGAATCCTTTGTGATAGTGTGGATATTAAGTGAAGGAATTTTTGATGCTTTTTTTATCTTTAAAGTACAATATCTGAGACCTCTTTTTTTTTCTTGTATGTCAGGCTCTTTAGGAACTCTAATGCCTTGTTCTTGCACTCCACATCCTTTTCCATTATAGCCAATTTGTTTCAAGAGTTGATATCCTTATCCATAAAGAGATTCCATTTCTTTCAAGGATGATGGCTTCTCATGATCAATCTCATTATAATTGGTTGTGTAAGTTGTGTCTTTTTCTTTACTAGGAATTGTGGATTGAAATGGTTGTGATGATTTCACTTCATGTTGTGTTGATATTACCGATGTTTCATTTTCATTTTTTAATTCTTTTGTTGTGAATTTTTATTCTCCCATGAATGTAGGTGTGAAATCTAATGAACCCCAATCATCATCCAATAGTTTTGTGATTGATGAAAATAACTTCTCTTTCTCTTCTTCTTACACTGGTTCCACTTTTGAAGTTGGTATCAACATTCTCAAATGACTTTTCATTCCTAGTTTAGTTTGCAAACATCTTTCTGATTGTAGGTTAGCTTTGATTGTGTATACCCTTTTTTATAAGTGTGTTTCATTAGAAAATGAAGTGTTGAAGGTACTCCATTCATTTCATGAATCTATGGTCTATCCAATAGAAGATTATAGGAGAGTTCTTAGGCCATGACATGGATAAGAGTTTTCAATGTACCCCTACCAACTTTTATAGGCAATGTTATCACACCAAGTGACTACTTTCCTAGAATATCAAAACCATGGATAGATAAAAGAATCAGGTTGAATTTTAGTCTTGTCCACTAAAATTTTATCTAAAAGGTTTACACTACAAACATTGAGTGTCAAACCATTATCGATGAGAGTATCCTTAATTCCAAACTTGTTAATGCTATCCATTATAATCAAACCTCATTTTTTTGTTGTATTTCCAATGGAGGTAGCTCATATTGATGAAAAAAATATCTACATTGACTAAGTTCATACCTTGCATTAGGGCTACTACATCATTTGGTTGCACACTAGGGGGAACCACAAATTATTGTAAAGCATTTTGAAGCATGATATGATAATTAGGTGATGCTTGAAGAGATCCCATAAATAAATCTTAGTAGGAGTGTTACAAAGTTGTTCCACAAGATCATACTCCTTTCCACTATGTGAAGGTAAATGAGGAGCACTAGGAAAAATGGGTTGATGAATTGGTATGGATGTAGGAATGGTTTGTGGTTTCCTATTATTCCTTGTGTTATATGTATGAGAAAGGTATGATAATTTGGTTACTACAAAACATTTTTACTAGTGAGTTGCCTTGAAAAATTTAAGATATGTCCTGGAGGTTTTGGTTTGTTTTGAGGTGGTCATATGATAAGCATAGGTTTGGTTTGATTTTTTGGTGGTTGTGAAGGTAGGTAGATGATAAGTTGAGGTGTTATTGTAATGACTACTCTTTTCTGTGTTTTGGTGTTACAAGACTTAGTGGATGATCTTGGTGAGATGAAATCCTCAAGGGCTTCATCTAACATGTCAAAATCATCACTACTAAAGGGCTTGAGGGATATATGAACTTGTAGAAAGAGATCTAACATGATCAGATGACTATGATTTCTCCAAGGTTAATCATTTAATTTGTATACTTTTTGTTAAATGTTTTAGGATAGTGTATGGTTTCAACTGTTTGCAAAATAGAAACTAATCTATCCAAACTATGAAATGATTCAGAAAATTAAAAAAAAGTGTCTACAGATCTGAAGCTATCAACTATTGAAAAGTAAATATTTTTCAACTTTTTCCATAATTTAAGAAAAAGGACAATTTTCTTTTATATGCAGAAGTATTGTTCCAAAATTTCAAAACATAGATTTACCAACAAAAACAAAAAGCAAACATAGATACAAAAATGCATACAAAAACTTGTCAAGACACTTGTACAAGGATAGATTCACCCTTGGGTGAATGAGTCCTTTCTCAAGGTTCTAGAAAATAAAAAGTTGAGTGTTTGAGTTACTATTTATGTTTGTTGTTTTTGATTGCAAAGTGGTTCTACAATGATAGTTTTTTCTAAAATTCTGATGAAATGAAATTGCATGACAATGTATGAACAAAATGACAAATTTTTGAATGCACTTTTTAATGACTGAAACACACCTTAATGCAAGCTATTATGTAAAATGTATGCAATATTTTTGGATTTTCATGAGTTTGAATAATGCAAATATGTAATATGTAACCCTAAATGAAATGCAAAACAAGGTGATGCAAAACCTATATCTAGGGTTTCAAGGACCTCCAATCAGAAAAGTATGATGTAAGAATGTTAGGTTCACCAAAGTGAAATATGGGGAAAGGAATCCCCAAAGGTTCTAATGTGTATATAGAACTTAAGTATCTCAATAGATGTATTTCCCTAGGGATTTCATTAGGAAAGAGATCACAAGGTGTAAAGATTGAATTTCAACCTCAATGGTGAGCCAATAAAACCCAAATCTTAGTCCTTGGGACAATAGGAAAGATCTAGAAAAAAAAGATGATTTGAAGTGCTCAAACTAAATGAACAAAAAAACCTAATACATAAAATGTAGATTTCGTAATGTACTAAAATGGAAATGATAGTTAGCAAGAAGATCTGAGAAGGGTTTGATGGCATGTACTTTTCACCAAAAGCTATTTTCAAGACCTGCTAAGGGACTGGTTCGTCCATGGGTGAATGGGTCTTTTTAGCCCTTTCCAAAATTGCAAAAAATGAAGTTGTAGCCCTGTGTTTTAATTCTATTCCTATAACTACCAATCTTCATCTTTGGATTTGGAATTGCAATAAATCTGCAACAAAAAGTGTTGGTTTTTTTGTACAGGGTTTGCCTTGGTCAAACCCCAATTTTGGTAATTAAACCTTGATAAAAAGACAAAGATTTGATAAATGATAGTGTGTGATCCCTAAGCTTAAGTGCATCTAAGGTTGTTATGATCTAAAATTGAAAGAAACCCTACTCAAGTGCATGAGAGTATGATTCTTATATGATAATGACAAGATTGACTTAGGGAGAAGTCAAAACACTATAAATAAATATGAAACAAAATGATACCTTGTTGTAGGTTGCTAGTAGAATGAAGTTTGAAGATGAATGTTACCAAATTTTCACCTACAACTCAATTTGGTAGAACTGAAGCAGTTGATTAATTTTAAAGCTGAAAGGTATTCCAAACATTTCTGCTATTCTTAACCATTGCATATTTAAAGGTGCTTAAAAAGATAGAATTTGGTTTTGTTATTAAGTGTTTTGCAACATAAAGGAAAATACATAAAAACACAAGATATTGCTTTCATTCATTTCTGTAATTTTTTATTAATTTTGTAATGGAATATACAGAAGATTGTATAAGTGTTTCTTTTCTATACATTGGAAAGAATAGAATGATCAAATATCCCACACAAGCCATGGGAGTAGCTGAATTAAAGCGACATAGAGATACACTATTCATCTTAAGATGAAAGTAATGAAAATAGCACATAAGAAAAAACATATCCATAATTTCCTGTTGAAATCTTGTGTTGGTTTTCGTTGTTGCCTGCTCCTCCTCATTTTTGATCTTCAAATGAAACTACATCATGATAAAAGAGTTGGTTAGAGCTCCAGATATGAATCTCATTATATGCCCTATCAATAGAAATATAGCATATGCCTATGATGCTTTAAGTCAGTTGAGAAAGTATCAGATATATGTGAGAGAGACTAAAAATCAAACATCACAAGAGCACTAAGCTTCATTATTTTTTATCTAACATGCTTGTTCACTATGTAGGTATAGGTGAAATCTTGTTGTTGATTCCTTATGTTGAAATCATAGCATGTGGTGAGAAAATGGGATCCCACAAGGGTTGAGCCCAACATGCTACCCCTAAGTCTCAAGAGGGGAATGAGATAGGAAAACACATCTATATGCTCAAATGAAAACATTTTCAGCTTAAGGAGTAACTCACAAAGTGACTACAAGAATCACAAACTCATTGCTCATTCATGATTGTCAAATCAAAAAAAGCAATGTGATAGCCCTTTCACTTTGAAATGAGAGTCACAAATGAGAAAGGAGCTCTTTTAAGATACTAAATGATCTACAAAATAGAATAAGAAGTGTACATTTTCTCATTAATGAAGTTTTTTTTGCATACAAGTTTCTTGTTGTCAATGTTTGGTTCATTGAATGGTGATTGTCATCATGTTTTATATCTTTTATTGCTACCATACATCATATTGTTGTTCTTTATGTTATTTGAAGTGATCACATTGAGGGGACAACAAAGAATGTGCTGGTCTAGGAGTGTAATGTTCAGTGCCAATAGGGAGCAATCATCAAACATTTACTGCATGAGTAGAAAGAGTAATGGGACAAAAACTAAAACAAACTAAGGAGCATCATATTTGGATTAAGACACATTCATGAGGGTATAGCATTATTCAAGGCTTTCTATGAAGTGTAAGTTAAAGAGTGGTTGGTAATAATCTATGCTAGCATGTTGAAATATCAAGAGGAAAAGGCTACAATAACAATAACAATAACAATGCTTGACACATCAAGTAGAAGCCCAAGGTTTGAGTAACTTTCAGTTTTCAAATAATAAATACAGCTACAATTTTCAATGAATGGAAACTACATCTTCAATAATTTTTTCATTGGGATCATAAAAGAGCACATGGTAGGTGGTTTGGGTCTATATGCATTCTCCAATAGAGCACAATGCCACAATATGCAACAAGGAAAACATTAACCATTTTATCAAACAATGTTCATAATATGTTCACAAAGTAAAGTTAGCATTGCATATTTAGATAGGTGCTAAACCAAGGCAATGGAGAACAATGTGTGAGAAAATAGAGGAAAATATGAAAGAATGCCCATAATCAAATAAAGTTTCAAGCAGAGGGTTTCAAATGCAAACCCAATGTGAGTTTTTATAGCCACGACCTGGAGGGTTTTTCTTTCTTTTCTTTTGTTTCAAAAATAGCCAAACCCATGAGGGTTTATATGGAGAAGTCTCAAATACAAGAAATGAAGAAATTTTGAGCTTGTTCAAGTACAAGAAAACCCAGAATGCCTCCCAACACAAATGAAGCCACGGCCATGAAAGTCCACTAAGGGCCTCATAAACAAAGGAAATAACAAAATTAAGATGCAAAGAGTTCTTTGTTCTATATAAATAATAGAGGTTTTGAAGTATTTACACACATAATGTATGGGAAAAATAATTACATTCATTGTTTTGCACTCAATGAGCTTGAATCGACCATATTTTTATAGAAAATAAAGAGATAATGCAAGATTCAAGTGGTAGGAAACCTACCCAAGTTTTGCTATTGGAAAAATACATTCAAATGCCTCAGTAATAAGCTTTAGAAATTCTTCAATGGTGGCCTCAAAGAAAATAAAGGAATTGACAAAGGAAAACAAGGAGAAAGGCATGAGTAAAAGAAGAGGGACGTGGGTCAAAACCCCTCGAAATAGATTCAAAATTGAGGAATGTAAAAAATCTTTG
Source organism: Sequoiadendron giganteum (assembly GCA_007115665.2). Taxonomy (NCBI): domain Eukaryota; kingdom Viridiplantae; phylum Streptophyta; class Pinopsida; order Cupressales; family Cupressaceae; genus Sequoiadendron; species Sequoiadendron giganteum. Next base: position 714,540,722 of record CM021102.1, read on the forward strand.
TATTTTTGCAAAATAGATACTCATCATGTGGGTTTCTGTAGAGAAATATCCATGAAAGAACTCCCAGAAGAAGCAAGGGGATGGAAATCTCGAACTCTAAACCCTAGCTTCATGGCAGCACCCAGTGCAAAGAGTTCTCGATAGTTTTGTTCCAAGGTTTTCAAATTTCCCTAAGTCGAATTTGGATTTTTCCACATTGATTTAATATTTATGCCTTCACTAATAAATTCATGGTATTATTCTTTGATTTGCATATGTGTTACAAACCTAGGCTGCATTGTGCCTTAGTTCATTTTTGTGATTTTGAGAAAATCACATAGCTATGTGCCTTAGTTGATTTTATGTTTTTTTATAGAAAATCAAATGCAAATTCCTTAAATGTTCAATACTTGGAATTTTTTTGATCAAAATTGTATATGCTATATTTTCCTTGTGATTTTGCAAAAATCCAGTCAAAACTCGAGTCTCTTTTCCTCTTTCTTTTTGTGAAAATTGGATCTGCAAGATATTGTAAAATGATATTAAGGTAGTAGATAATTAACTGTGTTTGACTGAATCTTCTGCAATGCAGCGCTCATGCATATCTCTGAAGACTAGGGTTTTTGTAGATAAGAATGGCCGATAAGGCTCAGATGGGTTCCGTTCGGGGGAAAAGCATTCTAAAGTCTCTTCGACTGATCTTTTTTCTTTGGATGGGGTATCAAACAAAACAAAGAGAGAATATTTCACCCAACTTATGGGTTTCGGCTCCTATGACCAATGGTGCTCAATTGCACAGGGAAAAGATGGCTTCCCCGTGTCCACTGACAATAGCTTGGGACGAGATCTTCCTAGACTTGCAGGCTCAGTTCTGGAGTTTGCAAGGCCACCGTACAAGGCTTTCAGTCTCCTCTAGGGTGATGGCAGGCCATCTCATCATCCAACATTGGATGCTTCTTCTCCCACATTTTTCCCAATGATTTTAGAGGTAGGGTTGGCGAAGGGGAGAAATGTTAATGGCACCTCTTATAGGGATGGTGGTGGTGGTTTGAATTAGTCGATTAAGATTTTTCCCATGGCTTGGGATGCTCGGCCAAAGAAGAGAAATATGGGCAATGTTGAGTCGGGGTCAATAAAGATTTGCCCCAAAACTCTCATCAAGCGGGCTCACCCCTCCCCCATCTTGATTTTTCCTAACAATTTGAAGGAAGAGGTTTTTGAAGGGGAACAATTTTACACAAGCAATGCACAAATCAGATAGTTCAATTGTTTGTGGCCAAAACTTTCAGATCTGCATAATTGGATTTCGTCGGCATGGCAACCAATGGTCAATGGTAATGTTGAAGTTTATCCTTGTGCACAAGGTTTCTTTATTGTGGTGTTTGATTGTAGGCAAGATAGGGATGAAATACTATAGGCGAAATGGTGTTGGGGGTAGAATCTACTTCTTCTCAAACCATAGTTTCTAGATTTTAACCCCATTATTGAATCTTTCTCGGTGAAGCCTGTTTGGGTCTGTCTCCCAAATCTTCCTTTATAGTTCTGGTTTGAGGGTTTTTTTAGGAAATTGGTGATTTATTGGGTTTTTTCTTGGTTTCTGATTTAGATACTTCCAAATTCACCCATACAAAATTTGCTCGCATCCTTGTGGACATGGATGTTACAAGGGATCTTCCTGCTGAAATCACTTTCAAGATTAGAGACCACAACTGAACTCAATTTTTGGATTATGAAAGTTTTCCCTTTAGATGCAGAAGGTGTTTTGATATTGGGAACTTGGCCTCCTCTTGCTTCAAGAACACCAAAAAATTAGAGCAGCAGTCTTGGTGGTCGGAGTCTCTCCCTCATCACTACTTGATTAAAGCTTCTTCAAAGGTAGGGGAGGCTGTTTTGGACTCTAGGGGCAATCATTCAGGACCTACAGGCACCTCCTCTCTATCTCTGACAAATCCAAACCTACCATAAGTGGTAGCTTCTGGATTAGAGATAGATTTAATACTAGGGAGCAAAGAAAATGAAACCAAGGTGGAGGTTTCCCCCTCGAATTCTAAGTATGAAGAATTTACAGATGTATCGATGACATCTTCTGGTATACCAATGGATGTTGGTATTTTGGGTGGGAAGATGCCCCTTAGAGAAGCTTATTTTAACTCATTGGTTTCTTCCCCATCAGAGATGGAGTGGACAAAGGTGAAGAGGAAAAAACATCTCTAAGAAAACACCACATGGTGCTCAGATTAGCCTCGAAGGGAGTCAATGGAGGCAAAGAAAACAAATTGCCAGAGATGGGTTCCTCTGGGATTTCAACAAGTTAACTTTGCCTTTTTATATGGGTGTGGTTGTGGGTGTATAGAAAGGCATTTAGCATGAAGTTTGTTTATGTTTTTCTGAACCATCTGGAATAGCTGCCACGAAAGGGCATGATGTAATCACTTTTTGATATCAATAAAAAATATTTACCTATAAAAAAAACAATATTAAGGAAATTTTCCTATAAATTGCTTTAATAATTATTATCTAAAATGTAGTAAAATGGTGCAATTGAGTCCTCTTGGAAACTTTCTCATTTGAGTTTGAGTATTTTTGTGCAAAATAGAAAAAATTGAGTGAACTAGGTCTTCTATTCCCAATTTCAGCCAGTTTTGGGTGATTTTAGAGTCTTTTCTGGGTCGACCCTCTTGGGATAGAAAGTTTCCACATTTTTCATTTAGTTCTGAGGCAGTTTAGGCCTTATTTTGGAGGATTTTTCTTCTTGCTCGAAAATGGCATTGAAGTTTCTATTCCGGAGAGCAGTTAACTCATATTTTTTCCTTCAGACACTTTGGAGGCATATATTGAAGAAAAACTTAGTTTTTTCTCAATTTAGATTTTCTTCTTTCTCTCTTGACTACTTGTAGAGAGATTTGTAAGCTTCATTTTATACTCATATTTCCATGTTCTCATACTCCTTTCAAATCAATAAAAGCAGTAGAGCATTCCTATCTCAAAAATTTTATTTCATTTTGCAGTAGTGATTTGATGTTGTCATTGTGATTTCAAGTATTGAATCCTTTGTTATGTCTCATTATTGTAAATCTGTATGCAAAAATTTCATATAGCACAGGTTTTATGTTATGTTTAATTTTTGAACCTTCATACAAATCACTTTTGTGTTGTATGTTTCCTATGATATTGTGAGAGTTAATGCTTTGAGAGTTGATTGTGAGTTGAGTTAGTAAGTCAGTTTAAAGTTATGGTGCATCACTTGTTAGGTTTAGGATTTCATTTCAAGTTATCTTTATATCCTTTTCCTTAGAGGAAATTATTTGGTTTAGGTGATCTGCCAGGGGAACCAACCCTCTCTGGAGATTCATTCTCATCATAAGCTACCCACAACTTGAGAATGTTTCCATGTTTCAACATGATAGTTGAGTCAAACTTAGCTAGGGTGCAATCCTGATTGACAATAGTGAGAACTCTAGGAAACAAGTCATTAGGTTAGAGGAAATGGCTAAATGCATCTCCCACACATAGAATCCATTATGTTCTTCAATTCGCATCAACCTTCAATCATGTGACAAAATATTGATCAAAATATGAAAATGGACTTGAAGACTTGCAATTACAAACAATGATGCTCCAAGACTCTGAATTATGCTTGCTTGAATGTTATCACTTTTTCATCTCTATTTTGAAATGGTAAAAATATTAGGCTTTTATAGGAATTTCTCTAATTTCTCGAATATTAGATCCCAATAACCGATATTTACCATTTGAATTTGAGACCTTAAAATATCGCCAATTTTTTTTTTTAAATGGTTCTTGGCACTTGAAGGGGATAGGAGAATGGGTCCTGGCCTATAATTCTAGGACACATAGGATCCAAGGAAGATTAATATTTGAATGCATTTATTCAATATGTTTCAATGTCGTAAAATGATATAAACAGGCCTTGGGATGCATAATAAAGGGAATTGGGGCCTATTTAGGAAGTGTGAAAATGCATAAATGTAAGGTCACTAAAATAGGTCCAAACTAAGCACAAAATTATACTATTACCTACAGGGGAGTACAATTTTCTATGTTACAATCAGTAAGAACCTTCAAGGGATAGAGCTCAACTACATAGTTATTGAAAAGAAGATATTAGCAGTAGTCTATGCAATCAACAAATTTAGACACTACATCACAAGGTATTATGTATTCATCCACATAGACCATATAACAATCAAATACTTGATGAATAAACCAATAGTTGGAGGCAAACTTGTGAGATGGTTGTTTCTACTCTAGGAGTTTGATATTACCATTGTAGAAAAACCAAGAAAAGATAACGTAGTGGCAGAATTTCTCTCCAGATGGCCAAAAAATTCATAAGAGGATATTGTAGATGATTCATTTCCAAATGAGCACTTATTTTATCTCTCTGCATAAACTTGGTATGCAGACATAGCCAATTATCTAGTTACAAGGAAAAAACCACCACATCTCTCACCAAGGGAGAAAAGACACTTAGTTCAAAAAAGTGTTCCTTATTCATGGGTAGCTGGATATTTATTCTACATAGGGCCTGATAATATAATGAGAAGGTATATTAGAGAAGATGAAGTGTATGATATTATTAAGGCATGTCATGATGAACCTTGTGGAGGAAATTTTACAACAAAGAGGATAGCTCTTAAAATCTTGACTATTGGCTATTATTGGCCAACACTTCATAAATATGCAGCCAAATACACAAGGAGATGTCAAAGGATGGGATGACCTACAAAAATAGATGAAATTCCACTACAAGCACAACTAGCCATAGCACCATTTGATAAATGGGGCTAGATTTTATTGGTCCTATATCTCCAACATCTAACAACAAGGAATATATACTAGTTTGTACTGATTATCTTACAAAATGGGTGGAGGTCAAAGCCTTACAATTTGCAAGGGATGGAAATGTTAAATTTATCTATGAGGATATCTTTGCATGGTGTTCCTAGAGTAATAGTGAAAAACCAAGGGCCACAATTTACCTCAAATTTGATCACTAAGTTAGTGCAAGAATATGAGATCAAACATAGAAAGTCTACACCTTAACACCCTTAAGAAAATGGTCAAGTGGAGATGAATAATAGGAAAAAAAAGAACTATTACAAAAATAGTACAAATACTCAAGAAGGATTAGGCAACCATGTTACTTGAAGTAGTTTGGGATTATAAGACAACCCAAAAAATAACAACAAGCTTCACACCATATGAATGTGTATGGAAAAAAAGTAGTCCTTCCAATAGAATTTGAATACAAAACTCTGATGACAATAGTACAATTGGACATGAATTTATCTGAAGCACAAAAGGAGAGGTTGTTGGATATTAATGATATGTGTTTGTCATTGATGTCAACACTATCATCATTAATGTCTTTAAGGATGTATATGTCGAGGATATTGAGAAAATTATAATAAAATAAGCTACAGGTTGTCGATGATGCAGTGAAGTCCAGTATGATGGCTAGCTCAGTATATTGATGATAAGAAGTTGTGGATTAAAGGGTTTGTTGACAAGTATATCTAGTTTATCCACATGAAGTTTCAGAGGTTCACATGAATATTTAATCAAGTTATGAGTATCTATGTTCTGACAGTTGTTCTGTTGCTTTAGTTGGTGTTCCTGAAAGAAGATGATGCGATTCTAGTAATTTGAGTTGTTGTGGATGCTTCTATGGTGATTCATGATGCTTGTGGATGTTTCTATATTGTGCTCTATCTTTATTGTTGGTCTGCATTGATTGTTATGCTTGCGATTGGTGATTTTCTTATGTGAGTTCATGTTTTTCATGATCATGGCTGACAAGGTGATTGTAGCGTGTTGTGGATCTTTGAGGAATAATTATTTAAGGTGTTTCGTGTTTGAGACATGTTGTTTTGGGTCCTCACTATGTTTTGGCCGACATTATTTGATTCACATTGATAAATTATTTATTGATTTGGGCCGACAGTTTGTACACATTTCATATTTTGTTGGGCCGACATGTAGTTGACGTTATCCTTAGTTGTGGATATATATGATCGATTGGTTATACCGTTTGGGCAATGGTGTGTGATGTGCAATGTGTGTTGTGTGTGAATAATGTTTTAATATTTCGAAGGCAGAAGTAAAGTGTGAAGAAGATTGAGCATAAGAAGTTTTTATGTGCTTAACCGAAACTGTAATCAGGCATTAGAAGATCTTATTTTCTCAGTTCAAATCTTCAGATGTAATTTGAATGTGACTGTAAGATAGCAAGTCTTCCTTTGGCCATAAGAATTTTGTATTTGAGTAGTGAGCTCTAGATAGTGTGCCTGAATGCATGTGCATTCCCCATTTATAATACTTTTAACAAAGTGCAAACTTGTGGACTAACCTCCACCGTGGTTTTTCCCCTAATAGGCTTTCCACACACAAATCTTGGTGTTATGTGTATTTTTGATGCGGTGATGGTTAATGATTTCATGTTTATTTATCAGATCTGAGAATAAGTTTAATAAGTATAATTTATGTGATAATTGATTCATCCCCCCCTCTTAGTTGTCTGCCCTTGTGTTTAGAAATGTGGTTCAGAGCTTGTGTGGAGAAAGATAATGTGTACCTTTGTCATTGACGTCAAAGGGGGAGAAGAGTCATGTGAAAAACTATGAAAGAGTTAAGGAGAAAAGAGTCAAAATCTAAGGGGGAGAAAGTGCTAAGAGAAATTATCGTTGATGGTGTTTTCCACATCATGTGCTGCCATCAATTCCAAAGGGGGAGATTGTTGGATATTGCTGATATGTGGTTGTCATGGATGTCAAAACTATCATCATTAATGTCTTTAAGGCTATATATGTCAAGGATATTGAGAAAATTGTAATAAAATAAGTTGCAGGTTGTCGGTGATGCAATGAAGTTCAATATGATGGTTAGTTCAGTATATTAATGATAAGAAGTTGTGGATTAAAGGGTTTTTTCACAAGTATATTTAGTTTATCCACATGAATTTTTAGTGTTTTGCATGAAGATTTGATCAAGTTATGAGTATCTGTGTTTTGACAGTTGTTTTATTGCTTTAGTTGGTGTTCCTAAAAGAAGATGATGTGATTCTAGTAATTTGAGTTGTTGCAAATGCTTTTGTGGTGATTCATGATGCTTGTGGATGTTTCTAGGTCATGTTCTATCTATGTTGTTGGTCTGAATTGATTGTTGTGCTCGCAATTAGTGATTTTCTTCTGTGAGTTCATGTTTTTCATGATTATGGCTGATAGGGTGATTGCAGCGTGTTGTGGATCTTCGAGGCATAATTGTTTAAGGTTTTTTGTGTTCGCGACATGTTGTTTTGGGTCCTTACTATTTTTTGGCCGACATTATTTGATTCACATTGATAAATTGTTTATTGATTTGGGCCGACAGTTTGTACACATTTCATATTTTATTGGGCCGACATGTAGTTGATGTTATCCTTATTTGTGGATATATATGATCAATTGTTTATACCATTTGGCCAATGGTGTGTGATGTGTGTTGCATGAAAATAATGTTTTAATCTTTCGAAGGAAGAAGTAAAGTGTGAAGAAGAGTGAGAAGAAGAAAGTGTTTATGTGCTTATCCAAAACTATAATCAGGCATTAGAAGATGTTATTTTCTCAGTTCAAATCTTTGGATGTAATCTGAATGTGACTATAAGACATCGAGTCTTCCTTTGGGTCATAATCCTTTTGTATTTGAGTAGTGAGCTCTGTTGATGCCAAAATTTGACAAGGTAACAGTCCTCTGTGGGAAAATCAGTTAAAGGGGGGAACTATTGCGCTAAAATGAGTGACCTCCAGATTTTAAAGAAGTTGAATTCTTCTGTAATTGGGGATTTGAATGAAAAAATAAAGCACATATAAAATAAAGAGGTCTAACTAGAGCGATGTGCCAAATTTAGATGTAGAGCACGATAGACCTATCTTGAGGATACAGTCTAAGGGCCTATTCAAATGGTTTGCTATGTTTGAAATAACCACTGATAAAATATAAAGACTTGAGCAATTTATTTCATAACATAAAACAAGTTGTATAGAGTTTCACTAAACAGAAAGAGTCAAAAACATGATTCTAAATTCAGTAATCTATTCAAATTATTGGAGTTGCAAAAAAAATATTTAGAAATAGCATAGTACATTGTTACAAATAGCCTAAGAAACATAAAGGCCAAATTACAAGGGCACAGTCTGTGAGTCTTTACAATCATATAACAAAATAAAGGCCTAGTGTCTTCTCAATTTTCCTATAGATATTTTAACATGTCGGAACCTTCTTTTTCTTTTTCAAGAATTAGATTAGAACTCTCTTCTCATTCACGAGAAGTAGTATATATAGCTGAGAGCATCCACCACCTTGAAAGTCTATAACAAAAATGATTCCCCATCATGAATCATAATGCTTGCAGCAATGATTCATCGTGGCCATTGCAACAAAAAGATTCCCGAGCATGAACCTAGTCATTCGATAGCCAAGTGAATTCCTTGCAAATGATGGCAGTGGTCCTGGCCCACCCTGTGTAAACAAGTTTCATTGAAAATGAAAGCTGTTAGAACACTTGGCATAATATGGCAGCCAAGCGTTCGCGCCACTCTTCTTTTATATAGCTGTGCCGAGGGGGGAACGTGTCGACATTTCACAACCCGAAAATCATCTTCCCTGTCCTTTGGTGAGAGATTGCGATGAAGAGACACATGGCAACATTCTTTATTGTTGGCACCGCTAGAGGGGCACACCAAGAGTTTACATGGGCGGAGACTACATGGTGGGTAGTCGGGGCCCGAAAGAGAAGAGAAGGGAAGCTTTCCTTTGGTAAGCTATTCGACGACACATGGCGGCTCTGATCGGTGAATGCCGAGAGGTAAAGCTGGAAGCCATTTGAATCTATCAGGAAAGGTTGAAAGCCAAGAAAAATATAAAAACAACCCGAAGGGGAGCATGGGGTATATTAAATATCCACAAATTTTGGCGACTACTAGGGGCGTTTCACCTACGAAATGGTGAATCCAAAATTATTTGGTTCAAAGACCAGGGCTTTATTCATTGGGCATTAGGGAGTTAGAGCTTAGAAATAACACCTTGCAAGGGCAACTAGTCGACCTTAGAAGGCATTGATATGGCACGCAGTATTTTTGTGCTTCATGCAAGTCAATCAACTCTTTAATAGGCAACACCGAATATATTTTGGACCTATCCTCAAGCTAGAAAAGTAGCCGTGTGATCTGATTAGTTATACCCTCAATGTCTTCAGTAGTAGGAGGTTGGATGAGACTCTGGAAGATCGATAAATCCTATTTCCTTTCCTCAATCCTGGCCACAATCTGCTCTGCAGAAGCTATTGATTCATCTAGGAGAAAGGGTGAGGTCAATCCCATCTAGGTTAGTTTGGAAAATCTTGCCCAAACGTTGTTCATTGTTTCCCCCAACGTAATCAAGCATTGTTGAGCATGAAGGGTGGCCTCTTGGTAGTGAATAAAATTCTTTGCGACCTCAGTGGTTGCTCTTTGATTCTTGATCCTTGCTCATTCCAGATCCTCACTCGACACCGTCTACAACCTTTCTAACAACCTTCTTGCCTCAGGAACCTTTTCCCCTATGAATTGTGGGAATTGTTCTAGTGTGTCACGAACCTCTCTGCATAAGTTTGTTGCTTCTACTATGAATCAAAGAGCGGACTAGAGAGTAGGGCAGAGGGTCTTGAATTTCTCCCAGTAGGAAGCATACAATTGTTGGGCTATTGAGGTGAGATCCGACTGTGGAGCAGGAGTTTGGATAATCTTCTTTAGGAGATTGATTTTTGTATCTTTCACCTTGATTTCCTGTGTTAGCCCCACAATTTGTTTTGCGGTGGAGGTGAGCTTCTCCTTTAGGTCATTTTGTGTGGCCAACCACTTTTCTTCAGCCTGGTTTAAGGTTGTAGACTCTTGATCCAGTGAGATCTTGAACTTCCTGAGATCTTCTTGAAACTAAGCTTGTGCGCTCGCTTGGTTTGCTTCCTTTTCCCATATCCTCTGCTCTAGATGGTCATTCAGTTGTTGTAACTCTTTGATATTCTGGTGAAATTTTCCCTCCGATTGGGCCAACCTGTCGGATAACTCTTGGTTATTTTGTTGTAGCTCGTCTATCCGATCAGATTCCTGGGTTTGGAATTTCTCAAGCTCTCTTTACAGGCTAGCCTATTCAACCTACATATTATGTGCGAGACACACCTTTTTAGCTTCCTACGCTTTGTCCTTGGTCAACGCAACCTCCAACCTTGCTTTGACAGTCTTGAGCTCGTCCTCCATCTTTTTCAATTTGCACCCAAACTTAAGGAAGTTGGTAGTGACCACTTGTTGTGTTTCCTCCATTAGCTCAACCTTATCCTATGGTCAGGAAAGATACAAGTCCATCCCAATGGCATGGATGTCATAGTCATCGATTTGTGATTCTCCCTATGGTTCGATGACATTTGGGTGCAAGGTTGTGAAGTGCAACGATTGTTGAGCCTCGTTAAACATTGCATGGAATCTGGGCTCTGTTGGCCTTCTGGCATCCTTTGCTTGTCACTTATGGAGTCACAAAGCTTGAGCCTGCTTCATTGTATCACTCTGAGATAAGAATTCAGTTGGTGATTTGATTCGTTCACCTACAAAAGGAACACTGGGAGGGACAATGAAAGGGAAAGAGAGGTGGGTGACCTCAGATGTTTTCTTCTTTGGAAGGGCTACCATTTGTGGAGATAAAGGAGGAATATTCCATATCCCAGGCGACAACAGTGTGGAGGGGATCATGGAAAATGGTGGGGTCGAAGGAGATACACCAAGCTCAGTTATCTGCAAAGGTTGAGTCGAAATTGAATCCGATGATGTAACAATTATAGCAGCTTCGAGTACTAATGGGGTGAAAGACATGGAGGTGGATGAGGAGGCAGATGGGATGATAAAAGGGGTGTCAATTAGTGACAGGGTAGCTCATGAGGGAGTGAAATCTATTCGTCTGATATGAGAGAACTGAGGAAGACCTCCCATCATCATTGCAGAGGGGACAAAGAAAGATGGGTTCAAACCTAGAGCAATAGGCATTGCAGGGATTGTAGAGGAAAAAAATGATTGTGAGCCAAGAAAAGAGGGAGAGAAAGATACCTAAGCAACCATTTCCATCTCCGATGCTTGGCCAATCGCAACCCCTTGTAGATCAAGTCCCAAGGAGGTATCAATATGCTTCCTTTTATTCTATGGAGGGTTCTGCAAATCCACCACCTTCGTCAGTTGCTATGTTGCTCCGGGGTTAGCCATGGCTAATGTTCGAGATTGTGATGACCTCGATTTCGAAGCATTCACCCGCATACTTCTCCTAATCATAGTGTCAGGCTGTGTCGCTGCCTTCCACCTTTGCTTCCCTTTATCAGAGCGTTGCGGGACATCCTCAGGGTCAGGCCCTTCCACATCACTTGCATAAGAGTCTAGATTTTCTTGGTTCCAGAGGGTGTCAAATTTATCATCAGTCTCAAAAACTGAGTCCTCTTGGAAAGGGGCATCAAGATTCTTAATCTCCTAGCAGTAGATCCAGAAATCATGTATCTTTAATGGCTTCCAACTATGCTCCTTTATCAAGCTTCTTTAGAGGATAATATTTATATGGAAATTTTCATCCACCTTTCCTCCGACGAGATAGAAACCGAGCCATGGTGGCCTTTGATTATTCGTCGGCATGGATTCCAAGTTCACCCAGAATTTGTTGTCATCTTCAATCAGATTTCTTTGTGCTTCCTAATATGATCGAGGGCTATGCTTCACCTTAATAGATGTGTCGCCCAAATCATCCTCGGGGTTGTATTCCCAGTTATCGCAAATAAAGACCAACTTGAGGTGTTCCAGCTTAGCCTTAAGTAGCTCTGCCAATTTCCTCTTCACCATGATTACTGTCTTGTAGTTCATGGGGCAATTGAAAAACACTTTCTTCTTCTTCTTCATGTCGAAGAAAAAGTTCCATTCCATGACAGACATCTGTTGGAAGACCTCCAGGGCTAATACTCGATCAGTGGGGATGTGAGGAATTGGATTGACTCTTCACAAAATCCACACACTTAGACACATGTGAAATATTCACCAAGGAACCAATCGCACTTTGGGAACATGGATCACATCTAGCTGGTCTGATCACCCAACAAGCGATAATAGTCACCATCCTCACTCAGGTCGCACAAAATCGGATCCAGGAATTTCTCCAAAAAATGCATAATAATCGTAAGTGGAATAGAGGATGGGATTCCATACCGAAACCGATTGTCGATGCTTTCTCTCGTGACATATTGCCAAATCCATTTTCTCCCTGAAGAAATTGAGATTTTGATGTAGAAACATATAGGAAAGAAGAGAAAGATACCTGAACCTGCCCATAGTTCCGAACTCACCAATCTACTTCTTCATGTCCTTGATAACCATCTCCACAAAATCATACCAGAAGGGTTCCCTCTACCTCTAGAGTTGGAAACCTAGGCCCAACTGAGCCTCATAAACGATCTCGTCGTTATCAAAGCCACACACAAATGCTACCATAGAGATGGCATCCTTCATGTCCGTCATTTTATAGTCAACACATTGATTTAGATTTTTCAACGACACTTTTCTATCTTGGGGCCTTTCAGTTTCAACATTGTAAAAGTTGAGGGCATCCCTCCTAGTTCTCCAAAATTTAGAACCCTTTTTCTGGCTGAAGACTTCCATCGGTCGTTCTCTAGTTCCAGTTTCGGGAATGCACAACATGTGTTTGAGAGCCTCTGTAGTTATCACCACCCATAATTTCCTTCCTTCAATGGCGTATGTCATCGAATTGAAGTGAAAAATGCTTTCATGAATCATCTTTGGGTAGTGGGGCACATAGGGGGCCATGTACTAGGGAAGTCCGCATTGCCATTGCTTGAATGGTAGTTGGTGTTCTTGGGATTTCTTCATCCAAGTGAAAGCAACTTCCCTTAAACCATTAGGGTTAGTCTTGAGGACGAAATCATAGACATTATCCCATTCCTCCTTTATCAGACTAGCATCTCTGAGTTGACCCTTCTTAGTTGCTCGTGTGCAAACCCATTCTAGTTTATCTGTAATTCTTGGGGTAGCATATGATTTTTGCTGCTCAAAGATATTGACCATAAGTGCACTGATTATTGTGTCGGCCAAGCTTTGAGATGCTTTGATTGGTTCATTCATTTGAGGGTTCTGGGTTACTTTAGGGGCAGCGGATGCCATTTTCCACTTAAAACTCTCTAAAAATTACTTAGTGTCCTTTAGCAACTCTGCACTTTGAAAAATTTCTGCATAGCTCTTGTATTTTTTAAAACCTTCCTTGCCTTTAAAATAACCGCATGCAATCATTTAGCTTTGTTGTCCTCCTCTAAGTGGCAGATGACAGTTGCTTTTTTTTTTAAATAAAAAATAAATTCGGCATGTACTACCAACCTTTGGGTTTATGTGAGGCAAAGTACTTGTTATTTTGAAATGACAAGGCTTCATGATGACCCGAAGTACTTTGTGACTCTCGATGTGATTTTTCTTGGAAATTAGGTCAGTGATTTGAAAGCAGGTTAGGCATCATATGTCGTGGTAATTAATACCCTGAATGAAATGATTACACCAAAGTATGCGATTACCATCACTTAGATCTACATCTTTTCTCAGGTTTTGAGGAGCACTTAGAAGGATGACACCTCATCATCCGGATGAAAAGGCTACCGTCGAATGCTGCCAATGTCATGTGCTAATTAATTAGCTTACCTATATCAAATCATACCTGCAATCACAAATTGGTGCAAACTTCAAGCAAGACTTGGTGCAATATTCGAGGTAGTACTTGTCTAACCTCATGCTTATGGTATGAGAATTACCGCACTTATCCCTGTTGCTTCTATAAATAGGTGTCTAGTCAGTAGGGAGATTAACTTAGCGAGTTTTATTATAATCAACTTTAGGCAATTGGCTTAGCAAGTAGTAATTGGAGTCTGCGTAGTTTGAACTTAGATGCTTCGCATAGTATTTTTGCTTGACATTTGTATAACATCTAACACCATGGACACCCCCATTAGGCTAACCTCCCATAAAACACAAATGGCCTTTTTGGGGGAGATTTTGAATAGGCGTTTGAAAAGGATGATGAAGAATAAACATTTTTTGGCCATCATAGCTATGAAATGGGTCCTTGGTCACGACTGACTTGAATACGAGGATAAGTATAGGGTAAACACTGACTTGAGATCTCACTTCATGGTGTCACTTCTTGAAATCCAAGTTCCCAAGCCGCTTATCATTCAGTTGGTGATAGCAGTGTTTCCGAAGAAGTACCTAAATTGCTTCAGAGAGGTGTTGGCACATGCTACATTTAGCAGGATACCAGCTACAAGATACCTTCGTTGGTTCATCAAAGAGGATGTGGTCTTCCCATGGCTACCGATTTTGAGTACCTTTTACCTTCAATCACAATAAGTCCATCTCCAGAAGGCTTCCTGTGCTTGCTACTTTCTGCTCCGGATCTACAATGTGGTGCCATTTTTCGATATTGACTAGTATACTAACTATAGGAGTCTGGTGTTCCCTCCACCACCTACCAATGCTTCTCTAGATGACACTACTAATTTTGCTAAGTACGAGGTAGTACTTGATGATGCTAATTCCATTTCCCGTGTCAAAGACTAAAAATCTTCTTTTTCTTGCTTCCTTGAGATCGAAACCTTGTTAATATTTTTGTAACTATAGGATGTGAAAATGATACATATGATAGTAACCATGAAAAGAGGCATCATAATGATACAAAAAAAATGATCCATGATGTAGTCTATATGATCATGAATGTCACTAGTTGCTACCACTAATTGTCTCATCACCATCATTACCATCGTGATCATCATCATCATCATTGTCATCATCATCATTGTCATTGTCCTCGGCGTCTTCCGTATTTGCATCATCATCATCCTCTTCCATGTGATCTGTACCGACATAACCAATATTTTCTAGATCTATATCATGATGAGGATCATCTTGATCTTCTGGAAGACCCATTTTTTGCAAAAAGAAAACATTTAAAATGAAAAGTTATTATTTATTTCATGCAATAATTTATTTTTCTATTATATATCTAATATTACAACTTATGAGACAAAACCATAATCATATTGCATCATATCAAAGTGCACATACAATAATAAATTTTAAAAAAAGTTACAACTAATATGTCATTCCAATGATGTAAAACAAGAAACAAATTTAATAAATATTAGTAAAGATCATAAAAAAAATTGTTATACAATTTAACTATCAACTGTAAATTCTATTACATAATCTTAAGTGCCAACCCTCTGCATTTTATGCTATATATGATTATGTTTGCCTCAAAAATCCTTTGAGAGTTAACTGGTCTATATATCTTCTTCTCCTATATTTCATAAATGGATATTTTTCTAGAACATTTTGGCACTGTAATATGTTTCAAAGTTTCTTTGAGAATTAACTAGTCTATATGTCCCCGTCTTTGAGATTTAACATTTAAGGTTTAGTTTTCTATTTGTAAGCAAGCTATGACATGCAACAATACTTGAGCATAAAGAGAATAGTTCTTCAAGACATTTTGTACTTTGATTATACTATTTTTAAATGACCTTTCCATGTATATAATCATATCATGTTCATGTATGTTAATATAAGGCAGCTATAGAGGTAGCTCAAAGAGATGGCCCTGAAATTTTGCCTCATCTTACAAAGTCTGCAAGAACAAGATTAGGGATCAAATTTCGAGAGTCTGGTTTAAGTTTGAATTCAAGAAATGAAAAATTTGTGAAGGTTGGAATGGATTTTAATGTATCACTTGGGTTTTAGAATTTGTAGTTGTAGACTGGTAACCCCAAAAAACATAAGTATTCATTGCTCCTTGCTGACAATGTGGTTGTTATGGATAAAGGGCTTGAAAATGCAACCAGGGTTAGCTCCAAAGTATACACTGATGTTGCATACTCATTTAATGATGATGATGATGAAGACAAGAAAGTGAAACAAAAAACCAAGGCTGAGGTAAATGGAGGAGAATCAAGCATCTCCAAGGCAACCTTATGATCTGATAATCAGGAGATGACTAAAGAAGAGCAACGTCGACAATACCAAGCAGAAATTGCAAGGCAAAAGAATGAGGAGACTACAAGAAGATTGGCTATAGGGGGAATTGGTATAGGAGATGGACATGGTTCTTCGAAGCCATCCATTGGGATGGTTTCCTACAAAAATGTGGATGATATCCTCGTTTCTAGAGAGCTCATGATTCAGGTTGCTACAAAAAATGATGTTGTTCTGGTACCCATATATGGCATTATGGTTCCATTTCATGTATCCACCATCAAGAGTGTTACAAGCCAATAAGATCGAGGGAATTCTTATCTAAGGATAATTTTCAATGTTCCAGGTATTGGCTTTAATGCCAACTACATGCCAACATTGAAATTCCCTAGCAGTATTTATGTTAAGGAAATTTCCTTTAGATCCAAGGATTGAAAGTGCATCAACCATGTGGTACAAATGATTAAATCCCACAGGCAATTTGTAGCAATGAAAGAGTCTAAAAATGCAGAGAGAGCTACACTAGTGACTTAGGAAAAACTTCAACTTTCAAAAACAAATCCAATTAGGTTGGCAGACTTGTGGATTAAGCCAACATTTGGTGGAAGAGGAAGAAAGGTGATTGGAACTTTGGAGGCCCACCATAATGGATTTTAGTATTCAACCATGAGAGCAGAAGAGAGAGATGATATCATGTATCAAAACATTAAGAATGCATTCTTCCAGCTAGCGAAGAAGGAGATGATTACTTTGCTTCATTTTCATTTGCATAACCATATCATGGTGGGAACCAAGAAGATCAAGGATGTCCAGTTTTATGTGGAGGTAATGGATGTGGTCAAAAATTTAGGAGGGGAAAGAAGGTCAATGTATGATCATGATGAAATTGAGGAAGAACAACAAGAGAGGAACAAGAAAAATAAAATCAATGCATAGTTTCAAGGATTTTTCAAGTGAGTAAGAGAGCTATGGGAGCAACCTCATCTAAAATATTTTGAACTAGAGTTTGATATACCATTTAGAGAGCTTGGTTTTCATGGATTTAATTTCAAAGCCTCTGCTTTTATTGTTCCTATGGTAAATTGTTTGGTAGAGTTGGCGGAATTACCTTTCTTAGTAATCACTATTAGTGAGATTGAGACTATTAACCTTGAGAGAGTAGGACTTAGGAAAAGGCATATGATATGGCTATTATTTTCAAAGAACTCAAGCAGGATGTACTCCGCATTGACGTCCTTCCTCAATCTTCGCTTGATGGCATCAAGGAATGGCTAAACTCCATGAAAATAAAGCATTATGAAAGCATAATGAACTTGAACTGGCGACTAATTTTGAAGACTATTACTGATGATCCAGATAAATTTATTGAAGATGGTGGTTGGGAATTTTTGAATATGGAAGCTAGTGATTCCGATTCTGATAATTTAGAAGAGTCAGATCAAGGATATGAAACCTCTGATGTAGAAGAGGAATCAAAATCATCTACATCCTTCTACTATTTAATCATGCACATAAATGGTTTAGCTATTTATGCAATGATGCATATATGCTAACTTGATCAGTGTTGTTACTTTGGTAGTTTGACTTCTATGACAACCAACCATTAGGCCATTGTGTGCAGGAGCACGTTTGTGTTTTTAGTTAGCTTTTTTGGATAGCTCTACTGGGTGTTAAGGATATTCCATTTATCTTTTGAATGTTAAGAAGTCTAGTATTACACACTTCTCTATGTTGATCAGATCAGGTTGCAGGTTTTTTACTACTAATTTCCTTATTTATGGATTTTTTTAACTTGGAAGATAGGAATTTACTACCTTTTTTTAAATTACATGGACAAATTAAGTGGCTGGTTAGCTATTCCAAGTGATGTGGACTACAAGGATGTGTTAGATCTATAGGATGCCTACCAATATGAATCAAAACATTCTTACATGTTAAAAGAATGGCAACATCATGAGGAAGGATGACAAAGATGCATGTGGATCACTTAGTAGAATGGCAACATGAATTCAACGAAGCACTCCTTGAGATACCATGTTTGAGAGAAAAGAAGATAAATCAAATCAACATGGGACTAAGTTACTCAAATGATACAACTCATAACTTAAATGAGGAAACTTAAGAGATATTAAAAGACCATGGTCATTAATTAAAAGATGCAATGAAAATAAGGCATGAATGTCACCCACTACCCTTTAAGGCAAACAGTAATTTTTTCCTCAACATGAAATAATGGGAAAATTGAGTGGGATCTAGAGCCAACAAAGAAGCACTTTATAACTCATCCTATGTATCAATAAATAACTCAACACAAGAAATATAAATTGAAATATTAACACAACAATATCCAACTAAGTTATTGAAAGTCAACTATTGATACCTCGTTCTCCATCCAGATTACAAAATTGGCCCACTTTTTTCTTTGTAACTTTTCCTTTTCAAAATTCTCTGAATGTCGGCCATATTTCTCCTCCTATCAAAACATGGCACATGGACTAATTAAACTAATTAATATGCAATCATTTACTTTTTCCTAGGAATTAAAAAAAAATATCATTTAACATATTAAATATACTTACAAATGTACAAATCAAGGCCTGTAAAATTTTTTGACCACTATGATGCGTGGCAAAACATTTTTCAAGCCTAGCCTTGGAGGCCTTGTCCTGAAACATATACTAATTCAATTTAACTATGCACAAATAAAATTTAAAAATAATTTAATAAATTTGATATAATCTTATGAGCAAATTCAAATACCTGAGTACTCTCCTCACCGGACTTCCTCTGTGTATCAGACTTATCATATGCTTTTACAAGCTCTTTCCATACTTTCATACTTACATCAAGTCGCCTTTTTTTGAGCCTTAGCTCAGGAGGGATTTTTTCTATCTTCTTTGTTTGGTTTAACTAAAATGTCTTGCAATTTTGAGACATTCGTAGCTTTATCTTCTTTACAGACCAACCTATGCAAAATTCATTCTTCATGTCATGGATAACTGCTTTTTGTAGATGCATGGGTATCTTTGAGAATGGAAAATGTAGATGGTCTTTGAACCATTGAAGGCATGATTCCTTCAACCTAGTCACAATTTTTTTTCTAGCATCTATCATTCAGACTTCCCTTGAAACCACATCATATTCTATCTTGGTATCGTAGGTACCAATGCAAGATGCAAAAGATGGTATGGTGGAAGAAGTATATGTCTCGGGAGTGGCTGAGACATTGGAAGTCTTTGGTCCCTATTCCACATTCCTAGAGTTTACTGTTATTGATTTTCTCCTAGATATTTTGCTCAATCTAGGACTGCTTGGAGAATCAATTGATTCCCTTTGACATGGTTGATTTGGTTGCAATGTTTGAGGGGCTTCACTAGATTGTTTTTCTATGTATCTGGCAAGCATTTTCAAGTCCACAACATCCAATTTGTTCACTACCTCTAACCCCAATATGGAAGCCAATGCCTCTTTATCTTTTTTAGTCTCATGTCCCTATATATATAATAGATTTCTTATTTTAAATTAAAAAATTAAAAAAATAAAAACTAAAAAATGAAAGAAACAATGGAAACATTTACAAATCTTTAAATTGATAATGAATTACCTCATTGTGTCTAGAGTCTGATCCCTTTGATATCTTACCTCTATTGCTTGAAATTTTGAGGTGACCTAGGGCAAATTATTTTCATCTAGTCTATAAAGGCAAACAAAGTACACACTGTCAGGTATGATCAAACCCTATTAAAATTTTTTTGCAAGGAAAACATATTTGAAAGGATATAAATAGATGTAAAATGAAACAAATGTATTGTAAAAAAATCAATGCTTGTGAACCTATATAGAATGGTAATCTTTGGGGGATAAAAAGGGTGTGGAGTGTGATTTTATTGAGAGTTAACACAAATAGGTCCCATGCTTGAGCCGCATCTGTTGATTAGAAAGAAAATGAATGTGTGCACACAAACAATTCAAAATCATGAGCTCATTGTTCTATAAAAGAATAAGTGAAAATTAGTAATAGATAATTTAAGCCCGAATGTCTCACAAATTTGAGGAAATGATCTATTATTCAGTTGGTATCTCAAAATCCCTATCTCCTCGTATTGTCTCGACCAACCTTTGTTCCCATGAGACTTGGCTGCAGTGGGGCAGATGTAGTTTAATGACTTGTCTCGAAAGCTTGGAATGGGAATGAGACTTGAATGATTCACTTGTAAGAAAAAAAATATTCACAACCAGTTCTTCACAATCCTCTCCATTTAATCCAAATAAAAATATTTGTGGAAAAAACAAATTGTAACCTTACCTATGGTGTCACAAACTAAATCAAATTTCTTATCTACTTGCTTGTAGCCCCCCTTCATGTCGTTTTTCCCTTTTTTCTCCTCTCTTCCTTTGCGCGACATTTTTCTCCTGTCTTCTCTTCCTTGACATGGGAAGTTTTTAATTTTTGTTTTTGATTCATTAGTCGATGCTATAGTCGGTGTAGTTAACACCAAATTTAGCATTGACTTTTATCCCTAAACGTGATCTATTTGGGTTGCCAAACGCAACACAAATTGCACCTAATTTAGCACCTAGCAATGCAAAATGATATATTTTTCTTGGAAGTTGATAAATAAATTGATCCTAAATTGACTTCATCTTCATATATCCAAGGGAGAAATCATGGTTCCCTATTTTATCTATTCCTTATCCCATGTAAATTTGGTGGGTGCAAAACTAATAGAGGTTAGATTTGTGAACTCAAAAATGACCTCTAAACTTTTAAATATAAATATAAATGGATCTATGTTCACCCTATACAACTAGATGAGTCATCTAAAGTGTGAAATATTTCAAATTGCATGTTACAGATTTGTATAAAAGGACAAACCTTAATTCATTACTATCATCTTACATATACAGCTTATTGGGGAATTGTGAAAAATCATCTATGAGAACTAAATTATTATCATGTGACATTGACATTGCATCAACATCCTATGTGTATTGCATGCTTCCTAGAGAGATTTGAGCTCTAGTTGTCAAGATTCCACGTGTAAATGTTTTGTGAAGAGAAAAATGTTGCAATGTACTATTTTTTTCATAGTATGTCTTAATGAAAAGCGAGCATATTAACAAGATAATTTCAACAATATTCTCTTGGTGCATAGCTGTTATGTGACTATTGTCATTTTTGTGTATTACAGGATCCAGAGGAGGCCATGAAGAGAGGACATGGATGGTGTAGAACTACTAAATTGTAGAGAGGAAAGTGGGTGGAAATAGATATGACAATGGAATCTCCAAATACAATAGAGGTAAGAAGAGAAAGAAACCTCAACCAAAGGAGGAAGGTGTTTATGAATTCATAAATGCTACAACATAGAGGAGATCAAGTCATTTTTTTTCCATGAGGCCTCTGAGGTCAAAATTATTGGTTGAAAATGCATAGGAATGGTGATTAAATGTGATTCTATGATCAAGGGAAAAGTTCAAAAATTAGGATGGCCAAAACATGATATCAATATGTCAAATATATGAATAAAGTGAGGTTTTGTATTGGATAGCATATTCATTGAAATGATATAATTGGTGTAGTAAACATTATTTACTATGTTGTGTATTATAGGGGAAAGATGAGGCCATGGCAATAGATTGTGTCATATCAAATGAGGACACAACGGATGAAGCGAGACATTAGGTACTCAAATTTTGACTTAACTTAGGAAAAAATGATCTGATGGCATTTTGTGATATGTCCATCTTTTTTCACAATATTATTGAAATTTATAATGTATTATCCAATCTTGACATAAATTAATGCATGTTATTTATTATTTTAGATGGAGATTGGAGCAAATGCAAAGCCTAGGAATTCAACTAGCAAAAGAAGAAGATTTGTACGTGGACGTGAACCTAAAAATATTAAATCATGTAGACGACAGTGGGTGGAAGAGGATATGACAATGGATCCTGTAGACACAACAAATGATTGCATTGAACAAGAGGCTGGTTAGGACTATAGTAGATGGGATGAATACTTTGAGAAAACTATTGTTTGTGGATGTTCTATATGTCGTGGAAAGAAAAAATTCAAACGAGTGATTGTACAAATACATTACATATATGATGAGCTTCCAGTTGGTAGTATTCCTCCTACAATCGATTCAAATCCAATAGGAATTATGGTAAGGAGTTTTCTAATTTGATATAAATAACATGTATACTTCATTTAAACATTGTTTTATATTATTTAAATAGCTAATTTTTTTCTTAATGGATACTTGGAGGATAGAGTTCTTGGTTTAAAGTTTCCTGGATCACCGAATTCCATCCTAGAGGGAAATGATCATTTATCAAACGATACATCTAACATAAATGTGTGCCAATATAACAATTTAGAAGATGAGGAATTGATGAAAACAAGTAACAGAACAAGAAATGGTTTAAAGATGCATAATTTTCTTAAAGATAGGGGAAGGTGGACTACATACCCTATGTGAATGAATGTGATGGAGATGATGAATTTCCCCTGAGTTTGAGATCAATTTACAAAGAGACATTTGATTGTCGACTATATTGTGCTTAGACTAGTGATCAACAACTACCTAGAGTGTATGGGGTGTTTCAATTTTGAAGATATAGCTGCATGATACGACCCTCCAATATTCATGGAGTGAATCTAGACCTCTTTATTGTCCAAAATGTACATGTGTGATCTAAACATAGAAACAATTCATAACAAACCACTAGGAGATTAATGCCATATTATGGTCCATCATTTACAGTGGTGAATGAGAAGGCTAGCAAAATATAAGCCTAGCATGTCAGCATATGGTCTAAATTCTAATATGTATACATATCATCTCCAATTCGAAAGTGGAAAATAAATGAATAGAGGTCATCTTATGTATATAGATGGACGTGCATACACACACAAAAATATTGCAGGATTTATAAATAGTAGTAAGGGAAGGGACCCTACTATAAGACCAAATTGTCAATTTGTTGAGGTTATAAATGATAAGATGGAGATATGGAAAGAGAGGTTGATATATTGATAATGGTTGAGGCTATTATGGACCTTACCATTGGGGATGAGTTATTGATTGATTACCCCTTCTTAAAATGCACTTCTACGCTAAATAAAAGGGAAGAACAAGGTCTCCCTAAGGATGTTCGTAAGGGTAGAAAACCAAAGAATAATAAATGTGGATTGATGTTTTATAAAATATGTCAAAATTGTGTTTTATTTAAATTATTGTATAAAAAAGGTAGTCTATAAAATAATGTTCCATTATTCAATTGATGTATATATGTTCATACAATTTATATTTTTTATTTTTTAAGCCATATTTGATTATATTTCTTTGAAATTGATACATTTATGATTTATCCAATTGTTGCCAAACATTAAATAATGCTTGTGTTTGTTGATAGGTAGAAGATGTTGATGAAACACATACCGATACCCAAGATCCAATTGGGTTATTAAGATTTGGACGGGATGATCCAAACCATCCTTTAAACAATACCAGGGCGAAAAGAGCAAGATTGAAGAAAATACTACCACCTGAGAAATTTGAAGAGATGATGAGATCCACATACACTGATGACATGCCACCTAGCCTTAATGATGATGATCATGCTAGAGAAAATACAATACATGAAGAAGGACTGAATGAAATGCTTACAAATTTCTTTGGGGATGGAAACAATGATGACAATAATGATCATATGGTTGATAGTAATGATGATAGCAGGGGTAATTACCACCAACATAATGTTGATGATAACAACATGAAAGACTCCATCAAGCATGCATCAAAGACACCCGTATTCAAATCAGGTGCAAGTAGAACCTCAAAATTAGAATGCACATTAATATTATTAGAAATCAAGTCACTATTTGGTTGGTCAGACAAAGGATTCACTACCCTACTGAAGTGAGTTGAAATCTATTTCTTACTTTGCATTGTCAATTGGTGTACATAATTCGTAAACCTTCATCAACTTCATTTATATTTCTTTAAGGGGATTTTAAAACCATATATTGTATATAAAAATTCCTAGTATAGATTGACATATCAAACATGTTCATCATAAGTCAAACATTCAATTGATTTAATCTTAGGCAATCTTATAGGGCACTAAAAGCTAAAATGTTCCCTAAAGATAATGTGTTGCCATCAACTTGCAAAGAGGCATGTCTATTGTTGGTTGAGTTGGGGATTGAATATAAACAAATTCATTCATGTAAAAATGATTACACTTTATACAAAGATGAATATCAAAACAAAGTAGAATGCCTTGTATGCAAAGAGAAGAGATATCGTATAGATGTACAAGTTCCTACAGTTCCAAAGAAGGTTTTACATCACATGCCAATTATACCTAGACTTCAATGAATGTTTCGTTGCAACTCACTTGCACAATTGATGGATTGGCATGAAAAGAACAGGAGTAAAGATGGATTCATGTGAATTTCGACTGAATCCAAAGCAATGAAACACATAGAGGAAGAATGGCCAATAAAATTCAAAGATGAACCCCGTATTATCAATTTTGGTCTTGCAATGGATGGAGAGTGCCCATTCTCTTTCTTGAGCTCAAATTATAGTATTTGGCCAGTTGGATTGATAGTATACAATATTCCCCCATGGATGAGTGTTAGAAAGGAGCACCTTATGCTAACTCTCATTGTTCTAGGAAAACATCAAGTTAAAAATATGGATGTTTATCTTACACATTTTATTGATGAGATGAAACTACTATGAAAAGCCATAAGAATGTATGACATATCATGTCCTCCATCAAATAGGTCCTTCATGTTGTATGGTGTGCTATGTTGGACTATTCATGATTTCCCAGGACTTGGTGTTTTTTTTGGTAAGATAAAATATTTACGTATTTACACTCATAATTTATTTTCATCCCAAATTTCATACTTAGTTTTATACTATTTTTGGATGTTATTAACATTACTTGTTGAATTGTAGGGCTTCAAAAAAAGGGGATATTTGCATGTCCAAGATGTGTAGAAAAATTTCAAGGCAGCATTTTAAAGATCTACATAAATTTATTTATGTAAACAATAGGGTTTTTCTACCACTAGATCATAGGTTTAGACATCGTCTGAAGAATCAATTTGATGGAAAAGTTGAAAATAGAGGCCCTCTCATCCTTATGGGTCCAGGTGATTGGATTAAGAAGTATGAAGATGTTGAATTGAAAGCTTGGGAGGATTTTTTTGATCGGGGTGATTCAATTGAAGAACCAGAACAAGTTGTAGTTAATATGCCAGAAGGAATGAAAAGGAAATCCATATTTTATGAGCTCCCTTACTACAAGGGTCTATTAATATTTCACCTATTAGATCCTATGCACATCTTCAAAAATGTCCCAAATTCTATATTTCGACATATATCAGGCAAAGAGAAGGAAACCTCATCTTTGAAGAGAGATATTGCTCTTTTTCTTACTAAAATTGATGGAAAACATTTATGGCCAAATAGGGAAAATGAAACATATGCAGAAGCTCAATTGATTTTGAAAAAAAAAGAGCTAGACCAACTAAAAAATGTCATTCATTTAATAAGGACACCTATTGGCTATGGGTCATCATTGGCTAAAGATTTTACAGTTGATGGACATATCATAAGATTTAAAACACATGATTTTCATAATTTTATGAAGGTATTATATATCATCATTTAACATGTACTGGTAACATTGATTAAGTAATAAATATGTTTTGATATTTTGTTGTGTGGGAAAAATTACTAATGACATTTTCATTAATGTGTTTGATAGAATATCATGCCATTGGCAATTAGGGGGGATTCCTGTCTTACAATTGACTTAAGGAATGCCATAAATCGATTGTCAACATTTACAAGGTATGTGGTTATATGAAACGTTCATGTGTGAGAGACATAGAGATATTATATTGCATTTTAATTTTTGACTAAAGGTTCATACTAATTTACTATTCTTATATTAGGTGGGTGACCTCCAAGGAGATCCATGAATGTGAAGTGCCAAAATGGAAGAAGGAAATTGCAAAAATTGTATGTGTATTTGAGAAGGAGCTCCCTACAAGTTTCATGGACCTACAAGTCCATTTACTTATCCACCTATTTGATGACATTGAATTGGCGGGTGTTGTATCAATGAGGTGGATGTTTTTCTTTGAGAGGTATATGAAAACTCTAAAAAGATATGTCTGACAAAAGGCAAATCTAGAGGGTTGCATGGTTGAAGGGTATGTATTGAATGAATCATTTTTCTTCTTGTGTGAATTACTTGGTAAAGATTTTGAAGATGGGTCATGTATCTAGGATGAAGAATGCACATCAGATATTATTGATGGAGAAAAACCACAATCTAATGGTTTTTAAGTAGAAATTAGTAAGTAAATTCATGATCAGTGAGGTTGTTTTTCTTGCAATCATTA
Organism: Sequoiadendron giganteum; assembly: GCA_007115665.2. NCBI lineage: Eukaryota > Viridiplantae > Streptophyta > Pinopsida > Cupressales > Cupressaceae > Sequoiadendron > Sequoiadendron giganteum. Next base: position 714,567,224 of record CM021102.1, read on the forward strand.
ATTTACTCTATAATTTATTTGTCAAATTAACAACATAAAATTTGGAGTTTGAAATAAATATGTTGACATGTAATAGGTGTAGATGAAAGTGCTATACTTGACAAGTTCATTATGTACCACATGGATTTTATGAACAAATGGATTGATCTGTATGATAAAAAGAGAGAAGAAGTGTTAGAAGCAAGGAGATAGTTTAAGAGATCGAACCCAAGGAATACTCCACGGGCACTAACCTTCTTGGGAAATGGGCAAAGATTGCACACTAGAATGGGTTATTGAACAAATTCAAAATCAAATAGAAGATGCAGGTATAGATTCAAACATAACAGAAGATGAAATCAACATGTCTAGAGGATGTGAAAGAAAGGTATAGTTGGGATTTTACAAAATGTTGTTTCCTTACAGTTTTGACACTATTAACTATTTTAATATTCATCATTATATTTGTTTTCACTGAAATAAATGGTCTTTCACAAGTGAGGAAATATCCAACAATGTGGGCATACGGTTGACATTATCGTGTAGAAAGTGTAGATGTAAAGAGATGATCCATCAATTGTGGCATCATGGTTGAATTCAAGCAATCCAGTCGATCAAGCTCAAAAGGTAAGAATATAATTAAAGGGAATCTACAATATGTTGGGAAAATACAAGAAATTATTGAGTTGGATTACTGCTCTTTTAAATGTTGTATTTTTAAGTGTAGATGGTATGAAGCATTTTGAGAGGACACGAAGGCATGATACCCATAGTGGAATTTTTTATATAGATTCCTCATGCTTCCTATCGGAGGATAAGGAGCCTTATGTTCTACCAATTCATTGTGAGCAGGTATTTATTTAACTCAAACAAGGAGCAATAGTGATCATTAATCTATTAATTCATAGTTTATTGCGAACATATACATGTGTTTATTAATCAAAAAAATTGTTATAACATACGTCTAATATATGTATGTTGTTCATGTGAAGGCATTTTTCTATGAAGATATTTTGGACCCAAAATGGATATTTTTCATACATTATGATCCAAGATTAAGGCATGTATTTGACGAAACATTAGTGGATACTGAGAAAAACAATGATGGCCAACAAAATGAGAGAGAGGGATTAGAGAACATCGAATAAATTGACATCCATGATGATGTTGAAGATGGTTATGTTTAGACACAAGAAGACAACAATCCAGAGTTAGATGATGTTATGGAAGACAACAATATGGATGGTATAGAAAATGATGATCCAAATACATTTGGTAATAATATAGATGGTCTACAATCAAATTTCAATGATGATGAAGATGATGCAGGTCAAGATGAGGATGATGATAATATTAATTACTTGAAAGAACATATGAAAATTGACAATGATACACTGGATGACATTGTAGCAGACAATAATGTTAATGACCAAGACTTCTAAATTTTTAGAATTATTTGCAATCCATTTTTAAAAAAGGATGATTCTTATGGCCTAAACTTTGAAATGCTTCAATAATATTATTTTTTTCGATACAAATTACCTATTGCAATATCCTTAAATTGTTCAATCTTTGTGGTATGAATTGTTGGCAGAAAAAATAGGATTACTTGGATGCTTCTTCCATTCATTTTGTATCAACATATTTTCGTGAAGACATAAAAGTTAATAAAATATTAATGCACGTAACTTACAATTATTTAAATAAGCAACTTTTTTAACTTTATTATTTATTAAATAGTTTCCATTTTTATGTTGAACATGTAACAAGGAAAAATAAGCTCAAATTTAAAAAAGAATTAGCAGCTCTACCAACATCAACAGTAAATTATTTACTGTATCAACATATTCATTCACATAAGCACAATATTGAGGCTCAATAACTGATATTCATTCAAATATAAGAAGAAATAAGTATGGAAAACATAAGGAAAATACAGAATGATAACACAATTATGGAGAATCTCTGATAATAATTTGTTCTCCATTATATTGCTTCAATTGATATAAATTAATAACAAAAGTCTTCAAATCATGATGATGATTTAAAACTAGGCCTTGGTTTCCTATTTATATAGGAAGCAACAAGTTACATGTACTTTACAAAAAGAGATGACCTTTCATAACTACTTCTTTAACTAACAACTATTTAATTAGCATAATTAAGGAAATAACAAGACTTAAGACATTTCAACATATGGTTCCATTATTCAACATAGAAGACCCAATCATTGATATGGAAAAGTCCTCCTCCCCATGATAAACGTCCAAGTACTCTCACCTCGGTGTCCTATTCTTTTGAAACCAACAACTATTTAATTAGCATAATTAAAGAAACAACAAGACTTAACACATTTTGACATATGGTTCCATTATTCAATGTAGAAGACATGTGATCGTTGATCTAGATAAGTCTTCCTCTCCATGATGAACGTCCAAATGCTCTTGCCTCAGTGTCCTATTATTTTGAAACCAAATAATTTTCCTCCCATTGATACACTATAAAATCTAATGGCCACTTATATTCCTGGATCTTTGGCATGTTTTCAAGATGCATTTTCCATAAACTGTCTAGTAATGCCTTTGTATCATTGACAAACTTTAGGTATCCCGCATCAAGAACAATCAACCCATCCATGATCTGATTTAGCCTATGAAGATTGGTATCATCATCCTCCTATATATGAGTTACACACTTATGAATAACCTAACTGAATTCTTTCTTCCACTTATCCAAGTCCTTCAACTGATCACCATCTCTCACGATTTTAGGTATATACCACTATTTCAAGATATGGAATAAATCCATTCATGTTACAATATTTTTATCTTCCCCTTGTATATACTGAAATTCATCAATAATCATCTTCACAATTTGTTCATTTGGCTTTAATGTTGTGGGAGCATCAAGACTTCTTTGTAGAACTTTGCATAACTTAGCCAAAGTGTGGTGAATAGACTGCCACCTTTTGAACAAAGGATCTAATAAAAGCATATGCGTCTTTATTCGATCCATTGCCTGTTGAAGTGTTTTATAACTATCATGCACATTCTCCAATTTATCCATAACTAATTTTATTGTGTGCTCAAGAATATTTTCCATAACTTCACAAATTCACCTTTTCACTTCATCCTAGGTTTGATTGCTAGCCTTCTTTACATCATCCACTTCCTTCTCTGGAGTTTTTACCTGTTCTACAGAAATGTTCTTCACAATATCCATTGGAGCAATAGGAGGCCTATATAACACCATCTCCTTGCTTTGTGAGGGTCCTACTCCTCTTAATTGTTCTTTCAATTTGACATTCTCCATGAACAGTTTATTAACTTCATCATTTAGGAACCTTTGTCCCTTTTCATACTCCTTCAATCTGTATTCTAATCCATTAATAGTTGCTCGAGTGAACATGGTTGAATGCATGGTCATTGTGGCTTCCTCCAAAGGGGTGTTATCTTTTATTGTCCTAACCATCACTGCCCCTTTCATCCCTTGAATTACATCCAATTATTTTGGATTTTGTATATTTTTCTGTTTGATCCATATGGCCAGGGTTTCAATCTTTGGGTTATACCCAGTTCCACTCACTCCTTCATCAGAGTCAAATCCTGCAACTAGCATTGGATCTTCCTGAGCTCACACTTGATCAAGCATAAACATTTTATTTAATTACAAGCTAGGGAAAATTAGCATATTTCTCTTCAAGACCATTTCTCTAGACTTCTAGGGGCTAATGTCAATGTTGTCAACTCTTAATTCTTGGAAAGTCTTTGCTACCATTTGATTTTTCTTTGATTCTTCAATTCCTGCTTCAGCTAATTCCATCCTCTCTTTAAATTATTTTATGCTCATATTCATCTAGAAATCCCTAAACTCACGAGTCTTAATGAATTCATCATCTTCTATGAATCTCCTGGCTGCAATTTCCCTTTCATCTTCATGTACCTCTGTACTTGTTTTTTCTACATCACCCATCCTTTCCGCATGTTTATGGGAATTGGTCTCAAGGATGGATTGATCAACCATAATATAACTTTTCAATGATTGCAGTATTGTAGCCACTTCCTTAGTATCACCCACCTCTTCACTCTCCTCATAAGGTACTAACTATTCAATGTTGTATGTCTTCTATCTTTTGGGAGGTAACTGCTCCATGGGAGGTTTAGAGGTTTCACCTAGGGTATGCTCTACAGTTGCACCACTATCATGTTCTTGGAGATATGCTTCCTTATTATTGTACTAGTCTTGAAATTTACCCATTATCAAACCTATCCTCTTGATGGGGTCCATTTCCTCAACAAAGTATCCTAGGAAATCCTTGGACCTTCGCTTCATCCTTTCTTCAAGCTTCTTCATATATTCCCATTTTTTCCTTCTACTAAATACATCATTATAAGTAATGTAGTTCCTTATGACATCTTCTTCATAGTCCACTTGGTGTGCCTCTGTCATTTTGGTAAGAAGATTGTGCCTTATGTTGTTCATGTGATTTTCAGGGTCAAAGGCTCTTCCTCTTTTAGAATTCAATGCATACCTTGTCTTCAAATAATATTGTAACTCCTATAGTGTGTTTGAGCCTAAGTCCAATCTTCACACTTGGTTTGGTTTGGAAGGAAAGTTCCTTTCTTCTGCTTGTGCATTACATCTTTCTCCATCCACATCATTTTCCACATAAATTCAAGAAATGCTAATCTAAGGGGCACAAATTTTGGAAGTATGTGTGGAGCAATAGGGCATCCATAAACTCTTATTATTGTAACTTCTGGGAGGAAGAACCAATCTCCAAAATTGTGTGTATGACCCTCATCTGGTCTTAAAGCCAAAGGTCTCAATAGTTGCAAAATTTTGGTTGACAATCTTGGTATTGCATACCCAAGAACTCCAAGGATTTTGTGTACAAATTCTTCATAGAATACAACAAAGCTTGAATTCTTGCACCAACTGTCCCAAATATAGCACCATTTATGGATAGGTGTGGGATTCCCTTGCTCATCTACTCTAGCCATGTCCATTCTTTTAGTCCAATGGTTCCTATTTTGGTACAATATCATATGACATAGTAGGGAATAGTGTTTGAATGTAATCGGTGCTCTGTTCTCTATAACTTGGGAGAATTCATCATCTAATGCCTTCTCAAGGTATGAAGCAAAGTCATATTCAATATTGGTTTCAGGGTTTTGAATTATCATGGCCATCATCATTAGGCGTATTGGAATTTTATCTTGAGCATCAATCCCCAACACTTGGAAAAAAGATAAATATGTATTCACAAAGTAATATTGAAAATTTATCACATTAAATGGTTCAGTAGTGGTAGTAAAGATGGGGATTGTTTTGTTACCAATGCCTCTTTTCATATATAGGGGTACCTCATCACTTTTATAAGTCCTTCTTAACCTATCATAATCCTCCTCAATTTTCTGTAGGTTTATCTTGGTTAGAGCCTACTTGTTTAAGTCAAAACACTCAATGATAGCTATTCTAGTTACTTCTACCAATACTGTGACATTTGGAAACCTTACTGTTTTTGTACCTAAGTGATAGTGTTTCGATAGTAGTCTAATAAATTCTATATCAACAAACACATTTGGGACAATCAACCTTTCTAAATCCAACATCCAAGGGTTTGACACTAGAATCTTCTCATTTCTCTTACTGTAAAAATACAAAATAGGTCCCATCTAGATTTGGGAATGAGGGCATCCCTACAAATTTGTGCGATATCCATCAAAAAATTCTTATTAGCCTCTTTAGTAGACCCTGGAAGTATATCTAATATGGACTGATGGAGTGGTCTCTTCTTTACTTTAGGTTCTTCATCTTCAATTTTAGGATGACTTTCTTTTACTTCTGATTGTTTTCTTGTAGGAGGCATGTTTCAATTTTCTCTACTATGGCTTTAGATGACAACCTTGAAATATTTTTTATATTAATAGATCTCTTTTCGAGAGTTTTCGTGCACTTACCCAAGAATTTGATGCTTGCAGAACTTCTTCTTCTCGTATTCTTAGCTCCTTCCACACTAGTGCACTGCAATTGAGTGTGATATTGGGAAAACTCACTTGTCTTTGGATGGCACGATATTCAGTCATATCAGTTTTAATTCCAACTCTTCATTAAATAGTTGCATTTAATTTTGGAAACTGATGTAATTTTCTGCATTTATTGCTATAAATTGTAATGATGCCATGATTACCATACTACCACAGTCTCTTATTATACCTGTTGTGGTATGGAGATTTTTTTCCCTTCCCTTCTATTGTTTACCACACTACCACCTTGCTTAAGACCTCTTACTATGGTGTTGTGGTGTATATTGCTCTACCGCAACCATATTATCCACCTCATGTGGTACTGTGGTGTCCACTTTTCTTCCAATGCTTACCGCTCTACTTCCTTGCTCAAGACTTCTTATTGTGGGGTTGCGGGGTTGTGGTGTATACTCTACCGCATAAGTTTCTCACCCTCTCGGTGGTATAGCGGTGTATGCTTTATCTTCTTGTTGTTTACCGCCTTATCGCACTCCTATGAATCACCTTATACGGGTTGTTAGTGGGTACTGTATTACTGCATTGCCTTATAATTCTCCCCGCAGGGTGGTAGTGAGTACCACTTTACCATGCAAGCTATATAATCTCTTGGTGGTATGGCGACAAAGGCTCATTTCTTAACATAGAAGCCGCCATCCCGCACTGCCTTTATTTTGATGTTGTAGTACTATGATAAATGAATTTTTTTCTTTTTTTATGATTATCTGGAGGAATAAATGGGTATATACAAAGGGAATGCTAGTGACAATATAGATCTTCTCACACAAATTATTGCATTTCATGTTAAATACATTGAAAATATTAGGTTGAAGGATTAGGGTGTAGGTTTGAGGGTATATGGTTGAAGGATTAGGTTTAGGTTGCAATGTATAGGGTAGAGGGTATAGGGGTTGAGGGGTTAGGGCTTAAGGGTTGAGGGTTGAGGGATTAAGGTTTGAGGGTTGAGAATTGAGGATTGAGGGTTTAATGTATAGGGACGTAGAGGGTAGAGGGTTTAAGGTTGAGGGTAGAGGATTGAGGGTATAAGATTGAGGGTCCAATGTATAGGGTAGAGGGTATAGGGGTTGAGGGATTAGGGTTAATTAAGGGTTTAGGGTTGAGGGTAGAGGGTAGACTAGGGTTGAGGTTTAATGGTTGAGGGATTAAGGGTTGAGGGTTGAGGGATTAGGGTAGAGATTTTACATGGGTTTAAGGGTTAATGAGGGTTGAGGCTAGAGGCTAGAGGGTAGAGGGTAGAGGCTAGAGGCTAGAGGCTAGTTTAAGGGTTTACTAGGGTTTAAGGGCTGAGGGTTTAGGGTTGAGTGATTAAGGGTTGATGGTTGAGGGTTGAGGGATTAGGGTAGAGAGGGAGGGATGGATGGAGCAAGAGATGGAGGGAGAAGTGATAGAGAGCAGAGAAGAGGAGGGAGGGACATATATATATGAGGGATGAGGATCCAATACATATAGGGTAGACGGTTGAGAATTGAGGGTATAGAGTTGAGGACCTATAGGGTTGATGGTTTAGGGTATTGGGTTGAGGCCTAGCTACTAGGCCGGTTGAGGGATTAGGGTTGAGGGAAGAGATTATATAGAAGGTTTAAGGGTTTAGGGTTAATGGTTTAGGGTTGAGGGTAAAGCGTTTAGGGTATAGGTTTGAGGGTATATGGTTGAAGGATTAGGGTTGAGGGTCCAATGTATAGGGTAGAGGTTATAGGGGTTGAGGGTTGAGGGTTGAGGGATCTTTTGATGCAAGTGAAATGTAGGAAAGCAATTGAAGGCCAGTGAATATTAGGGAAGGATTTTTTGTTCTAACACCCCTCATCCCTTAACCCTTAATCCTTGTTAGATTAGAACAATTAGATTCTCAATTAGGCACTAAAGAATGCTCTAAAGTAGGTGTTAAAATAGGCGATAATATAGGAGCTAATCTGGGTGCTAAAATGGGCATTAATTTGGGTGCTAATTTTTGCCTAAATCAACACTGACTTCTTCTGATTGATGCCAAAAATTCCAAAAATAGTGCCATCCCGATAAATAGTGCCAAAGTTTTCAAAAAATTAGATAAAAATACATTAAAAGAGTGGGTGGAAGCAAAAAAAAGAGAAAAAAAGGGAGCTAATCACAAGGATTTGTTGTAGTGAGGACCCTTCTAATGAACTTTGTTTGACAAAATTAGACACCTTAATATTGTTCTTTTTGAGAGTATTTGAAAGGTGATCAATTTATTTCTTCAAACACTTATGTTCATCATGGCCATGCCTCTTACAATGAGAAAAATTGACCTTCTCCTTATTAGGTTGTTCAAATTTTAATGAATTCTCATTGGCTATTTTTGAAGCGACGAGTTTTTTAATCTTTCTTCTTCTCTCCTTGGTTCTTTTGTTTCTTAACTTGTTTGTCAAACCCTTTTTATTCTTTTGTGCCCTAATTTACAACCAATGCATGTGACATAGAGGATTTAATTATACCCATTTGAACCAACTTATCTTGCTCTCTAGTGAGTTTTAGAAAAAAATCATCTAGAGAAGGCATTTTGTAGGTGGAACCTAGGACACATTTAGTAGCATAAAATGTAGAAACAAATACAAAATAGTTAGGACCAAGCTTAGAAATAATATTCAGGATCAGTTGTTCATCCTTCTTTTCAATTTCATAATTTTTAACTACAATCTAATGGCTTTTAACTTTGTGAAGAAGTCATGTATCATGTCAAAACTAGGACTTAACCTTATGAGTTTATTCTCCAATTGATGACCCCTTAACTCATCCTACTTATCAAAGAGTTTTTCCAATGTGGTTCACACTCCATTTGATGTAGTGATAGATTTGAAGTTGTAAAAAAGTAAGTTCGGAGACAGAGAAATATATAGAATACCAAATGCTTCGTCATATTTATTAATCTATTTTATCTTTTTGCATCATCTTTAGGTTCTGTTTAAAGTCCCATTGTAACCCTGTGATACCCATGCCTTTTGAGATATATTATTATATTTTATTTTTGTTCAAAATATTTATATGGTGTGAAAATAGGAACTGTTGATGCATCCATGAGTGCAAAAAAGTATATTGAAATGCAAAAGGAAAAGAAGTGCAAAAGTCAAGAACACGAGACACCCCCCTTTTCATTAGTTTTTGAAATGACCCAAAAATTACAATGTTGTCACTTAATAATTAGTACAATTTACAATGAAAACTCAAATCTTTCAAACTCTTATAGGGCCTAAAATGGCCAAAAAACTCAAAGTATAGCCCAAGTACAATTTAATATCAAATTGAGATCACCAATGTAGAGTACAAAAAAAATATGAACCCTAGAAAAGATGATACCCAAAAAGGAGTTTGTTTGCTCAAGTTATGGCTCCTTGAAGTTGTCAAAATGAGAACTATGTAGAAAATTATATAAGAATCCTCAATTTATGGAAAATTGGAGCATTTTTAATTAGATAAATAACTTCACAACTACATAGAGAATGAAATTCTACCCCAAATAAAAAAATTGCATCAAAAAGGGAGTATGTATGCTCAAGTTACAATCATTTGAAGTTGGACTGAAAATCTAAAACTTTCAAGGGTAAGGGGGTGAAAATTTAAAGGCACACGTTAACATTAGCATGACATCATCACAAAAATATTCTCATATTTCATCAAAATAGTATCTATTACTGGAATATTCCAAAATTACTGACCAATCAGGCCCTCAAAATCACCTCCATACACCAAAGCCACTCCAACCACATAGGAAACTATCAATTGTACTCTGCTAACCTGCCTAGTTGGAAACTATTATTTTTTGTGAAATATTCCTATAGTTGGGGTTGGTGGAGATGTTGTTGGAGGTGCATGCCAAAGTGATACTCATAGTGATCTGGAAGTGGTTGTTTGGTGGCATGCCTACATAGGGCACAATTTTTTATTTTTTTAAAAGTTTAATCAACAATCTGTATGGTACGACAAGTTGTACGCCTTGTGAGCAATTTTTTCCTCAAAGGTAAACTTATTGGATTTCAAAAATTTTGTAGTTAATTTTAAAGTTTTTAGGCCTTCTAAGCATGATGGTGAGGTCCATTTGGGCTGAAAGTGCTTTGATTTGACATCTTCCTTCTAGAACCACATTGAAAGCCTTATTTTGCAATTGGCTCCTTCAATATCCAATTTTGGTGAAACGAGAGCTAAAATTGACTTTCTCAAGCCTCCTATACATTGTGGAAAGGTTGAAAACACCTCCAGGATTATCAAAAAGCTTCAATGATCCAAATCTCACAAGAACACAAATATGCAAACTAGAGTATACAAATGCTTATTTTTCCTTCAAACTATTATAATTGTCCTGATCATCTGAAGATTCAAGAGAAGAGCATATTGGGTTTTTAAGGAAAATATCCACTCTAATACCATGTTAGATTCTTGAAGAAGGAAGAACTAAGCCAAGATTTGATGTTGGTCATAAATCACATGCAACTCCAATCAAAAATTGATAAATGGAGAGAGTATCCTGCAAGAGAGAAAACAAAGACGACCATAAGAGAATTTTGAGAATGCTCATGTTCCTCTCACTAAACTAGTTGAGGTGAGAGGAGAGTGTTGTATATATAACAAAACATGAGAAAATACATCCAAGAGGTGCATTAACTCCAACTACCCATAAAAGGTGGAAGGTTTTACGTACTTGTTAAATGGAAAAACATGTGACATGACATACTTAGATAGATACAAACTAATGGTTATGAGAGGTGGCATAAGAAACCAAAAGAGAGTGTGTAACTCAACTACCCATGTGAGGGAGAGAGTGACACATGTAGCTGATGGATTCTACTACGTTTCCTCATATTAACCAAGCTTAATAATATATGTAGAAAAAAAAAAATTCCCCAACATAAAGAAACTAAAAAACCTACACTAACAAATATAACTATTGATTAATGGATGGGTTCCCACTACCTGTCAGTCTTATCCTTTTCTATTTGTTCATATAATTTTGGTTTATAATTGTTGACTTTGGACAATTCATAATTTTAGGTATTTTTCACCCTTCTTGTGTAGTTTTTAGCACTTTTGGTGGTAGAGGAGGTTTTTGGCTTTAGGAAAGATTTCTTTGGGAAAAATTTTGGTAATGAAGAATTTTTGGTGAATGAAAAGATCATGATTTTTGTTGTCTTTGTTTCTTTCTACTTTTTATTTATGTCTTCTAAGTTAGTGAATATGAGATGATTTACTATTTTTCTTTGGCTAGCATCTATGACTTTCTTTTTGGTTTTGTATGGATTTTATAAATAAAAAATACTAATCAAAATTATCGAGAGAATTGGTTAGGGGAGAGTGGAGGTACTCTTTGCATCATCCCCTAAACCATCATTAATGACATCACCAAGAACTCCAAAAATTATCTCCCAAAATACACAAAATTTCCAAAATCTAAATATATAATCATGATCCTACCATGCACAATACCACTCTTTTCAACTCAAATAATTATTTCCTATTCACATAAAATTGTAGCATTTTTCCCATTAATTTGATTCTTTTTGGAATTTTTTTAAATTAAAAATAAAGAATATAATTGCATTCACACAATCCTATAAAAATGAAGTCATATGCAACCACCTATTATGAAATGAAAAATATTTAATTTAAATGCACATAATTTAAATGGAAGAAATATATTTCATATAAAATTTGAAAAAAATAGATAAGTAACTCTTTTGAAGAACATACACTTCAAGCAATCCTTTGCCACCTACAACAACTCCAAGTCCATTCCAAAACATAATCTTCCAACAAATGGAGAATTATTTTTTCAAAGGAGAAGGGAGAGGGAGGTTTTTCAAATTATGAGAAGTGAAAAATAAAAGCCCTTACCTTTTCCATTTTTTTCTTTTCTTTTTGTTTCTCATTATTAAGTAATTCCCAACAAGAATATTATTTTGTTTTAATTAAATATTTCCTACTACCAGATAAATAAACCTTAAGAAAATACTATTATAAAAATTTGCAATTTAATACAATTAACCATTTTTATTCAAATTTAATTAACACATATATTAAAAACTAATTTGGTTATGGCTTAAAGCATAACCAATCTTTTAATTCATAATATATTTTTGAAATATCATCACATTAAAATGTGTAGGGCCACTCCACAATTGTAACTTAATTAAATCAATTTCACATGTATAAGCATAAAAATCATTAAAAATTGTGTGCGATTAAAATGCGTCAGTGAGAGTAATTAAACATAGTTAAATACACACATCAATGAAATGAATTACATCTAATGAAAGAGAAATAATAAAACAAACTATTATAACCTTGCATTCAAAATCATTCCATTGTCCTCTATTCTTGGTGATTTCTTAATTCATGCCCTCAAAATTATTCGTTGCACATGAATCTATGAAATGGAAACCTAAGAAATGAGAAGCTAATTATGTAATGCAAACTACATGCCTACATCATTATATTTTTGTGTTTTTGAAGATAAATGCTAAATGATCTATTATGGAGTGTTGATGTGATTGAAATGAGGCTAAAACTAATATTGCAAATCTAATAATGATGTTGTATAAAAGATGTAAGAAACTAAAATGCTAAAATGGAAATTCCATGATAATGCTAAATGAACTAAAACACTAAAATGCAAACTACAATTCTATCAAAATTCTCTCGAATTGCAATGAGATTTCTGTAGCATAAACTTGTCAAATTATCTTTCTTGAAAAGATGTAGAAATGCTCTTAATTTATAGATTTTTCAAAGCTGGGAATAGGGTGGCAATGATGAATGACCGAGATTGTGATCCTGAGGCATCAACTGTTGAGCACGAAGAGGTTGGAGAGAATCATGTGGGTGGTTCCCTGCAAGAGAACACTTTTCCAAGAGAATCAGAGGAAAGAAGAAGCCATGTGTCCAAGGTGGTTTCAAATTTGTTACAGGTTGTTGATGGAAAATCCTCATTTTACAAATTAGAAATTTTCAATTTCATGTTACACATGGTGAGGTGGTAGGTGAGGTGGAAGGAAGTTAGAAGAATATGTAGAAATGTGCCAATTTGAATTAAAAATTCAAATTTAAATGAAGAGGGGAAATTAGCTAAATGACAAATTTGTTAATTTGTGCATTTTAACTAATTTAAAAGGAAAATGATTATGGAGGCTAATTTGAATTAAAAATTCAAATTTAAATGAAAGAGGGAAAATTAACTAAATGACAAATTAGTTAATTTGTGCATTTAATTAATTTAAGAGGGAAATGATTTTGGATAAGAAGAATATTTAGAAATGAACTATATAAATAAAATTTGCAATTTATTTATAAGTAGAGGATTTAAGATTTTATTAATTAAATAACAAGTATTTAATTAATTTGTGCTTAGACCATTTTTATGTGCATACATTTTGCCCCTCTTTGAAGTGATGTCCATAGACACATTGCTTCAAAGAATAAATTTGTCAAATCGCCGTGAAAATTATGACATGCCCAAGACGCTGATTTTTTCAGTGATGATGAATGGATGCCCCCTTGGGAGATAAATCAAGGATTTTTGAATTTTTGATGATTTTTAAAATTTTTGAACAATTTTGATGATTTAAATGATTTTTCACTGATATGCTGATGATCTTCAAATTTGATGAGGATGACCTGATTTATCTCTCAATAATGATTAGAGTGCATCCACATTGTTGATTAGTTGATTAAAAAGGCCCATTTGAAAAATTAAATAAATGCCACCATAATTACCCCTTAATTAGCCCTTAAAAGGTCAAAATGGGTAAAATAAAGCTCATTTATAACTTGTGCATTGTAAAAAATTGAGAGAGAAGAGCCAAGATGGATAGGATTTTGCGCCGCACTCACAGATTCAAGTGAGTTCACCACCACCAGTGTCCAACCACATACGAACCTCCAGTATGTAACCCTAGAACAACCATTTTTTAAATTTAAATTCAAAATTTCTTGCCATTTTGCATTTAAAAATTCAGTTGTTTACACTTTTTAGCGCATAAGGTTAAGATTTTAGTGCATCTAGAACCCGATACAATGCATAGGGAACTTGTAGTAATGCATAGGGTTAGGTTAGGGTGCAAAAATAGTTTACCGCATCGGGAACCCGCTTTAGCGCATTAGGTTGCTAGAATAGTGCATAGGGTTGATAAAGTTGTGCATACAGTAGGTCAAATAGTGCATTTGAGAAACAACACATTGGGACCTTGTTCCAGCACATAGAGGTCGTTTTATAGCACATCCAAGAAATGGCGCATGAAAGACCTATTCTAGCGCATCTAATAGATTTTCTAGTGCATTCGGTAGATTAGCGCATAAAAACCCTATTTTAGCGCATTAAGCCAAAAATGATGATTTTGAATGATTCCTCCTAGATTTTGATGGTTGATGATCATGTCAGCCAATGATAGGATAATGTTGATTGATAGATTGATGATCATCCTCATGATAGGTGAGGAATGATGATAAGATAGATGATGATGATCGATCTCATGACAAATGAGAGTCGATTGATTGATGATCGTCCTCATGATAGTTGAGGAACGATGATATGTTGATTGATGATGATTGATTGATTGACTTATGAAAAATGAGAATCGATTGATAAGATAGGTGCTCCTTGAGATTTGATCAAAATATCATGTGAGATGATTTGATTAATTGATATGTTGATGTTAGGTTGATTGATTGATGTGCTGACTTGATATTTTAATTTGATCATAGGAGGGTGGCTTAGGGAGCTTACAGGTTTGAGAGCACTTTTTGCGGACATGGGACATGATCCCACAACTTACCCTAGCAGATTTGGACATTATTTATTAGTGCGGTCTAACTTCTTTGATTGACATGCCCCAGTACCGGATTAACCAGGGGTTGTTGACGATACTTGTAGAGCAGTGGCATAATGACCACAACACCTTCCATTTGGCGACTAGAGAGATTACAGTTACCCTTGAGGACATATATCGTATTTTGAGGATATTAGTCGTGGGTAACTTAGTAGTGTATGATCATGAGGAGCAAGGAGGACTTATGCCATTCTGCTGCTTTTCCACGATGACTTGTTTATTGGATATGAGATGTCTTGGCGGGAGTTGATTGTCACTCATCGACCCTTACCATGTGTGTTACTAGGATAATTTGGAGGTTTTCTTTGCCCTGATTGTAGGTCGAAGGGATTTTCAATTAGCTGGGGTTGGGTCTTAGAGAGCATGATTGCCCATGGTACTAGATATGCTTGGCGTTCGTGCATGCTTGCACACTTGTATCATGATTTGCACTAGGTCATTTATCTTTAGGCCAACAGGATGCACACTATTACAGCTTTGGGCCTGGGAGCATATAACAATTTCATGACCAGTGGGAGGGAGGGCTCAACCAACAAGATGACCATATGTTTTTGGTTACATAGGGCCACTTGTCTAGCATAAGTTGGGCAAGTTAGAGTATTGGAGGAGAGTCCTCGATGATTTAGACACAGTTATATGGCGGCCATATCTTGATTGTGAGGTATGGCCATAGGATGACACAGAGATGCCATTAGTATTTTGCAATAGATATCTAATTGGTAGGACTTTGTACATCATTGAGAGATTCCTTTTTTGGAAGAGTGTACAGACAACACGACAGGGTTCAGGGGATGCCTCAGGGGGTAACACACTATGCTCGATGGCGGTAGGATATTACAGAGTGGGGCCAACCCTTGATTATGATGTGGCATGTGCAAAGTACTACAAATTATAGCCAATTTTGTGGAAATACCATCTCGAAATCGTGGATGCACAGATGATGGCAGATTATGCCAAGTATTTTTACACACACCCATTTCCATGGATCTCGAGTCCAAATGAGCCTACGCCCATTTTGGAGGTTGGGAGGAGGGTAGGACCGGTTGTGCAGTGGAGGGGAGATGGTGGTGAGGAGGAGGAGGTGGGAGATGATGGGGGAGATGATGGGGGAGATAGAGGTGAAGATGGAGGAGGCAGAGGGAGAGATATGCCAGATTTTAGGGTCATCACCCACCGGACAGCGGCCAGTGGTTCTTAGGATGCCCTCCCAAAGGTAACAGCCATAGATAGCTGGGTTCCATTCTCAGGTGTAGACTCTTCAGGGGAAAATGAAAGCATTACATGCATAATTATCTCAAGCTCAGGCCTAGCTATAGGCATAGGCATCGACACAACTATTGGTACAGGGTCAGATGGTACAGTTGCGGGACCAGGTGGCCACCCTCACCACGAAGAGAGATGGCACCCAGAGATAGGGAGAGAAAGCAGTGGCAGTGGAAGACAGGATCTAGATAGCCATCGAGGGTGTTGGGATAGGGGACATAGTCTGAGAGCTAGGAGAGTCTGCCAAGGAGGTAAAGTATTATAGGGGTAGGTACTATGAGGCAGTCCCAGCAGAGCGGAGAATCAGCTACGCTCATTCCAGATCTAGTTGCTTCAAGTCTCATACCACCAACAAAGTTTTCATGCAACCACTTCTAGGAGGCCCACTAAGCAGAGGTCCACTAGGAGTAGGGTCATCAAGGGCAGGCGATGATGGGGAGAGGCCTACGACCTCCAGGGGTAGTACCACAAGATCATGTCATCACACTTGATTTATTGTACTTTGATTCAGAGACTTAGCTTTTCCACATTTTTGATGTATTGTTTCTCAGTTCATTTGATATCATTGTACACTTGACATGTTATTATTTTGAGGTTATATTATATGCATCGGCGTTTTAGTGATCTATGTGTTGATGCTTTTACTATGGATGTTTATGATGGATTCATTTAAAGTATATGTTCTATGTGATGATGATATTCTATATGATTATGTCATGGATGATTAATGAGATGATGATGTTATGCAAATGGTATGAGATGCATTTATATTTTTTGTATTTTTCACATATATATATCGATATATGGATGCAAATATGAATGCATAAATGGTTTTATTATGATTTTATGCATGGACATGATTGATTCAATGTATGGATGTATGGTTTATGGATTTCAGATGTATGATAAATGAATGAATAGCTTTTGAACATGATACATGCAGATGTATGGATTAATGATAATGCTCTCTTTTTGGATTTTTCATGAGGCGAATAAATGGCCTAGATGTATGGATGATTATGTAAATGAATTATGATCATGAATGATGCCTATGTATGGATGGATGATGAATGAAAATGCATGTATTATTTTATGTTATTCCCCTATGTGATGTTGATTATTCTCTTATGTGTAATGAATGTTATTATGTAAGTGAAATGTAATACACTTTTCTATATTTTTGGTATTTTCTATGCAAATATTTAACCTAAATGCATAAATGTGAAATGAATTATGATCATGAATGGATTATTATGTTATTATTGATGATGAATCATATATGGATGGATTATGGATGAATGAAAGAATGCATTTATTATGATCTCGATGTATGAGATGGATTATGAATGATGATGGTATTTTGAAAAATGCTTTATTTTTGGAATTTTTCATGATGCAAATATTATAATGAATGAATGCATGAATGATTTGTGATAGTAGATGAATCATAGTGCTTTATAATGATATGGAATGGAAATTTCAATGCAAATGAATGATTTTTTTGTTATGTTATGTCAAGTGTACTCCATCTTGTAGTGAGAGATAACATCATGTTGAGAGTTACCAGCTTTGGAAAAATCTATAATGAAAATTTAGAACTAAAATGAATGCAAGCCTATCTATGCAATGTTGCCATCTAATTCACTGTGCTTATTATCATCATTGAGCATTTTATTATGTTGAAAGTTAGTACAAGCATCGATGGTATAATTAGACCATGATGACCTGAGTACAACTTCCATACAACTTCTGTTGAGATTTGATAATGCAAGATAACACAAGCATCTAGGTATAATTAGACCAAGATGACCTGAGCATCACTTGTGTAAATAGACAAGAGTTAATCATGTTCCCATGCAAATTCAGAATGTCATCAATGATACTTTATAGAGCATGTCCTACGAAAATTTGCACAGTAGTAATGGTTGACTCACAAACAACAAACAAAGAAAAATATTATTCTCAATCATAGCCCCTCTAGTTCATGACATCATTGAGGCACTCCAAAGAATTGATAACAACAATCAAGATAACATCAATTGAACATTTGTGTTAAAGTGATCTAACCATGATTCAGAAGATAATCCTTCAATGATGATTGAGTTGATTTGGTCTTGTTGCTTGGTTTGATTTGGATGGTTGATTGGTTGAATGTTGTTCAGTTTTAATGATGTGATGGTTACAATGATTGTTGTCTTTCACCAAGGTTGCTTTGTTGTTTTGCTTGCCTGCTATTTTAAGTTCAACGGTTGTTTGCCCCCAATGAGATCAGGATTTTTTCCCTAGTGAGAAACAAACCAAAACTTATTATGGATATGTAGAATGACGCCCAAGCCAAGGTGGGACACGACCGCAACAGTCGGATATGGACATGAAGCTTGTTGGATGATAGTCATGAATGTGTAGTGATAGCGAAAAGCGGACGGTCAACACAAGCTCAAATAGATGGAGAAGTCGACTTATCACAAATAGTGTATATTTACCAGGTTTTCACCACTTGGTTTTATTGCCCTTTTTCAAATTTTATGGTTTTTTTTTTGTTACCAAGACGCTTGTTTGCCAGGTATTCATTGAGGTGACGATTTTTTTGATTTTTCACTTTTTTTTTGTATTTTTCCCTTTTTCTATTTTTTTTGTGTCACCAAGATGCCTATTTTCTAGGTTTTCATCAGGGTGACTATTTTCTCAGGACATTTTCTGATTTTTAAGATTTTTTCAAGACTTTTTTTTCTTTTTAGGATTTTTTTCAAGACTTTTTCTACTTTTTAAGATTTTTTTCAGGACTTTTTCTGCTTTTTTAAAAGATTTTTTTAGGACTTTTTTTTGCTCTTTTTTATAATTTTTTTAGGACTTTTAGGCATGCACTAGATGCATCATGTATATAAAATTTTTAGATGAAGTTGTTCATTGGTTCTTCAAATAGATCCCCTTCTGGTGTAGACAACTAATATGCCCTCGATCCAAAGGCTAAAACAATAACAAAAGGATCTAACCAATTTGGCTCAAATTTTCCTTTCTTTTCACGGTCTTGCTTGTTTCAGGTATTTTCCTTCAGTACTAGATCACCTACCTGAAATGTCCTAGGTTTGACTTTGTGATTGTTACTCCTTGAAATTCTTTGTTGATAGGCCTTCAGGTGATCCACTACAAGTTGACTACGTTCATCCAACAATTCTAGCTCTTGCAGTCTAGATACACAGTAATCCTCATCTGAAATGAAACCTTTCAAAGACACACGGAGTGGTGGTATCTTAACCTCAATGGGAAATATGGCTTTAGATCCATAGACCAAAGCATATGGTGTGGAACCTATGGGATTGTAGATGCTTGTACGATAGGCCCACAAAGCGGGGTTCAGTTGGATATGCCAATCATGTCCAACATCGTTGATGATTTTCTTTAGGATCTTTAGGATAGTTTTGTTTGAGGCCTCTGCTTGGTCATTCCCTTGAGGATAATAGGGCATAGAAAACCGATATTGGATACATAATTTTCATAGAGTTCTTGCACGTCTTGATTCTTGAAAGGTTTTCCATTATCAATGACAATGGATTGAGGGATACCATATCTATAGATGAGGTAGTTCAAGATGAAGGATGAGTTTTTCTTTCCTATGATGGTGGATAGAGGCACGACTTCGATCCACTTCGTAAAGTACTTTGTAGTTGTGATAATGAACTTGTATCCATTAGATGAAGATGGGTGAATTTTTCCTACAAGATCCAATCCCCACTGACAAAACAACCATGTTGATGCAAAGGGATTCAATTCTTGTGTCGGTGCATGGATAAGATTACCGTGGATCTATCATTTCTGACACTTCTCGACAAATTGGAAAGGACTCTCTCTCCATAGTCAGCCAATAGTATCTCAAACGAAGGAGTTTATTAGTGAGGGTTAGACCACTTGAATGGGTGCCACAGATACCCTCATGGAATAATTGTAAATTCATTTCAGACTCGTCGTATTCTAGTCATTGTAAGAGAGTTCCATCAGGACCTTGTCGGTATAGTACATCTATTATAAGGGTATAACAGGCAGCTTGGTGGATGAAATTTCATTTTTGGTTTCGAGAGAGATCAAGAGGTAGAATATTATCTTTCAGGTAGGTATAGATCTTCCCGTAAATGGAGGTATTGGAATCAATTAGGTGGCATATGAGGTGGGATTCAGGATCGTCATAAGTGGGGGTAAACAGTTGTTCCACCATGAACTCATAACGAATTTGTTTTTTCTAGAATCTGTAGCAAAGAAGCAATGGTAGCCATAACATCAACAACTTTGTTGTCAACCCTTGGGATTTGAGAAAATTTGATATCAACAAAATATATATTGAAGTCATCAATCATCCTTTTATAGGGCATCAATTTGTCATCTTTTGTTTGGTAATCATTGTTGACCTGATTGATGACTAGCTGAGAATCCCTATAGACCTACAACTCTTTTATTTTCTATTCTACTGCTATTTTGATGTCGATGATGAGGGCCTCATATTCTTTCATGTTGTTGGTGCAAGGAAACATCAGGTGATATGCCTTCAGAATGGTGTGCCTTAGGGGAGTGATGAATAGAATTCGCTCTCTTGATCCATGTTGAGTATATGAGCCATTAGAATACAGTACCCACTATTGTGTTGTGACTGTTAGGACATCTACATCTAGAAATTCAATGTGAAGAGGGTGGTCATCATGAATTGGTGCTTCCGCTAGTTGGTTAGAAATGACTTGGCCTTTGATTGCTTTCCTGTCAATATATTGGATGTCAAATTCATTGAGTATCATTACCCATTTGGCCAATCTTCCTGTTAGATTTTCTTTGCTAAGGAGACATTTCAAAGGATCTATCTTGGCTATGAGTCTGATGATATGAGTCAACATATAGTGTCACAATTGTTGGGTAGAAAACACTATAGCTAGACAAGCTTTCTCGATGGATGTATAGTTGGTTTCATAACCATTTAGATTTTTGATGATATAATAGATTGCTCTCTCCTTTCCCGTTGAATCTTCTTGTGCCAACAAGGCTCCCAATGATCAATCAATTGTGGCGATATACAATAGGAGAGGATTTCCTTCTGCTGGAGGTGCTAGAACAAGTGGACTCATTAGGTATCACTTTAGCTGATTGAAAATTACCTCACATTTCTCATCCCATCAAAAGAGAACATTCTTGTGCAACAAGTGGGTAAAAGGATGTATCTTATCAGTCAGTTGTGATATGAATCTTTTGATTGACTCAAATCTACCCTGAAGGGACCTTAACTGACTGATATATTTTGAAGGTGGCATTTTCATGATAGCTTTCACTTTTGCAGGGTCTACTTCAATACCTTTTTTTGACACTATATATCCCAGTAGTTTTGTTGATGCTACCCCAAATACACATTTCTTTGGATTTAGGCGAATGTTGAACTTCTCTAATCGGGTGAATAATTTGTCTAATATCTCCAGATGTCCTTCTCTAGTGTAATATTTTGTCAACAAGTCATCCACATATTCTTCCATGAAAGTATGCATCATTTCATGGAAGATGGTTGTCATGGCTCTCTAGTATGTGGCCCCTGCGTTCATCAATTCGAAGGGCATGACATTCAAACAAAAGGTTCCCCATGGGCAAGTGAAAGTTTTCTTATCCTAGTCTTCAGGTGCTATCTTTATTTGATTATAACCGGAAAAACAATCCATTAGTGACAACATGTTGTGACCTGTTGTTAACTCTACAATGATATCAATGTTTGGAAAAGGGAAATCGTATTTCGAGCAAGCCTTGTTGAGGTCTCTGAAATATTTACAAATTTGTATGCTACCATCAAGATTTGAAATAGGTACAATGTTGGATATCCATTCCGCATAATCAATGGGTCTGATGAATCCTACATCCAATAATTTCTTTAGTTCCGCCTTTACCAATAAGGCAATGTGAGGATGCATTTTTATCAAATTTTGTTTGACTAGTTTAATTCCTGAAGGAAGGGATAAATGATGCATGATGAGATCTGGATCTATCCCTGGCATGTCTAGATATGACCAAGAAAAGTTGACTTGTCGTTCTTCAAAGAACTTGATAAAGTTAGGCTTTTCCAATTTTGTCAATGATTCTGCTAAATGGAGAGTTTTCACTGTTTCTACATTGCCGAATTTGATGGACTGCGTTGGTTCAATCAATACTTTGGATCTTTCTTGGAAGTTTTATGGAAGAGTGTCAAATTTCCTATCCTTTGGCACCTCAGAGAGGTTTTCACCATCAAATACACTCTTTATTTTTACTCTTTCTTGATCTGATATTGCCATGGAATGGTTTTCACCCTCAGATCCTTCTTTTGTTTCATTCATTTTGCAACTGGTAAATTTGGCACCCCCTTGTCTAGAAGCTTCATTATTATGTTCAATGGTGGAACCCATTTCAGGAGTAACAACATAGAGGAAATTGATGATGGCCTCATCGTTTGAAAAGGTGGGGATATCAATAGGGTCAGTTTGGTCCCAATCTATGAGTTTAGGATGTACCAATTGTAAGGGATCGACAGATGGGTTCAAGTTAGAGGTTTTAAGGGTCCTAATGGAAACATTGTAATCAAACAATACCATGGAAAGGTCAAGGTCTATGATGTTACTCTCTTCCGAGTGATCCATCTCGCTAGGAGTTTGGTCATCTTCACTTGAGCCATTGATATCTTGCTATCCTAATTCAAATGGTCTTAACCCTAAGCTTTGTCCCTCCTTGGTTGTGGGAGTGTACTTGTGTATCACATAAATTTACTTATCATGGTAAGTCTCTTCTGATAATGAATCCCACTCATATTCATTGGAATCAGTTTCATAATGATCACTGGCTTACAGTTGTAGGATCCGTTCAACAAAATTTTATTTTAGGTACTCCTTTGTTTCTTCATCCTTTTGATGCTCTTTATATCCCAACCCTGTTTTGTCTTTTGGATTTGTTATAATGGGTTGTATGGGTTCTATGATACCTTCTTTCCTTTTGCCAATAGTTCCTTTTCCATCATATTCCATTTTTTTCAAGATCGAGAATCCTTTTCCATATTGAGTAGTTTGGACATTAGCCATTGCTGCTTGGGAATTAGTTTCATCCTTGTAGAGCTAGTTCAAGATGTCTTTGTCATCAGATTCCTTGGCTTGAGTGCTTTCTTTTATGAATTGACCATCAAAAAGTGTGATAGGTTGTGAGGCTGATTGTGATGAGGTTGATGGTTGACCATGGTATTTTTGTGAAATTACCTGCGAGATGCAAAGGAATTGTTTAATAGAGTATTCACCTACACCTTTATCCTTGAATTGGAATTTCTTCTCAAACTGTTTGGCCAAAGTATTGAGCTAGGCTTCGGGATTGGTAGATGCAGAGGGGCTAGGTTCTTCATTTTTCTTGAGTTGGTTGGATGAGGAACTTGGATGACTTACTTCATTGGAGGACGTGGATAGTAGTTTTGACAATGGATTGGCTTGACTTGGATTATGGGAGGTGTCAAAGTGGAATCAGGAGCTTCTCAGTTATGAGGCACAAACACATCCTAGACAACCTTAAGGGTATTGCAATGTTGGGGACTATTGGAATCAATAGGAATGGTAATTTCTTGCCCATTGCAAGGAAATTTTAGATACTGATGATATGTTGAAGGGACAACCTGCATTTCATGGATCCAAGGATGACCCAAGAGTATATAATATGTCAAATCTTTATCCAAAACTTGGAAAATCACATCTTTTTGAATCAAACCAACTTGAATTGGTAGCACTATCAATCCCTTTGAAGCTCTTTCCTCATCATGTATGCTTTGATGGTGATATTTTTTATTGCATCTATTGCATTTTCATAGAACCCTAGTGCACGAACATGATTTTAAGTACAAATATTAAGATTGACTCCTTTGTCTATTAGACGTGCTTGACATGAATTTTATGGATTAGGACGTCAATATGGAGTGTTGTGTTATGAGGATGGGTGAGAGATACATCATCATTTTCTGAAAAGGATAAGCAATGAGGCACAACTAGATGTCCCACCATGGCTTGTAAAGTGCAAACTTCCAAATCATTTGGTACTATTGTATAAACTAGGGCCTTTTCCAAGATCTCCTTGTGGGCGGGTGAGATTTTAAGGAGCTCCAATATTGATATTTGTGCAGGGATCTTTTAGAGCTGATCAATAATGTTATATTTATGAAATGGGGCATCAGGTGTTTTGGAAGTGCTACCTTGCAAAACAAATCTGGTTTGTGTCCTTGTGGTCACATTTATGGGTACACTATCTTGTTTTCCTTTGATCTTGATGAAATTAATTTGATTATCTGCTGCAACCATGTCTTGTCGGGTATTATGGACTCGATTAGAGAGGATGTTGCTATCATTGATTGGATGGTTGGTTGCAACAAGATCTGGTGTGTTATTGATTTCAATATCATTTGTGTGATCTTCAACGACTAAGATATGATAGATGGTGCCATCATAAACATAGTTCACACCTTTTCCTTTGCCATTTGTGTTAGAAGATTCTCCTTTATCATAATTTGGCAAAGGGTTTTTGAATACCCCATGATCGGTGTTTGCTTGGGATTCTTCAATTTGTATGACCTTATTGTCAGTCAAATCTTGTATCTTGTATTTTAATTGCATGCAACTATTGGTTAGGTGACCTTTGCATCGATGAGATTCACAAAAATGGGCTTCATTCCACCATGATGATTTAACTTTGGGTTCAAACCCTCGAGTATCGGGTAGAGTAATGAGATTTTCCATAATAAATTATTTCAATGTTGATTCATATCATTGACCCAAAGGTGTAAACTTTCGACAATTGTTTGTTGTTTGATATGGTAAGGTCCTCGATGTTGTGTTACTTTCATTGTTTTGAGTATTTCCTTGGTTGGTATTTTGGATGTTTATTTGGTTGGTCTTTTGATTGGTGTTCGAGGTGCTTCCTAACAAATGGAAGACCCGTTTAGCATTATGCATTTCAGCTGAAGTATCATTGCCATTATTTTTGTACTTTTTCTAAAACTTTGGTTTTTCATTGTTGGAGGAATAGGATGTATTGCTTTCATTATACATTTTCAAAATTCCTCGTTTGACCAAGGCTTTCTCAATCTTGATCCCATTTTCGATCATTTTCAAAAGTTGGAGGACACTGTAATTAAAGCCTATAAGTCATGTCATCATTTAAGTTATCGATGAATACCTCCATCTTTTCTTTTTCTGGTATGGGATGGGGATACCTCACGAATAACCTTCTCCACCTTTGCAAGAATACTAGAAATGATTCCCCTTTATTTTGTTTGACATTGCAAAGGTCCTTCATTTTAAATATTATATGAGTATTGGGTGATAAAATTGTTGACTAATTCCTCAAAATATTTGATCCCTTAGGGTAATTGCGAGAAGCATCACATACATTGCCCTCCCAAACTACATGGGAATAATCTTATTAAGAAAGTGTCTTCATGGAAAAATTCAAGACTTGTAGTTCTAAATTCCCTTACATGATCGATGGGATCTGTCTTTTCATTGTATTTGTCAAATTTGGGGAATTCATAATGTTTGGGGAATGGTATCATGTTGACACTTGGATCAAAAGGGTAGAGGAATATATCCTATATTGAATACCTCTTAGTGGTTCCAGTTTGCATATTTTTCATTTGTTGTTGGAGGTTTTGTATTTTTTGTGTTAAGGTAGCCATGGGGCCATTGTTCCTTGCTTCATTTTTCATTTCAGTTGGTATTTCGGTTTCTATCCTCTTAAGAGTTCTTTGCAATTTTTTGATATCAAAATCATTAGGTAGTTTGACTTCTTTGTTTGCTAACATCAAAAGGTATTTCTCACCCTCTTCCTCGAAAATATTCTCCATGAATTTGTGAAAATTGGGGTCTTGTTGAGCTTGTTCTATGGTTTCCCCTATTATTTCTTCTACATCCTCTTGACAAATTTCGAAAAAGGATTTTCTTTTCTTTCCGCCATGGTGTTTTGGTTTTTGATTTCCTTTTGCTCAAGTTTTCACTTTTGCAATCTCATTAAAATGGGCATACAAATGATGAAAATTTTCTAAATGTTTGACCAAAGTTTGGGAGTGCCATTGGTTAGAATCTGATTAAGCAATCTTTATTTTGGGATGAAGGATGATGAATCCTGATGAAGGATGATAAATACTGATGGTGAAATGCTACTGCTAAATCAGAAATGGGTGTGATGAGGATGAAACTTTTGAATGTTTGATCAACGATTAGATGAGATATTTTCACTTGTAAATGTTGGTTTCAACAAGTTTGTGATTCTGACATCTCTATTGTATCAACTAATTTGGACAGTTGGAGTATTGTATTGCTAGTTGTAGAGTGTAAGAATGATGAATGGGTTGACTATGATTATGCCTTTGTGAAAGAGGTCTTCGTTGATAATAAGCTTATGAATATAAAGGCTCTAACACAAAATCATCAGTATATCCTCTATCAAAGTCATGATATCTATGGATTAAAGTTCGATATTTAAGCAAGACCTTCCTACTTTAGTACAAGAAGCATCTCCTTTTCAAAAGTTTCTTGTAGCTAAGTTGTTTCTTTGGTTTTCTGATTCTTTTAGTAAGGGATTTCTTGAAAAATGTTGTTGATTCCAATCCCTTAACATAAAATAACACTGGTTTTAGATTTAGGACAAGGAAAAGATGTTGTTTGAGAAGGAATTTCTGAAATTGGATGTTAATTGGTAGATGGGAGATCAATTTTAGCTTTTTGTTTGTAGGTTTACCAGATGCGCTAAACGAGTGGCCTAATGCGCTAAAAATTAGATGCGCTATGGAATGGTACAAATGCGCTATGGGAAGGGTTGGATGTGTTAGAACAGGAAATGGATGCGCTATAACAACAAATAGATGTGTTGCAAGATGAAACAAATGCGCTATAATAGAGGATGGATGCGCTAAAAGATGCAAGCTATGCACTAAAATAGTTAATGGATGCGCTAATTTGGAAAAAAGCTTTCTGGTTTTTGGCAGTTTGGCGGAATTTTTTGGT
This sequence comes from Sequoiadendron giganteum, assembly GCA_007115665.2. NCBI lineage: Eukaryota > Viridiplantae > Streptophyta > Pinopsida > Cupressales > Cupressaceae > Sequoiadendron > Sequoiadendron giganteum. Next base: position 714,594,359 of record CM021102.1, read on the forward strand.
TTCAACAGTGAATTTTGGGACTTGTTTGGGTTCAGATTTTCTTTTGAATCAGTAGTTGAACATGTTTGTGTGATATTTTCTTGTATATTTGATTTAAAAACACATTGATAAAGACACATCAAACAAGCATGATTCCTAGGTTGTGTAAGACAATATTCTTTTGGATTCCACGTGGATTTTACTCCAACCACACTTATTCTTAGCGGGTGATTTAGAATCTTGGTCACATAGGCTCCCCCTTATAGTGCACTCACTTCTCGGGCCAACCAAGCTTCAAACTCCCATGAATCTCCCATGGCAATTTTATCACCTCTACTAAAAACTGTGAGAATGTGGATGTCTTGGCAACAACTGTTGCTGCACCAAAGAATAGATGAGGGTAATTTTTGGCTTACTACAACAAAGGGGTTTTAGTAGGAAAATTCCATTCGCGGGGGATCATCCATGCGACAAGATACCATTGATTCCCTTCTTGTCGGAACAATCCTCGTGATACTCAAACTTTCCTTGAGTACCCACATTTATATCTTGGGTGGAAGTCATTTGGCTTTAGCGTGTTCTCGGTTGGGTCGTTCCCTCCTTTTGAAGTGGGGAGGTAGGCCCTCTAAGGTTCAAAATGAAAATAAAATGAATGGGTCTGTATTTTTGATCACCCAGTTAAGGGGAGAGCATACACGCCTACCATTCCAAACACAACAAGCATGGTGTAAATTTATCCTTCCTAGTTATGCTAGATTCCTAACTTAACCAAAGGAAAATGAAAAAAAGATTTAACCCTGCAACCCATTTTTTAGTAGTTTTGGTCCATTATTCTTTGACAATGTTCTTTTGTTTGTTTCAGAAAGGTCTCTAACTGCGTGTAAGGTTCCTGCAAAACATAAAAGCACATATTAGTTTCGCCAATTTGGAAAATTTGTAACAAAAACCAAATGTGCCATTACAGTGACCAAATGCGCTAAAACTCAGACCAGATGCGCTAAACTACTAAATACACTAAAAGAATGACCAAATGTGCTAAATGATAGAGTGAATGCGCTAAACTGGAAAAGCAAATAATGAAATTAAAAACCCCCTGATGCATCGAAAGAATAGTTGGATGCGCCGAAACAAAAACTCAATGCCCCGAAACAAAAAGTCGATGCACCAAAACAAGAGCCAAATGCACCAGAAGAACTTCCAGATGCACTGAAATAGGAACTCAATGCACTGATACAGAGACCAAATGCGCTAGAGAAAAATTTGTATGCACTGTTTCAGAATTTTTGACAGAACCTACAAAGAAAAACTCAACAAACAAAAGATTAAAGATGGGGCTAGGCCCCATAGTGGGTGCCAATTTATGTGTGTGATTAAAATGTCTCAGTGAGAGTAGTTAAACATAACTAAATACATACATGAATGAAATGTATTACATCTAATGTTAGAGAAATAATAAAACAAACTATTATAACCCTACATTCGAAATCATTCCATTGTCCTCTATTCTTGGTGATTTCTTAATTCATGCCCTCAGAATTGTTTGTTGCACATGAATCTATGAAATGACAACCTAAGAAATGAGAAGCTAATTATGCAATGCAAACTACATGCCTACATCATTATATTTTTGTGTTTTTGAAGATAAATGCTAAATGATCTATGATGGAGTGTTGTTGTGATTGAAATGAGGCTAAAACTAATAGTGCAAATCTAATAATGATGTTGTATAAAATATGTAGGAAACTAAAATGCTAAAATGGAAATTCCATGATAATGCTAAATGAACTAAAACACTAAAATGCAAACTACAATGCTCTCAAAATGCTCTCGAATTGCAATGAGATTTCTACAGCATAAACTTGTCAAATTATCCTTCTTGAAAAGTTGTAGAAATGCTCTCAATTTATAGATTTTTCAAAGCTGGGAATGATGTGGCGGTGATGAACGGTCGAGATTGTGATCCTGAGGCATCAACGGTTGAGCATGAAGAGGTTGGAGAGAATCATGGAGGTGGTTCCTTGCAAGAGAACACTTTGCCAAGTGTTGAAGGGAATCAAAGGAAAGAATAAGCCATGTGTCCAAGGTGGTTTGAATTTTTTTACAGGTTGTTGATGGAAAATCCTCATTTTACAAATTAGAAAAATTCAATTTCATGTGACACATGGTGAGGTGGCAGGTGAGGTGGAAGGAAGTTAGAAGAATATGTAGAAATGTGCCAATTTGAATTAAAAATTCAAATTTAAATGAAGAGGGGAAATTAACTAAATGAAAAATTTGTTAATTTGTGCATTTTTACTAATTTAAGAGGAAAATGATTTTGGAGGCCAATTTGAATTAAAAATTCAAATTTAAATGAAAGAGGGAAAATTAACTAAATGACAAATTAGTTAATTTGTGCATTTAATTAAATTTAAGAGGGAAATGATTTTGGATAAGAAGAATATTTAGAAATGAACTATACAAATAAATTTTGCAATTTATTTATAAGTAGAGGATTTAAGATTTTATTAATTAAATAAAAAGTATTTAATTAATTTGTGCTCAGACCATTTTTATGTGCATACACAAATAATTCACAAGTAATACAAAAACTAATTAAAAATGTAAGTTTACATAAAATAAATGATAAAATACACATGTAATGGTAACACACACACATTACTACTTAATTCATAAAACATGGATCCAAAATTGATATTATTCAGACCACAAGTTTCATAGGTATTCCTACATGCTACAATTTCCATCTTACAGGCCATTCTCCTTCTCACTGCATATCAGGTTCTCTTTCATCATAATCTATTCCTACATTTAAACAAAACAGTGGCATGCGTTCGAAGGACTCCAATTTTTCATATGGCATAGACACTCACGCTCCTTCACAGGAACAAAATTTTGGCCTTGGAATCACATATCAAGAGGTTAAGAATGGAGAAAAGGGCATAGTCAAGAAGAAAAGGGAAGCAATGGGCCCAACTTTGAGTCTTTCCACTAACGTACAAACCAATAAAAGGGTAGAAATTGAATTTAAGTGGAAAACAAAGATATAGAAATTAATACAAACCCTTCATGCCCCTTCTCGTACCGTATATGTCCCTCAGGTAAAGATAAGTTCAGAATTCCAGCTCACAAAAATAGTTAAGAAGTTAATGTTTTAGGACACAAGGGATTATCTTGGTGCCTAGATGTTACAAGACAACAAGCAACAAGGAAAAATAACTGATCAAGAGATGAATCATTTTCAGGAGAAGAGCCAACTAACTTTATCAACTTCAAAATAGAGGATATCTCAGCTTGAGCTAGAGTATATGGCAGATAAGATGCTTTTTTCATTAGGTTTAGATTTATTAGAGGAAATTGCATTACAAGAAGAATTTTGGGGAAACAGTACCCAGTCAATTTCTCAAGGCAAAGAAGACATTCAAGATTCTTAGAGACAACAAAGGGTAATACAAGAGAAAAATTTCTCTGCAAAGTCTATCAAAGACCACTATCTATTGGAATTGGAAAGGTGAAAGTCTCAAGAAAAATGTCAAAAAGATGATAAATTAGAATTCAAAGAGGAGTCTCTAAGTCTAGAAGACTGTAATAGAACCTCCGCATTGTCAGAAACCCCTTACCATATCTCAATGAAAAATTCATCTAGGAAGAGAGGTAGGAAATCAAAACTCGCTAAGATGTAGGAATAAATAGAAGCGGGAATTCAAAAAATGATTTTTGATTCTTTGTCAAACAAGAGACCGAGGAGAGCTTGTTGCTATCGTCGAGAGCAATGAGGATCATGTCATGGAATGGTAGAGGCATTAATGCCCTTGACAAATGTGCTCACATCAAGCAACTTGTATATGCTTGTGGAGCAGATTTGGTCTTGTTAAAGGAAACTAAGACATCAATATATGTGTATGAATCTTCAATCTAAAAATGGGCAAGATGGGAATCCACACATTCAGCTGCTAATGGGGAATCAAAAGGCCTAATCATTTTGTGGAATCTGAAATTGGTAACTATTAGATTGCATAAAAATGAGAATAATTGGCAAATTGTTGAGGCGACAAAATTTGAATTGTAGTTTTGGCTCATCAATGTCTATGGTCCCACTTCTACCTTGGATACGAAGAATTTGTGGGATGAACTAACTAGACAAATAGGAGTGATCCATGTAGAGAAGTTTATATTGGCAGGGGATTTCAATGCAATAACATCTCTGCAAGAAAAGAATGGGGGAATTTTCCCTCCTCCAAGGGTGATGTCAGACTTTAGTTTATTAATATCATCCAATGCTCTCAGGGATATTAAGCCTGCCTCAGGGAAATACACCTGGACAAACAAAAGGAAAGGTTTTCTAAAAATTGCGAAATGACTTGAAATATTTCTAGTGTCTCCCAACTGGCTGAATGCTTTGCATAACCTATCATTAGAAATTCTACCTTACCCTGGTTCAGACCATTATGCAATTTCTTTGAATATATCAAATATAACCATTCCAAGAGTAAAGTCATCTTTTAAATTTGAAGTTATGTGGTTTAGAAATCCACAATTCATGGAAATTTTGAAGCAATGGTGGGTCAATGTTGCTTTTGTGCAAGGTACTAAGATGTATCAATTTCACAGGAAATTAGTATATGTGAAAAAAAAAATTAAAATTTGGAATAAGAAGGTATTTAAAAATATTCTTCTCCAGAAAGATATAGTTTACAAAGATTTAATTGCAATTCATGAGAGCATAATTCAAAATGGTCTAGATGCAACATTATATGACAAACAAAAAAGGCTACAGGAAGAATGGGAGGAGCTATGTGCGAGAGAAGAGGTTTATTGGAGACAAAAGTCTCGAGAACTTTGGCTAAAAGAGGGAGATCACAACACAAAATTTTTCCATACCTCTGCTTAGATCAGAAAGACAACAAAGTCAATTCAATCAATTCAATAGATATCCACTAGAAATTGTCTTACAAAGGAAGAGGACATACATAATGAAGGTGTCAAACTTTTCTCATAACTCCTTTCTGCCCCGACAAGCTTAGATGCTAATTCAATTAATGATCAACAAAATTTGTTGGACACAATCCCACATCTCATCAGTGTTGAAGATAATAATATGCTTATGAGGCCTTTCACTTTGGAAGAATTAAAACATGTAGTTTTCTTTCTCCCTCCTGATAAGGCACCGAGTCCAGATGGCTTCACGATAATATTCTTTCAAAAGGGTTAGGATTTTTTGTGTTTTGAGCTTCTTTGGGTGCTGGAAGAATCAAGAAGAACAAGCTTCATGTTAAGACAATTTAATGTCACCAATATTGCGATTATTCCAAAAGATAAAGACCCCATAACTTTTGCAGAGTTTAGGCCCATCTCTCTTTGCAACACAGTTTATAAAATTTTCATGAAAGCAATCTACCTTAGGCTCCAGCCCATCATTCCAAGAATTATCTGTTAGGAGCAAGGAGGGTTTGTCTCTGGAAGGGAGACATATGAAGGGGAAATTTTAGCACATGAAGTGCTACACATAATAACAACGACAAAGCAACCATCTTTTATTGTCAAGTTAGACATGATGAAAGCTTACAATAAGGTATATTGGAATTTTCTGAATAAAGTGTCACCAATGTTTTGTTTTAGCTCTCAATGACACAAGTGGATAATGTCATGTTTATCGGGAGCCAATTTTCAATGATCATAAATGGAAGCCCAATAGGATTCTTTTCTATTTCACAAGGGGTTAGGCAAGGGGATCCTCTTTCCATGTTTATTTTCATTATAATGGCAGAAGCCTTAAGCAGATTTATCCTTTTCAAACATAACCAAATCTTATGGCAAGGGGTAAAGATAGCAAGCTCAAGAATCTCAGTTACACACTCTTTATTTGCGGATGATACCCTTCTCTTCAATAAATTTTCATTATCGGAGGCTAAGCAGGTCAAAGAGGTTTTGAACAAATATTCATCAGCTTATGGGCAAAAAATAAATCCAGTGAAGTCCAAGATTTATATTCTAAACACTCCAGATGTTCTTAAGAGGAGAATAGTCAACATTTTAGGCTTCCAAGAAGCGGAATTACCATGTTCCTACTTAGGAATCCCTTTTTTCAAAGGATCTAAAAGAGCACATTATTGGGATAAGGTGCTTAATAGACTCAGGGCAAGATTTATAATATGGAAAGCTAGATGTCTATCCCTGTCAAGCAGAATCCTTCTTATCAAATCAGTTTTATCACCTATTCCTAACTATTTACTTGTTTTTCTCAAAGCCCTTGCATCGGTAATTTTGGAAATAGAAAAAATAATAAGATCATTTATGTGGAAATGAAATATAGATGAACAAAAGAAGGTCCCTCTGGTATCCTTAGAAAATCTAGCAAGAGGAAAAAAAACAAGGGGGGGCAGGAATACAAAATCTTACATTGAGAAACAAAGCTTTTGGAGCCAAGATAGCATGGAAAATGTACACTAATCCAGATGCAAAATGGTCTAAAATAATGCAGTCTAAGTATTTAGATAATGAGAATCCTACAAGAATCCTAATAGTGGCAGACCCCCCAAAGGGATCTGCAATATGGAACTTCATTTTGAAAAGTAGAAACCTAATAGAAAAGTTTGCATCCTAGGAAGTGAATAATGGGCAAAGTGTAAAGTTTTGGGTTGATTCATGGCATGGAAAGCCACCATTTTCAGAAAAATAGGAAATGCGAGAGATAAGAACAATTCTTACTGAAGCCTGGGGTGAAAATTTGTTGAATTATGTGCAATCCTCAAGATCTCTAAATGGAAAGTAGTGTGGAAAAAACCACCATGTAACCTCATGCCCACATAGCAGTCGGTTTTATTCAATAGTGTCATGAAAGTTAGAATAATAATTTTATCCGCAAAACCAAACCAAATAATATGGGAAGCTTCAAAAGTAGGGTTATACTCTGTAAAAGAAGGCTACACAGCTTTAAGTCAAACCAACCATTTTTCACAACCTCAACGTGCATTTAACTTCTATTGGAATAGTAAAGTACTACCAAAAGTGGGTAGTTTTGCATGGGTAGCCCTTCAAAAAAAATCCTCACTAGTGATCATTTGGTTAAGCTAAGGATTGCAAATCCTTTTAAGTGCCCGTTATGTGAAGAAGAATTTGAAACAACCGATCACCTGCTTCTCCAGTGCAATTTTTCCAATCAGTGTTGGGGTTTTGTTAAAACAAGGTTAGAAATCTATAATTCGCTTCCAAATACACTTTGGGATCTCTTCCAAAGTTGGTCGATTCTATATCAAACTTCCTTTTTTGCTTGTATTTGGAATATTGTCCCAACAAATGTGATATGGAATATATGGTGGGAAAGAAACATGAGAATATTTAGGAAAATAAAATCTCCAATTGAGTTAGTAATAATGAAAATTGAAAAAGCCACATCGGAAGGGGTCAATACATGTGTTTAAAAAGAGAATCCTATTAATTCTTTGTTTACAAATTGGGACAGTTGTATTCTAAAGAATTGAAAGAGTATTAAGTTACCATTTGATGGTAGCCTGCCCAAAATCAACTCCCTTAAAATTGATAGAAATACAGTTAAGTGGATTCCACCTCAAGAGGGTTTTGCCAAGTTAAATTTCAATGGGGTGGCTAAAGTAGAATCAAGACAGTCAGGGGTTGGTATATGTATCAAAAATTCTTCAGGGAACCTACTTGCAGTCTCTTCATTCAACCTAAATCAAGGAATAAACAACAATGTTGAAGCACAAGCTTTGCTTCTGGGGTTGGAATTGGCATTGGAATTGAAGGTTGCAAAGTTACACATAGAGGGAGATTCTATGATAATCATAAAATGCTTGTAGGGAAAGAAAGGTCTATAATTGGAATCTAAGTTATATTCTTCAGAAAGTTGTCACTAATAGATAAATTTCAGTCCATTGTGATTTTGCACACCAACAAAGAAGGTAATAAAGTAGCAGATTTTCTTGAAAATTTAGGTTGTGTGGATAAGGAGATTAAGTTTTTACATGATTTAAATCAATTATTTGATTTCCCTCATTTGATTCGATTAATCGAACAAGAGGCAACAGGGGACCGTACAACTAAATGACCATATTTTCAAGTTGCAAACTCCACATGAGGAATATAAGCAAATCAAGAATTTAAATTTAATTTCTTATTTCCTCACTTTTGCTCATGGGTAGTTAGGAATTCGTACAAATGCTCATGCACAAAATCTGAGATTAAAGGATTGCCATAATCTTGGATACTTGTGCTCATGTACTTAAATGCCATCACCTTAGATCATTAAGTTGGCTAAGGACAGAAAAAAAGGGCTTCATACAACCTACAAATGTAGTTTTTGCACGAGCTAAGTGATTCCACCATAAAATCAATCTCCAAATATATCGGCTTCTCCAACGAAAATAAAAGTTTCTTCTTTTCACATATGACAACTAAATTTGGCAAGATCTTATAAATTTTACGTTTCATTTCATAAAGTGTCGACAAAATTTTCATTAATCATGTTGAGTGTAAAGCATACATTATTGGATGGAAAGAAGGTTAGTTAAATGCAAAATTTATTGGTTTGTAGACATGCAAGTAAGGATAAATTAATTCCCTCATCAAAATCAAGATTTTTACACGAGCGGAGTAGTGGTGAAGGTCTTGTCGATTCACAGTGGTTGCATTGGTTTCGATGTATTTTGATGCATTAAAAAGAATTCAAGTCAAACAGTTTTGCAACACATTTGAGGCAGCATATAGCAACTGGAGAGTGTGGCTGGAGAGTATTATTAGATAGTGCTCGGAGGTGCTAAGAATAGCCAAGATGATGACTCAACCATGGAACGTGAGAGTGAATTTCCCAATTGCGCAAAGGGAGCGACCTTTCGAGGGTCATCTTTCGCATGGTGATCTCGCACAGATTTTTTGGGTCGACTGCCCTGGAGTGGAGGATGCAATCAGAGCAGTATTAGGGGTGGAAGTTACATTCTCTAGAGCCTGAAATTTTATTTTCTCTTCTCAGGTGTTGTCAATATTTTTATCAAACACAATGGACCTGTTTCAATCCAATGTTGATTTGGGAGCAATTGTCAGTAAATGTGTAAAGCCCCAGGTTTTGGATAATGATGCACTGTTGCATGTAGTGCAAGGTTATAGTTTTTGCACAGGGGATGGGCTTGTTGGGGGCTTATTTCCAAGGGAATATTTAAAGCATCACCAGGGTTATGATGAAATTTTTGAAGCAGTAAGGTTAGGTTTGCAATTAAAGAATGATAGTGTTATTGTCAAAGCCTTAAGGAAAAACAATAATAGGATTTACACAACTTTGGCCTTTGACAGTAAGGAGAATTATTACTCATTATCATTTATGTGCGAGCATGCTCCCCACCTGCCCACAATACCGCCAGTGTTAGTGTTGCCTATAGAAATTTCACCAGCGACGCTAGCTGAAGGTAAAATGGAAGGAACGAAAGGTTATGCTGCAATTTCAGGCATTGGGGGTCAACATGGTCATTCTACTAGGGCTCAACTACAACATGAGGCGAAAGAAGAAAAATAACCAATGGTGGATTTTGATTTTTTTGCTAATGATATGGGTTTGTAAGGTATTATTGAGGGACAAGATGAAAATTTTGTTTAGGGTGGCGACCAAATGGAAGAATGAGCATCAGTGTTGTCAAGGTAAATGGTTTTTTGACCTATGATCATAATATATGTGTATGCGGTCATTGTTCATCACTACTGTCAAAATATGCATGGGGCCAATTTTGCTTTTGTAGCACGAGTCTTGTAATATTGAAATTTGGGCATCAGTATTGTTATGTATGTAATTTGTAAATTTTATGAATTTTAGATAGGTTATATAGTTTACATTGACATAGGAAGTTGGGCCTTCGATTAAAATTTTGTTGGGATCATATGCTAAAACTATTATGATCATATCATTTGTATGAACTTTATCTTTTGGGGCTATAACCAGAGGTTTTCTTCCTGGCTCTTTCCTACTGATATGCCCCCCAAAACCAGGATTTTGTACTATCTTATTATTATATTATTTATACTATAGTGGTCTACCACTCTTGCTTAAAAAAAAAGTTTCATAGGTATCAATAAAACATATCTTGTAACTCAAATTGAGTGAGGTGGTGAAGATATACACGACATATTTTCCCAATCAAATATGATATATTAAGAAATTGACATACCAAAAAATTCATAGGATCACTAACTTCACCACAATGACTAGGTGCAACGTGAGATAACCAAGTTAATCCATGTTCTCTCAAATTTTTAAACATCCATATAAACATATCTTGCACACTAAAAAAAAATCAAATCCAAAAATAAATATCATACTTGAAGAAACATATAATGATTAATGAGGATGTGTAATATAGCAAGGCACATATCCATTCTACAATTAGTACAAGATAAGATTTAACACATGGGTGGGTATTACAACTTTTTCTTAGCTTGAAGCATGTGTTCCTAGAGGAGATATAAGATAGCGTGAACATGCTAAATATGATCCTCCAAACTTTTATTAAACACGAGAATGCCATTCATGCACATAATTATGAATTGGATAGGCGAGGTTAAAGTATGGACCACTAATGAGCCATATAGATGTTGTAGGAGCATTATTGAGCCCAAAGGGTATCACCAACCATTCATAAATCCTATATTTAGTTTTGAAAGTAGATTTCCAATAATCAATAATACATATTCATACCCAGTGATAGCTTGAATTTAGATCCATCTTAGTGAAATACCAAGCACCTTTGAGATGATCAAGAAGGTCATTGATCCTGAATAAGAGGTTTCTATTCTTTATAGTGATTTTTTTTAAACCTTTATAATTAGTAACCACCCTCTATTTATCCGTCTCCTTCTTAGGGATAATACAAATAGAGATATACAAGAAGAGGTATTGGATTATATCTTATTTTTCATAATATTTTAGTTTTTCTTCTTTATTTCTACACTATTCATTTGTGAGTGATAATTTTTTGGGAGATTTGGTAAGGAAGACACCCTCAACCCAAATCTATAAAATGCTTGATATCTCTTGAAGGTGGCAACCCTTTTGGCTCTTTAAAAACATCTAAGTAACTCTCAACCATAATTTTCATAGTAGGGGATAGTAACTTACCTTGATTATCCTTGTTATCTTGGTTGATGATATAAAATGCCAAGTATTTTGATAATTTTACTTGCTTTATAGTAGGTTTACCAAAAATGAAATGTGATTTAGCACTTGAAGAAGAAGTAAACTTATATACCTTATCATATTTTTGGACCTTGTAGGTGTTTAGTCATCCATTATAAATTTCATCATGATCAAACTAGAATGGACATCCAAGGAGATTTGAGCAATCCAATGGTGTTGCATCACATTCAACTATATATTGAAAAGGATAGGCAACTAATGTGACTGCGTAAAACTTTTTAATTAGTTTTTAAGGTCAATACTCCTGTACCTAACCTGAATGGTATGGTTGAGGATAATCACATGTTAAAATTTGGACAGTGGTGACCAACCTCTCACTAACTAGATTTATTTTGGTTAAAAGTGCAAAAATGTGTTGACACTTTTATAAAGGAAATGACCAACACAAATAAAAAAATTTAACCTTAACCACCTAAAAGTGATTTATGTGAAAAAAGTGAGGTCAATGGGACATCACAAAAAAAGAGTAATTTTTTTCTCTAATATTTTTCTCCACATACATTACTTGAAAATCTAGTGTATGGATTTTTTTTAGATTTTGATGAATATTTTTTTAATAATTTTTTAAATTCAAACTTAATCAAAACATCAAAATTGTCATTAGATGTCAACATTTGCATGAATTTTGTATGATTTTAAAAAATTATACCCTCTCAGGGTAAACCCAAAAAAGTGGTTTACAATTCGAGTGAGGAAGGAAAAGTTGAAAAAAATGACCCCATGCAAAAAAAATTGCTTTTAGGGGTTCGAACGAACTATTTGGTTCAAGCGAACCAAAATAGGGTTCGCTAAAACTTGGGTTTGAGTGAACCCATTAAATGTTGGCTCCATATTTCTCGTTCAAAAAAACCAAAGAAAATGCAGAAGGAAAGGGGGTTTGCTCGAACCAGGGTTCGAGCGAACCCTAGTTCGAGTGAACCCCCCCTTTCCCCCTTCTCCCACTCAGGCACCAAAAAAGTCCAAAATTTTGCACTTCGAAGCTCGAGTTGAGGATGAAAATGGAAGAGACTTCACAAACCCAATTGGATGATGGTAGTCCTCAAAACGAGCTATCCAATGAAATTAATTTTAAAATGTTTTTGGTTTTATTATGTATTTGTTTTTTTAGTTTTATTAAACATAGGTTTTTCACCAAAAATCAAGCTCTTTGTTCTACACATGTGGAAAAATAGCAGATTATCAAAAAAAAAAAATTTAAAATATGAGTGCACCAGATATTGAAGTCCTTGATCCAACAAAAGAAAAAGAATTTCAATACATACAAAAAAAGTTGCACTGTATATGGTTCGTCTATGTCTGAATTATAATTGGTTTAACATTGAAACTTGATTAAGGAAAAAATATTGAATAAAAAAATATGAGACCAATTGGAAGCACTAGATATCGTAGTTACAAATCTAAAGTCAAAAGAATTAGAATTTTATCCTTCATGGAAAAAAAGTTATGTTGTATACGGTGAGCGTCAGTCCTTAAAAATGTTATTTTATGAAAAAAACTAGTTTTTGCAGGAGATGGAAAAAGAAGTACAATTTGATTCCAAAAAAATTGAAACAAATATATTTAGAATCTACAGACAAAATGTCAGAAATCACTAGTTTGCATCATCTTCAAATTCCTCACGGTTTAACCGCTATAGGTGCTCGAAAGTGAAGATTTAGTTAGAAAAAAATATTTCAGTGTCCAGTTTGGCCAAAAATTGTAAACCAGTATTGTGGGATCACCCCTCGGAGAAAATTATCTCTAGTGCATCATATTATTTTCAAAAAAATTAAGTATCTTCCAATATTTTTTAAATTTCTAATTAGCCTCATGTTTGCCTATAAAAATCTACTTACAATATTTTTTTAAATTGTAACAAAACTAATCAAAATATCAAAATTATTGGATTCTATATTTTGAGCTCTACAAAAGAATATTCTCAATTTTTCATAAAGCACCCCTAGTTGGAGAAATCTAGAGTTGAAGTTGATTTTTTTTTTAATTTTTCTCAAAAAAGGGGTTAAGCTGCCACATAGGTAGCCGCATAGATAGTTTCAAGTGAAAAGGTTTAGATGGAAACCCTCTCCACCAAAAGTTTTTCAATCAAAAAATTACATATAAATCAAAACTCATTTTATTTTTTAATGAAAAGCTCTATTTGATGGTTTTGGGTGAAAGGGTTTCACACAAAACTATATGTGCCATGTAGTTTTGGGTGAATTCGTTTCACCTAAGATTGTTTAAGGTGCAACTGTTTCTCTAGACATTATTTTTTTGGCCAAAAGTGTGACACAACTTTGTGCTTTTACACTTTTTCTTCCACTGTCAATGATCAAGAGATCCATTTTGTTCTTTATTTAGTGGTTTTGAGAAAAGATAGACTCTCAAGAGGCCTTAGATTAGTTCTTCATCATGAGAACAAAGGTATGGTTAGACTCTAAGATTTTCAACCTCTACTATGATCATATTCTCCACATCTTCTACTTTCTCTTGTTGCTCTTCTACAAGGAGATTTTTCACTTCTTATTTTGGAGCACCGTACACTCCCTAGTTGAATGAATCCTTCAATTATGATAATTATAAAATTATTTATTGTCACTACAAGAAAGAGAGGACTGATTTAAAATTTTGACTAGCCACTAGGGCTTATACTTAAAGGTGCCTTGTTGACTCCAATTTTTTAGGCATAACTTATTTTATGTAGCCATTACAAGCTTGAAATCCCTATCTAAATATTTAACTTCAAACATCTATCAATGTAATTAGATTTCCACAATCCATATGAATTTAAATCTACTTGCTTCTGGATTTGATTATGTACTAGTTTTTCATCAATGTTTCAGATCACACTCAGTGATCCATCATCAAGATAGAGAGTTGAGAAAGATGAGAAGTGATAAGTTGAAGACCAAGCTTGTATAAAAACTAGCACACAATCAAATCCAGAAGCAAGTAGATTTAAACTCAAACATCTAGTCAACTCTTTAGAAAAGACAAGGGAAAGACCCAAAATAAATTTAATAAGTACCTCTTTTACATCTAAATATTTATCTTGACTTAAATATTGCTAAAGGTATCAATATATTGATGAACTAATTTACCTTAAGCTTTCATAAGTTGCAACCATCGAGCTAACATGTTCTATAGGTAGTTAGAGGTAAAATCTTTCCTTAACCATAGCTTGGAATTATACCCATCAATTAAATTTTTTTCTTACTACAAGCATTATCTAGTGATTTTTCTACCAATCTAGGGCTCACTCTAACATATGGATATCAACCATTTTGATCTTATGATAGTTGGCCAAATTAGGTAATTTTAAAATATGCCTCAAGGTTGTGCAGCCATGATTCTAACTTCTCATCATTAAATCTTCCATAAAGTTTTTTAAAAATAAACCTTTTTCTTTGAGAGCTGGAAACCATGGGTTTGAGAAACATGCATATTGGTTGGAGTGTGCACTAGAGCATTGTTTGACATATTGCAATCAAATCTTGCATTCCATGATTCTAGTTTTGATTGACACAATTTTTTTGGGAGAGTACTTAAATGTTCATTGAATTTTAGAAGTATCTTCTCATCATGTATCCCACTTAGGAGCCACTGCAAAAATACAAGCAAAGAGAAAAATCCTTATTAACGGTTTAAAAATAGAGCATTTTTTAGAGGACACAAATTATGATCGAAAAATCTAATTTCATTTTTATAAATTGTAGATCTCTAGGAGTTGGATGTGTGAAAATTAAATATTGATGTAAAGATTGTTAGAACCCTAATAAAACCCTCCAAAGTCCTTAAAAATAAGCTCAAAAGCTTTGCAATAGTGTATTCAAGAAAAAAGAGAATAAAGATCTAGCAAGGGTAATGGGTGGAAACCCTTAAAGTGACTAAACATTTAGGCTATGAATGAACCTAGAGGGGACAACGAAAGAAAAATATCAAAGAGACTAGATCTATGCTAACCAAAGATGAGGGATTTGGTAAAGATTGGTCAAAAAATTTAGAAGACCTAATTTGAGGCCACAATCACATGAGTTTGATACTAATTGACATAAGCACACAAGAATAAATCACACTTGAGAGAGGAAAAAGAAATACCAAATCTTCTTTATATCAAGGGTAAACCCACAAAAGTGGTTTACAATTCGAGTGAGGAAGGAAACATTGCAAAAATTGACCCCATGCAAAAAAAATTGGTTTTTGGGGGTTTGAACAAAATTTTGGTTCGAGCAAACCCATTAATTGTTGGGTCCCACATTTCTTGGTGAAATGAGCAAAAAAAATGGTTGTAGAAAGGGGGTTCGTTCGAACCCCCCTAGTTAGCTCGAACCCCCCTTTTCCCACCTTCTCACCCTTTGGCACCAAAAACTTCCAAAATGTTTCCCTTTGAAGCTTGGGTTGAGGATGAAAATGGAGGAGACTTCACAAACCCAACTAGATGATGGTATTCCTTAGATCGAGCTATCCAACGAAATTATTTTTAATATCTTTTGGTTTTATTATGTATTTGTTTTTTTAGTTTTATTAAACATAGGTTTTTCACCAAAAATCAAGCTCTTTGTTATGCACATGTGAAAAAATAGAAGATTATAAAAAAAATTTGAAAAATATGAGTGCTCCAGGTATTGAAGTCCTTGATCCAACCATTTTTTTTTGAATTTCGATACATACAAAAACAGTTGTGTTATACGGTTCACCTATGTTTGAATTGTAATTGGTTTGACTTCAAAACTTGATTAAGGAAAAAATATTCAATAAAACACTATGAAACCAATTGGAAGCACTAGATATTGTAGTTACAAATCTAAATTCGAAAAAGTTAGAATTTTATCCTTGATGGAAAAAAATTTGTGTTATACGGTGAGCATTACTCCTTAAAAATGGTGTTTACTAAAAAACACTAGTTTTCTAAGGGGATGGAAAAAAAAGTGCAATTTGATTTTAATTTTTTTGAAATAAATATAATTAGAATCTATAGAAAAAATGCCACAAATCAGTAGTTTGCATCATCTTCAAATTCCTCACGGTTTAGCCGCTATAGGTGTCCGAAAGTGAATATTTAGTTAGCAAAAATTAGTTCAGTGTCGAGTCTGGCAAAAAATTGTAAACCAGTTTTGTGGGATCACCCTCAAGATTTTTAAAGGAATATAAATATACTTATACAAAAGAAGATTCAAGAAAAAGGAATCCTCTAGAAGGAAAGCAATGTACCAAAGCTTATAAATTAAGAAAAATATAAAATAGCTTAACATTATAATTTAATATTCTACTATATTAACTAATCAAAAAATATTTATAATCTAGACACTAAGACTTATCATGCATATTGCATCATTGTAGGAAATATACACGATTGCAAGTATTGTCTTCAATCCTTAGCATGACTATACAGTCACTTTTTTCTAGGGATTGGCATGGGGAACATGTACCTAGTGATTTGAGATCCCTCTAAAGAAATTTTAAAATATTGATAGTGTGCAAAGTAGAACAAATAATAATGAGTTCAATGAACTAGAGATTCGAAACACTCAAATTGTAAGTTTGGTTTAGTGGCTCTTAGAGCAAATATGTGCCCATGGAATCATCCCAAATTCACAAGCTCAACCTAGACATAGACATATTCTATACAAAGTCTAAGGAAAAACACAAATACAAAGGATCAACTTCTAGTCTTAAGAATAAAAAATTCTAGGGTCACATTAATTTCACTTTTTTCACTAAGTCTAAAGCTAAATACACTTATTTATTACATTTAATTTTTTAACTTTAACATGAATTGTTCAATTACTACTCCCAAAACTCATATTAATCAATCTAGATTAATTTACACTTATATATAAATCTTATTAGAAAATTTAATTTCTTTTACATATATATAAAATAAAATACTCTTAATATACAACATTATTCATAAAAAATATCATAAAATAACTTTAAAACCAAAATCCTACAAAAATTGTATCTTAATAAATTTCAACTGTTACCTTAACAAAGTTGTCCTTGAAGATACAATTACCTCCTAAATGAAAGATCGAAAAAATAATCTTCATTAAACATATTTAACCTTGTAACCATACCAACAATAATAAATTGCTATCTCATTTTTCATTGAATATTTTTGACCACCTAACAACTAAACCAACAACAATACTTAAAAACAAAAAATTCATCAACAAGATCATAACTAAACCAACAACAAGACTTAAAAAAAAAAGAAAATTCATTAAAAAGCTCACAACCAAACTAAAAATATACTTGAAAACAAAAGATTCATTAACCTTAAAACCAAACCAACAATAGTAGTTTAAACACAATTTTACTATTTTTGTAGTTGGTTAAGATTGAGGTCATAAATAGATCCACATGCATTTACATAGAGATTTGAATACCTAATTTACTCCTCATTAGTAGTTCACTAGTAGCAAATATACCTACTAGTCCTCAAGCGTGTCATCAAATCAAAAGTGGGGGCATGTCGCCCCACATATACCGGTCGGTAGGCCTCAAGAACCGTCCCTTGGATGGACATGTCGAGGGCTATCTCTGAAACACACTGAGCCATCAGCCTAGTCCATCCTTGTGCATCCTTAGCAACCACAAATAAAGAAAGAGAAATCAACATCACATGACATGTATATATATATATATATCATAAACGAAACAAATCAAAAGCATGGAAACATAAATAATGTATTATGTATACCCGAATCCCCTGGATGCCATGTGGGATCAGGGTGAGGGTCGGTGTCGGGGCCTGCACTGCTTACATTGACAACCGACCTCGATGACGCTAAGGTCACTGCCACTGGAATGGTAGGAGTTGGTGGTGCTGAAGAGACAAGGGGTAGCCACAAGGGGATCTAATCTCCTTCGTTGCCTCAGTCTCACAGGTGTCGCCTCCTCCAACTATACCCTCTCCTCCTCCACGTCAGCCTATTAGCACCCTCTTCATCTATCCTACGATGACTAGGGAGGAAAATCATCATATGGACCAGGGTCCCCCCTCGGGGCACCCTCACAGAACATAAGAGCAAGACGGTGCCTCTCCCACCATTGTGAAAAATCGGCAGCTACCCTGACATTATTTGTCGCCACTATGGCCAATAGATCCTGGTTGGGATCATCATCATCTGAGGGGACAATATCAGTAATGGTAGGGTGAGGGCGATCCCCGACCCTCGCCACAAGTGGAATTTTCTGGGGATGGTCATGTTGTCGCATGAACCGACTCTAGTTGTATGGTACTATAATATAGTCATGGTGACCTATCAAAAAATGGTCCCACTGCAGGTTCCTCAGATACCTATTGTTGTCCACCCATCAAAAAATTGGTGGGGTCTCCATTGAACCTCATCTGCAACAATAGTGTCAAACTGTAGCCGCCAAAACTCTAGGTCGTCGAACCTCCACTGGCTTGTCATATCGTACCAGTGGGCCATGGGAATGTGATATGATTATCGTTGGGGAAAACCAATTGGACGGATGCACATGATGTGGGTGAAAGCCCACATCTACAACAGTGTGCACATAGTGAGGCTGCGACACTATTAGTGCACGTACTGCCCTAAATCCTAGTAGAGGTGCGTTAACATGTTGTGCCCCTAGGAAAAGATAGGGCTATGCTCAACCATCTCTTTGATGGTATGGACGAGGGTCCCATGCAAGTGTGAGCCTTGTTCAGCTATAGTAATCCAAAAATCCATAGTAACAACCATAACCTGACGTAGCAATGAAGTGATTGTCCTCGCTTGGTCATACCAATGCATGTATATAAGGCATGTGTCGTCACCGCCATATGTCCTACCTAAATAGTAGTGTTGGAAAGAGACACTGCAAATTTTTTCTAGTTTTGTCATTGATGGAAAAACTAGTCAGTGATTGCATCTGCATGTCATCATTTGATCATATCGACAGTCAAGGAAGAATAGAGCATTTGACAATTTTGTGCTCATCGATTCACATGGAGATTTTATGTTATTATTTTTTGCTGCATATCTCAAGAAATGTTGTTTGGTATATGATCTCTATTGCTATTAAATCTTAGTGGATCATATCGATCCTTGTGCGAGTTAGAAGATCCGGTTCATTAATTCTCTGATTATCAATACAAAATCCAACTTCATGAATATAATATGTTGTGGATACTTGAGAAGTAATTGTTTAGGAATTTCTGTGTTCATAAATGCTGATGTTGATCATTGCTATGCTATAGCCAACTTTGGTTGGTGCGCACTAAGGACTATCCATGGATTGAACCAATAGTTTGCAAATGTTTTCATATCTTCTTGAATCCCACATGTTGCGATTAAATTCTTAGTCGTGAATATATATAAGTGATCATTCATATCATTTTTGTATATGAATAAGGTGTGTCGATGCGAGTTGCGAATATCAGAAGTGCAAAAGAGTGATTATGCACAGTTTCACTTGTGCATTAAGGATTTTGTGATGCGAGTTTGAGCAGAGTAGAGTAGAAGTGCATAATCAGTCAGAAGGATAGAAGATCAATTGTTGACCCTAACTGGAACTGTAATCAGGCATATGTAGATGCTAATCTCTCAGTTCAATTTCTCAGATGGATTTAATTTGATTATCTTTGTAAGACAATGAGTCTTCTTTGAGCAGTGAGCTCTAGGAAATGTGCCTAAATGAAAGTGCATTCCCCATATTGTAAACTTCATTTTGAGTATACTCAGATCATATTGTGGATTGGCCATCCACCGTGGTTTTTCCCCTAACAAGGTTTCCACATAAAAATCCTTGTGTTATGGTGTTATGGTTGTTTGATTTATGTTCATGCATATTTATTTTGGCTTAATGTTATAAATGCTTGAAGGGTCAGATTAATAAAGTTAAAAATTGCAGAACACCGATTCACCCCCTCTTAGTGTTGCTTGTTTCCAAGAATCATATCTAGTTCCTCAGAAGAAGTCTAACAACTTGGGAAGATCTTGGAAAGTGTTTCAATATATTCAACCAATCTTCAACAACAACTTTTGGTGGCCCTAGATGATTTTGATCAGTCAAAATATGAAGTTCATAAATTGCAAGCAAACCTCATGGATGCTGAGAAATTCATTGAATCATTGAAAGATAAAATCAATAAGTCCAGGGAGAAAAGAAAGGAACTTTGTGATCAGATTAAGGAAAATGATAGTAAAAGCATTGAAGATGAGCAATTGAGTCAAGCCCTGAAGGAAAAGACAAAAGAATGTGAAAATCTTACCAAAGATAATATAGTCCTAAAGCATGAGATGGAATCTATCATGATGAGGATGACCAAGGAGATTGAAGACATAAAGAATAATGAAGAGAATCTTGCACAATCCTTGAAATAAAAATATAAAGAATACAATTGTTTGGACAATGAATTGGAACAATCTAAAAACAATGAGGAAAAGCTTGAAAAATAGATTGATGATCTTAGAGATGAACTTGCTATTGCAAATGAGTACAAAGAGAAGTTCAAAGTTATCTTAGCCAAGCTTGATGAACTGATCAAAATTCATATGAATAATGGTGACAAGTGAGGTCTTGGTTATGAAGAAGGAGAAAGTTCCAGATCTGGACAAAAGAGATTTAGGCAAGGAAATCAAATAGATAGAGCTGGAAGGAATCCAGTAAGACAAACTAATGATCCAAGATTCAATGGTTATTATTTTACTTGCAATAAGTTTGGTCATATGGCTTCTCAATGTAGAATAAGGATGAATCCAAGTGGTCCATAATTCTCAGGTCAGTGCTTTAATTGCAATAAGTTTGGTCATAAGTCAAACGAATGCAAAAATGTGATGAACAACTTTCATAGAGATGTCAGATGTTATAAACGTAATAGATTTGGCCATATTGCTAACCAGTGTAGATCAAGAGAAAATCAATGGAACAACTATTTTGGATAGAGAAATGTTGTGTGCTATAACTACAATAAATTTGATCACATTGCTAGATTCTGTTGGAACAAAAAAGGTCTGGTAAATCAAAACATGCAGAAGGATGTCAAGGGAAAAGGTAAAGTCACTACAGATGTGATCTGGAAGCAAATGCAGAAGAAATGGGTGAAGAAAAGTAACTATGTGGAAGGAGATGCACTAGCACCAGAACCTACTTTTGGTAATTCCTTTGGGAATTAGTTTTAGGCCTGTGGCCTAGGGGGAACTATCAATAAAATCTCTTAACACCCTGCCAGTAACTAACCTCGGGTTGTGGATAAGTACAATAAGTACACATATGATCTACATATTTTATTGAATCTATTGGAGAGAGTATTATGCATTATTAGAGGTCCGCATAAGAATTATCTTTCACAGTGCATGGAAACAGGGTAACCAAATGAGTTAGGGTAAAAATCATTTATTGCGAAAAAAGGGTTAAGTGTGCGAGTAATAAAAGGTCATTTTTATCTTTCATTTTCCACTTTGTATTTTGAAGAAAAGAAGTTTGGAGAGCTCTAAATTGAACTTTGGAAAATTGAGGGGATATTCAAGTGTGAAGGAGCTCAACAATCAAACTTCGATCTGACGAAAAGGTATTTATCGAAAAACCTGTGAATTTGTGAATTGGTGAAAATGGCTACTCCATTAGTAGTTGAAGTCAAGGATAGACCCCATCCCAAATTCAAGTTGCATCCTTTCAAATCTATCGAGACATACCCATTATGTACATTTTTGTCTATTTAGCACGACATCTTGCATACTAAAGATATTAGGGAATACATCCATGCAAACATTGAAGAGTTAGGAAGCTCACAACTACTGAATTTTTATAACAATCACATTATAGGAGAAGACTTATGTGGAAAGAGACACTGCAAATTTTTTCTGGTGTTGTCATTGATGGAAACCCTAGTCGGTGATTGTATCCACACGTCATCATTTGATCATACTGGCAATCAGATTGAAGACAGTCAAGGAAGAACAGAGCATCCGACAGTTTTGTGCTCATCGATTCACATGAAGATTTTCTATTATTATTTTGTGTTGTGTATCTCAGTAAATATTGTTTGGTATATGATATTTGTTTCTATTAAATCTTAGTGGCTTGTATCGATCCTTGTTCGAGTTAGAAGATCTGGTTGATTAATTCTCTTATTATCAGTACAATAACCGACTTGGTGAATGTAATATGTTGCAAATACTTGAGAAGTAATTGTTTAAGATTTTTTGTGATCGAACATGTTGATTTTGATCATTTCTATGATATAGCTGACTTTGGTTGGTGTGCATTAAGGATTATCCATGGATTGAGCCGACAATTTGCAGATGTTTCCATATCTTGTTGAAGCCGACATGTTGTGATTAAATTCTTAGTTGTGGATATATATAAGTGATCGTGCATATAGTTTTTGTATATGAACAAGGTGTGGCGATGCGAGTTGCAAATATTAGAAGTACAGAAGAGCGATTATGCATAGCTTCACTTGTGCATTAAGGATTTTATGATGCGAGTTTGAGCAAAGCAAAGTAGAAGTGCAGAATCAGTCAGAAGGACATAAAATCGATTGTTGAGCCTAATCGAAACTGTAATCAGGCATATGTAGATGATAATCTCTCATTTCAATTTCTCAGATGGATTTAATCTGATTATCTTTGTAAGACAGTGAGTTTTCTTTGAGCGATAAGCTCTAGGTAGTGTGCCTAAATGTAAGTGCATTCCCCATATTGTAAACTTCATTTTGAGTATACTCAGATCATATTGTGGATTGGCCATCCATTATGGTTTTTCCCCTAACAGGGTTTCCATGTAAAAATCCTTGTGTTATGGTGTTATGGTTGTTTTTTTTATGTTCATGCATATTTATTTTGGCTGAATGTTATAAATGCTTGAAGGGTCAGATTAATAAAGTTAAAAATTGTAGAGCACTTATCCACCCCCCCTCTCAGTGTTGCTTGTTTCTAAGATATCAGAGCTAGTTCCTCAGAAGAAGTCTAACAACTTGGGGAGATCTTGGAAAGTGTTTCAATGGATTCAAGTAGTCTTCAACAACAACTTTTGGTGGCCCTAGATGATCTTGATCAGTCAAAATCTGAAGTTCAGAAATTGCAAGAAAACCTCATGGATGCTGAGAAATTCATTGAATCATTGAAAGATAAAATCAATGTCCAAGGAGAAAAGAAAGGAAATTTGTGATCAGATTAAGCAAAATGACAGTACAAGCATTGCAGATGAGCAATTGAGTCAAGCCCTGAAGGAAAATATAGAAGAATGTGAAAAGCTTACCAAAGATGATACAGTCCTAAAGCATAAGATGGAATCTATCATGATGAGGATGACCAAGGAGATTGAAGACATAAAGAAGAATGAAGAGAAGCTTGCACAATCCTTGAAAGAAAAATATGAAGAATACAACCGTTTGGACAATGAATTGGAACAATCTAAAAACAATGAGGAAGTGCTTGAAAAATAGATTGATGATCTTAGAGATGAACTTGCTACTGCAAATGAGTACAAAGAGAAGTTCAAAGTTAGCTTAGCCAAGCTTAATGAACTAATCAAAAGTCATAGGACTAATGGTGACAAGCGAGGTCTTGGTTATGAAGAAGGAGAAAGTTCCAGATTTGGACAAAAGAGATTTAGGCAAGGAAATCAAATAAATAGAGTTGGAAGGAATCCGGTAAGACAACCTAATGATCCAAGATTCAATGGTTATTATTTTACTTGCAATAATTCTGGTCATATGGCTTCTCAATGTAGAATAAGGATCAATCCAAGTGGTCCATAATTCTTAGGTCAGTACTTTAATTGTAATAAGTTTGGTCATAAGTCAAATGAATGCAGAAATACGATGAAAAACTTTCATAGAGATGTTAGATGTTATACATTCAATAGATTTGGCCATATTTCTAACCAGTGCAGATCAAGAGAAAATCAATGGAACAACTATTTTGGACAAATAAATGTTGTGTGCTATAACTGCAATAAATTTGATCACATTGCTAGATTATGTTGGAATAGAAAAGGTCTAGTAAATCAAAACATTCAGAAGGATGTTAAGGGAAAAGGTAAAGTCACTACAGATGTGATCAGGAAGAAAATACAAAAGATATGGGTGAAGAAAAGTCGCTATGTGGAAGGAAATGCACTAGCACCAGAACCTACTTTTGGTAATTCCTTTCAGGAATTAGTTTTAGGCTTATGGCCTAGGGGGAGCTATCAATAAAATCTCTTAACCCCCTACCAGTAACTGACACCGGGATGTGGATAAGTACAGTAAGTGCATAGATGATCTACATATGTTATTGAATCTATTGGAGAGAGTATTATGTAGTATTGGAGGTCCGTAGAATAATTATCTTTCACAACGCATGGAAATAGGGTAACCAGATGAGTTAGGGTAAAAAACATTTATTGCAAAAAAAGGGTTAAGTCTGCGAGTAATAAAAGGTCATTTTTATTTTTCATTTACCACTTTGCATTTTGAAGAAAAGAAGTTTGGAGAGCTCTGAATTGAAATTTGGTGAATTGAGGCAAAATTCAAGTGTGAAGGAGATTTCAACAATCAAACTTCGATCCGATGAAAAGGTATTCATTGAAAAATCTGTGAATTTGTGAATTGGTGAAAATGGCTACTCCATTGGTAGTTGAAGTCAAGGATAGACCCTGTCCCAAATTCAAGTTGCATAATTTCAAATATGTCAAGACATACCTGTTAGGTGCATTTTCGTCCATTCAGTATGACATCTTGCATACTAAAGACATTAGGGAATACATCCATGCAAACATTGAAGAGTTAGGAAGCTCGCAACTATTGAATTTGTATAACAATCACATTATAGGAGAAGACTTATGTGTCAAACCAAAATTCAAAACCCTAGAAGAGAAGAAATTTACACAGATTGTTAAATTTCATGTGTTTGAAGAAAGTGAATGGGTCCGGTATATCTTGAGCCGAGTTCATGATGAATTTATGTGGTTGAATATATCCTTCAATATTACAAAAGAAGCTATAAGTGTTGTTACAAGTTTAAATTCCTTCGGTGGGTTACCAATTTTGATGTTCATAAAGAATCAAACAGTTACTAATGCAACAAGTTTAGAGTATGATAGAAGAGCCATGACAATCAAAGATATCATTGAAGTGGATGTGAAATTTACCTCGATGATCATTGGTTACAAGATTTATCACTCAATTCGAGATAATTCTGTATCTGGTACAAATATTTATGTATCTTACCAAATGGTGAAGGAGAATACAAATTATGACCTGTGTGAGCTACTTAGGAGTCAGCTAATGGAAAATATTAGAAAGATCAAGAAAGACAAGAAAAATTATTTAAGTATGGTAATTTGATGTTACATTTGTTCTTTTACTTCATGAATGAAGTTTCGGGTGTTGGGAACGTACATTGGCAAGGTGATCAACCTGTAGCTGTTCATATTAGAGAGATGTTGTATGGAATTGGAAATAGTCAAGCCAAAAAAACTCTAATTTGGGGATATTTCAAAAACTTTCAGAGTATGATGCATGCTAGAGAAATAATTCCTACTTTTATTATGGAGAAGTATAAGGACACAATTTGTTTTATGGTAGAAATTGATCAATGCATAATGGAAGCTATCGATTCTGGAACAATGTGGATAATTCCAATGGGTTGTGAAGTTGAAGAGAACATTCTAGAAATGTATGCACAACATTTACTAAATAAGCCTCTGGATCTGACAAAAGAGAAGTTTGATACTTATGCAAAAAAAGATATACAGGTGCACAATGAACTAAGAATACTTGTGATAGTTAGAAGAGTAAGAAAAGAAGTGGAAATCTTTGCAAAAACCATGGGTATATCTACATAAGAATTAAGAGAAGCAAGAAAAAGGAGAGAACAAGCTAAAGCAAAAAAAGAGCCAGGAAGAACTAAATCTTCTAGTGCGGCAACATCCTTTGCCCGAACTAGGTCAACAAGGAGCTTTGCATCCCTATCCACCCCTACATCGAAGCCAATTCTTGTGCAAACTCAAACCAAGGCATCCAGTAAGAGAAAGACGAATCAGAGCACAAGAGTTTATGAAGTTGTCTCAGAAGATGAAGAGAATCGATATGATGAAGATGTGAGAGAAATAAAGCATATGGGCACCTAGGAAACAAAGGTTACTAAAATCAAGCCCTCCAGTGAAGAAGACAAAGCAAAGAAGAATGTAAAAATCAACAAACCTGGTATGTCAGTAGAAGAGGTTGAGAAAGCTTTGTTCAAAGATGGAAATCTTAAGCCGCTTTGTAAATGATATGAAACCTTTGGTAAATCTAGCCAAAGAACTCTTGAGGAATCTACAATAAAGCATTTAAATATTTTCAATAAGGTTCTTATTGAAATAATGCATAATTTACCTAAAAGCCTGTATGAGATTTTGGAAATGAGAAGAGTAAATGCTAGATCAAAAGAAGAGAAAATGAGAGAGAGAATCCTTGCAAAGTTATGTCTAGTGATGTCTATGGAAGAAATGAAGGCAATCCTAAATAAAGCTAAAAAGGAATTCAAGAGCAAAAAAAGAGTGAATAAGCTCATGATTGGTCAGACTAAAGAAGTTGCAAGAGAAATTGAACAAATTTTGAGAAAAGTTTTGTTAAGTAACAAAATTAATGTTGTCTCTGAAGAAACACATGATAAAGAAGAAGAAAAATAAGATACAGTTGAAGATACTCAGATTCCTCTTGATGTGGATAATACAAAAATACCTATGGAGATTGAAGCTCCTGAAATTGTATCGGTTGAGAAAGTTGAGATTCCCAAAGATAAGCAAAAATATGCAGCTGAGGAAATAGTGATTGAAGAAAAGAAAGTTGATGTAAAGGAAGTTCCAATGGAAGCAAGAGACACTGTAGAGGCAGTGAAGAAATTTTTGGTAGAGCAATAGGAGGAATTTTACCCTAAATTGATTGAAGGTCCTATCGACCTATCCACTCTGTCCCCAATTCAGAAAATGAAGGTTGCATCATTTGCCTAAGCGAAGGCTAGAGAAGAATTGTTGAAGTCTCACATTGAGGATAGTGAATTCTTAAATCTTGCATCTGGAGTTTTGGAGAAAATAATGCCTACTCATGTCAAGGATTCATCTGGTTCCTCCTCCAGTGAACTGAAGAAGGTCATTAACTCTATAAGTACTCATTTCAAATCTCTTGAGAAGTCAGCCATGGTTAAAGTTTAGAAGGAGTTTGATGCAGAAAGGTTAAGTAGGTTGAAAGGAATGATAACTAATGATAAAACTCTATTAGCCACCTGTGTGAAGAATATTCAAAGTGCTCTATCTGAAGGTGGAAAGATCTATAAGTCATGTTTGTCTTTGTCAAAATTTACTGAGGCCAATGAGAAGAAGGTTAAGGATCTTGAAAAAGACTTAGCTGCTATTTCTAAAGCTTTTGATCCTTTAGCTGGTGGTGTTGGAAATCAAGAAAGTCAGGTGATATCTCTACTTGACAAGCTAAGGAGCTTGAAGCATGACAATGACAAAATTTTGGAAAGAGCATGTGAGCGTAGAGGCCTAATTGGTCGGAAGATAGAAATAATGTCGAGTGCATTAAAGTAAGCTGAAGATGCTAAGGCAGTTGGTGATCCAGTGAACCTTGAGTTTGTAGAGACACGATATTACTTATTTTTTGGTCACATATCAATTTTGGAGAGTCTCAAAAGGGTTTGGGACACAAATTTGATCCTATTGAAGAAATATTTTGCATATGTTTTCAAGTTTGTGTAAGTTGTAGAAGCATGCTTGTATAGTTTGAAGATTTTGTTTGATTTTTAGTATGTGGATTCCTGCCTTTGCCATTGATGTCAAAGGGGGAGAGTAGTAGAGTGAAAAATGCATAATCATCTCAAGGGGAGAGTTGTGTTTTTAAATTTTGAAGTTGGCAGTGTTATTCAAGTTGGTACTAATCCGACACTTAGTCATTTTTCACTAAGTGTTACCATCAATGCCAAAGGGGGAGATTGTTGGCAAGAGACACTACAAATGTTTTCTAGTGTTGTCATTGATGGCAACCCTAGTCGGTGATTGGATCCACACGTCATCATTTGATCATACCGGTAGTTAGATTGAAGACAGACAAGGAAGAACAGAGCATCCATCAGTTTTGTGCTCATCAATTCACATGAAGATTTTTTGTTATTATTTTGTGTTGTGTATCTTAGGAAATGTTTTTTGGTATATGATATTTGTTTCTATTAAAGCTTAGTGGCTCATATCGATCCTTGTGTGATTTAGAAGATCCAGTTGATTAATTCTCTAATTATCAGTACAAAATTTGACTTGGTGAATGTAACATGTTGCAGATACTTGAGAAGTAATTGTTTAATTTTTTTTGTGTTCGTACATCTTGATGTTGATCATTGCTATGCTATAGCTGACTTTGGTTGGTGCGCATTAAGGATTATCCATGGATTGAGCCGACAATTTACAAATGTTTTCATATCTTGTTGAAGCTGACATGTTGTGATTAAATTCTTAGTCGCGGATATATATAAGTGATCATTCATATCATTTTGTATATGAACAAGGTGTGTCAATGTGAGTTGCAAATATCAGAAGTGAAGAAGAGTGATTATGCACAGATTTACTTGTGCATTAAGGATTTTATGATGCAAGTTTGAGTAGAGTAGAGTAGAAGTGCAGAATCAGTCAGAAGGACATAAGATCGATTGTTGAGCCTAACCAACACTGTAATCAGGCATATGTAGATGCTAATCTCTCAGTTCAATTTCTCAGATGGATTTAATCTGATTATCTTTGTAAGACAGTGAGTCTTATTTGAGGAGTGAGTTCTAGTCAGTGTGCCTAAATGCAAGTGCATTCCCCATATTGTAAACTTCATTTTGAGTATACTTAGATCATATTATGGATTGGCCATTCACCGTGGTTTTTCCCCTAACAGGGTTTCCATGTAAAAATCCTTGTGTTATGGTGTTATGGTTGCTTGTTTTATGTTCATGCATATTTCTTTTGGCTGAATATTATAAATGCTTAAAGGGTCAGATTAATAAAGTCAAAAATTACAGAACACTGATTCACCCCCCTCTCAATGTTGCTTG
Organism: Sequoiadendron giganteum; assembly: GCA_007115665.2. Lineage (NCBI taxonomy): Eukaryota > Viridiplantae > Streptophyta > Pinopsida > Cupressales > Cupressaceae > Sequoiadendron > Sequoiadendron giganteum. The sequence continues at coordinate 714,623,525 of CM021102.1, forward strand.
TTTCCAACAAGTAGAGGATTCCCTCACTCCGCTCTCGCACCAATCGAGTGTCATCTAAGACCACCCACTATCCACGGATGGGTAGCCTCAGGATCCGATAAACATCCTCGAGCGTGATGGTCATCTCCCCGCAAGGTAGCTGGAAGGATGAAGTAGTGGTGTCCCATTGCTCCATCAGGGTTGTGAGCATTCTCTCATGATATCTCATCTCGGGCATGGTGAAGACATGCCAAAGATTGAACCGCTCCAAGTGCATGACCTTGTCCTTTTTTAGAAGGTCCCTTTTATCGCAAATGAGCTGGTATGCTCGCCCTCCCAGATGCTTCAAAATCTCCAGGTACTCCTACAAAAAGTGCAAAATTTTTAAGCCAGAACATAAAATTTTATTATAAAACAAGAAAAACATTACTTAAGACCTATGTGTTCCACGTATGCATTCCAGACCACCATAGCCATTCGAGGATGCCAATGCGTCCTCGAGACGACAACACAGATTCAGGACCTTGGCACAAACTATGGAGGACAACGCATTTTTTAGATGCGAGTGCAAAAAAAAGATGCTTGCGCACCTCGTTAACCAAAAAAATGCTTAAAATAAGCTAAATTGCACAACAAACAAGGCTTAGAGTCCTACCTATTCCACCTCATGGCCCTCAGTGATGTCCCCATGCAGCTTCTCCAACCTCAACGCCTTGTACTCCCTCCTACTAGGCATTTTGTTGACTCTTCTCTCACAAAAGTCAACAATTTATTCACAGTGAATAGTGACAATGACCCTTCCAGGGGCCCATCTAGGTATAATAGGCCCCCCGAGGCCTATTTTTCCTAGAATTTGTGGCTCCTCGGTTTCTCTTGATTTTACCCCATGATGTTGGGGGAAAACTCAGGAGGGGGCATATAGTGACCTCTTGATCATATTTTTTCTCCGAATCAACTACATTTTTCTTGATCATTCTTCTCTCCATAGTAGCTTCTTCTAATTTTTTGAAGCTGACCCAAAATTTAAGTTTTGTAGGTTAAAATTTTGATCAATCTTTCACAATCGTTTTATCATTGTTTGTTGAGCTTGGATGCTGGGGGAATCTTCGGTACTGATTATCTCGACCTTGGTGGCCTATGCAGTCCCTTTTTCTTGGCACATAATTTCGTAAAATTCAAAATTCGAGTGAAATTTTTCTTCTCTACTTTAATGAGGCCAATTTTTCCAAAATCTAGTGCACTAAAGTGGGGGAAAAATGTAATGTCGCAAAATTGCACCTAGGAGCATTTCCACATTTTTGTATCTTTTCCTAGCATTTATGACACCTTAAGCATTAAGGACAAAATCTCATGAGTCTGAATTTCACAATTCTAACTCCATGCAGACTTGTGGCAGAGTGACAGAAGCCTGACAACACATTTCTCGAACGTCTAAGCTTTGGACGCCTGCGCGGCACGCGGACATCCACACGACACCCTAGCATCTTGGTGGTTTTCTGAGTTTGAAACAAGGAATCTGGAATCCTGACTCTTTTGACACACATCCTAGTAGTTAGGTCTCAAATGCAACATCTCTTTGTCGCCCCTGCATGCAAGAAAAGTCCCTTTCTTCCTCTCATTTGGGGTTGGAAGTCATTCATTCAACCTCTCACTACTTGCTCCAATCTTGGGTTCTCTTCATCCTTGATAGCAACATTCTCACAGGCGAAGCCATGCCGGACTAAGGTTCCTCTAGCAACTACAACTCTTAAGAAAGCACTCAGTGGTGCATCTATGTGCTTTGGAGAGGGTCTCTGTCACTCTTTCCTATTTTTTCATCTGCTACTTCGTGGTGCAGGTTCTACTCCTGAGCGGGTTTTTCTTTCACCACACGCTTTGTTTACTTCATTTTCATTCCTTCCAAACTTAGTTGTCTGTGGAGGTGGGAACACCAAAGCGAGGGTCTGATTGAGATAGACCTCTGTACAACCCCAACCTTTTCCCCTTGATCTTCTATGTGTAGGTTTTGGAGTGGAGCTTGGAGCAAAGATCCGAACACCTGTAGAAGGTAAAATTTATCCAAGTCCCTTTGTGTTTATTCTAGAATCTAGCTTCTTATTTGCTTATTTGATCTAGTACACCTTTGACCCTAGTCTAGAGGAAAAAATTGATTCTGCCTGCTTGAGCTCCTAAGCTCTCTGCAGCTTAGGATGCTAGTGCATCTTTTAGATGACAGTGCATTTTATTGGTGTCTTGAAACCACGTTGATGTCCTTTGTTCAAGATATCCTTCATTAGAGGTAGAGATCTTGGAGTTTCACTCTCTCGGGGTCCAGAGTGATTTTGGTGTACTTCTTTACAATTTTATCAACTCGTTCAAGCTAAGGTGTATAAGAGCAGTTCGTTCCCTGGTGATCTCTTGAGAATAAAGAGACCCGTGTTCAATGAATCCCTCTTCTATCACATTCTCATTATCAAGTAATTCCCAACAAGGATATTATCATGTTTTAACTAAATATTTCCTTTTTATATATTTCCTACTAGCATATGAATAAACCTTAAGAAAATACTATTATTGATATTTACAATTTAATACAATTAAGCATTTTTATTCAAATTTAATTAACACATATTAAAAATCAATTTGGTTATGGCTTAAAGCTTAACCAATCTTTTAATTCATAATACATTTTTGAAATATCACCACATTAAAATGTGTAGGACCACTCCACAATTGCAATCTAATTAAATCAATTTCACATATACGCATAAAAATTATTGTTTAAATAATTCACAAGTAATGCAAAAACTAGTTAAAAATGTAAACATAAAATAAATGATAAAATAAACACATGAAATGGTAACACACACATTAAGTTAGTTTATTCATAAAATGTGGATCCAAAATTGATATTGAGTTACATCACAAGTTTAATAAACTTATCAATAAAACATATCTTGTAACTCAAATTGAATAAGGTGGTGAAGATATACACAAAATATTTGCCCAATCAAATAGGATGGATTAAGCAATCAACATACCACAATATTCATAAGATCACTAACTTCACCACAATGACTATACAAAGTGAGATAACCAAGTGAATCCATGTTCTCTCAAATTTTTAAACATCCATATATATCTTGCATACTCAAAACAAAATAAAATCCAAAATTGGAGATCATACTTGAAAAAACACATAATGATTAATGAGGATTTGTAATATAGCAAGGCACATATCCATCCTACAATTAATACAAGGTAAGAGTAAACACATGGGTGGGTATTGCAATTTTTTTCTTAGCTTGAAGCTTCTATTTGTATAGGAGATATAAGGTAGTGTGAACATGTGCTAAATATGATCCTTCAAACTTTATTAAACACAAGAATGTCATCCAAGCACATAAATATGAGTTGTCTAGGTGAGGTTAGAATATAGACCATTAATGAGCCATATAAATGTTGTAGGAGCATTATTGATCCCAAAGGGCATCACCAACCATTCATAAAGCCTATATTTAGTTTTGAAAATAGCTTTCTAGTAATCAATAAGATATATTCATACCTGGTAATTGCTTGAATTTAGATCCATCTTAGTGTAATACTAGGCACCTTTGAGATGATCAAGAAGGTCATTGATCCCGAATAAGAGGTTTCTATTCTTTATAATAATTTTATTTAAACCTTTATAGTTAGTGACAATTCTCTATTTATCCATCTCCTTCTTAGTGATAATAAAAATAGAGATCCACAAGAAGAGATATTGGGTTATATCTTCTTTTTCATAATATTTTAGTTTTTCTTCTCTATTTCTATACATTTGATTTGTGAGTGATATTTTTTTAGAAAATCTGGTAAGGAAGATACCCTCAAACCAAATATATAAAATACTTATATCTCTTGAGGGTGGAAACCCTTTTGGCTCTTCAAAAATATATAAGTAACTCTCATCCATATTTTCCATAGTATGGGATAGTAACTTACCTTGACTATTCTTGTTATCTTTGTGAATGATATAAAGTGCCAAGTATTTTGATAATTTTACTTCCTTTATAGTATGCTTACTTGAAATGAAATGTGATTTATCACTTGAAGAAAAATTAAGCTTATACACCTTACCATATTTTTGGACCTTAGTAGGTTTTTAGTCATCCATCATAAATTATATCACGATCAAACTAGAATGGACATCCAAGGAGATTTGAGCAATCCAATGGTGTTGCATCACATTCAACTATATGTTGAAAAGGATGAGAAACTAATGTGACTACATAAACCTTTATAATCATTTTGTAAGGTTAATGTTCTTGTACCCAACCTAGATGGTATGACTAAGCATGATCATATGTTGAAATTTGGAGAGTGGTGACCAATCTTTCACTAACTAGATTTATTTTGGTTAAAAGTACAAAATTGTGTGACACTTTTATAAAGGAAATGGCCAACACAAATACACATTTTTAACCTCAACTACATAAAAGTGATTTGTGTTTTGAACTTTAAAATGATGTAAACTAATGAAATGCAAAACTCTTGATATAGTTTTTGATTCATGATAAATAGGTTTTGAAGGGCCTTGAAACCTTGTACAAAAAAGAGCAAGGGAAGCAAAGATAAAGCAATGGGCTGCCCACCCAAACACCAAAAAACAAGCTAATTACAGAACCATCAACAACCCATCAACTTAATTTAACGAAAAGCCACAACAACAAAACCAAACAAAAAAGAACAGAACAAGCAGCCATTAGACAAGTTCCTCAAGAATTCTTGTCACTTATAGGTCCTTAGAAATTACCCTATCATGTATTTCCATGACCTCCTCCACGTTCTGCCTTGGCACCGTTTTTCACTTGGTTTTTCTTCGAGTGCGTACACTCGGCCCCGTGCTCAAGTTCGCAGTCTACAACTCCTTATTAGCAATTTGCCCCGTCTTCTTGTTCGTCGATTCATTGAACAGAGATCTACCAGTCCATTCCTTTGCCTTCTCATTTAGAAACACAAGCCATTCAACCAAAGATTTCAATTTCTCCTTGCTGAGATTGATGATCATGTCAAGGTCTTTACGCATCATCTGATAGTTGCTTTCTAACATAGACAACCTCGGGCCATAATACCTCTTCAAATTGTCCATGTCTTCCACCATAAGGCCCACACTGGAATTCAAAGATTTAGCAAGTCCGAAAAGGAATCCTTCTCCTTAAGACTTCTAAGAGTAGATATATTGCAATGGGCAATTGTGTCATGTTTGTTATGGAGGTGTTGGACCTCTTGCACTAGCCACATAAGCAGATTAAAAGAAATATTAGCCCCTTCCTTAACTAGACCCGAGGCTTGCGAATAGTCCATGGCACCCTATAATAATCCTCTCCCTTGGTGGGAGCTCACGGGAGGATCATCATCTTGAAAATCGTTAGGAATTTTGGACTTACCCTTGTCTTTAGAAGCCGAAGCATGGATAGACTCATCCACGTCCACCACACTATTCACCTTTCCAGTAGCAGGGGTCTCTCCACCAACACCATAACCCAAGTCCACATTCCCAAAATTTTCCACCAATCCTTAAAACCTCTAAAAGCTTTTCTGCATCATCCTTAGAGCACACTGGCCCCTATATCTTAGCCTTCCTCCCACTGCTATTTCCCTCTCAGCTTCTTCACCACAGGCCTCCTAAATTTTGCGCTTAATACATGGGTTGGAGGGTTTACCTTTTTTGCAGATGGTTTCTTCCCACTAGAAGGAGTGTGGTCCAGGTCAATGTGGTACCCATTCGACCACACCTCAGACTCCTCAATTTTTTTCCCCTCACTCTCAACCACCTCCTCAATCTGGCATTTCCCACTCCCCTTCTTCTTCTTCTTCGACTTGACAGAATCAACAGGATGAGGGGATTCAATAACACAGTTATCCTTAATGTGGTCCATGATAAGTAACATTAAACCGTCATGTAAGAAAGGGTTTCTCAAGTTCTTTATGAAATTTGCAATCCCCTCTTCCAATGAAAGCAATAGATAGAATGGGAAAGAAATGAGCTTACCGTGACAAAAATGATTAAGGATCACAAAATGATGACCATACAAGGCCGAATACCTGCCATCCAAGGTGAAGTAACGCATAAGCGCCATGGAAACCTCCTGCTAGATATGTTTAATCTTGGACCTATCATATCCCCCACAGTCAAGCCTCACCATTTTGGCCCTCTCTCTGTCCCAGAGAAAATTCAATCTAGCTGCCCCAACAATTTTTTGTCCTTGTAAAACTTTGTACCTTCAGTCAACATCCTAGCTACCTCCATGATGAATTCCTCACTAATAGTGGTGTGCCTGTTGAACATGCTTAGAACCTGGCCATGCCAGGCATTGACAAACTCTTTGGAAACACTTGTTTTAAAGCCATGCAGTCTCTCCATGAAAGGGGTAACCCCTACCTTCTGTAATATTTCCCACACATCAACATTAGCCTTGAATTCCTCAAAATAAATTGGCTCCATTCTACACCTCTCCCCATCCATCATCGAATGCAAACACTTCACAGATGTAGAGAGATACAACAAACAATTACAAGTAAACACCAAGGCGGGAGGAAGAAAAGCACCCAGAAAGCGTGTGTTCCTACCAAGTGTATTATTGATGACAATAATGGTAAGGAGCCTCCTGCATTTATGATTCAAATGCCCACAGATTCCAAAGATCTTCACAAGTATGAGGTGTCTAATCAACCAGAGATGGACATGATTACCATGCAAGCCTTTAGACGAGGAGACGACTTCCTCCAACAAGCTAGGATTTGTCATTATTAAGCAAATTAATTAAATCGATGGGCAGGTCATTAGCCTCCCAGTATTTAGCTGACGTCATCCCATGATTCACCATCCAGTCAACCACCCCATTCACCTCACAAAAGGTGTGGGAGATATACACCTCATTAAAATCAAGCAACATAGCTTGGGCGTCCAAAATAAAAGTTTCAATAGTCCATGAAGGAGGAGAACAATTCCTAAGGCAGTTAATTATATTTAAAGAGTCCCCTTCGACACATAACTTAGAGATCCCCTTCTCCCTAGCTAGCTTGATGCCATGATAGGTTGCTACAAAACTCCTGATATAGTTTGTGTTTACAATTTTTTAAATATTTTAAAAATTAGGTGGATATAATTTTATAAATTTAAGACAAGAATTTTAATTTTTGAACTCAATGGGACATCACAAAAAAAAAAAAAAAGATTCTCCAATATTTTTCTCCACACAAATTACTTGAAAATCTAGTGTATGGATTTTTTTAGATTTTGATAAATATTTATTTTTTAATATTTTTTAAAGTCAAACTTAATCAAAACATCAAGTTTTCATCGAATGTCAACTTTTGTTTGAATTTTGTATGATTTAATAAATTATACCCTCTTGGACAAGATTCTCCTCTAGAGCATCATATATTTTTTAAAAATATATATATATATATTTAATATTTTTTTAAAATATATATATATTTAATATTTTTTTATTTATTTCTACGCAACCTCATGTTTGACTATAAAAATCTACTTACAATATTTTTTCTTAAAATCATAATAAAATTAATCAAAATATCATTTTTTTTTGGATTCTATACTTTGAGCTCAACAAAATAGTATTCTTAAATTTTCATAATAGCACACCTAATTGGAGAAATCTAGAGTTAAAGATTTAAAAAAAAATTACCCGCAAAAAGGAGGTTAAGCTACCACATGGGTAGTCACATAGATAGTTTCGAGTGAAAGGGTTTCAACTGAAACCCTCTCAACCAACAACGTTTCAATTGAAAAGTTACATATAAATCAAACCTTATTTTAGTGTTTTAATGAAAAATCTATTTGATGGTTTTGGGTGAAAGGGTTTCATGTGAAACTATATGTGCCACATGGGTTTAGGTAAAACTATTTCACCTAAAATTGTTTAGGGTAAAACTACTTCTCTAGACACTATTTTTTGGCCCAAAGTGTGACACAACTTTTTGCTTTTCCCCTTTTGCTTCCACTATCAATGATCAAGAGAGCTATTTTGTTCTTTATTTGGTATTTTTGAGAAAGGATAGACTCTCAAGAGGCTTTAATGTATTTCTTCATCATGAGAAAAAAGGTATGGTTAGACTCTCTAAGATTGTCAAGCTCTACTATGAGCATATTCTCCACATCTTCTAATTTCTCTTGTTGCTCTTCTACAAGTAGACTTTTCCCCTCTTATTTTGGAGTACCCTACACTCCCTAGTTGAATGAACTCATCACTTATGATAGCTACAAAATTATTTGTTGCCACTACAAGAAAGAGAGGATTGATTTTAAAAAATTGACTATCCACTAGGGCTTATACTTAAAGGTGCCTTGTTGACTCCACTTTGAGGCCTAAGTTATTTTATGTAGCCATTGTAAGCTTTAAATCCCTATCTAAAGATTTAACTTCAAACATAGTCAACTCTACAAAAGACAAGGGAAATACCCAAAATAAATTTAATAATTACAAGTCTTTTGCATCTAAAACATTGAGCTTCACTTAAAGCTTGCTAAATGTATCAATATATTTACGAACTAGTTGACCTTGAGCTTTCTTAGTTGCAACCATCAAGTTAAAATGTTCTATAGGTAGTTAGAGGTAAAACATTTTCTTAAGCATTGCTTGGAATTCTACCCATCAATCAAACTTTTCTCTTGCTATAAGCATAATTATCTAGTGATTTTTCTACCAATCTAGGACTAACTCTAGCATATGGACCTCAACCATTTGGATCTTATGATAATTGGTCAAACTAGGTAATTTTAGAATATGCCTCAAGGTTGTGCAACCACGATTCTAACTTCTCATCATTGAATCTTCCATAAAATTTTAGAATGGAAATCTTTGCTTTGAGTTGGAAACCATGGGTTTGAGAAACATGCATATTGGTTGGAGTGTGCACTAGAGCATTGTTTGAAATATTGTAATCAAATCTTGCATGCCATGATTCTAGTTTTACTTAACATAATTTTTTTTGGAGAGTACTTGAATGCTCATTGACTTTTCAAAGTATCTTTTCATCATGTATCCCACTTAGGAGCCACTACAAAAAGACAAGCAAAGAAAGAATTCCTTAGAGGATTTAAAAGTAGATTATTTTTTAAAGGACATAAATAATGATTGAAAGCTCTAGCTTTATTTTTTATATATTATAGATCTCTAGGAGTTGGATGTGTGAAAATTAAAGATTGACGTAAAGATTATTAGAACCTTAAAAAAAAAGCCAAATTCCTTAAAAATGAGCTCAAACGATTTGCAATAGTGTAATTGAGAAAAAAGAGAAAAGAGATCTAGCAAGGGTTGTAATGGGTGGAAACCCTTAAAGAGTCTAAATCTTTAAGCCAAAAATAAGCCTAGAGGGGACAACGAAAGAAAATTCTCAAAGAGACTAGATTTATGGTAACAAAAGATGAGGGATTTGGTAAAGATTGGTCAAAACTTTTAGAAGACCTAATCCAAGGCCATAATCACATGAATTTGATACCAATTGATACAAGCATGCAAGAATAAATCATACTTGAGAGAGATTTTCTCAACAAAGCAATACCAAATCTTCTTTATATCAAAATCAATGTATTGAAGCTTATAAAATAAGATAAATATAAAATAACTTAACATTATAATTTAATATTCTACTATATTAACTAATCAAAAAATATTTATAATCTAGAGACTAAGTCTTATCATACATATTGCATCATTATAGGAAATATACACGATTGCAAGTATTGTCTTTAATCCTTAACATGACTATACAATCAGTTTTTCTAGGGATTGGCATGGGGAACATGTACCTAGTGATTTGAGATCCTTCTAAAAGAATTTTAATATATTGATAGTGTGCAAAGTAGAACAAATAATAATGAATTCAATGAACTAGAGCTTAGAAACACACAAATTGTAAGTTTGGTTTAGTGGCTTTGAGAACAAATATGTGCCCATGGAATCATCCCAAATTCACAAATTCAACCTAGACATAAACATATTTTATACAAAGTCTAAGGCAAAACACAAATACAAAGGATCAACTTCTAGCCTTAAGAATAACAAATTCTAGGGTCACATCAATTTCACTTTTCTTCATTAAATCTAAAACTAAATACACTTATTTATTGCATATATATATATATATATATATATATACATATATATAGTTTAATTTCGCTTACATATATATAAAATAAAATACTCTTAATATACAACATTATCCATAAAAAATATATCATAAAATAACTTTAAAACCAAAATCCTACAAAAACTATATCCTAATAACTTTCAACTTGAGTTACCTTAACAAAGTTGTCCTTGAAGATACAATTACCTCCTAAATGAAATATCGAAAAAAGCAATCTTCATTAAACATATTTAACCTTGTAACCATACCAACAACAATAAATTGCTATCTCATTTTTCATTGAATATTTCTAACAACCTTACAACTAAACCAACAACAATACTTAAAAACAGAAAATTCATCAACAAGATCATAACTAAACCAACAACAAGACTTAAAAACAGAAAATTCATTAAAAAGCTCTCAACCAAACCAAAATAATACTTGAAAACAGAAAATCCATTAACCTTATTACAACCAAACCAACAATAATAGTTTAAAAACAGTTTTCTTATTTTTGTAGTTGGTTTAGATTGAGGTCATAAATAGATCCACATGCATTTACACAGAGATTTGAATACCTAATTTACTCCTCATTGGTAGTTCACCAGTAGCAAAGATGGCTTTGCCAGCATGTTACTGCCACCCCATCACACAGCATGCCATTCAAAATTCTACAACAACCAACTCATCATTGACTTAATCTCTTTATCTCTGCATGCATGCAAGAGTTAAAGTGGGTAAACCAGATCTGTTCAATATTTAATTTATTACTAAAATCTATCAACAACACCCTCTCTGTAGTTGTAGTTTTTAAAGATCGTGCATTTGCCGTAACAATCCAGCGGACCCAATCTTTATTAATTAATGTCCAGTGCAGGCCATTCAATGCTAGACTTTATGTACTACTGCGGTTATTTGTGATTGTAAGGAGTGTTCAAAAAAAACTTCGGAGTTTTGGGTTGTTACAGTTGGAATTTGTAACATAAGTGATGCATTTATGATGGTGAACAAGATGTGCATTTAAGTGTAACGCAGATATTTGGTTTAGAAGTCTGGATTTTTAACGGTCTTTTGTTTTGTAACACAATTCATGTGATAAAAAGAGATGGGCATTAGAGAATATTGAAGTGATTTGTTGAAGTTCGGGTCATAACAGCCAGTGGCTTCTAGCAAGAGTCATAAATTTATGGTGCAACGAAGAAATGGGTATTCAAGAAGAGTCCGAATATTTGGTTTTGAAGTTCGAGTTTTAACAGTCAAATAGAGTGACAATGATGTCATCCACATAAAGTCACAGATAGTTCTTGAGAAAATCCATGCATTTATACTGAGATCTACATGTAAAGATACTGGGGATGTGTGTTAAAAGTGGTTCATATCAACTGGCAAATGCTGTTTAGAAAAATTCGTGCACATGTAATGAGAAATGAGATGCACACTTGCAAAGATTGCAGAGATTTGCTGAATTCAGGATCCTAAAAGTCATTGTTTTGAATAAGACATAGTAAAAAATCAATATGTTCGTGCAAAAATGCCACGCCCATTGAGGATTACTGCATAGATATTGTTTTAGAAGAGTGAGCTTCAGCACCTATCAAGTTCATCCTCATTGGTTTGAACTTTGACTCACAGCCGTCAGTGTTTCATTAAACAAAACGCACATAATGAGGTCTCCATTGAAGAAAATTAGATAGATTTAGTTTACTAGAATGAACTTCAGCACCCAAATGCAGCTGTATCTGATGCAGTAGAATTAGAGAAGCAATCCTGGAATGTTCTAGAGAGACTAAATTGGTTAAAGAATACTGCAAGTTCGTGGAGTCCTTTTTTATGCTTCCTTGAAGTGTATGCAAGAGTAAACTTCAAATTTTGTTGAAGAATACTGCAAGTTCATGGAATCCTTGTTTTATGCTCGCCTGAATAATTTTTTGTTGAAGAATACTGCAAGCTCTTGGAGTCCATGTTTTGGGCTTGCTTGAAGGACTCCGAGTAAATTGTGGAGATCCAAGTTGTTTTGCTGGTTTTTTAGTTGTAGAAATGGTTCCAGGTGAGAGAAGAAGGTGGAAGGAACTTCATGGGAATACTTCTGAGATTGGACTAGCGGATACAATTTATGAAGGTTATGAGGGGGATAATGGCATGATGTTCAAGTCGACACCGTTAAGTGAAGTGGATGGGAACGTGGTTATGGTTATGAATACGGCTTATAAGGGAGAAGAGAACATTCAGAAGAAGAGCAGTGGCCATATTGGATCCTCCAGTTCATCTCCTGGGTCTGCACTTCAACAAAATATCCGGGCATGGTAAGCAAGCTTTTGAGCTTGGAAATATAACGGAAATAATGTCTCACTTTTCTGCTGTCACGGATCTGGCTTTGTTTGAATTTTTAGCCAGTAAGATATCTTTTGGATGAAAGACATCATTTTATTTTTTCTAGTTTTTGTCGGAAATGTTGTATTTATCATTAGATAACTGGAGCACACTATAGGTTTTCTTCAACCATTAGATCTTGAATTCTAGTTATTAACCCATAAAAGATGTCTGTAGCTGTAAGCTTAGATTTCCTGGCATCAAAAACAAACTCTTGGCAAGATGCTAGAATTCATAAAGCAACGCATAATTTTGGGTTCAAGATTTTCTGGGCCGTGAACTTTTTTTCTTTTTCTTTCTAAATTCTATTTTGAGCTCATAAGGTTTAGGAGGCTCAGGGTTCAAATGCTTATTAGGGTACCCATGTTCAAAGTTCAGCTGTAGAATTTTTTTCCGGTAGTTGGTATGCAGTAGTCTTCTTGATGCTCAAACTTCGGAAGCCCTGCGTTTCTTCTCCTTGGATTGCAATGGCCCGTTCTACAGGTCTCCACAGTAACTCGTGAGACTGAAACTCTTCCGATCTACTGTGAACAACATGGAAGCCAGCTCTTGATTTATACCTGATGGTCTTGGTGGGGCCTTTACCAGAATAATCTAATTCTCCAGCACAAGATATAGAACGGTTTCTGATATCAGCACATCTTGGTGGCCCTGTGATTAAATCTAATCACAGGGGGAATGGTTGCCGCAGCATCACAAAAAAGAAATCCCAATAGTTTTATTTCTAGATATCCAGCAACAGAGTCTTCCCTATCCAAATCCTTTTTAACTATCTAACGAGCCATTTTCCTCCTCAAGATGCTAGGTCACTTACCTGGCTCCCCAGTACATGCGATATCTTGCCTATGGGGTTTAAATAGCTGTCTGTATCCAACATGATGCAGGCGAAAATGGGCTTTTAAAGGTACAGAGAATGCATGTAACCCTCAAAACAAAACAAAAAAAATAGGTTTCAACCACGCTGACCTGTTTTGTAGGTGTGCTTTTGTGTATCTGGAAATGTTGATGAGATTGGCACAACGAATGTCTACATAAAGTTAAGTGTAAATGAGAATTGGGTTCTTTGAACTGCTACAAGTCATGGTGTTGCTGGAGAAAGAAAAAGAGAAATTCATATCCAAATTTTATATTCTGTTCTTTAGTGCAGCATGTCCAAAATAATGCTTATATTTCACATCCGAGGGTGAACATAAGATAGGTAGAATATATGCTGGAAACAATTTAGAGTAGTCTCTAGGTCTCTTAGCGATTGTGCATCAGAGGATTGCCTCTATTTTACCCTGAAATACTACAATCCTCCTACAATAAATGTTACAAAAATGAGATATTCAATATAGCAAACAGTTTTCTGGATAATTTAATTTTGTTAATCAGGGAATGTTGAGGATTTATTGTGGATCCATTGTGACAATATATCGCAGTTGTCAAAATGAATCGATGAATACTTAATATGGCAAATTTTATATCATATGTTAAACAAGTGCATCAAGTGTTTTCTGCATATATTCTAACCCTTGAAAACATATCCTATTTCAGATTAAACACATCTGTTATAATCATTTTCATATGAAATATGTTGGTTGAAACCCATTTCTTGTCAAAGATTTAATCTCAGTGACAACTTAACACAGGTAACTAGAGTACTCGGTATTTAAAAAACTGGTACCTTTTTGTAACAGAAGGCATTTCTTCTGAAATGATTTTGACTAATTTTCTCTATTTCTTGAAACTGGTTATCTGTTGATCTTTTTATCCAGATGGAGTAGCCAGTGTACTTGGCATCTTATGTTCAAGTTCTGTTTTTATAATGAAACCATATGAAAGTTGAAACAATTCCTATTCTCTTCTTCATTTGGTAAAATCTGTGGTTGAGCTGAATTTTTCTGTAAGATTTGAGATCTTGATGGTGTGGTGCAACTCCTTCAAAACATTTGTTTGATTCGTCATATTTCTGTAAAACATTATGGAATAACAACTTCTTTGCTTTCCTATTATGCAAGCCAGCTTGATTTTACTAAACAAAAAATCTTCAGCAGTTGTACTGCAATTTAAGAAGTAACCATTTTTTCATATTGTTTAATGCAGGAGCGAATCAACAGGTCTGCCTACCAGTGTCATTTTTCACGTAGAGGATTGCAGCTTCAAGCTCCATAAGGTGGAGAACTTATTATTCATCCTTGAATATGATCATAATCTCTGGTATAATTAATTGATCTCAGATTTCTGATGTTGAACTCCGATTCAACAAATTTTCAAATTTTTTTTCAGCATAATTATGGTCTTTGTCTTTCTCTGCAGTATCCTCTTGTTTCAAAAAGTGGATATTTGAAACGAAATCTATCCAATGCATCAGAGATCACTCTGAAAATACAACCTGAAATATTTGAGCTTGTTGCAAACTTCTGTTACGGGTCAACGATACTTATGGACCCCTTCAATGTTGCTGGCTTGAGATGTGCAGCAGAGATTTTAGAAATGACTGAAGAGTATGGCAGAGGAAACCTCTGTGAGAGAAGTGATATGTATCTTACTCAGGTTGTTCTTCAAAGTTGGGAAGATACCTTGCTTGTTCTCAAGAGATGTGAAGATTTGCTTCCATTAGCTGAGGAAGTTCATATTGTGAGTAGATGCATAGACTCTTTAGCCTACATCGCCTGCATCGAAGTTCTTGATCCTCAACAGAGAAATGTAAAATCAGCACAAGGCCAGTTTTTGAGCAATGTCAGTGAAAGTTCAAGACACATGACAAATAATGAGTGGTGGGTAAAGGATCTTCTAACCATGTCAATGGAACTATTTGAGAGGATCATTGTTTCAATGCAGGAGCAGGGAATGGAAGAGATGATAATCAGTCGAGTGATTGTTCAATATGGTACCAAATGGATACTTGGGGAGAAAAGACATCAGGTTTCATCTGGTATAGCTGAAAAACAAAAGAGAAATGGCAACTTGAATGGCTTATTAGATTGTGTGACCAGACTGCTTCCTATTGAAGGGCATTCTGTACCTCTTGATTTCCTGTTTTCTTTGCTTCGTATATGTTTAAGCTGCAATCTTAACATTGAATATAAAGATCATTTGGAAGCTAGAATTGCTTCTCAATTGGAATATGCAACAGTTGATATGTTTTTCTTGCCAACAAACTCGGTCACTGGTATTGGTTTTGACAAAGAGTTAGAAAGTATGAAGCAAATAGTCTCCATTTTCATGTATCAGCAATCCATTACAATGGACCATTCACGAATACAGAGGACTAATAGCAGTTTATCCAGCTTTGAGACAGTTGCTACTGTTGCAAGTCTCTGGGATGAATATCTTGCGCAGATTGCTTATGATAAAAATTTGAATCCAAATAAATTCTCTGAACTTGTTGGGGTTTTGCCTCCTTCTGCACGGTCTAGTCATGATTTACTATACAAAGCAATCCACACATACCTTACGGTAAGATTTACAATCCATCTTGTAGTCTCTTGAAGCATAAATACTCCTAAAATAGTGATCTTTTTGAAAAGTTTGCAATATTTTGCTCAGTTTGGCTTTTGATTCCATAAACTTTCTCAAATAACAAAATATTTTTTTGATAAGTCTCCATATAGATTTCAGTTTAGAATTGCTCGAGGCTTAATTGTTTTACTGCATTATCTGTTTAGCCTCTAATAACAAAAATATCATGGGAAATTTTGGATCTGCTATAATTAGAATCTGAACATAAATGCTAATTAATATTTTCCAACATGCAGGCACATTCTCAAATCTCACATGAAGAACGCCTTTCTGTCTGCAAATATCTCAAGGTTCAAAAATTGTCCCAAGACGCATGTATTCATGCTGTTCAGAATGAGTTAATGCCTTTGCGACTGATAGTCCAAGCCATGTTCCTGCAGCAAGTGCAAACACGCAGCATTTGGCCCAATTCTGACAATGTGCAACTTGACAGGAATGATAACATTGACTCATTCTCCTTTCTTCAGAGAACTTCAATTCCTTCAGGGAATTTTCTCTCAGATGCTATTAGATCTAGAACTGGTGAGGAGGAAGGATTGCCATTAGGAGTTTGTCTGAAAAGAGATTCAGCTTTTCGCCAAGCTGCAAATCTGAAGTCAGACTATGAAGCTACAAGCCTCAGATTGAGGAATTTGGAGGAAGAGCTCGGTACAATGAAGAAAAATCTTGAGGAAAACAAAAAGGAACCGGAGAAAACCAGAAACATTCTAACCAGTAGAAAGTCAGAGAGCTTTAGAGTGGTTAGCATGAGCAAACCAGTTGATACTGGATGCAATGCATTCACTGCCAGAAGTAAACCAAACTGGCTTCCTCAGAAGAAACCCAATGCAAAATTTGTCCAGAAGATATGGAAAAGTCTCAGGAAGTTCAGTTTTCGGAAGGCCAAGCTTGATCAGAATATAGAAATACAAGAAACAGATTCAGATTCACCAGCTGAAGAAAGAGAAGCTAAAGATACAGTTGCAGAGGTCAATAAAAACAAAGGAAACCCTCAAGACAAAGCAGTCCTTCAACTCAATCATTTACATCGTCGGAATTTCTCATTTTCTTAAAACACATTTGAAATCAATCAAGCTGGGTTGATGTCTGACTATGCTAACAAGATCTTTACAAAGGAAAAAGCAAGTTTGTAACTTGTCCAGTGCAAGGAATGAAAAGATTCAAAATATGGCATTGTTTTTGTTTCTTGAGAGCAGTAAATCTACTCGGTTTTAATATAGTGACAGTCCAAAATCTAAATGTTATCAGAGTCGAACCAGAACAGCAAACATTGGAGATCTATGTCAGTGAATTGTTGTCTTCTGGTAATGATTTGTTAAGAAATTTATAATGCAACATTCAATTGGTCTCAACAAAATCATATTTTTTTCGGGATCTTTTGTAAGATGGTCAAATTGACGATTGATGTTGTGGCAAAGATCTTATGGATTTCTTGATTGGTGATGTATTTTGCAGAGATGTGTATATAATAGCACCAGAAAAAAGGTTTTTATTGAAGTAAAAGTTGACATTAATAAAAAAAAACTGGTTATCTGAATAATGCGTTTGCTTTTCTTAAAATTGTTTAGAAAAATCTATTTTTTGGTAATCAATAATGCGCTTGCTTTCCTTACAATTAGTTAGAAAAGTGGCTGAACAACATCTTTTTATATATTTGAATTTATTGGGACTGCAAAGTTGGTGATTATTGAATTAATATTAAGGATAACGATTGAGTTGTATAGTTTTTGAATAATTTTTTTGATTGATGGTTTATAAGAAGTAATCTTTAATAAGTATGAATAGTCTAT
This sequence comes from Sequoiadendron giganteum, assembly GCA_007115665.2. Lineage (NCBI taxonomy): Eukaryota > Viridiplantae > Streptophyta > Pinopsida > Cupressales > Cupressaceae > Sequoiadendron > Sequoiadendron giganteum. Next base: position 714,641,287 of record CM021102.1, read on the forward strand.
TTAATATTTTGTGTTTCTAGGCAATGTTCATATAAATGACATATCCAATTTTTTTAGGAGTTATACATCCCATTTAATTATAATAGGTTTGGTATTGAAGGAAATTTAATGGTTAAGCATGTTTGAGTTCGAGCACTATTGGGCTTGATCTTGGGGAAACCTCTATGGTGAACTGTATTCGAGTTTAAATAGTATTGGGATTGGTGGCCTCTTGAGAAATTTTAATGCTTTACCCTTGTTAGCATCACCTCAAGACAATGAGTACTAAATAGCAATGCCCCTTGGGGACGTGTTCCCTACCCTAGTACCCTTGTTTCATATAGGGGGTGTAGGGGTGCCTAGGAAACGTCCCCTCTCATCCCCATTCCAAGCAAAATTTAGGAAATGTTTCTAACACGTCCCTAAATGTGCAAGGACGTTGGGGGACAACTAGCTATCCTCAAGATGGCCAAGGGACATCTGGGTGTTCTTCAATCATTTCGAGGATAGCTAAATATAATTTAAGTTGTAAAAAACACATTTTTAAATTAAAAAAAGGGATGGTTAACAACTAAACCTAGTCCACCCATCAAAAAAAAAAACTCTCATTTTAACATTTACAAACTTGCGTTGAAGAGCAACACGAGAAGAACAATAATGAAAATAGAGAACAACAAGGGAAAGAAGGCACCCGCTAGATTAGAAATAAGCTCATCTTATTTATTTTTTTCATTTTGTTTACATTTTTTTAAGTTTTTTAACAAAAAAATTAACACATAGGGAGGACATTTTTATTTTTTATTTTTTTTTAACTATTTGAAATTGCAATTCTATTTTAAATTATTAACCAAAATAAATCGTGAGCAACATTGAGAGTAACAATAGTGAAGAGGTTGAAGTTCAAATGCAAGAAATAAATAGAGCTAGAACTCATAGAAGTAAGGAAACCACTACGGGCTTTTCATGGAGTGGGATTGTAATAGGTCTAGCCCTTGTACAAACCCATTTGAATGTCCTTTCGAACTCCTCAAAACTTATGCAAAAGGCCCATTTAACCCCAAGAAACCTCTCACAATTTTTATCACGAATTGATAAGGATAAAAAAATATTCAAGGAGTAGATTGCTTATGAAGGGGGAGGCAAGAAAGAAAGAAATTGTATTGAAGAGTTTGCAATCTAGTTTGTCATTGCCAATAGGGTCTGTGGATGTTGGAATTCAAGGGGGAGAAGGTTCTACTCTATCAAGGGAAAAATACCTACTAGTGTTGTAGATATGTTTAACATACAATCATGAGTTGTGATTGTTTCTTCTATTGCTAATTTTTTTTATGCTTATGTCATACTTCATGTGGCACATTCACCATATTTTAAATAAATGTTCAAAGATGTCATAGATGTTGGTCCCTCATTTGTCCCACCAAAGAACATAAGCTATGCACCACCCTCCTTGATAGAGAATATTTCAAGGTGAGGGTGTTGATGGAAGAGATGAGACAAACTTGGATAACCATCATCATGGATGGGTGGACCAATATCAAACATCAACCACTAATCAATATTTCTAATTTTTTTAGATTTTTCAATTATAAAAGAGAAGATAATTTATATTGGCATGAAAAGTATGGTATTTTGTATTGTATATTTTTTATTAATACTAATCAAAGTGGGTTTTCGAAGGATATAATTTGTTTTATACAAAGATAAAATATTGAAAAACATAATCATAATAGCGAAACAATATCAAGAATGAAGCACCAATGAAGCAAAATGTCAAAAGCAAACCATTAGCATCACATTGTAAGGCACAAATCAATCAAAGCAACTACTCAAACACATGAAAGATTAACTGACTCAAGGTGGTAAGAAGTGAAACTTTTCCAACAAGTTTGGAACACAGACACCATCCCTCCCCAAAGCCTTGGAAGAATCCTGCCTACTTGAACTCCAAGATTAGAAGGCAAACAAAAATCAGAAGGGGGTAAAAAGCAAGAGGAAAGGAGTTTCTTGGCCACTGACAACTTGCCAAACCAAGATAGCATAAGACCAACTCCTTGTGAACCTTCACCTAATTAATTGCTTTGGGTGTAGATCAAAATTTCCAATTAACGTGGTTTATTTTTTATAGATATAGATATGAAGAGGTTAATGTGTATTGGCATAAAGCTCATTGTATATTAGAGAATACATATGTTGTTATAGATTAAGCCTTTCAATTAATGTAGAATTGATTTCTAAATCTAGACATGAGGCATTGTTTATATTGAAGCACTAGATGTAGATGTGAATTTTTTATGTCATAAAAATACTAGATGGAGAAATGAAATTGTTTAAGTGTTAGAAACAATGCCAAGAAAAATAATTTATAGAAGTTTATATAAATAAATTTTTATTGGAAATTTTTATTATAGAAGAGAAGGGAATGTTGAGCAAACAAACATACTCATCTTGATTAATCAACCATTATGTTAGTCAATGTGGTTGCTTTCATTGTGGCATTGATGTTGCCCCATTAATAGGGATGTCTTGCAAGCAAACATGCTCATCCCAACCAACCAACCATTATGTTAAGACTTATTAATCATAATGTTCATATGAGGACCGCTTCCATTATACCATATACATCACCTCCATTGACATAAGGATCTTGATTTAAGATTGAGAGCATCTAAAGTTCTATTTCCAAGTGAATAAGACAAATTACATTAACAATAAATAAGTTCCTAACATCCACATAATGCTATTTTCATCAAACTCAAAACTAAATGAATATAATTAATTTGGCATATGACAAATTCACCGCCAACAATTCACAGAGGGAAAATTCACCACCAAGTAAAATTCACGGCCAGCAACTCACGGCAGCAGAAAATTAACCGCATTAAATTGTTGGCGGTGAATTTTCCTAAAACCAATTAATTTAATTTTCACATTTAATTAGAACAATTATTTTAATTATCAATCCAATTCTCTTTATCTAAATTAGATATTTAATTAATCTATATATATATATACTATTTTGGTAGCACAGTTGAACAGCAGTACTCTGTTCAAAAGCAATAAATTTTTTGGCCTGCCAATCAATGACATAATTCAAAGTAACTGCACTGCAATAATGTAAGATACAAACTTAATATAGCTAAACCCCATTAATCTTAATGATTAATGGAAATGAATGATACTATTTTGTTTTTAAATTGGTTCGACGTGTTATTCTCAAGAATTTGAAAAAAAAAACAAAAAATATTTTGGACGTTAGGCCATAAAAACTTTAGTAAATGTGTAATAAAAAATAATAAATATCAATACTTTACACATGAATATATTTATGTAATAAATAGTTTCAATTATTCAAAGGAAAAGAGTATTTTCTGAAATTATTTTAGTGGGATTCTAAGGTCTTAGTTTCGTGTTTTGTTTGTTGTTGTTTTCAAGAGTTTGGTCGCAGTGGCACTTTCACTTCTTTTTGTCTAGTTCAGTGGTTTGGTTTGTCCCATTGTTCATGATACATGTTTCAACCTTTGATTTTGTTATTGATTTTGTTGTTGTAAAAGGGTTCAGACTCTTTCAATCCCATTTATCAATATCAAAAACAAAAAAAATGTATTAATATTTGATTTAAGATCATATTTTAATAATAAATATTTTTTGTTATAATATGTTAAAAATTATAATTAATAATAATTAATTAAAATTCAATGATTTATTATAATAAAAATAATTTATATAATAAAAAATAGTATTATACATTGAATAGATAATAAGTAAACTTAATTAATTGAAAACACAAAAACATTTATTATTTATTTTAATTAATTTTTCATGCTAAAATAATTGTATTTAAAATCTTAAAACTAATTTTAATTAAATAAATATGAGGATCTCATCTTACCCCCTTTTTAAAAAAGGTTTACAAGTAAATAAAAAAAAAATGTAGGGGGGTGTAAAGAAAAATATCAATATTTAGTTATATATAGAAAGAAATTGAAAATTAACATAGTTTATTAGGTAAGTGTAGGGAGAGGGTGGAAAGAAAAATATAATATTTAGAGAAAGGGGTTGTTCATGTGTCCTCTTTATTGCCAATTCATTTATTGAACAAGATAGGTACATTTTACCTTTTCATGAGTCACATCACTTGGACATTGATAATAAATGTTTCACATTTCAAATATTAATAATAGTGGAGATAAATAATATTTTAATCATTTCTCATTAAAAAATTATATCTTGTACTTTGTCAACATTAATTATTTAATTAATTAACAAGTATTGGTTGCTATAACTACCTACAATGATAGAGACTAATAACAACTACTTAATCATATTTGACTTTATTATGGATGCTCTAAATTATTAAATACTTTTAAAAGATTATTATTGAGATCATATAAATAACAACTATAATATAATATTTCATTTGAAGAATATATTTATATAAGAAATGGTTTTAGTTATTAAATTATTTAAATCTCATATTAAAACATTCATTGTATTTAGATTTAAACTTGTATTAATATCATGGATTAAACTTCTCATGTCAATATAATAAGAGAAAAACTAGACAGATGGAAAAATGTATATTGGAAGCATCTTTCTCTTGGTTTCTTGAAGATCAATTTTAATGGAATTGGTAGAGGCAACATGGACAAGGCCAATGTTGGAGTCATCTTTAGAGATGAGATTGGTGGGGGGCTACATATTTCTAGTATCTTCTAACCATATTGGATTGAGAAGACCTTATGTGCACCCCATGTTGCCCCAATCCATAAAGGTTCATATGAAGGAAAAAATAATATTACGAAATCTAGATCATGTTCATCAATCCCTATGTTAGTGCTAAGTGGTTTCAATCTCTTATTAAGAGTCTTATGTACAATTGTAAAAGATGACATCTCAACTTAGGCATGCAAGGGATTATATGGAACTAGTGCCAAAGAAGATGATAATGTACTCGTTGGAGCAATTCCACCAAAGATGAAAATGAGGCCCATAATAGTATCCTTCAAATCCAATAGGTGAGATTCAATAATCAGATATGGGAGATTTTTTAATTAAGCATTCCATTATGGTGAATTTGATAGATATAGATCGTATGGTGAGAAGAATCATTTGATGCCTTTGGCAAGGTAATTCTAAACTATGTAGAAGTGGTAGAAGATGGAGGAATCTCAATACATGTCTATGTAACTTAGTGGTTTAGATAACTACACTACTCGTCCCATAATCATATCACATTGGTATTGTGAATATGGATGAATGTATATGAGGGGTGATCCCATGATAGTGTGTACCACTTATCAACATCCTAATTTATTGCCTAAAATAACACTTTTTTTAGCTAAATAATGATTTAAGATTAGAGGGTTTCATCCAAAGTGTTTTGCTTGAAGGACATTAGACCAAAACCCTTGGATAAAACCATCAAACCCCTAGTGGAGTCTCCTCTATAACTATCAAAATGCTTAAAAAAAGAAAATTTTCTTCATTTTTTGTGGGATCAAATGGGATCAAATGGAATCATTTAGAAATATAATTTTGTAATTATGTATGCCTTACATTTATCTTTCCAAAATTATAATATGTATTTTTAGTATTATAAATTTTTAATTTTATAGTACAAATGTAGATTCATTACAAAAAAATGATGACATCTATTCAAGGCACTAGAAAACCTAAAAAATATTATTAGAAAAATCTTTTTAAAATGCACTACACTCATAATGGATGTCCTTGTTCTAATGATAAAAGAAAATTTAAATTTTCACATATATATACTAACATATATGTGAAAATTTAAATTATACTAACATATATATACGTGAAAATTTAAATTATAATGGATGTCCTTGCTCTAATGATAAAAGAAAATTTAACTTTTCACATATATATACTAACATATAAGATGGCGATCTTCCTGTCCCTCCTTTGGTGTCTGAGCCTCCCCAGGCTCCTATTTTGGCTACCTCTTCTGCTGGTCCTTTGCTGCCCCGGTCTGCTGTTGTTGTGCAGTCATTTCCTGCTCGTCCCTCGCTTTTCGACTTGGCCAGTTCATTGATCTCTCTGGTCTCCTCTTCTTCGTTGCCAACGCCCACATTGCATGGTGGCTGTTGGCGATCCTCTCCCCTCACCCTGCTCGGTGGTTGTTCCCAAGCCTTCTTGGTCGATTGTGTTGAGAAAGAAGAAGGGACTCCCCAAACCTGTGGCTTCTCCGTGGCCTCAGGTTCAGGTTGTGGGCTTGGTCCCCTCTAGTTCCTAGTCTTTTATTTTTTGTCTCTTTGTCTCTACAGCTATCGATCAACTATTTTTGTTTGTTTCTATAGTTTAATTATGTTTTGAACTATGCTGTCCTTTGGCCCTTTGGGCCCTTTGTGAAGGGTCTGGCACCCTGTAAATGCTACTTACCTTTTCAAAAACATAAAATGTGTTACAAAATAATAGTTTTGAAAAAAAAAATTAATTCAAAATCCATAATAAATGATACATCTAATAAGAAATTGTCAAAAAATATCTATACACTAGGCATTAAAGTTAGTGATCTAATTCCAAGAATTTGTGAAATTTGTTTATTTGTATTGAAAGTTGTGTGATATAGAAAAGATCACTTCATAAAAAATATAAAAAAGTTAAAATTGATTAAAAATAAGAAATAAAAATGATAGTTTTATTTTTTTTAAATTATAACTTGAATCTACATAGAGAATACATACATGTGCAAGAAGTTGGGTCCACAAAATGTTCAAAAATTGGAAGTGTTTTTCTCGATTTTTCAGAATTTGTCATAGTTAGATTGAAAAATTGAAGCACTTACACATTGAATCTTAAAATAGTTTAGTATTTGACCTAAATAAAGTTATTTTTCTAATTCCTTTTGGGGAAATATGTGTAACAAACTAAAGATTGATGAGAATATTTTCTTATAATTTTTTATTTAAATATATTTTTTATTAATTTTTTATTGGCCCTAATAATTGTTTTTGAAAACTCTCATGTATGAACACCATAATTTGACCTAAACTAATAATTTTTTTAAAAAAAATATTGTGTAGAGAATTATTTGCATATTGATGTCATATTTTTTTACAAAAAAAATAACAAATTAAAAGTTATTCAAAAAATAAAAAAAGCTTGACATTTCAAGTTTATGGACCAGTTTGCTTAGAAAATAATTAAAAATTGAAAAACATAATCCAATCATTAAAAAAAATACATATTTGAAAACTAGACATCATGATGTATAATGAGTTTTAATTTCATAAACCAATTCTGAAGAAAAAAAAACCCCTCAGCTATATTGCCAAATTTAGTTATTTATCTTGGCATTACCTTAGTCTTTTAGTTGTAGGTCGAAGGCTAAGGGTTGGGTTACCAAGCCTTTCCCAAGCCTAAAACCAAATTAAAAAGCGGGTTGGATTTCAATTTTTATTGTCAATTCATTTATTGAATAAGATAGGTACATTTTACCTTTTCTTGAATCACATCACTTTGGCGTTGATAATAAATGTTTCACATTTCAAATATTAATTATATCTTGTACTTTGTCAACATTAATCATTTAATTAATTAATGAGTACAAGTAATAATTAATTAAAAATTATTGGTTGGTATAACTACCTACAATGGCAGGGACTAATAACAACTACTACTTAACCAAGTACTTGACTTTATTATGGAGGCTCTAAATCATTAAATACTTTTAGAAAATTATTATTGAGATCATATAAATAACAACTATAATATAATATTTGATTAGAAGAATATATTAATATAAGAAATGGTTTTAGTTATTAAATTGTTTAAATCACATATTAAAACACTCAATATGTTTAGATTTAAACTTGTATTTTAAGCTTCCCATGTCAATAGAATAAGAGAAAAAATAGGTAAGTGAAAGAATGTATATTGGAAGCATCCTTCTCTTGGTTTCTTGAAGATCAATTTTAATGGAATTGCTAGAGGCAACATGGGCAAGGCCAATGTTGGAGTCATCTTTAGAGATGAGATTGGTGGGGGGCTACATATTTCTAGTATTTTCTAACCATATTGGATTGAGAAGACCTTATGTGTGCCCCATGTTGCCCCAATCCATAAAAGTTCATATGAAGGAAAAAACAATATTATGAAATCTATAAAATGTTCATCAACGTCTATGTTAGTGCTAAGTGGTGTCAATATCTTATTAAGAGTCTTATGTACAACTGTAAAAGGTGACATCTCAAAGGCATGCAAAGTATTATATGGAACAAGTGCCAAAGAAGATGATAATGTACTTGTTGGATTACTTCCACCAAAGATGAAAATGAGGCCCATAATAGTATCCTTCAAATCCAATACATGAGATTCGGTAATCAAACATGGGAAAGTTTTCAATTAAGAAATTCATTGTGGTGACTTTGATATCTATACGAATGGTTATGGTGAGAAGAATCAATTGATGCCTTTGTCAAGGTAATTCTAAACTATGTAGAATTGGTAGAAGATGGTGGAATCTCAATACATGTCTATGTAACTTAGTGATTTAGATAGCTACACTACTTGTCCCATAATCATATCATATCTATTTGTATAATTGACATGAATTAAAAATACAAAAAATATAAATTTTGAGTCCCACTTAGACCAAACAGTTGGAAACACTATTATGAGATCACCCTAAGGCATTAGGAGGAGGATCAATTCTTGATATAGTATCATTCACATGTGCGAGGTTCTCTACGAAAACATCATAGTAAGATGGAGGCCCAAGATCTCCATACAACCACTTGATTATGGTCATAGCAATGATAGGGCACTTAATGTGCTCTATGTAAAATATCCTAAAAAATATTAAGATGTATTAGTTCATAGGGCATGTAATTATTGCTTGACCAAGTATCTTTCTACCTAGGGCCACTTGACTCGAGAACAATTCCATAGAGATGGGGCAATAGATTTTACTTAAGGAAATGATTCTTTATCTCTTTTTTTCAAGAGGAATATCTCTCTTGATCCAATGTGACAATAGAAGAGAAAGCATAAAAGATTGAAAATATAATTGAAACCCCCAAAAATGGAATTTTATGTTCATTGATTATAATTGTTATATAAGAGGGATTCACTGCACATGGGTCTCTTTCTTCTCAAGAGATCACCAGGGAACAAACTGCCCTTATACACCTCAAATTGAATGGATCAATGAAACTGCGAAGAGAAGTGAGAAAGTAGGTTCAAGATTTGAAAGAGCAAGACTTCTAAGTTCCAATATTCGACTAAAGAGCTCTCGGCCAAAAGACGTCAGCGCAATTCTAGGACGCTAGCGTGACGCACTGTTGTCTACAAGACGCACTGGCGCCCTAAGCTGCAAAGAAATCAGGAGCTTGGGAAAATGAAACAAATTCTTACTTCTTGACTCAGACCAAGAGACTTGAAGAATCAAACAATCAACAAAAATCTAGGAATCGAAGGAGAATGCAAGAGAACTTGAGACAAGATCACCTTCGTGTGTCTGAATCTATATTCCAAGCTTCCCTTCGTAACCTGCACACAAAAGACCAAGGAGAAAAGGTTAGGGTTGTATAGGGGCTTGCCCCAGTTAGACCCCCGTATTGGTGTTCCCACCTCCACGGACAACCAAGTTTGGTAGAGAGTGTAAAGGAAATAGCAAACCTTGTGGTGAAAACAAAACCCGCTTCGGAGTAGAGCCCGCACCACAAAGTAGTAAATGCGCTAGTAGGAAGGAGTGATAATTAGAGAGAGTGTTACCCACGGGCCAAGACCCTCTTTCAGAGCACATGGGTGCACCGCAATGTGCTTGTTTGAGAGCTGGTAGCTACTAGGGGGACCTTAGTCTGGCATGGCTTCGCTAGTGAAAGTTTGCTACTCAAGGATAGAACTTACGCAAGACTAGAGAAAGTGGTGACAATGCTTGAATTGATAGCTTCCAACCCCAAAATGAGGGCCAAAAGGAGTTTTCAATGCATGCAAGGGCGGTACAGAGCCGTTTCACTCAAGACCTAACCGCCAGGACACGTGTCGCAAGGGTCAAGGTTCTAGATTCGTCGTTTCGAACTCGAAAAAATCGCTAGGACACTAGTGCGCTGCGTGGAAGTCCACGCACCGTGCAGGCGTCCAAGGCCTAGATTTTCGAGAAACATCTTGTCAGGCTTCTGTCGTTTTGCCATGTGTCCGCATGAAGCCAAAATAATGAAATTATGTCTCATATAATTTTTTCATTAATGCTCCAAAGGTGTCATAAATGCTAGGCAAGATGCAATAATGTGGAATTGCCCCTAGGTGCAATTCTGTGACATTACATTTTGCCCCCACTTTAGTGGGCTCGATTTTGGAAAAAAATTAGCCTCACTAAAGTAGAGAAGAAAATTTTCACCAAAATTCTAGGTTTTACAGAAATGCGTGACAGGAAGCAAGATCGCAAAGGTCACCAAGGTCAAGCTAAATAGTATCGAGGATGCCCCCAGCTCCCGATCTCAACGATCAACAACACAAGGATCGCGAAAAAATTGCTCAAAACTGTATCCTGCAAAAATAAAATTTTGAGTCAGTTTCGAAAAAATTTGAAGAAACTACCATGGATAGAAGAATGATTAAGAAAAATTCATTAATTCGAAGGAGAAAAAATGATGAAGAGGTGACTATATGCCCCCTCTTGATTTTTCCCCCAACACGGTGGGGTAAAGTCGGGAGAAACTGGGGGGCCACGAATTCTAGGAAAAATGGGCCCCCGGGGAGGGGGACCTATATATACCTAGGTGGGCCCCTAGAAGGGTCATTTTCACTATTCACTGCGAGAAAATTGTTGAATTTTGTGAGAGAAAAGTCAAAAAAATGTCGAGCAGGAGGGAGTATGAGGTGTTGAGGCTAGAGCAGCTATGTGATGAAATCACCGTGAGTCGCGAGGTTGACCAGGTAGGCTTCTTAGTCTCGATCTTTGTGCCTTTTTGCTCATTTTTAAGGATTTTTTAGGCTTCGAGGTGAGCAGGCGTTCGAAATGTGCGCGTATGTCCTCTTTCTGCACTATTGTCTAGGATGTGTGTTGGGGTCCTAGATTCTGCGTTGGTGTTCTCTAGGCGACCATGGTGGACCTGGGACGCAGGTGTATCGTGCAGACGTCTGCACGACGCACATATGTCCTTTCGCATGTTTTCTCATCATGATTAGGTTTCTGAATTTTTCTTTTTTTTTTGCAAGATTATCTGGAGATTCAGGAGCATCCCAAAGGGTGAGCATTTTGCCTCATTCGTGAGCAAAGAGACCATTTATCACCGAATGAGGTCACACATTTGGAGCGAATCAGTCTCTGGCATGTATTCACTATGCCAGAGATGCGATATCATGACAGGATGCTCACCGCTCTAATGGAGCGGTGGGATGCTACTACCTCATTTTTCCATCTACCCTACGGAGAGATGACCATCACTCTCGAGGATGTCTATTAGATCCTCAGGCTTCCCATCCGCGGATGGTGCGTGGCCTTAGACGACACCTAATTGGCATGGGAGCGCAGCGAGGGAATTCGGTACTTCACAGGGCGGACCAATGACGATGATGACACTAGTCACATATATATGCACTGATATGACCAGACGAGGATGACAACATCGTTACTACGTCGAGTGATGGTGGTGATAGTTTCCTTTCAGATCACTATAGACGGGCGAGGCTCGCATCTGCACAGGGGCCTTGTCCCAATTGTTAGAGACATGGTCAAGCACAAGACTTTTTCTACCTGGGGGCATAGCATGCTAGCACACCTCTACCAGGATCTTGGACAATACGTTCACTATGAGTACCGTATTCTTACAGTGTGCACACTTTTATAGGTGTGGGAATTTGCCCACATCATGTGCACTTGACCAGTCGGTTTTCCCCAGTGACGACCGTATGATGTCCCGATGGCCCACTAGTACGACATGACAGGCTAGTGGCACTTCAGAGATTTACAGTTTTGGAGGCTATAGTTTGACACTATCACCATGGGAGAGGTTTGTTGGAGACCTCACCGCTATTTTATGTGGGTCGATGACAGTGGGTTCCCTAGGAACCTACAACGAGACTGTTTTTTAGTGGGTCGTCATGATTATATCATTGTACCTTATTACTGGAGTCAGGTCATGCGGTAGCATGGACGTGTACAGACCATACCACCTGACGTGCCCACATACACCAAGGTGCACCACAATGCAACGAGGCTAGGTGATCGCCCTCACCCTTCTATCATAGACATCATATTTTCAGACAATGATGAGTCTGATCATGATCTACTAGCCATGGTAGCGGTGGATAATGTCGGGGTAGTAGCTGACTTTACCCGGTGGTGGGAGAGACATCGTCCTGCTCCAGTCTTCGATGAGGGTGCTCCAGGAGGGGACCCTGGCCCATAAGAGGACGAGCCCCACCAACCTCCACTGGGCAGGAGGAGAGCCCGCTAGCAGAATAGTGCAAAGGAGGACGAGGAGGCAGTACAGGAGGAGGAGGTGGTTCCCATGAGGTCGTGACGACAGAGGAGATCAGCTCCCCCCCAACTACCCCTGTTTCATTAGCATCGCTAGCCTCCACTATCCCAATAGCAACAACACTAGCATCTCCTAGGGCGGCCACCGATATCGGCGACGTAGGCCCCAATGTTGATCCACACCCTGATCCAACATGGCAGCTAGGGGATCCAAGTATACATAGTCCATTATTTTTACTTTCCTGCTTTTCATATTTTTTCTTATGCTTTCTTTTATTTATATACACATACCATGTGATATTGATCCCTTTCTCTCTCTTTATGATTGCAAAGGATGCACAGGGATGGATTGAGCTTATGGCTTAGTGTATTTCAAAGGTGGCCCATGTTGTACTGATCCAGGGGGTGGTCCTAGAGGCTTACTGACCTGTTTCAGCAGGGAGACATGCCCTCACTTTTGAGCCAACAACACATCTACGGACCACATACGAGGAGCGAGGTGCAGAGGTGGTGCAGCTGACTGTGAAGCTGACAACCACCAGAGGTTAGCAAGATCAGCTGTTAGGGGAGCTGCGGACGACGCTCGCCAAGCGAGACGCGATAGTGAGGAGGGTTGACATCGCCGAGGCAATGCGTGACGCTCTCCAAAGCCGCATTGATGAGCTCGACGCACAACCGACAATCGGCAGCCGATAGCCGTGATCCTGATAGATGTCCAGTGATTGCAGCAAGAGCTTATCCAGGTGAAGATGGACATTTTTTCACTGCAGGGGGAGCTCAAAGGGATATGGGCGGGTCTATTAGCGTCACATTCACACTGATCCCGATCACAGACCACCATATAGCCTCCTCCTAGAGCACTAGAGTGGCCACCAGAGCCAAAGGGCTCAGTGAGCCACATGCTTAGGGATAGGACCCCTATTTTGTATATCATTTTTGTAGTCAGACGTATATATTCATACATACTTGTAGATCTTTTATATAGACATATATTCAACGACTCATTTTTATAGCAGTGGCTCGATACATGTACATGTCATTTGATTCATACATTGGTTTCAGTATCATGGCTTTTCTTATGTGTATGATTTCTATTTCCATGTATGCTCATG